>OW387134.1:64575342-65175342 GCA_936440205.1 Lepidonotus clava | reverse complement strand
TTCTTATGGTATGTAACATATATATGATTAATCAATATTCCCAGTCCCACTTTTTGAAATTGGCAGTAAAATCGACTGGTGAAATACACCCTTGACATAGCGCTGACCCCAACGAGTGACGAAGACGGGCCCGCTCGGCAGGTTATAACCTAGAGGACGTGGGGCATCTGGTGACGACCAGTGGAGGGGTCAGTAAATGGCCAGTAAATGTGTGTTTTTGTGTTTTTATTTTTCGCCCCCCTGTCAGTCAGGGAGACGGATGGTAAACAGACCAGGGGCTGGTCACGGCGTCTGGACAAGTGACAATTGCCTCAAGGTAAACAAGAACACTTTATATCGGACGGCCATTTGGGACCTAATGTGTTTTGGCTGAAATGCCACCCCAAGCATGCCACATTGCCATGCCCCTCCCCAAAGGTATATCCCATGTATAGACTGACGGGGAGTGGGGGGGGGGTGACATGGGAAGATAGGTGAAAATTGAACAATGCTGAAACATATGGGTGAAAGGTGAAAATGAAAAACAGATAGGTGAAAATTAAACAATGCATTTTTACACTGCCTTAATTCTAACTAAAAAATATCTCTCCAAAGGATATTCAACAATAGTATGAGACACGTTCTACTTGAAATATTGTCGGAAAAGATTAATTATATAGGATGAGCAATATCATATGGCATTTGAATATTGTCGTTGTAAATTTCACTGTGTCTATTTCATTTTAACAAACAGGTGAGCGGGATCAATTAATACAAAAATCGCTTCTATCCCTAACATCCACTGTAGAGTAACGACCTCTCACTATCAACAACTATGCATGCTTAATGTTATATGGACAAAGAATAATGCCTTGTTATACCGTATCACATTGCGGCATGATGTATACGCATGATTCAGATTATCTAATAAGTATCACGCTATGTTTTGCCTGCTTGCAAATAAAACTGTGGAAAAAAAATAATTATAAAAGATACAGTAGCAGTTCAGGGTACATATTCTTGATAACAATTTTGATAAATTACAAAAAGTCAATCATTTAACTTTCCCTTTAGCCAATCAGGGGCGGATCCAGTGCTCTGGAGGGGGGGAGGGGCAAATCCTGACCCCCCTTACAAAAATGTAAAATAAGAACAAATGAGTTACACAGATCTTCCAATTTTAAGATGCCAAAATTTTGTCCCCTGGGTCTAGGTAAGGGGCGGCGCCCCCCCCCCCGATCCGCGCCTGGTAATTTTGCCCCCCACCTAAGGTTCTGGAACCTGACCATAATAAGCGAACATATAACTCAATCAATTTTGTAAAAATAAAAAGGAATCTGAATTAAATCAATTCAGATGAAAATACATTTACTAGTTAAACTGAAATAAAGATGTCCTGAAGGAACCCGTCCAAAGGGCGGCACTGTGATCTTTTCTACCAGCATTCTTCCGAAAAGGAAACAGATCTCTTTTGCACTGTTCGTTTTGGGACGACAATACTCTGCTTCCAAACATTGTGCACGTGCGTAGGGATACAATGTACAAACAATGTAGTGCAGTGACGCGGCCCACATGCTGCCCGCCCGGTGCGTGGTGCGGTCGGGGCGGTTTGGGGTAGGCAGGTGGGGGTGACGTCTATTATGTTTCGTCAATACACACTTTGCTTACACCCCTACAGCCTACACGTGCAGCAACAATCTGCCAGAGAGATCAGAAAGAACACCCAGCCCCCGGTTCCTGACATGGTCGTAAACCCTTTGAGGATAGTGCAGTTACTATTAAAATAAGTGTGCACAGACCCGAGGGTCCATTCTTGTGCCAAACTTTGATTATTTCAAGATTTGCAAGGATGCAAGTTGGGGACAGTGTACATGTCGGAAATGACAAGAAAATATTGTCAAATGTGTTCTAAACATCAAATTTTGAAACTGATTATTTGGGGGTGCTGGACAGAAAAAGTCGGAAATCCCACTTCTTGGAATTTATTTACAAGATCGTGGGGCAGGACATACATTGCACACGTACATTTACAATATGATACCCGATTTGTGTTAGATGAGATGAAATGAAAAATGAGATGTGAGCACACATGTATGAACCATTCCATCATAAACTCCATTTGCGTTTCCACAAGAAAGCCAAGAAAAAATTCATCTGGGTGCCACGCCTTCCCTTCCATACAACTCGTTTTCAAAGTATACATAGATCCAGTGAAAAGGATAGGGGATAATGAGGAAGATGAGAATGGTTTTGTCATTGTCCTTCGTGGAATAGTGAATTTCTTTGATATCATCCATCAAGCATTAAAAACATCTATATAAAATAAAGTATTGTTGATACAACTTTGTTGTAGTCTTTGATAGTACTAGTGTTCTTCTAACAACCTGTGAATTATGTTTTGTCAGATTTTACTTGCATTATAGACTTTGAATCAGGAAGAAAGATATGTTTTTACTGACAAAATAAAAGCTTGCAATGCATTATGTTTTTTGGCAGCTAGCTAGCCCTCAGGGGCGGATCCAGGAATTTTCAAAAGGGGGGGGGCGTACTATGGGACAAAATTTCCCCGGGCCCCTTGGGCCTCGGAATATTACTTTTAAAAAATTAATATTTGGGCCAAAAAAGGCCCCCCCCCCCCCCCAATCCGCGCCTTGCCCTGGAGGAATACCATTTAGTCGCGTCGAATAGTCAATGAAAAATGGGACAGCCCCCTCCCTCCACCCCCCACCCCCAACTTCTCATCGCCACCCACCCTTGCATTGGTCATCGGGTGGTCTGTCCTCCCTGGTCATCGGGTGGTCTGTCCTCCCTGTTCATCGGGTGGTCTGACCGTTGACAGAGTCAGATAAACGACCCCTCAATGTCACCAGGACAACGAGGTGGTAGGTTAGGCTGGTTACCATGGGTACTGTCACCATGGACACTGTCACCATGGCCACTGTCACCATGGTCACTGTCACCATGGTTACTGTCACCATGGTCACTGTCACCATGGTTACTGTCACCATGGCAGCAGCCAGGGTGGTCATGTCCGTTAACGCAACAAGCAGTGCTGGTCAAGGGTGGTCAAGGGGTGGTCAAGGAGTGGTCAAGGGTGGTCAAGCAGCAGGGTGGGTAGTCTGTCGCAGCCAGACCCACTGTTTCCCAAAGTGAGTCTGTACACCAGCAACCATTTTAGGTGGGAATTCCCACCTAAATCCCAGCATGCTTTGCAGCCGCTGGTTTGTGGCAGGGAGAACCATAAACCAGCCAGCAGGCCAAGAACCATCAAAGCGATTCCCCATGCCATTTATAAAGGGCCAATAAAAGAATTCCTTGCAAATTTTAATTGACCAATAAATGCCATGGACTGTTGTGGGTGTACGGAGTTAAGTAGGACTACAGGGTGGGCAGGTGGGACCATTCCCAACAGACCCAGCAATAAATCTTATCTCGTCCCATAAATCTAGTATCAATTTACATTGATTTCTGGATAAATTGCTATCATCAAAGTTTAGGCAAGAGCTGTCATGCAAATATAAATGTCAAAATTCTACACTCTAATTATTATGTATGAGTTATCAATATCACCTAAGGCCTGATTTCTCTTTATCATTGAGATCTGATTTGATGCGTATTATTCACGTGCCCGAGTTTGGTTTGTCTAAATCCCACTTTAGGCCTTGAGCCGGGGCCTGGGGGAGATATTAGGCCGAGAGGCATTGGCGGGTGGAGGTTTCTGAAAACAGGGGTATGGCGTTTATGGTAAATTCTTCCCACAATAATCTTTACATTTGAAAATGTCATTTTCATAGCTGATATAGAGGGGCGCCCCTACGCCCTCATCCTCTAAATCCGCTAGTGAGTTGGGCGAGCGTTGCGCCCAGGTATATACCCCCCCCCCCCCCCCTCAGATACAGAACGTGTAACCCATCATCAGTGTTCTCCAACTTAAACAAGTACCCCTTTTCACGAACTTTTGACCAAACAAACACCCTTATTATCCGAAAAACACTGACCTTTGGGCATTGGGGGTTGAAAATATACCCCTTTTCACAAAGTACTGAATTTTCGTACACAAAAAAACATACCTATACAATGTTTGATATTTTTTCAATACACATGGAAGTTGGAACAGTCTGTAAGTGATTATGCTGTATGGTTGTGAAATTATGGTTCACTATTGATTTGCTTGCCAGTTTTTAACATGACTGAATTAAGGTAATCTCTTTGGATCTTCAACACTACCCCTTTTTTTCCATAATTGCGAATATTTTCTCCTCAAAAGACCCCTTTCCCCTATTTTCGCAGACCTGCGGAATTTTAAAAAAATGACCACTATCTCCCTCAAAGCTAGTACCCTGGGAAATATGGGTACTTGGTCCTATAGAGGTCCGGCCACTCGGCCTGTATCGTGGTCCTATAGAGGTTCGGCCACTCGGGCTGTATCAGGCGCGGCCCGCGGAGAGGGTTGTGACGGCCACAAGTGGCCGCTTCCCGCTGTCTGGTCGTCCCTTCAGGCCCATGTCTGCCCCGCGTCCACATTGACTTTATATGAATCCCAGATACGACTCGATTCTACATGTACGTTTCCCTGGAGAGGCAGAATGTCACATAGGACCCTTTTACAACGTCGCTTTTTAGCTATAGATGAACAACTCCAGGAGCGGATTTGTGGGAGTGCGCACCTTTTTTTGCCCCCATTTTTTTTCAATGTAAAATTCTTGTAATATATACAGTTCAATGTCTTAGGGGCTCGGACGGGTTATTTTGGTATAGACGTTGTACAGATGACCTCACAACGCCCAGGGGCTGGGCGGCATAATGGTGATCAATTTATAATAACCATTATTCACATTCTGCAAACATCTAAAATACATATTTACGCTTAGTTGATCTTAAATGATGATAAAGAGTTCCATAATAAACTATATTTTCTAATATTAGAATGAATTATTATAGATCTATTCAATAGCCACATGGGTGTAAAGAGCACATGGTGATCACATAAACATAGACACATGACCACGTTTGCACAAGGTCTATACCCCAGCAAGCATGGGGGTGATAGTCAGACGGATGTTCTGTGACCATACTTTTTGGTCAGTCTGTCACTCGTTAAATTTTCATGTAACGTTATTTCAGGTTAGGTTGAGACTTACTGAAAAAAGGTGTATAATAATATCACATTTTAGTGAAGTTGAGACCTTTTTAATATAGAATGTTTATAATAACATTATATCATGTGTAAGGAAATATGAAAAATGTCACAATAACTTTGCATTGCAACTTCACAATAATTATTAGGTTCTAAAGATGTTTTGGGTGCCATCGCAATAACGTAACAAGACTCAAAGCAGAACTAAGCAGAAAGTTACTGGAACGTTATAATAACGTGATACTCTTGCATGGGCACAATATCAATAGCACATCTCCATTGTTTTATCATTCCTCTGTGTAAATTACATGTATGTCATCCAAAGCTAGTGAAAATACACCAATTGACGTATGTTTGCCACTGTTTTTATGTAGGGCTATAAATAACATAGATATAATCCCTTTTCCAGTTAACGTAATTAAAGAGATTAAACATACCGTGCTTTTCATACGTGAGAGGCGATAGAAAAGATAATCCTTTTATCTAATTCAAGTTTTAATGATGAGCAAATTGACCTTTTCAAAGGAACATGTCTCCACTGACGCTCATATCGAATGACAAAAGGTAGGAAACTGCACCGATTCCATAAAGTTGCTAGCAGTTCCCGATGTTCCATACTGAGCGAATCACCCACTTTATCGTCATATATGTTGCAATTCCTTTACTTTAGAACAAATTGCAACTATGCTTCAAGTAAATTTTAATCAGCAAGTCCACAACTACTCATAATGCCCCGGCAAGCCGCGAGGAAGAAGCATCCCGAATCTGGGTGTATTTTGGCCCAAAATACGGACGGACGAGAGGGTGTGTGTATCCCGCCACAAACCCCAGCCGCACAAAAGAAATCATATTACATAAAGTAAAACTAGGGACAATTCAATATATTACTGAGATCTCAGAGTCAAAAAAACAACAGCCTTGTTTGGTCACACCATTAGCATGTAGCTGGATTTACCGGCATCTCTTACGTTCTACTTTAATTGGTGAGGTTGGTCTGCTATTAAATTATTAATAGGACCACGATGCATTATTATGAAATTGCAACGATAATGATTATCTCTCCCAGGAAAACTGATCAAATCAATTCTGAGCCCGCCCCCCCCCCCCCCCCTCCTTGGTTTTAGGGCTAGCGACGCCATTGACAATCATGAAATTGCCTTTTCTGAACTACATTTTGTATAGAGATAATTTCTATTAAGCCGATCATCCACGATGCGACAAAACGCCAACAGATTTTCTTCTCATGCATTTCTCACATATTTGTAAATATATTCTAAGGTAATCATTCCATTAGTTTCATAGCGGTTGGGGAATATATGGCAAGGAATAACCAAAAATTAACCATATTTGTCAAATCGATTTCTAAAATCGGGTCATAATCGATCCAAAATCGCTTCGCTGATCATCATCATGAGTACTAATTTTTCAAATCGGTTCAAAATTGAGCCATGTGATAATACTCACCAGACTGAGGGGGTGTATAGGGGCGTTGGGCCCCGCTCCTCCCGGCCCCTTCCCGCCGCCCGAGGCCGCCTTCCCCCCGCCGCCCGTCTTCCCCGTCACCGCCGCCCCTCCAGGCGCGTTACTACTATCATCAGCCAGGATCTCCCTCAGGTGAGCAATATAACAGGAGGCCAGCCGCAGCGTGTCCAGTTTGGAGAGTTTGGTGTCGGCGGGGACCCAGGGCAGGGTGGTTTTCAGCCGGGAGAACGCCTTGGAGAGAACCCTCATGCGGGAGCGCTCGCGGGCGTTGGCGGCGGAGCGCACCATGGGCGGCTTGTCGGTCTTCCCGGCCCCTCCCCCGGCCCCGCCCGACGCCGATGACGGAGAGGAGGAGCCGCAGCAGCTGTCGGGAGACCCGAGGGGTGAGTCCGAGTCGAAGTCCTTCAGGGCCGGCGGAGGGGGCGGCTGGACGGGCAGGGGGTGTTTCCGTTTACGGGCCATTGTTAGGGTGTCGTGAGGAGTTTGTTGGATTGTCCGAAGTTGTATTTTTTAGATTTGTTTGAAGTAGTTTCCGACGGGATAAGGTGCTGCTGCGGCGTTAGTGGAGTTTTCTCATGAGCCACTCAGAGACTATTTATATAACTTATATTTCTCAAGTAGGAATCCAGAGTAGGATTAAAGTGCGCCGGGCTGGACCCTCTCACAGGCCCTTAGGGGATTGGGTAAAGTTGTCTCCGACGAGACAATGAGGTATTCCAGCGTCGGTCGGGTTTTCCTGGCAGCTGCTCGGAACTTCTCGGAGCTGCTCGGAGCTGCTCGGAGCCGCTCAGCGACAGGTAACACTGAATGCTACCGGATGGACCCAGTCACAGGCCGGGCGGTTTCAGCTGCTCGGCGGGCAGTCTCCCAGGACTCAGCTTTAACCGGGAACTGCTCGGAGCGGCTTGTTACCGGGTAGACCGTGTTACAGACCGGCTGGGTAGAGATCCTCACTGTATGAGCTGCTCATATGACGGTGGTATTCACCCAGGGGGTCCAGGTTTTACCTGGAGCTGCTCGTAGCAGCTCAGGGACAGGTAGGGCTGAGTTGGTCGCGGTTAGACCCACTCTCGGGCGGGGAGGGAAGGGCTCCTCCCCGACGGCAGTGTGGCGGTGACGTTGTCTCAGTTGCTCGGAACTGCTCGGAACTGCTCAGAGCTGCTCGGCAGCCGGCGACAGTCACCCAGGAGGGGCTCGGGTTACGATCAGGTGAACTGCTTCTCTTTGTACTCAACACCCAGCGATACGGACCTGTGGTAGAGAAAAGGAGAAGGATTTATAACTCAGTCTGCTGACAGGAGCGCATTTTTGTTTGTGTATTTACTTGCACGACGCGTGTGCCATTGGAAATAAAGAAATTATTAACTTTACTGAAGGGTAACGTCTTTATCAGATTATGATTAGTTTTGACAGGCGTGTTAAAAAAGAATAATTCAATGTGTATCAGTACATTGATTCTCTGCCCTTCGATTGTAATCAGATATTTGAAATCAACAACATTTTCCTCGTTCCCCGTTCTGTGGTCGATGCTGTGGATGTACGCCTTCCGAAAACCCACTCATGACAACATTTATTGAGTAAATGACACATAATAGTAATTTTAAACTTACTAATCATGTTACATATATAATTTTGTCCGACATTTCTAATCACGCACCGGTCGTGATATAATACCAAAAATTGAATCACTATACTGTTGGCTCAGTAAAGTTGCAGTGGGCCGTAAGAGGGTTCTCGGCCCTGCATCGGCCCAGTTCAATACTGAATCTGTGTATCAAATACCTGGAGCAAGAATCCCACTTGGATGATGAAAATAATCAGCTCAAGATCCGCACAGTACCCTACTTTAACCCACACCCTGAGCCCCCTCAGACGGTCAGTAGGTACGGTACGATACCCCCGCTCCCACCCCTGTGTACACACTGACCATAGAGTACGGTTTATTTGTACCAGCCCGGGTCCTAGTATCAAATTTCGGCCTCCGTAAGATTGTTGATTCACTGGCTATGTGAAATACTGCCGTCATTGTGGATGTGGCTTCATGAGTGTCAGTGGAGAGTTTTAAAGTACATGACGTCCTTCTATCAGGCTTGATAAACGTTACAGGTTATAAAGGTCAAGAGTATTTGTTCGGCTACAGGATCATTAGGGTCTTGGGTATTTAGACTATTTGATAAAATAATTTAAATTTCTGAATATATCATTCTTTTGTCCAGTATATCTATATTTCTGAAATCAAAAAAGGCCAGTTGCGAGTAGTCGCAGAAGTATAATCTGAATCCTATCAAAAGTACCATATACAGTTATTAAGCATCTTTTATGACACTTCAGCTGACGGTTGTCAGAACTGTGCTTAAGATGGCATTTTGTAAAGTGGTAAATAGTCCCTGAACATGCGACATTTATGCGACAGAAATTCATAATTCAATAAAGAAAATGTAAAGGATCTTAATACATGTAATACATAACACTATCCTGTCCAATGACCAAACACCCCGATATCGTCTGTGAGCTGTCTGTCACAGAAATACATAATTTGGCATGCCCTCTATGATATAGAAGAAAGCACAATTGGCTACAACACGAAAACTGAATTGACAAATCCCTTAAAATTGCCAAAATACATTCGAATTTCCTCAATATTCACATTCGATTGAAAACAATTATCATTTGAAGGTTTTAGTTTATGCATTTTTCAACTACGCGTTAAGTGCATGTGAATAAATGTGTCTCCAATATAAAACTGGCAGTGTCTGAACCCCCTGACCAGCATCCCCTCGGTAACGCACCGCCTCAACCTCCGGTGGTTTTTAGTTTGTGCCGCCGGGCAGACGGGCCGTGGAGGGCCGGCCACTCCCCGGCCACTCCAGGCCCTATCTCCCGCCTCCAGCACCCGGCCGACCCCGGCTCACAGACCCCTCGTCTCCGTGCTTAATCCCCTGAAAGTTAAGCCGTCGCGACTGCAGGGGCAGTTGAGAACGGTTGAACCAAAGGAGATGATGCCATCAGTTGTGAGTGGGGGTGGTTTGGTTCGTGACTGCTTGAGGTTGTACATGTGAGGAGATATGAGCAGTTCTGAGCACTTCAGAGCAGCTCTGAGCAGCTCCGAGCAGCTCCGAGCAATTCAGAGAAGCTCTGTCGGACTTGGCCCAGGAACAAGAAAGTGTCTGTGAAATGTTCTGTGGGTGGAGACGGGCCTTTTCCTTGGCCTTTAAGTCCAGATTTTCAGTCAGTCCCATTTCCAGACGTAAGTTCAGTTGTCCAGTCAGTCAGTGAGTCTGTCAACCAATAGGTCAGGTTTCACCCCCGTCCGTTTTGGTACGTACTGTTGAAACAACCAGCAACAATACTAAACTCTGACAAAGTCAAACTTCCCTCGTCCGTAAAAAATTAAGGAAAAGAAAACCTCTTATCCACCCACTTACCTTTTGATACCTTTTGCAGTTGGCTTATCCTGTTTTGTAAGTTTTTATCCGCTAATGTTATCCTTTAACCTAGTTTGAGAATAGCTCTAGGGTCCAGGACTCTCACCCGAGTTGGCTTCCTTCTGGTGGTGGTCGGTCCGCCGACGACGACAGCAATCAAAGTGGTTTCCTTGATTCGGTCCCAGACGCTGGCGATAGAGGGCGCACCGAGCGGCCAACCAGGAAATCCTCCAAGATGGCGGCCGGCTCATTAGCATATCGCCCCTCCCTATCGCGCCTATCTCCCCTCTGATTGGCCCGGTGGGTGTCGGTTGTCCAAACACTACTCCCCGCTGCTGGAGCCCTCAGAGGGTAATATCAGAAGCATGTACTGCGCCGAGTATATCACCCGACCGGCCACCAAACAGAGATATCAGATATTTATGTATTCCCTCTGTCTTAATGTTTGTGTCTGTGTTTGAGGCTATATCGAGCCCATAGGACGCAGGCTGGAGGGGTGCGTAGAGGTAGTGGCCGCGGGCAAATAAGAGGGATGGGAGTGGATGCAGAGCCTAGGCGGGGCACTTGGGCTTAAAAAGGTACCCAATGTCAAACGAACCCATTATGCGGGGTCAGTGCACACCAAAGTTGAGGGGTGGTCAAACTTCTCCGGTCAAAAAAAAGAGGATCAATGAACTACATACATAGAACAATATAAACATGGGCAATATTGTTTCAGAGGTCTTCGTAAGGTGATTTCTGAATATTTTCTGGTATTGCCACACCCTGATTTCTTTTTTGGAGTAAAAATTTCAAGTAAAATTCAGGAGCAGTCAATCACAAAAAGCAGGGGCGGGAGTTTTTGCAGCGGGTAGTAACCTTCAAAGAGTCGCGCCAGTGAACCCCCGACCCCCACCCCCCACCCCCCCACGCCAACATGCAGAGGGGTGGGGACTAGAGTAGAGGGGTGGTGGATGTAACTTGGCCCCAGACCAAGGCAGATAGAGTCCTCACATTCTTCATGTGTGTAAACACAGGGCTAACATGATATGCCCCTAGTTGGCTAATTTGAGACTTCTCCTCGCCCCTACAATGATCTATTGTGTTTCTGGTACCTCCGTACCCGTGTGTAGGCAAAGCTGATCTCTATTACTACCCTGTGCGTTCCAAAGTATTCAGCGTTGCAGGCCGTAAGTCACTGCGAGTGGGGGGTCCAGTTACACACGGACATTGCAAGGTGAACAATTACGGAGGGGGTCCACGTCGTATCCCCATTATTATAGACTATTATTATGACTTTGAAAATTATGGATAAGTTATAAATGTATGAATAACTAACTAAAGAATGAAAGATTGTAACAACATGTTACATAGAAAATTAAGTTACAAAATGTTCCTTCGTCACATACAAGAATTATGGGAAATAACACAGAAATTATGACATTACAGTCAATTGTAAAATCGAATCGAGGGTACTCGAGCATGACAATTCACTCAGGACCCCTGACCTGTGGCCTCCTTGGTGCTAGGCGCCCTTCTGTCTACCACCCCTAATTGGCTTAATTGCCTATGGCGCCATAGTCCACAGTTAGAAACGCAGGAGGCCTCTGATCCATAGAGTAAATGACATGCTTGCCTTTCTGTCATTATAAAACTGCAATTATCAAAGTTAAAGTAATTATTAAAAAATGTAAAGGTTGCAAAATATATCAGTTTTGTTATATTCAATTTTTATATATGTGCTTGCAAGATTTCTTTATAAATCAAGCCAACTTGTCTATACTACTGTACACTTACGACCACCTAAAAGGGGGTCTTATTTTTTCCTTGCAAACACCCTGTCTACGACCAATTTATTATTGTCCCTGAGGTACCCTGCAACGGTTTATTATTAGAATGTACAGAAGGGGGTCCAACAGGTTACATAATAGGACCCCTTCAATAAGTAGTTTGGAACAGAACCATCGTAAATGAATCATTTCTCAGATACAACCCACGATACGACGTATTTTGGAAGGCATATATCTCTCTTTGGAACGCACCCCAGGGTATGTCTTATGGTGGTCTAGACTGAAGCATTCTGAGAGGGTGGGACCGCCTTTGCTCTGACTAAAACTATATATCTTTATTTTTATTGTATATTTTATCATTATCAAACATTAAATAAAAATATACATTATTGTGAAAATGCTCTAAGCCTACCACGATACTGATAAGCCAAACTGAGTTAATGTGCACTGCATGTATGAATTCGAGATGTCCAAAAGATATCAGCTTCTACGATGAAATGGTATCCCGAAAAACTTTATTTATGTTTCTTTTATTACTAACTTCACCTGCATGTAGAGTATTCTTCCATTTGCTCAAAAGATGGTGATGGATTGCAATAAGATGAATAAGATGAATAAGTGTAATAGAAAGTACAGTTGTCT
Source organism: Lepidonotus clava (assembly GCA_936440205.1). NCBI lineage: Eukaryota > Metazoa > Annelida > Polychaeta > Phyllodocida > Polynoidae > Lepidonotus > Lepidonotus clava. Next base: position 65,162,908 of record OW387134.1, on the reverse strand, counting down.
GAACCCCCCGGGGGGGGGGCGGTATTTGGTCTAGAAACAGGTACCAACTGCATTTGAACCATTAAGAGGCTGAAGCTGTCGATCGCCCGGGTCTAAACCTACCTTAAGACTTATAAAGTATATTTAAAGAAAACTTTATAGGTGGAGGAACCTGCCTCACCCGTATACCAGGTGGCCGTAGGACTACTACCGCCCCTAGCGGCACTCTGAGTCTCTGTGACCACGGACCCGTGGTACGAGCAGCTCGTGAGCAGTGGAGCGACTCGTGTTAGAGATTCTGTTAGGGCCTCATCAGGGGCAAGGGCCCGTTAGAGATTCATTAGGGGTAAAGGCTAATTACCCCGATCAAGGGGAAACGATGTGGAAAATTTCCCATCACCACCCCTGCCATGAATTCATGAAGATATGATATACCTCTCTCAAAACAACCGGGGATTTGATCTCTCGGCTGAAGCAAGAGTTCAGATAACGTTTTAGTTAATTGGGTTGCCTCATGTAATAACTGTTATCATGAAATGTTCTGAGCTCAGGTTAAAGTTTATTGACTCCACTTTTCAAAGTAGCATAGAAACTTGCAATGCCATTCCAGCCTGAATACATAGTCAACATCATGGGAAATCCCGCTACAGTACTTTCGGGTTATTTGAGAAGGAAAATATAAAACTAATGGACCGAAAATGGATTTGCGTTGATATATAAGTAAGTGTGCGTTTCAGAACAACTCCCTCTGTATTAGGGTTTCAGTCCGCAACCTGCTCACAATGCGAGCTACTCATCCTTTCACACCGGCTCGACAGGCTCACGTTGCAATAATCTCAAGTCATTTCAGAATAGAACAACCTTAATGGATTCAAAATGGGTTCAAAATGGATTTGCATTGCTATCTAAGTGTGGGTTTTCAGAACGGACATCTGACTCCCTCAGTAGGGTTTCAGTGTGTGACCTGCTCACACTGGGAACTGCTCACATAGCGAGCTGCTCATATCGGTATCAACGACCAAACAGGAGCCGGACCTAAATCAACAGGCCACGCACGGGGTGAGTTCGATAAGAGCCCCGCGGGACGTGGCGAGTTCGACTGTCAATCACGATCACCTATAGGGGTTAACTCAGGGAAAACAGGGAGCAGCTCAGCCCGTCCCGGGGGGTGCATGCCCTCTGCTAATTAGGTGTAATTGGTGGGAATGACACGCCGTGACGTGAGGCAGGCTGGCGAACAGGTGACTCCTTAGTCCTTTTACTGACACTCTTTGTGCAAAGACACTCAACCTTCCCATGCAGCCAAGTTGCCACGTAATGGTGGGATCCCATGGCACTGAGCGATGCGACTAATATTCTGGTCAATATAGAGATCGCCAGAGACTAATATTCAACATTCCGAGTATTTGTCGAGCGATTGGCAACTTTGTGACACATTTCTGGTCATATCGCTTAAAGCTAATACCATTTCTAATCGTTTTTGACTAGTTCTGGTCGTTTTCGACCAGTCCTGATCGCTAGCGTCCTCTATTTGGATTTCGACCAGAATTAAAGTTGCATCGCTCAGTGGGTTCCAGCTTTAACAGTACACTGCTACCATTCTGTCTATTAATTTACACGGCACATAACAGTAAGTTTGCACAGCATCATAACATTATTTTTGCAAAATAACACAACACTATAACATTATTTTTTGTGATATTGAGAACCAACATCCAGTTTTGGTTGATGAATGTAACCAGAAGGTTCCAATAATGTCGCAGTGCAATTTCGCAGCAGTACCTTGCACCAGCGTTAATTGGAGGCATCAGAATGACATAGCATGTGCTATATAAACAGAATGAATATAGAGCATGATCGTGACAGACGACCCCCCCCCCCCCCCCCCCAACCCTCCGTTTTGGGCCAAATTGTTATGTTTTCAATGTAGAATTCATGCGCCCCGAAGGCGCAGGTGAATATGCATATGCCATATCATGCCCCCCCCCCCCCAACCTTTTTTTTCAAAATCCAGGATCGGCCCCCGATATGTATAAGAATAAAACTTAGGTCGAGCAACCCAAAAAGGACTTGGAAAAGGAGCCTTTTGGATACGGTTCTGTTTTTCCCGTGAGATCGTGGAATATTTATGTTTCCGGTGTAAAGCATCAACTGACATCTTCTATTCCATCCTGAATTGTGAGTTCAGAGGGAGTCGGGATTTATCACCAACTCTGCTAATGAGGCAAAGAAACAGGGAATAAAAACACACAAACACGACGAAATGGAAAAAGAACTTCACAAAAGCCCTCTCTCTTCCTGCCCTTTATCACCGGCGGGGAGTATTAAGTAGAAGCGGGAGATACGAGTGATCTGTCCCAGCAGGAAATCGGCGCAAGAAATCTAAAAGGGCAAAGTGCCCGTATCAAAGGAAGAGGCGGGGGTGGAAAGGAATTGAAACTGGAATTTTTTCTGTGTATTTTGTAACAAACGCGCCCTTGGAGTGATGGGTGCACACGTGCAGAGGTCGACTCGGGCTAGTGGCAGGGGGAGGTGTTTTTTGGTCCTCCGAGGATTGGTGGTTTTAGGTTTCTGTGGTGAATTAAGCCTTGAGTCGTGGGTCAACACGTTGTAGGGTGACGGGGTCCCTGAGCGGACCGCCTCATCTGGTGATAACTCGGTATAAGGTTGACACGGGTGAGAAGCTCGGAGCGTACTCGATGGTAAAGGCCTCTTCACACCAGACGCGGCGGGCGGCAAAACTAGAATTATTAGAGCTAAAGTAGATTCCGCACTGGATGGACGCGAGCTACGCGAGCATTTGCGAAGTTTGTATCGAAATAACTCTGCTTTCAGGTGACGCCTGCCCGGTACAGGGACGGATCCAGGATTTTTACAAAGAGGGATTGTGCTCCCGGTTGTGCTATAGTAAATTTTTCGGCCGGGCGCTAGAATTTTACATAAAAAAAAGTTTAAATTTGGTCCAAAATCCGTGCCTGCGTGGGGTGACGCGGCCTGGCAAACTGAAAAACCTGTTAAAATGAAACAGGTACGACTCTACACCACGGGTACACGGTGTGAGAGATGCGACCTATAGTTCAACTAAAGGCTGGAACCCACTAAGGGACTAAACTAAATTCTGGTCGTTTACACCAGTTCTGGTCGCTTGGTTCTGGTGGAAAGACCAGAACTGATCACAAAACACACAAAAAGTGTTCCCATTGAGCGATTTTCCAGAAATCCCTCAGTGGGAACACCATTTCTGGTCGTTTCCGACCATTTCTGGTCGTTTCGACCAGAACCAAGCGACCAGAACTGGTGAAAACGACCAGAATTTCAGTTTAGTCGCTCAGTGGGTTCCAGCCTAAAGGGGGGAACCCATTGGGCGATTTTGCAAAAATTTTGATCGCTTCCACTGGTATCGATTGAAAGTGTGCGATTGAGATCTCGGTCGCTAGCGACCGAATTAAATTGGGTCGATTACAGTCGCGCAAACAAGGTGTTCCCACCGAGCGACTGAAATTGGGTCGTAAGTGATCGCAAAGTAGGAATCGATTTATTTTGAATCGATTCAAATGGAAACATCTGATCGATATCCAAGTTAGGTCGCAAGTATCCCACAATTCCAGACTATGTTTTTTCACCTTCTAAACGTAATTTGTGAAGAGTTCTGTCTCTATCAACATGGCGCCCATACCACTATGGCTGTTCATGTTGATTTTGGCCGAAGAAAATGGAAGATATGGCCTTCCTCCACCCCCACCAAGGAAGAAAAAGAGGAAACATTCATGCTGGGAACGAGAATGGATTCGTCGTCGGTCTTTGGATATATGCAACACACTGTTTAAACTACGACATGAACTCATTGTGGTATATATCATTCCTCAAATACATTACTTAATAGCAAATAGAAGTTATAAAAAAAAAGGCCTTAAAAACTCAAAATCGATATGTATATTTCAAAGAAAAGAAAACCTAATGTAACTCTATTTTCAAATCAAATTTATAGCACTATGTAAATGAAAATAAGTAATAATTATGTAATAGGTCGTTCAAAGTCAACTGTTCTATATTTTTATGGTATCTATATTATGAATCGACTGAGTGCCTTGTTTTATTCAATTTGGATAACTTGTTAACATTAAATAACCAATTAATGTATTTTTTATAGCTGCGTGACAAACGTGAATATCGATCGATGCTTCGAATGGACCATGATGCCTACACGTTCTTGCTGAATCTAGTAACCCCCCTGATCCAAAGGCAAAATACCAACTGTCGCAAAGCTATTACTCCAGACGAACGACTGAGTGTAGCCCTACAATATCTTGCTTTTGGTAAATATTATTTTTTATCCAGCGACTTTCAAATGGAATTTAAAAAAAATCAATTATTCCTAAGAACTAATGTGTAATGTGTATTGAAAGTTAATTTAATTAAAACTTGGCCTTAAAAAACAGCTTGATATGTCATAAAAAAAAAGTACTTACATATCTTTAACAAAAATGATAATTATATATTTAAAGGTGACACTCTGGGATCCTTGTCTCGGCAATTTCGTATTGGTCGCACTACAATTCGTCGTATCAAAAAGAGCTGCTTCAAAGCCTTATATCAAGTTCTGAAGGATGACTACCTAACTGTAAGATATATTAAATATATATGAATTAAAGAATATTTACAAATAAAAACAATCTTCCTGAAAATAAGATTAAACAGCATCTTTTATTTTCATATATCGGAAACACTTAACATCTGCAAACATAGTATTACAAAACATGGCATAATATATTTTTTCCTTTCTTCTCAAATTAGGATAGAAACAATACTTTTGCCTAGGTTGACATTTAAGATGATATCGAATGCAAAAACATCTCTGTAATAATTTGGATAAAGAAACCTTATTTCTTTTACAATTCTCACTTGCCAGCAGGCCAATTATCACTTTTAATTAATTTTTTCAGACACCCGTAACAGAGGAAGGATGGCAAGAGATCGCGCATGGCTTTCAGACGCGTTGGCAATTTCCTAACTGCTTGGGAGCTTTGGATGGCAAACATATTAACTTGGTCGCTCCTCCTAAATCAGGGTCACGATTCTACAACTACAAACACACTTTCTCAATTGTTCTCTTAGCTTTGGTTGATTATAATTATGAGTTCACGTATGTAGATGTAGGTAAAGAAGGAAGAATCGCGGATGGAGGTATATGGAGCGCATGTAATCTAAAAAGCAACATAGACGACGGACATCTCAATATTCCTCCACCGGCCAAGCTTCCTGGTACAAATGTAAAATCACCATATGTTATTGTCGCTGATGAAGCTTTCCCTTTGACAGAAAACTTAATGAAACCCTATGCTCGCAGAAATTTGAACCACACACAAGCTATTTTCAATTATCGATTGAGTAGGGCGCGACGTATCTCTGAAAATGCTTTTGGTATTTTTGCAAGTCGTTTCAGAGTGTTTCTGAATAGAATTTATTGCAATCCAGACGATGCGACTGACATGATCATGGCTGCTCTATGCCTTCACAATTTTTTGAAAAGAAATTTTGGGGTCCAATATATTCCACAAGGAGGTGTCGACTCAGAAAACAGTGATTTTGGTGTTATTGCTGGAGACTGGCGACGTGAACCTCAACTACAGCGTGTAAATGCTACTCATAATCGAAATGCTAATTTTGAGGCAAAAAATGTTCGTGAAACGCTAGAGAGTTATTTCCTCTCACCTATGGGAAAAGTACCTTGGCAAGAACGCTCTGTATTCCGCTAAAGAAAGCTTAGATAGATTGTGGTCGAAATGTTCAATTCAATTCAAATAAATTCCACTTTCGTACAAACGTATTTGAATCTTTTTTTTATTACAAAAATATTTTTCCAGTCCTTTTCTTTCTTTTCAACAAATTATTACTATCAAAGATAAATGTATGTACCATCCTAAATGGACTTTTCAACATTAATTTTATGAAAATATTTGATTGACTTTTTACCCCTTTTCTATGTAATATCCAGTCGCTTTTAATGGAAATGAAATAATGAAAACATATCTATATGAAACGTCATCAAATCTTTCTAACAGCTTACAGAAATAACATAAACTAACAAAAATACTAGAAGTGAACATCTGTCACTAACTTTATCATATAATATCAAATCGGATGGAATATAATCCTCTTACAGAGATATTATATATCTAAACTAAACCATATATGGTTGTGCAATAACTTATTTCTAATGTGTTTGAAACATATAAACTCAAACTTACACCTACACTTATATAGTTTGAAAAACAAATAATGTCCTCTGCGACAGCTTTGAACTATGTTTTGTGGAAATAAGGTTTAGAAAATGTTTCGAAATATTTTTCTTTTCCTGTATGGAGAAATCTCTTAAAATGAATTCCAAGTTTTGGTAGGATTTCTTTAAACAAAAAAATACAGTAATTGTTCTATGTTTCTCTTTTTTACTCAACAAAAATAGATTACAATTCTTACCACATAATTAAACAAATATCTCCAATTGGGTTGAATTGTACCTGACCAACAATCTAAATGTTTTTAAGATTCAATGCAAGTCCTGAATTTCAAGGTTTTCTTCCTGACCTCTATCGGATGGTACAGGAGAAGCGACGGAAATCGACGCACGTCGCATCTGCTGCATTTGTTGAAGTCGTTGGTCAAAGGAGTGAGCAGCCATCATAGGGTTTTCAGTGTTGGATTGGGATGCCATCAACTGGTACATGTACCCAGGAGAACCAGGATGTTGCCACATATTTCCAGTCGCTTGGGCAAACTGTGGATTTGGATGCATTTGATTTTGAACTGGCATCTGCCCTGGAAAACCTTGCGGATGTGGAGGATAGAATGTAGGCCTTGGTAGATTTTGTTGAAAGTTGGCCTGTGGTGTCGACTGGTTGTTGTTCGCTTGTGTACATGGAGGAGCATTCATTGGTATCAGATCTCGAGCACTTCCAGCTGCTGCTGATGGCGTTTTCGATTTTGGAGAAGTTAAAACTTCTGTATCTTTTTTTGCCGATTTTTCTTCCTTTTCTGGCCATGTCCCATCAAGTGCGTTAATGACCAGTTCATTCACTGTATGCATCAGCTTTTCTCGAACCTTGTCATCCAGGATGCGATTTACTTTAGCCTCCATTAATCGCGCCCACATGTGGACCTCATTTTTTTGGTTTTTTTCTTCTGCGTCGAAGGCCGAGTTGACTTTGGACCATACTTTTTTTCTCATTTCTGCTTCATCCTCCTCCATCTCTTTCCCATCTTTTTCTTCAGTCGCTTGGGTACTTTTTTTGGTCGATTTTCCCTTCTTTGGACCATCTTTTTTGGGGACCTTGGGATCTTGAGCTAGGGATATCGGAAAATGTCTTTTTCTCACTGGTGCCTTTTGTGATGGTGGAATTATTTCACTATGTTCTTCCTGTTTGTCCTTGGATGATGATGCAATCGGTTCTTTTTTTTTGGTAGAAGACTTTTTTTTTAAATAACCTGAGGGTGCGTCTTTCAGAATCGACTGAGATTGATGCTGACTATCATCGAAAGACAGATCCAATGCCTGTGTTTGAGGTGGTTCAAATACAACTTTTTTGGTAATTTTTTCAGTAGACTTTTTTTTTGTCTTCTTCCCATCTTTCTTTTTATTTTGTTCGGTCGGTTTTGGAGGTGGTGTTGGAGAACGAGGTGATGTAGCTATTGGATTTTCACTGGAACACTGACTTTGGGGTTGAGTCGCTGGCTGGGATGATTGAATACTATTTTTTCTTGGTCTGCCTTTCTTTTTTTTCGGATTCTCTTCTGTGGTAACACGTGGACATTGACTAGATACCTCAGTCGTTGTTGATTCGGTAGGCTTACTTGTATGTTTAGGCACTTCCGCTGGATTTTTCAAATTCTTTTTTGCTTGTGATCTTGTGTTGAATTTTTTTGAGGTAGCATCTGGTCGCTTAACAGGGCTTTCTTCTTCCAAGGATTCTTGTTCAGAAGATTGGTTTAAATCGCTTTGAGTTGCTTGAAGAGGTGAATGCCTTGCATACGCTTGGAGATGCATGAGATTGTCAAACGCCTCGTCCATGGTAGCATTCCCAATATTAACACTGATATCACTGTCTTCTCTGGTGGTATTCATTTTTTGACTCTGCTCAAAGCTTGTTTCATTATCAGAATTATACTGCAATATTTGACTTTCCTCTAGTTGTGCAGATGCTTGTTCTTCTCCCTCTGAGTAATATGATTCTTCATCATCCTCTGTCGTTTCGACTTGCTCAGGTAAAGTGTTTTTCTTGAAAAAAAAAAATGTCACGAAATTAGTATTATTTAAAAATAAACAAAATTATACAATAGATAAAGAGAGCATTCAAATTCATAAACAGATATATATTTTATAAAATCGTAACCTAGTATTATTTTTTTGTTTTACTATTTCATTAGTTATTTATACAGCTATTGAAGTTATCAAATATTATTGTATATTTGAGTTTATTATAAAATTGACTGTGTTATTACTAATTATTATCGGCACTAAATAATTGAAAAATAACTTGCATTACTCTATAGAAATTATTGACACATATTTGGATATAAAACATATTTATACATATTTTCTCTATGATATTATATAATTATACCGATGCCATTTCTTGAATTGATGATTTTGATTTCCGCCCCCGTAGAAATGGTTCCAGAAAACCGAGGCGAGCTTGTTTGTTCTGTGCTCGTGTTGATCTGGCTCCTCCTTTGCTTCCACTCGGTTTTCTCTTATTGCGAGGGAAGGTGGTCCTGAATCCCTTAATACGGCGTCCAACGTCATCAGCTGAAATATAATATAAAATATATAATTACTTTCTTAGAGGCAGTTACCCTCATTATTGGTTCAATTTAATTTACTATCATATATAATACGTTTGGGTACTTACAGTGACTTAAGGTCCTATCATAAAAAAATTGTTTCTTTTCAAATATTAATCAACGGAATCAGTCGTTTCAACTGAAAAACGTTAGAAATTGTACTTGTAATCTATGAGATATACAACATATTCATATCGAAGTGCCCATTCAACACTACTAAAGTCAATATATACTCAGTACATGATAACGCCGACGGGCGATAATAGAGGAAAATAACCTGTAATGCCGCCTCCAAGTTTCTCCGCGAACTCCTCATACAGTGATATTCGCTTGTCTGCGTTGGAATACTCGTCCTGGTTGTGGTCATAGAGTTCAGGATGCGTCTCGTACAAAGTTATCAGGTTATCTTCTTCTGCAACTGTCCAATGATGATATTTTTTTCGTCCCATCTTACACGCCGGCCAGAAAACGCGTCGCCATGCTTGTATGGACGAGGCTAAGTCACATGACCTAATGCTGTGTTCTGATTGGTTGATAAATTTCAGTCGAAACCCGGGTCGGCGCGACTGGAAATGAAGTCGCTAACAATCGAAAAGAAGTGTTCCCATTGAGCGATACATCCCTAAGCGACCTGAAAGTTCATGGATCTAGAGCAAAATATCTGACATTGTTAGATATTGGTCGCTTCTGATCGAAACACATATCGACTGAAATTTGGGAAGCGACTCTATCCGATCGGTTTCGATCAGTTTCGATCCAAGTGTTCCCATTGTGCGATTTGTGTTTCCGACCGCTGGCGACTCCTTTCGATTTTTCAGTCGATAATGGTTGAAACCAGTCGAAACTTGTTGATAATGTTCAATCGCCCAATGGGTACCCCCCTTTAAGGTTGTTACACGAGGCGGGATTTTGGGCAGCTGATTCCTGTATTAGATTTTTTGATCACTTCCATCGTCCGGTGATTTCTATACAAGTTTAGTGAAATGCTTACAAGTATCCGCAGCAGTCGCGAGCGACCCGGCACTCCTTTTTAATCCTGCGAGCGACGCGACACGGATAGGACCTGTCTATTGATGGCGCGCGACATACATGACAGTAGCATATACAAGTCAGGACCAAAGTATAATAATTAGAAATACAGGTATAACTGCACTGCGTTTCAAAGCCAAGATCGCGTCGCGCGCCTGTCGGTGCGGATTCGGCGGATTTATATGTCGCGTCGCTCGCGGGATAAAAAAAGAACGTCGCGTCGCTCGTAGGCGGTGTCATTTAATTTATTTGTATAAAAACCGCACACTCTCGGTAAAAATAGAAAACCATGAAAAAGATCCCCGGGAAAAGATCGTACGCGTCGCACGACTTAACACATTCTGTAAAAGGATAGTACATAATTATACGCACTCGGTGCATCGTCTGTACTTCTGGTGCATGTGTTGCCGCCACATATGATTTTATTTTACTGATAACCATGTGAATAACTTGGTTCTAATGTTGTTTTTTTCCGCGCAACATGCGTCGCACCGCGCCTGGTGTAAAGACACTTTTACTATAAGTCCGTAGAACCCACTTAAGCCCAGCCGAATTTGCTACCGATTTCAAGAATCGGCAGTGAGAATATTAGTTACTCACGAGAATTTTATATACTATTAGAAGGCAATTTTAATTCTCTTTCAAATGGTATGTAATACATAATACTTTGTTATAATACAAGTTAAACGTAATGAATTACCAAATAATTAGTGGTTAAATCGGTTGGTGGAAACAGGGCATGGACTCTATCCTATACACCCCCCCCCCCCCACTCCCCACTCACTCACACACGGGCCGCGGACAGCCCACACATTCCGGGGACTGGAGACGGCGGCTATTATTTCACAACACACGGAGGGGAGACTCAAGGTTCTGATACTCCTACCCCTCCTACCCCGGGGGACAGGGGTCGTGTCTTCGTGCTCCAGGCCATGACTCGATGTGGGTGATGGCGGGGAGGGGGGAAGTGGATTAAAACATTAGCCGGGAACAGCATACTGTGTAAAAATGTTAGTTTCAAGGTTTAGTTTTTAAATGTAAATCCGACGGAAAATCAAAACGGATGTCGCACTTTAGAAACAGGAGGCGCGCTTTTGTAAAACATTTTCCTAATGATATTTTCGTCCCCCAAAAAATGTACATTAAAAAAGGCAAATTTTCGGAGCAAAGAAATGCCAATGTCGCATCTCTTTATCGCTTATTGTCCTTAATGCCCCATATTGACATTCACGAGATTTGTCGTAAGTCAGCTAGAAAAGAAATTGAGCAATTTCAAGCCAATGAATTAGTATTGAGAGTAGACCTGTTCCTCATCCCGCCTGTCACCCCTCCCGTCACTCCCTCCCAATGCCCACCCCACACCCGGACCTGTTCCTATTACCACACATAGGGGTGGTTCACACCGGGCGGCTGCACCTGTGTATGTTTACCCGTGTCACACACCGGGCCTTTACCACGCCGAGAGCTGCTCCAAACCCACCTAGTGTAAATATTCCTGAGTCGAGCTAATCATGAGCAGTTTGTTTACCGGCCCTCTGGTCTGCGACAGGTTAATCAACTATCTGCACTGTCTGTGGGGGTTCGCCGCGCACAAGCGCCAGATATGGGGTTGTTGAATCAAGCATGTCAGGAGTCTGAAATCTTAAAATAAACATTGAGTTCAGAACCACTGGCACGAATGTAAGCACCATTAATAGTCCGGCCAGTCTTTGGTTTGACCTCGCATAAACGGCAACATTATTTATTTTAACAGGAACGCTTGATAATAAGGAATCTTTCCGGAATGCATTCCTGGTGAAATAGCACGTTGTGTGAGGTTGGACCCAAATATATTAATATATTTACGGAACTTTCATAATACATGTACCATTTACGCAGGCCCGTACCCTGGGTCTGCTCTGGAGGATTGGTGCGGGGGGGGGGGGGGGCTTATAATTTCAATAATTCAAACCTAAGAAAGGGGGTGGCGAGGTTCTCAAAGTGGAAGTTTTCAATATTTTCTCACGTTATTTTAGGGGTTTTACAGTGAATTTTTAAAGGAAGGGTGGAACGTTTTCACAAAGTTCCTCGGGGATGGCGCACCACCCCCGCCAACCGCTGTGGGCCTGTTACGAGCCTAGAAATTGTTACCAAAAATAAGCCCGCACTCATGAATTCGGATCCATAATGATATCTGTCAACTGTTTCATTTTCTTCTATCTTTAAACTGTTTCATTTTTCTTCCAAGTATTGAAAAGCCACTGTATCGGTCATGCAGCTTATGGTCCGGGCCCAAAGCCTCAGGCCCAAACCATTACACATGCATCTCACTCTGAAACCCTCCCCCACCTGTCTCAAATTAACCTCACATAAGAAACAACCAAGTAGGGATTTCACGTGATAGTAGCGCCATATTTACCCCCCTTGGGCATCCGGGCACTTTTACACCTAACCGCGCATGCGCAATGTGGCCGTGGTTTCCAAGGTAATCGCCCTAGGTCCCTTTCCGCTCCAACTCCCAATCTTATCTCCGTCTGAGACCTCCACAACATATCTGCTATCAAAGTAACTCCCGCCGCCGCCGTCCCGGACGGCTTGTAGCTGATTGTGCTGCTGCGGGGTGTTATGAAATACAATAATGATGTTCCTGTGGGTGATGGGCGGGCTGGGGTGGGGGAACGTGTCGGCAAAAAGGGTGCCTTGTCACTAAAAAGGACTCGTTTGTTGTGCTTCGTCCGCGACCAGTTTGGATTGTAACGAGGATAGGTGCCGGGCACAAGTCTTTATTTGGGCAACTCTATGGGCGGGGACGGAGAGAGGCGGGAATATCAATTCAATTATAGGGAAATGCGTGCTATAGGAATGCGCCAGTATCATTTTACCACATGCTGGTTTATATAGGTGTCTTTGTCGGGCCTTGCTCCTGGTACACTTGTCACAGAATAGTCAGTTTGTCGTTTCAGCTGTCAACTCTATGACGCTTTTCTGAATCATTTTTCCTTCTCAAATTTGAAAGGGACCTAGACCGTATTTTGTCTGGATGGATATCCTGTGGTATAGACCTATGGTGGGATAGCTGTGCCTGTTGCATGCCCTAATGCCGAGAAGGGTTTTGCATGATTTCTAAATCAATATCATTCCCATCATTTTTAAGTTTCGGTGTTGTACCGTGAGGTATTAAATGTCATTTATGGACATATAAGTATGGACATGATATGAGTCCATATCAATTAAGAGGACAACCAATGCGACGGTGGTTGAGTCGTATCAGATACAATAGGTATCTTGTGGTATTCATCTTGTGGTATTCATTTTCATAACGACGACCAGGTATCCCTTCTCAGTTTGTTTAATCAGGGCAACAGACGACGGGTGTTGCCAGGCGATCACTTGACGGGGCGGGACGTTGTTATGTTTTCCTTTTCTATTATTGAGTAGGTAATCCTCATCTAATGAAAAAAGTCCTTAATTGGAAGGAAGAGAACACGTCTTATACCAGTGGCGAATTAAGAGGGGGGCGCGGGGGCGCCTCCCCCCCCCTTTTTTTTTTTGTTGTTGTTGCCAAATTCAGATTTTTTAATGTAAAATTTTGCCAAAAAGGAATTTAAAGAAAATTCCCAATAACGCCCCCCCCCCCTTTTTTTTCATAATGCTGGATCCGCCACTGTATACCGTTGGTATTTTATCGCCTACTGACTAATGGTACATACATATCTACCGGTGTTTTCCAGTGCCTGCTTGGGCATGTGTATATTTGTATGGTCATGGTCGTAGATGTTTACATATTCATGACTGTTGTAATATACCTGGGAGATGCCGGTAGGAGTCATAGGAGTTACTTGTAAATGGTATGTAACAGTGTAACCAATGACATATATCATGAGAAACCAAATCAGCACTTTGATATTTGGATTATTACACCTAAGCATGCAATACGTTAAGTACAATCAAGGAATACCATATGTGTAGTTATATTCATAACAATCTCAAACCCCAACATACATACAGATATATTTGTGACATAACAAACAACGTAAGGGTAGCCGGGTGGAAACGCTATCACCTGCCCGCCCATCGCCACTCCCGAATTAAACCAACCATCTCCTGGTTTCAAAATCCCAGTTTTTACCTGTTGCCCAGTCATAATTACTTAGTAGTGTACTGACGCAGGTGTCAGTCCACCAGGTAACTTTAGCCAACTTATGAGTGAGCAAAATTCAGGGCTAAGAGTGGCTCTTTGCTAGGGGTGGAGAGTGTAAGTATGGTTTACAGGAGGCATGAGCCCTGCCAGCATGAGAGTGTTTAATACATGAAAGCAGGCTAAACACCTCATTCAGTAAGAGGCACTGCAAACTCAGGTTACCGTTGGGCGAGTGAGTGGGCCACAAGCGGGAAGGCTAGAATTGTTAGCTTTTGGATTGTTGGCCACTATGGACTGGTGATTGTCAACAGGTGTGCAGTGATGTATATTACATGTTTGGATTTAATAAACATCATCCTTTCATATGAGTTTTCTGTCACCTCTCAATGACAAGCTAAATTTTGAGATGACCTGCGGCCGAGACGGGGAGAAATACTGCAATCAACGCAAGCTAGCATACTGGAATAATCAATATGATATAATGACTAAAAGGCATCCCACTATACACCAGTAAAGTAAGCCCCCATAGTTCAGTAGAGAGTTTGCTTTGTACCCGGTGCACTTTTAGATGAATTGCATATTTGCATGCATGGGAATCTTAACTAATTTAAATAAACTTTAACTGCACTGCTGCGTGTTTCATGTAATTATCCAACAAGGTTGATCCTTGAACAAGAGCGTGAGAAATCAGGTCAGTTCTTTACTCCAGTCCCCACCTGGTGGGGGGTAATCAAACTAAGCCAGCCCTCTTTTGTACAGAGGCTGTTCGGGCACCTATAATCTATGTAGGCCTGGGGTGATATGTGGAGCCTACTATCTACTACAACAGACCTATAGATATAGGAGCAGACCTAGGGCCCCCTGCAGCCGGGGAGTACGGTGTCATTCATTCACATAGGCCCTACAGGTCACTAAGTCAGTAAGTACTATACTGGGTGATCCAGCATTGCATGCCCAGGGGCCAGGAGAGGAGGGGGGGAGGGTGTCCCAGGGTGTCTGGAGCCCCCTCAGATTTGTTAAAGTTTAGGCAAAGGGACTTTGAAAAAGCATATACATTTAATCAAAATTCCCACCTAAAAAGTAAAACCCTTAGATTTTATTGGAACCTCCACATACACACCTGGATCCCCCTCTACCCAAGCCCGGCCCAATCATCCCAAGCCAAGCATGTAGTATAACTGGACCCTCCCATGATATTGTTGGGAGGTAGATGGCCATAGACACATATTTCTATATAACTATTTGTGTAGCTGTAAGACAGACTAGTGTCTGTTTGGGTTCAGGTAGAGTGGTTGAGGGTGATGTACACGGTCCTTTGTAGGTATACCTCCGGGAGGTTAACGTCTACCTGTAATCTACGGGACCCTCCTCAGGTAGACAACGGGCTGTTTTACACCCCACCTGGGCTGTGGGGAGAGTTATGGTCAAAGGCTGCACTCCTCCCCCCCCCCCCCCCACCGGTCATCAATTCTTTGAAAGATACTCTGGCTACTTTCACAGTACCACTCCTGGTTTTCTTTATAGATTCTTCTGAATTTTACAGATGAGCGCAAGCGTAATTTTTTAGCTTTCAATTCTAGCCTGCCTCCCAAGCGATTCTAAATCACCGATGATTGTTACTGCGTCGCTACCAGCTTCTTCTCCCTCGCCCCTGCATTTGCCTACCTATAGCTACAACCCCCGCCCCCACATGCCTCTTTCCTCTCCCCGGACCCCCCCCCCCCGGCCCACTCCACCCTCCGCACCTGTCCCCAAGCCCTCCCTCACTGTAACCTTCCCGCCTGCCTCTTCCCTCTTATGGCTACATTATTCGACTACTCTTTCCAGTGACGTATCCATGGTTTGACAATTGTTAACGGTGGTAGTTTGCCTATGTGATAATACTAGGTCTTATTCTATTAAAAGTTGGATTAGCTGATGAAAAGTGTGGACCTCGTCCCAGTGGCGGATACAGGATTTTGAAGAAAGAAAAAGAAAAAAAGAAAAAGGGGGGGGGGGGGCGTGGTATAGCAAAATTTTTCCGGGACTCCCCGGGCACAGGAATTTTACATTAAGAAAATTAAAATTTGGCCAAAAGTAGGGGGCGCACGCCTGGCACGTCCCTCTCTCTCTCCCCCCCCCCTAAATCCCCCATTTAGACACACGACCCCCCTCATATCCCCCATTTAGACACACGCCCCCCACCCCCCACCTCCATACCCATAGCCCGGGGCGGTGCCCCCCCCCCGGGGGCGGTGATGTACTCCCGGCCGGCCACCCTCACCTGTCGGCGGCACGTGGGGCGCGGCCGGCCCGCTCTGACCGCCTCAGCTCCCGGGGGAGGGGTGGAGAGCTGCTCCCCCACCTCACTGTGGGGAGGGGGACTCTTTGAAGGTTACTACCCACTTCCAAACTACTCTACTGTCCCTACTTTTTGTGACTGATCAGTCTTGAATTTTGGTTGACCGCCCCCTATTTTTGGGGTGTGCATGTAAATTTTTGGTGAAAATGAGGCTAAACTTCAAATGTTTTCCCCTATATTGAAATATATGAAAATAGTTAACCACCAACACTTTTTGGCTTACAAGTTGCTGACCGCCCCTCAATTTTGATGTTCACTGACTCCGCTTCGTGGCCTAGGTACACATTTTGGACCAAAGTGCCCCCAGGGGGGGTGGGGGTGGAGAGCTGCTCCCCCACCTACACCTGTGCAAATCAAGCATGCAGTGAGTGTCTGTCTGACGGGCCTTCGGCTATGGGTGACGATTCCGCGCGGCTTCCTCTGCTACACAGCCCTTGGTATAGGGGAAGGGGTGTGGCGAAATCCTAGACAACATAAAAGGGGATTCCCTCATCCGCTGGAGCAGAGAGGATCTCAACGAAAAAAGACAGGATGTACTTTGAAACAGTACACATTTGATGATTCGTCTTTTGTACACCCTTTGCTTCTCACAAAGACTAAGGGGAGACACTGTGGGAGAATCTCATTATGGCAACTTGGTTTCATTAAAGGGAGCCAAAAGCAATATTATGTCAAAATATGACAAAAATTTCAAAACTCAAAAATCTATGAAAATACATTCTAAGGGTCTAGCTTTAGCCACTGGTAAAGTATAAATCATCACAACTAGGGATAATTATAACTTCACTTGAATTCCATAATACTTCTGCCATGTATGCCTGAAAACAGCAATGTTTGTAAACAAACCAATTTTGCTGGGTCACCAAAATTGACCGGGGATGAGTTTTAGTGTATTTTAATGTAGTTTAAGTCTGTATACACAGTTTATATTTTACCAAAGGCCTAGGCTATGACCATAAAATTTATTTCAATAGTTAACAGAATTTGCAAAATTTTGACCCAACATTACTTTTGGCTCCCTTTAAGTTGATCACTAGACAGTAGTATAAACTGGCAGTGCACATGCCCCTTTTTTTTCTCTTAGATTATGTTGATGAATCGCATGCTGACTTGGCCTCTATAATTTGCAATGTCAGTATATCCAAGCATGAGGCAATCAGCGAAATGTCAAAGTGGGTTAATCACTTTTTTTTTACTAAAGCAAAAACTACTACCTTCAGCCTCAGCTGAACCCATATATCCAACCCACGTATATTGAAACTCACCCTGAGCTTGTTGTGTGTGTTTGCTGGCGTGTAAGCACGTGTGAGTTTGTTATAGGGCTCGACCATTACCGGCTTATCGGCGACACTAACCAGAGCAGCTCCGAGCAGCTCCGAGCAGGTCCAGCCAACGGGCTCCCGCGCGCCACCTCGAGGGGCGGGCGCGAACTAAAAGAGTTCGCAGAGAATTGCCGCTCTCGGAGATTGCGGGCTATCTTGATTTACTTTTTTCTGTGCCAATAAAAAGCGTTTAGAAGATTCATGTTTGAACTTGGATGATTTGAAATAGTTAATATGAACATTTTACGACATACCCATAAAAAAACTCTTGGAAATTTGATAAAATACATTGAGGAAAATAAGCTTGAAACTCTTGAAATCAAAATTCAAATAACCTGCTGATGAAACGCATGATAACACAAGAAGTTAAAAGCACATATTTATATTATGTTAAAGACGTTTGAAACGTTACTCTGAATTAGCACACACCTTCAGAAATAATAGCCTAGAACTAACTTTTTGAATATCATTCTTGATTTAACAGAAAATGAAAATGCCCTCCCCCGTTACCCCACCTTGGTGGAAAGTACCCTACGCTCCCGACGCAATCATACCTCTCCTCAGCCCAGCAATAGCCTACAAAAGAATTCAGACTGTGAGCGGTTCGCACTTTTGAGCAGCCCTGAGCAGCTCCGAGCAGCTCCCGGAGTAGGTCTCAGACAGTGTGTTCATTGTGGGCGGTGTAAACAGACGAGGTTAGACCCTGGAGTGGTAAGGTGCAGGGTGGGGGTTTGTGAGAGGTGTCAGGGACAGGGCTATCTGAGAGAGCTGTTCCCAACACGGGGGCTATCTGCACTGAGCTGCTCCGAGCTGCTCGTGCCAACATCTTGTCCCCACACACTAGTACCCTGACGACCCCGGAGGAGTGGATATTTGGTATGGAGAAGGCGGGGGAGGGGGGCACTCAGCAGGGGCGGATCTAGGAATTTGAAAAGGGGGGAGGGCGTGCTATTGAAAAATTTTCACCTGGACCCCCTGGGGGCAGGAGTTTTACATTAAAAAAATCTAAATTTGCCGCACGCCTGGCACGCCCCCCCCCCCTCCTAAATCCGCGCCTGCACTGGGTTGTGGTTGGTTACTCGTAGAGGTGAGGTGAGGTTTAGACGTGGAAAGAGGGAGAGGGTTCGGAGGTACTCAAAGTTATAGCTTCTTTTTAATAATATGATACTAAAGGTGACAAAGAGGCTTTTTTTTAAGTAGATGGACTTCAATGGACATACTTGGTTATTTCATGACATGTGACAACAGGACGCCAAGATAACAGTCACTGCAATAATGTTCACTCATGCAAAACACGTATCAATTCAATTCCAAATGTCCTTATAAACCCATAGGCCCTTCCTAGTCGTGTTTAATGGTCTGTCCACTCTGTACTACCTCTGGGTAGTGTCAGGGTAAGCAGGAAGGATCTCAGGGCCCCGGCTCCCAGACCACAGTCAACATTTGGCTCGCACTCTGCCAGGCTCCCTGCCTCTTCTAGTACACATTTTCTAGCTCTCGCAACTTTATATTCTCATTTACGGAGTGAGATTAACAATCATAATTTGTTTTTTTTTAAATATAAGTCTGTATATCAGGTTTCATCTATATTCAATCTGGCAGTGCGGACCTACGAATTTCAAAAGGACCCGCACCATTTGAAACAAATTTCCTTCATGCTTTTTGAACATCTGAATACAATTTAAAATGATCTAAGTGCTGATCTTCAAAACTCAGAAAGTCTGAATGCATTATGAGATATATAAAAATGATGAATTAGGACTATGTTGATCTGTTGGACATGTGATTGTAATTGTTACAATATTTTGTGTAAATTATATTGTCTACTGGTATGCTGTATATACGTCACGTCTTTTGTAATGAACTGAAAAACAGAGACAACTCTGATGTTTGTTACTGAAAATATTGTATGCACAGAAATAAAATCTGAGTAAAAGGAGAGAGGCTCTGTGAAGGGCGCCTCTCGGAACCTATCCGCCCATGCACAGGTATGGCTGAACTCTGGGGATATCATTAGCGGGTATGATTAAATTAACTGTTTGATTTCAATCAGACGTGTAAATTCCACACCTTCAAAGCACAAGTTTCGTCTAATCGCCAATCTTCATCTCATCAACCCATGTGCGCAGTTACCGGCAATCGGTCACCTTTAGAGGAGAGAAGCCCTGATGATCTTAACACTGTCAGACTGACCTCAGGGCAATGCCACGCTCCGCCTCTGATTGGGTCATTAGGGGCTGGGGTCGATAAGCAGTAGGTGGAGCGGCACCCATACTTCCCGCCCTTTTTACTGCCCGCTCACCCCCTCTTATTGCCCGCTCCACCCCTGTACCGCCCGCTCCGCCTAAAGCCCAAGGGAGGGGGCACTTTGGTCTTGAAAGGGTACCCACTGCCAAACAGAGTCGCAAAGCAGGGCAGAGAACGTCAAAAATTAGACCGGTCAGTCACTTTTTAAGGCAAAAGAAAAGGATGTGGGGTGAACATCGATAGAATAGCATAAGGGCAATACCTTGAAAGTTAGCCTAATTGTTACTTGATTTTACAAACAAAGAAAATGAATGGACTTCCCAAAGACATGAATATATGTATCTCTATGAACTTCCTTAGCAATTTCAATGATTTTTGTATACTTCCGGGTATTGAGGTATTGAAACACTCTGAATTTTAGAGGCTGTGATCTCAATTAGGGGCCCTGAGCTAAAATTCAGGAGTTGTTAGTCACAAAAAGTAGGGGTTATAATTTGGCACTGGGTAGGTACATACAAAGAATCAGTGCCCCCCCCCCCCCCCCCCGGGAGCGGCACCCCAGCCCCCTTCCCGCTTTTTCTACACCCCACCCCTCCGGTGCACCCTCACCGCAGCGGTCACACCTCGGCAGGCCCCACATTGGCGGAACACCCCCTGATTGGATGTGGGAACCTCAAAGGTAACGTCAGCTGCTGCCGACGTTAGTTCCGACGTGATGTGACGTTTTTACTGTTGGTTACGTGTCGGGTTGTAAGAGTATCATGGTCTGTGTGTGACTTACAATGTTAGGTGGTTGTATTACCGTTGATTTGTTCCGCACAAATGATACTCAGGGATTGATGCTTGACGTCCTTCGAGGGGGGCCCTTTGCCAGGGAAGAGTTGTTTTCATGTACTACTCAACCTCTTGGTTTTAAACTTTTCCCCTTTTGAGAGAGAATGTATTGTAGACTTTAGATATTCCAGGATCTCTCAATATGACCTTTTTGGTCAAATTTTACATTAAAAAATGCTAAATTTTCCGGACAGGGAAGACCCGCTAGCCAACCCCCCCCCCCCCCCCCTGAATCCGCCACTGCCGCCCCCTGAATCCGTCCTCCCTGCTAATCAAGACCATGTGCAGGTGACATTATTTACAGAAATGAGTTGATCTATCACAAAGGAGAGTCGCGGAAATCCCACACAAACCTTTTTTTTTCAGAATCAAGACTCACTGGGACGGGCGTGGGACCCCAGATCTGGCGGGGTGAAACACGGCTCACGCACGTTCCCAGGGCGTGGTCCTTTATTTTGAAATGTCGAGTTTCCGCCAACCAGCTGGTACGGGGGGAGCAGTTCCCGAGCAGCTCACATCAAGGCTGCAGAGGGCCATGGGAGGCCACCAGAGGCCACCAGAGGCCACCCGCCACGGTACACTGTCCCACGACGGGCTGCATCAGGGCTGGGGTGATGCTTCAAAAACAGAGAGGGGAAATGTCTACTTGGATTGCTGCATGGCCTTTTTTGGTCTTAGTGACATTGGGATTGTGCTATTCATGTATTTCTTAAATCAGACAGGGCAACATGACTGTTTCTAAAATTCGACATCCCTATCAAGGGCCCCCAAATAGGATTGTGCTAAGAGCAGACTATGGTCGTCGATACATTATGTCTCTGCAAGACAGCCTATCCAGTTGCAGATCCAACGCGCTTGTGGACGGTTTTCTCTCTAAATGAGTATTTTGCCAAATTTTGTATCATAAAAATCTTCCTGGAAAAAGGCGTGTGCCCGCGCCCTCTAAATTCCCTCAATCCGCCATTTGCAGTTGCACTGCTACCCGGGCACTGCCATCTCTGGTATGAAGAAAGCTGTGATCGTGGAAATATATCTTATAACATTATGCGTGATAATGCACACGATGTAATGACTCCAACAGTTGGACTACTTGACCACTTTTTCCCACGGCGTGACTGGCCCTTACCCCACACTCCCCACACCTCCACACAGGAGCAGCTCATCCCCCCCCCCCCCCTCTCCTACAACCCCTCCTCCGCGCGCTCCTGAAGAGCAGCTGTCAGCGGCGCCAATTTGCCGCTTATTAGAACCAGCAGGAGGGAGTGGCCCGTCCCGCCCCACACCGCCCGCTCACCCGCCAACTTCTCGGGCCGCCCACCGCCGCGCGCCGTCAGCCCCGCCACCCCCGGGACGGCCTCCCGCGCGCCCACCAATAAAGATCCCATTCGCTCAATTTGTCGCTCGTTTGAAGCCGGCGACGACGGCGGGAAAGCGACACGGGTTTGTTTGCCGCCGCCGACGTCACCTTTTAACCCGGCGACTCGGGGAGGCCTGGGAAGCGGGAATGGTCCGTGAGAGGAGGAGTAGGGGCTGTGAGCAGTTCTGAGTTGGTGGGAGTTGGTGGGAGTTGTTCCTGCGCGGGACGGTTTGGGTGGTGAGTCAGGCGTTTAGGGCTACCTTCTGACGTAACGGTGTCATGCTCCGCTGTCCGCGGCAGTAAGGGTTCCCAGAGATAGATACAGATTGGACCTCAACATGTTTAGTATCCGAACAAAAAGTATGACCTTCGGTTCGAGCCGGGAGAAGGTATACTCCTTATATCATTTCAACAATTAAATTTTACTTTTATGATATCATAATATACATGTTTGCAGGGGCGAATTCAGGAATTTGAAAAAGATGGGCAGGCTCGGTCGTTAGGCCTACCTGCGGGCGTAAGAATTTTACACAAGGAAATTTGATATTTTGTCCCCTAAATTCGCGCCTGGAATGTTCATGGGTCCTGAAGATAGATTGCATGACATAATGATCATTCTAAATCCGAATTCCAATGCATTACAACGGAAACAATTTATCTTTTTCATTGGATCCAATCGTGATTGAAGGCGCGGACATCACATCGTGTCACTCGAACATTCTCCTCATTCTCCATTCCGTTGTAGGATGAAGTAAGCGCCTCGGGATCCAGCCACAAAAAGAGGCCAGAGGTCGTATCACGGAGAGTCTTATTTTTCTCTCCATGGTCGTATTAAACGTGTAGGGGGCTGAGTAGTATAGTGGTCTCCTCCAGGTGATTTGCGAGCCCTCCTCCAGGGGGCAGCAGGGGCAGGGGCAGGTGAGATAGGGGCCCACCCAGGGGGGTCCGAGCAGAGAGAGTACAGTTAAACTTTACTCTCTCTGGTCTGTGGGGCCCGGGACACTGCCCACACTGTCCTGGCCGACAGCCCCTCGGTCCCGGCCCGCGGTCACTACCCGGGCTCCTGATCCAGGGGGGGTGGGGGGGGGGGGGGTTACTATAGGCCTCAAAGGCGCCCGGATGTGTGTAGTGGTGGATTTAGGGGGAAATTTTAATCCCTGAAAAAAAATCCCTGAAATAAGGGGGTGCACTCCCCTTTCTGTTAGCTTTGCAAAGTGATTCATAGGAAATTAATAAAACTGAATAAATCCCATGTGGATAAAGGCCAAAATTGATAATGGACATAATCGTACGAAGCTGACCACGTCTGACCACTGTGAAGTCCGGTTTGCACCTGACCTGATTTGCTTGGCACACTGGACCAGATATATAGTGCTGCCGACTGGTGGTGGTCTGAGAATTGATACAAATAATATAACACTGAGCGTTATATATAACTTAATAATTATGTAGTTATGGCGGATATTGGTGTAACATATATACAAAATCCCTTCCTGACAGATCCCGCCATTAAAAAGAAAGAGGGGGGAATCCTCTAAATTTTTTGGGCCAAAATGTAATAGGGAGTGTTCGCCAATATTAATAGCGGCTGGAAGTGCGTCCAGCCAGCCACCAAACTGCCCAATGTGTTGATTAGGCCTACAGGTACAAGCAGTGGTCACTGTTTACATGCTTCACTGCACATAATACAGATACCAGTAGTCGCTGGTACACTGATAATCCAAGCTATAAAAAGGTTAGTCATATGTGACTAACTTTCTTAGTCTTTTTGACCGTGGTTCATTTATCTAACCCTTATCCCGAGATTAGTCAACTCTGACTAACCTAAGTTAGTCAAAATATTTCTAGGAAGATGCTCAAAACACAGGCCAAGATGACTAAGGTATTAGTCATTGAGACTAATGGAAGTTAGTCTTACTGGCTAAGGGTTGGTCAGTTGTGACTAACCATCAAGCAAATATGACAAAGAATATTCCAATTTCCTGGTATAGGTTAGTGTTTTTGACTAAGTACCATAGCCACTGCAGACTAACCTATCTCAAGCTCTTTGAGCTCTTATCACAGAGCTAGAGGTCTAAACAAGGAACAGGCTAGGGACAGGGGCAGAAAAGGGCTAGGGAGAAAGCCAAAGGAGGGCTGGGAACAAGGGACAGGAGAGGGCGAGGAGGAGGGACAGGAGAGTGCTGGGAGGCATGACAGGAGAGGCCAGGATGAGGGGGAGGGCCATCAGGTTCCCTCCTGACTGTCAGGGTCTCCTTCTTGCTTCATGGTCTCCTTCCAGCTTCAGGGCCTACCACTGACCGTCCGAGGCTCTTCCTTGCTGTCAGGGTATCCACCTGGCTATCAGGGCCTCCTCCTTGCTGTTATTGTCTCCTCCTGGCTATCAGGGTCTACTGATGGCCGTCAGGGCCTCCTCCTTGCTGTCAAGGGCCTCATCCTTGCTATCAAGGGTCTTGTCCTTGCTGTCAGGGCCTCCACCTGGCTATGAGGGTCTACTTGTGGCTGTCAGGGCCTCTTCCTTCTTTTCAGGGTCTCCACCTGGCTGTCAGGGCCTCTTCCTTGCCATCAGGGACTCCCACTGACTGTCAGGGACTCCACCTGGCTATTAAGGTCTATTCATTGCCGTCAGGGCCTCCTCCTTGCTGTCAGGGTAGCCACCTGGCTGTGAGGGCCTCCTCCTTGCTGTCAAGGGCCTCCACTTTGCTGTGAGGGCCTCCACCTGGATGTCAGGGCCTCTTCCTTGCCATCAGGGACTCCTCCTGACAGTCAGGGATTCCTCCTAACTGTCAGGTCCTCCCCCTTGCTGTCCCCACCGGCTATCAGGGCCTATTCATGGCCCTCAGGGCCTTCTCCTTCCTGTCATAGTCTCCTCTCGGCTGTCAGGGCCCCCTCCAGGTTGTCTGGAACCCCTTCCTGACCTTCAGGGACCCCTCCTGACCTTCAGGAAACTGGCAACATCACTCTACAGAGAAGGACATCCTACTTCTTTAGCAGTTGGTCATGATGACCAATGCTCTAGTCATTTTGACTAAGGTTAGTCATTATGACTAACCCTGGGCTACATCTCACTATCTTCACTGAAGTTAACAAATTTATAACTTATAAGGCTATTTTATGGATCTAAGTGAGTTTAGATATCATCCTTGATATCTATTCTTTCAAGTAGAATGTGTTTAAAAG
Organism: Lepidonotus clava; assembly: GCA_936440205.1. Taxonomy (NCBI): domain Eukaryota; kingdom Metazoa; phylum Annelida; class Polychaeta; order Phyllodocida; family Polynoidae; genus Lepidonotus; species Lepidonotus clava. Next base: position 65,137,661 of record OW387134.1, on the reverse strand, counting down.
TCAGATGCACAATGTGCACTATGGATGACAATGGATAAACTCACCAAGTTTAGGAGTCTGTTTTCTTTTGTATGCCTTCCTTCCTGGTGGTCATGTGATTACTTATTTGGTCATGTGACCTCTTAGTCATTTTGACTAATCATTTAGTCATAATGACTAACACAGTACACACAAAGTTGGTCAAAATGACTAACCTATAATTGACTAATGTGAGTTAGCCATGTATGACTAACCTTTGAAATCCCTAGATTATCAGTGTAGCAGTTGCACACCTGTACACACCTGGCTGGTACCAGACAGGCCCTTTTGCACTGCTATTTGACTGGACATGACCTATTAAAAAATTGTCCAGGAAAATGGAGGTGCGCTCCCTCGCTTCCCCTCTTGGATCCGACCGTGAGAATGGAAGTAACCCCCACTCCTCCTCACCCACCGTGTGAGGAGGGCTGCTCCCGGCCCCCAAAACAGGTCGATAATGGCCTCGTGTTGGCGGCCAACACGGCCGGGCTGAGATAAGGCTCGGCCCGGGCCCACTTGAGACCACTTGGACCCCTCTTGTCCGCCGCCCCGCCCGCCGTCAGGGGCTGGTCTTCGTTCCGGGAGGGCCGTTTGGTCAGTTTCCATGAACGGTTATAAATATACATGTACTTGGGATGGTGATAGGGGGAGGCTGCGGGCGGCGGAGGGTGTGTGCGGCTCTTTGACCAACGAGTATAGACAGATCTATGCTTGTTTTTTTGACCGAGGAAGAAATCACTCACGGTCACCCGTTGGAGGAATTTCTATCTGCGAAAACCATTATGAATTCTCCCAATCACGGATTAGATAGCCAATTTCTTGTGTTTTTCCTGCAGGTTAGCCTAGATCAGAATGCATGCTGGGAAATATGTCGACAAATCACAGGCCTTAATTATAGAAAATTTCACTTATCATGGCATTATTTGTGGTTTAAAAGGTGTATATCAATATTACTTATTTTTTCATTTGTATCTGTATAATTATGTTTATCATTTTCTGAGTTGTTTTGGAAATTCCTTCATTATATATATAGAAATATCGCAAATATTTGTATACTTTTTATAGATTTCCATGTGTTTTTGTCGACAAAATTAACCCAAATTAACCTGCAGGTAAACCAGCTATCCGAGGTAGGAATTGAACAGCTATCGGTCATATCGATAGGTTAGATATGTGAATTATTAGGAATTAAATGGTTGCGCTTAGAGATTTTAACATACTTTTCTAGGTGTCATTGGCCATACTTTTGAGTCCCTCACATCACCAGCTATAAACAATTTGTTATTTTAGATTGACTGTTGTCAATATTAAACTACACTAGCCAGTTGTCAGCACAGTCCAAATACTTCCAAACATATACCATGCAGCTGGTTGTCAGCATATACCAGCAGGGTGTCAGCGTATATACCGTCAGGTTGTCAGCATACCAACTGGTTGTCAGAATTTATGGGTTGGTTGTCAGTGGTGGAGAGACCCGTTATCTACACTGATAATCTCAAGGGCGCCCAGCCTTAGTCACCTAATGGCTATGTTGCTATAGTCATGTAGGTATGGTCAATGTGACCATAGGGATATTTGGTATAGTCACAAAAACATAGTCAATGCTGACTACATATGACGTCACCGGAAGTGACGTTTCCAATGGGAAATTTGAATTTTGAGATCAACAATCCAGCAGCCAGGTGAAGAGAAAGAGCTTCTAAATTACAGGTAGGGGTGCTTTTTTAAGTATTTGCCTTGGTTGATGTGTTACAGGGTACATAGAGGGTCCAGGACCGGTTGGGATTTACCTAAACACCACAATATTAACTTTGACTTTACACGGCACCTCATGTTGTGCACTGAGACGGCAGCTCTTAACCCTTTAGCCCCCAATCCGGCCATAGCCGCCCGAGGGTGTACTCCCCAATCCGGCCGTAGCCGCCCGGAAAAACGGAAAATTTTCCATTATTTTTCCATATTTTTCCAAAGACAACCTTGTGATGACTATTTAACATACGAAAATGGCAAATATATCGTTTAAAAGCTGATTCAATTCCCGATTCAATGCCGCAAATCTTATTTCCATAACTCAAATTAATATGGGTTGGTCAGCCTTTGACTGTCTTCAAATATAAGGAATTTAAGGAAATCCTGGGGGAAATCCATGGAAATCCTGGGGAAATAGAGCAACTCATACCCATAATCTGTGGGGTCTAAAGGGTTAAACTGCAGGCAGCATAGGGACCCTTGTGAGGAGGGGTGGGGGATTCCCATGTTGTATGTCAAATGAAATTATTATGTCCCGTGTTACCTACCTTCCCATGTCCCAAGTCACATCTAAAAACTTTGTATGTCTAATGTCGAAGTTACAAAATGATCTATGTCATGTCGTTTATCTTTTTCTTCAAGTCACTAAGCCCCATGTCCAATGTTGATTTTAAGAAATTGCCATGTTGCCGTGTCAAATTTAAGGGTCTAGGTTCATAGCATAATAATTATTGTATATATACGCTCATCTAGTTCCTTTATGTGACAGATAGTCTGACCTGGCATGTTTAGAAACTTCGCTCACCTAGTTCATAATTGTATTATTTTCAAAAAAACCAACTCAGGAGTGAACTACCTGACATATCAATCACACTGGACATGGGGGATCCAAGGGGCAGTGTGCCCCTCCTTTTTTGGAAATCTTGCATGTTTTTAATGTGAAATTCAGCCAAAAAGTAATTTGGGAAAAAACCTTTCCAATAGCATGCCCCCACACCTCCTTTTCAAAATCCTTGATCCACTAGTGGTGGACAGGGAGAATAGAACTAGGCTATTTAATGCTTTACATCATAAATAATTAGGTTACATTTAAATAAGACTTAGGAACCCTTTTTTCTAAAAATGTAAGAGTATAGCAAATCATACATTGTACCCCCTTGTCTATCCTCAACAACAAAATACGCATTTATGGGATCCCCTCAGTAGTCAACGTGTTGATAGAAGATAATCCCCTCTTGTTTGTCTTAGGTCGGTCATTGTTTATGGGACAATTTATAAGAAAATTAAAAAATAGGAAAAAGAAAAGAAAAAGGGGGGTTTGGGGGCATAGCCCCCAATTTCTAACCAATATTTACAACAAATATCCAATTAAACCCAATAATCAAATCAATATTCTTGCTGGAAAGTATTTTTGTAATTCTTGTATACACTTTGACTGCCACTGTCACCCAAACCTAATCCCTGGGTGTTGTGTTAGGTTGACTAGTGGATGGCAGTCGCATTTATCCATTATCTTTGATGTATTTCACAAAGGCTTTAGGCTCCGCTGTAGGGATAAACATGTTGTAGTATGCAAGAATTTGTTGTGGCACGATCCTTTTTATTCACCCCCTTAAACATTAAGAATATTAATATTTGATGTGTTTCATATATTTTTGGTATATCTAAAGGGAATAATCATCTCTTTTAGTACTGTCATTTTAGTTAAGGATAGACACCAGATATATCCCTATTAAACACAAGGGGAAGATGAGTAGAGATCATGATTATATTTTGTAATTATTCAAATGAGAGACGAAATTGGTATCATACTAGGCTTAATTTTGCGTAGCTTATATCTAAAATAATAAAATGCCTATATTGTTCAATTAACTGTGCAAAATTAGACCTATGGTGAGCCTAGAATATTGTATTATTCTATAATGATTTGTTTTTGTTTCTCCCTAAACAAAACATAACAATTTTAGATTCATCAGAATATCTTATATATGATTCAGAATATTGACTATATTGCCACTGTGCATGATTTTTGAGAATGCCTATTTCTCCACATACATTAACGTTTTCCATTTTGTCCAACATTCCAGGAAATACCAAATACACATATATATTCATAATTTTCATCGTACACAAACACGGAAAGATTTAAAGAAATTAATACAGCCGTTACTTTACACCACATGTTATATATGCTTATACAGTTCTATGATTTTAGATGTTTTGTAAACGAAAGCTCCTACATCCTCCGACGGCAACCGTGAAGTGGGGCAATGATTTTAGATGTGTAGGGAAATTAATGCACGTGATATTTTGAAACACAGTTCCATATGTTTTATACATTTTATTTAATTTTACTTCCTAATCTTTCCTGTTTTCTCCAATACTTGCATGAATGTCTGAAGTTTTTGGAAATCTGTGTACATTCGTGTACAAATCCCTTGTATATATTATGTTTGGCCCAAGGGGTTGGTGGGCAACTATAGGGATATATGTAACCTAGTCCTACTTGACTAAGATTATTAGCCACCCTTTGCTATGTACGTCACAACCCATTTAATTAAGACTAACTTGGGTTAGTCACCTTAGTCACCTGTGACTAGAAAAAGTTAGTCCTCTCAGGCCCCATCAACTTGACTATCAAAGTTAGTCACTATGTGACTAACTTTTTCACCTATAGGATTATCAGTGTAGGGGCCTGGGCTGGCTGTACTGACAGGCAGAGGGCCAGGCGGCGCTGTGGTCAGTGTCACCTTGTCACCGCTCCCTCGAGCAGCCTCTCCTCCCCCGACCCCGGTACCCCCACTCTCTAGTCCACTGGATACCTTCTAAAAATCACGGTGAGAGGGGTCATTTAGAGGAAAGTTCGCATGTCCGTGTAATTTGACAAAAGGGGGTGTTTTTCGGGACAAGATGAGAAAAAAGGGTACTTTTTTGTACATGGAACATCTGTATGCATTAGAAATAATTATGGTTATGAAAAAATGCATAACCCTCTCAATGATGTAAGAGCATTCAGTTTATAAGGTTATTTTATGCATATGAATGTCTTTTTGGGGTGGAAAATCAGTGAAAAGGGGGTATTTCTCAGGTTGGAGAACACTGATGAGTTTCCACTTATGTAGTTGACTGCAGGTACCGAGCCCCCGGCCCCTCACCCAGCCCCTCTAGGACTGCCTGTATGGGCTGGAGCAGCTCAGAGAGCAGCCTGGGAGAGCAGCTCACGCTGACGGAACGAGCAAGTGAAACCATCCCAAAGGTCACTCTGTTATATCACCATATTACATATTATATTCATTCTAATCTTTTATTATAATATCAATACTACTTAAATACATAGCTCTCAAACACCTCTATAATAGGTCTGGTGCATGTCACTACATGCTTAAGGTGGCAGGCGCCAAGACCCTGCGCATGTATAATGAAATGGTTAGTAGCCATGCATACATGTATTCTTCAGTAGGAAATAAACCACCATATACACAAGACCTGTGTCCTACTCTCTACACAAGATTAAAATATATCTAGCCCTACTCTAGATATAACATTGGTGGAGTTAACCCGGGCTTTTCCGACCCTCTCACAGCCTAGAGACATTTTTCCATGAGTTAACCATCAGGATTACTTGGTAAAATGTAACCTTTAGGGGATTGCTGGGTGGCTTAATCTAGCCATAGCCACACATTCCAGCATATTTCTCCCAAGGATTTAACAGAGCAACTACCATGCTCTACTATGGATTTGAGCTACAAAATGATCTCTACTTATTCTACAAAGATGTCCACTATTCACCTAAGGACATTTTTCGATATTATATGGATGTAATTGTATCTTAAGGGCCCTTCCACACCACTACAGGCCCTGTAAAATTGACAATACTGGCTACCCTTAGAGCACCAGAATGTCAGAGGTGATACCACAGAGGGCGTCACACCAACCCCAAAATGTTAAAATACACCATAAGGACATAATTTTGAACAAAGAAATTCTTCATAACCAGATCAAAGAACAATAAGCTATGCATACACAACCAATGGACATTTAAATGCATCCACAATTAAGGACTTATTTTGATAAGAAATGCAAATCATGTTATCTTATTTGTAATATTTATTTCAAAGTTAATAATAAGGTAGGATTGCATTCAGTTTTGTGCAGATCTCAAGGACAATGACAGCTGAAAATGATATTTTGTGGGTTTTTTCCTGTTTTAGTTCTTCGGCAGTCATTATGCTTTATTTTTGGTAATGACACATTGTCAGATGAAACATTTGAATTCCTGATCTACTTCAAATGTAATGATTTGCTATTGTCATATTGCTTAGACAAATATGTTGTTTATTTGAATTTCCTGAATGGAGAACGATTACACAGAAATATGTGCCCAAATCACTACCCAGGATAATTCTTGTATCAATATGTTTTTTTTGTCGGATGGGACATAAACCCCTCAGTGAAGGGAGGAGAAAAGTCACTCAACAAATGAGAAAAGGGACTACTGTTTGTGTTAATTGGATAGGAACTAGCCAGCCTCTCTAATGTTCATTCCTTCAAGATGTGTTTAGGCACCCTGAATTAAAAGGGATTTAGGATTATATGTTTTGCAATTAGCCTTTACTATGAGCCAGGCCTTGTCTGTAAAAAGCAGTTGGTAGTGTCCTATAAGAATTAGGATAGGGTTTTGGATAAAGTGCCCCCTACAAAATAGTTTTGCACTATCAAAACTGCATGGATGTTTGCATTCAGTTATACATTCTTCATTGGATATTTTCCCAGCTTGGCTGAAGTGTTTTGTGGTATTGGTATTGTGCAGGCATGTTTCTTATTTCCTCAGGGTTATGATTATAAGTAAAATATATATGTAAGAATTGGTAATTCTAAAACAGATTCAAAAACGCCTTTGACATGCCAGTCGTTCTAGTATTCTGTGTTTCTGACCAACCTGATACAAAAGCTTTTGCCACTTTCTTGTTACAATAAACATGCAAAACATGTATTGATTGGTAAACTAAACATGGTGAACAAAATAGTGAATGCCCTTTGCCTATTGCAGGTAGTACAATCGACACAACTTGAAAGGTTTTTCTCCAATGGCTATTGCTTCATGTTTGTCCACACTGGACCTGCTATTGCAACCCCATTGAATACTTGTTGTATACCTTAGAAGCAGAATGAAGATTGTATTGTATTCCTTGTATAACACAATGGATTGTTTTCTTTAACTCCTGAGACATTTACATTTGTGATTCGGCTCTCCTTTGATCAATGCCTGAATGTATGTGCCTCCAAAGTTGATCTTTGCACATGTATTACAATTGTGATAATTTAGGAACTGATTATGTACTTTGTTATATTGATGAAAATGTTTTTTGCATTCTATTTTCATGTTGTAGATCTAACTTAAGTTTTAAGATTAAAGATTTGCCTAAATTACTGTCAGATTGGTGTAACCCACCGCTTCCAGTGCAGTTCACAACCTGTTTACACAGCTTGCGAACTCTTTTGGGGGAGGGGGGATAATGTTATATCACCATATTACATATTATATTCATTCTAATCTTTTATTATAATATCAATACTACTTAAATACATAGCTCTCAAACACCTCTATAATAGGTCTGGTGCATGTCACTACATGCTTAAGGTGGCAGGCGCCAAGACCCTGCGCATGTATAATGAAATGGTTAGTAGCCATGCATACATGTATTCTTCAGTAGGAAATAAACCACCATATACACAAGACCTGTGTCCTACTCTCTACACAAGATTAAAATATATCTAGCCCTACTCTAGATATAACAACTCAGCTGACCGAGCTTATTTCACCATTTAAAAGCGAAAGGTACGCATGAATGACACGTGACTCCCAAACTGATTTGAATTCCTAGATAAAACAAACCCAGCCAAGGTGTGATGTAACGGTCATGCTAGCAACCATGCTTTTTTGGTTTGTCTGTTACTTACTAAAAATTAATGTCACATAACTGTCACTTTATTTTTCTGTGAGGTTGAGACCTAACGAAAACAGAATGTTATCATAATGTTATGGTGAGGTTGGGTCAAGATCAAATTAATTGAATGTCATCATGACAGGTGAGGTCTAGACCTCACTTTAACAGAACGTTGTTGTGACCTCCTGACCAGGGGAGGCCCCAACCTTGCCTAAACAGAAAGTTATTGTGATGTTCTGATTGCATCAGGTCTTACCTAATCGGAATGTTCTTGTGACCATCTTAATTGTGTACATCCTCATTCAGTGTCTCAACCACACCTAAAGAATATTATTGTGACATTCTCATTAGTCTCAGCCACGTAATTATAAGATGCCCTTGGCTGGGAAAAGAACGTAGCACCTTAAAACTATATATTAGGCCTGGAAACCTAGAGCTGAATGAACGGTACTAAAACAAACGGGAAATTCACATTTTTAGGACCTTTTGAATAGATTCTCATATTGGCATCAGACATGAAGAATTCAGTGGAAGCGGATAAACTTTCCACTGTGGGCTTTAAAATGCTACCGAGTCAGACTGCTGCTTTTCAGTGCGACTTTGTGGCTTCCCTGGAATGACTCAGCCAAACAAAGTAAGTGTACATGTATGGTGAGTTCTAGTAAACAGTGGCCTGCTAACGTATCTCTGTAACAACGTGATGACATGATATACAACCAAGGCACTGCTGAATGGAGTAAGTGTAAGCAACAAGAGGGATGGGGTTATAAACTGTTTGCACCGACACAGAGGAACCCAGAAGCAATTGTGTAAATGGAATGTAGACATGCCTAAGAACGGCCACGTGCATGTGAGAAAGGTTATATCAAAAAGAGGATTTGTGATTTTTCCAATCTTAAAACGGACTCAAAGTTGGTAGACATAGGTCTATTTAGCATAAACAGTAGTACTATTTAACTAATTAATGCGCGCGCTTACTTGATTATAGCTGATAAGTGCATAATGATAAAAGTCCAATAAAGTTCCTGCTGCGATGTAAGTCCCAGTGGCGGCCACTGATGATGGTGTGTGGCCCCATAAAGGTTGACCATATTATTACATGATGTTGACAAAAGAAATGTTCATAATTGTGATAAACACTGGCGGAGGGGGGGGGGGGCCGCTGTTGACATTTCTTGTCTTATTAACTGTTAGCCGAATTTTACATTAACAATTTTCTGTATAAAGGAGGGGCGCCCCCCCCCCCCCCCCGTTCAGTTTCCGCCCATGATAAAATTCCCAAAGTTTCTTACACCCCCCTTTCCCCCACACGTAAAGAAGAATACTTATTACTCATCAATGAAACAATAGTTGGACTTTTCCTCGCTTCTGGAGTGACTTTCATGGTGACCTTGATCTTATATACGTAAATAAACGTTTAAAACTCATTTTCTGAAACTAAATAGTAATTAATGTATTTTAGTATATACTCCTACACGTCATTTTCACATATGTTAAAGTTTTTGCTAGATGTTCAACCATTATATCCCATGTTTTATGATGATTAAAAGTAAGCAAAAACTTACATGTTTATCCCTTGCACCAGTAGTTCCTGTTCCGTCACGTCACTGCCTCCCGGAGTGTTGTGAGCTCGAGGGCAAAGACCAGTCAGGGAGGAGGAAACTAAAACTGAGTCAAAGAGGTGAGCCCCTCCAGCCTCTCTCCTTTGAGTCCCCCTCCTCTCCAGTAGCCAGTGCTAGGGACAGAGGGTATAGGCTCTTTTCAATCCCCACTTTCTCCCACCCAGCTCCCAGACATGTCGACAGGGGTTTCATACGAATAAGGGGTTACTTTCCAATACACATCTTTTTGCTTCTTTACTAAGTCTTGTTTACATTATTTAAAGCCTGGGATTTGAGGACAAGTATTCAGGGTTGACTTCAGCACATGTGATAATTTAAAACTCTGAGCAACATATTAGCTTAATTACGTTATGTATATCCTTGCATGTATGCATGGCAAAGATTATACTATGTGGTTAAACGTAACATATTGACCAGGCCTATTCCCCCATAGTTTTTTCTAAAAACTTTCAAGTGTGAGACCCTGGAGAATTCCAAAGCATTCAAAAGCTTTTCAATAATGACGTTTGCCATACGATTAGATCGACGAGATTATAGAATAAACAACAGAAGGCACTTTCCCCTGAATGTTATACGCGGTACGGCCTCTTGTTAAGGGATTCATTTTATTATTTGTGACTCGTGGAATCTGGGGAGGAATGGATACAGGTTGAATGGATCACAAATACATAAAATACAAACGGTTCAAGTTACTCTAACATTCTTGACAATTTCCTTAGGCCCTTATGGGATATTGTTTTCCGTAGGTACACTTTTTCCGTGCATGCTGAATCATATGACACATTCACATTAGGTGAACTGTCAGTTGTTTCACATTCTATTAGAGTCAGCGTTTAGTGCTTCTGAGCTGATACTTTTGTATAGTGAGATTCTCGAGCAAAAAACGAGGTGGCGCTACAAGAGCGCCCAGTAGCTTGATACGTGAAGCCTGTCTCGAACTGGGGTTAGTTCCCCGGGGTTTGTTCTGAATATAAGCTTGGCTTTGGAGTATATGGATCACATCAACGAAAATTCTCCAAGAAAAAGAAAGTAAATAAAATTGGAAATTACTTTTCTGTAACCTGTATATAGGATGCCTATATTCAGGCAACCTTGGCGGGCACATACATGATCTCCAAGACAGAACGTGCATGTTATAAATCCATATCACTTATCTACTCTTGGCGCGACTGCCTTGAAGTTAATCATCTATTTTTCAGATCAACAATTCTAAGGTGCTGTCTGTGACTATGTGAGTGGTGCTCAACGCCTGTGCTGATGTCTTTGTGATACAACCAACACCCCCGAAGGCCCGATGTGCGACAGCCTTTGTCAAGGACATTTCAAACAACCAATGTCCGCTTTATTTTCTGTCCAATATTTCTTTAAAAACCAGACTCAGTATCCACGTCTCACTCCTTAACTTTACCTTCCGAACATAAAACAGCGGCGATGATGACCAATTACCTCCCAGCCTACTTCCCTCGACCCTCGAGGGGGGTGGGGGCACTTGGTCTCAAAAGGGTACCAACCCCGACTGCCAAATGCACCTACGAAGCAGGGGCAGTCAACATCAAAATAGAGGGGCGGTCAACCACTTTTTGAGCATAACCCGGTATGCCGACCATAAAGTTTTGACGAAAATGCTTTGTAGGTTCGTGAAGACCGAGTCACTTCACGAACCTCAGCAAAAAGTTTGTCCAGAAAACGGTCAGTCAAGTAAAAGATTCGTCATACCAAATATTCGTGAGTAACGTCACGAATCTAACGAGGTCCGTGGCCGCGAATCTAGGTCAGCCATTTCACGAATCCGGGTCAACCCGTCTCCCCGCCTTGTTTGTCAACTCGTCCTTCCGGTTTTACCGGAAACGCGCTGGTTACCAGCGAACCTGTATGTAACACCTAGCCGACTCGCTGGGTATCTTCGTCGCCGCTGGTTACCATCGTCTGTACATACGAAAAGCTTATCTACCTGCAAGAAACCAGCAACCCCCTCCACCGACATCTTGGACGTATGGCGTGCGTTGTTATCCAGCTTCTTGTTCCCTTCATCTTTTTCGCCATTTTCTGCCGTCTCACGGTAAGTAAACCTTGTACATATGTTTTCATCCGAGTTGTAGATTATCTATATCGAAGATTTGATAGTGTGAACCTTAACATCAATCCAAATTTCGGTGAAATAAGCCGCTATCTGCACGAGATCCTATTTTTGTACATCTCTTTCATTACGCTGATGTCATTCTTTCAGTGAACTCTAATTTTGGTTCAACCTAATACTATAATTTTTCTATTCTTCCTTTCACAGATGGCGTCGTTCTTCGAGGACGACACGGTGACTCTGAACTACCGGATTCGGAGTATCAAGGCCATTCTGCAGAGGACCGATTTACCCCCAGATGATCGAGTCGGCCTCACGCAACTACTCGAGGAGGTCATGGAGGAGAAGAAACAACGTTACGGTAACATACTCGATAAATATGAACTTGTGCCACACTCCACACCGTCTAAGTCTGGTGCTGCGGCTTTTAAACCCAAGCCCGTTAAGCAAGAGAGCATGGATGACATCGACATCATCACGGTAGAGGATACCACTCCCAGCCCACCCCCTAAGAAGTTTCAGTTTGTGGAAGCGGCCGAAGAGGCCCAGCAGAAGGCTATCTCTGCCGCTAGTAGGAGCAGCAGTTCTCAGCCGGCCCGAAAAAAAACCAAAGTCGAAGCCGCAGGAGTGCCAGCCCAAGCCTTAACCACTGACGTATCCGCAGCAGACACTTCAGATTCGCCAACTCCAGCTGGTAGGGGTCGTGGTCGGGGAAAAGGCAAGTCGAAGACGAGCACCCCAGCCACGAAACGTGGGCGCGCGAGAGGAAAGAAGGCGGCAGCAGCACAGGCGGTCCAAAGTGAACCAGCCATCCAAGAAGTTCCGCAAGTAGCCGCAGCCGTAGCAGCAGGTGGTAATGCTGACCAACTTCCAACCATTGGTGGTCATCGCCTCACGGGGCGCCGGAAAGACTTTAGCTTCTGTTCCTCAGATACTGAGACAGACGGACCCGGCAGCTCCGACTGGTATACCCCTGAGGAGCTGAAGATCCTCTACGATACCATGGATGAGGACCCGTAAGTATATTTGCATCCTATAATTTATCGTATTGTTTTTTTTAAGAAAAGAAATAAAAAAACAAGCTGAAGTAGTCCTATACCAGAAACACAGAAAAGAACAAGAAGGTTAAGGTAACCACAAAATAAACTTTATTGAAAGTCTATAGAAATACAATTCATTGTACGTTAGAATAATTTGGAAACAAGACTAAAACATAGTATTCTCTAATACATCTCGAATGTCCCATAACAGTTACTTAAGATTAAATTATATAAAAGGAAAAACCACTTCCAAACCACTTAGTTGTACATAACTTAAATGTGATTTTTTTTTTCTATAGAAAAGCTGTGAGGGGGAACTGGAAGGAAGGTGAAGTCTCTCCAGAGCAGCGGATAGCTAAGCGTAAGGCGATCCTGAAGAGGGTCCAGGAGAACGTCAACGCCCACACTGGTCTGAAGCGACGTAAAAAGTACATCTACATTAAAATAAGGGACCACAAAAGTAAAACAATCGAAAAGGTAAATATTAGCACCTCACTTTTCTATTTATTTTTGTTCATTTCTTATTTGTTAATTGTGAATGTAATGAAAGCCGCGATAGCCACAAATAATCTTCAGAATTAGTTATTTAAAGAACAAATCTGACCAAGTGTAATTATGATTCTGTGTAGCGAAATGGTCTGTATTTAATTTTCGTTATAGAATTCAATGAAATTATTTATTACACACTTGTTTAAGAGTTCTTAAGACGATAATTCCGAATTTATTTCAGATGAGGAAGTTGGAGAATGAGTTTGGGGGTACGGGAGCTGCGCCCATTCCCCCAGAGAGAGTACTCCTTCCCATAGAACTCCGATGTCTCGCTTTTTGGGGTGTGGAATGTGCAGGCTGTAAGCATTATTATTCACTTCAAGCAACAAATACCTAACTATAGAGAAATATCGCAGAAACATTTCAAATCAGATTCGTCGTCACTGACACAGTAATAAACGAACCTGTCAGTTTGTCTACTATTACTAGAATCGTGACAGCGAACCTTTTCTTATTTAAATGCTTGTAACAGTTCAAATTTCGACGCCGTATAAATTAGTATCATTTGTAACTACCATATGTTTTGTAAGTCATGAATGTTGGATAAATGTCACCATTGTTTTTCTACCTGAACAAGTACCTAATAATGTTTTATAATTTTGTATGCCATATTAACACTTTTTACAGTTATTGCCGGTGCAACGAAAACAAAACTGGATGTGTCGAATTCGGACGTTGACTCGGCGGCTGAAGCGGAAGCGCAGGAAGCCGGCCTTGAGCAGCAGAGGCAGGCACATGCGCAGTACCGCAAGAAGCCGAGGGATACCATAGCCCACATCAAGGGCAAGTACGCCAAATGTAAATAACATAAAAAACTATTCCTCTATAGGCCTAGTTATAGTATTAGAAACACCTTAGGACTTGAATCATAAGAAAAATGAGAAAATGATAGAATAGCTATGCTGTGGCACTGTTGATTGTAGTACTCAACTAAAAAATATCTTGTAATTTAATGATTTTTTTCTGATGTAATTCTTCCAGATAATAAGGTTGACTTAAGAACAACGGTTCATCTTAAACCTATTTAAATGATACTATTTTATTTTTGGTAGGAAGTATACTTGAAATACTTAATGGCGTAAGGATGTTAACAAATGTAGTAAAAAATCTTTTATGAAATAAATAATACAATGTGTACCATTTCCAGATATTGATCCGCAGCCTGAGGGTGACGAAGGAAAGGCGGCTGCGGTTGCGACGACCTCTACAGCACCTTCTGAGTCCTCTCCTGCTGCTGCTGGCAAGGCGTCGCGACTCCGGCTGAGGAAAAAGCAACCGAGAACTGTTCTGGTCAACAGCGAGGACGATGACGACACTGCGACACCTGCTAAACGTGAGTAGCATTTTGTGTCTATTTTAATAAAATAATTCAAAAGTAATCTTTGGTATTAATTATCTAACTATAAATATCTGTGAAAAAATATTTCTTTGAACGTAATATATATCTTACTTCATTACCTTAGCTCTTACTGAAATGGCTGGACGAGTAGTTATTTATTAATCATAGTCTAAAGATGTTGCGTAAAGATGAACATGTTTCGACTGTTTAAAATGTTCGTGAAATGGTATTATATATCATATTTTACAGAAGTACTCACGAGTCCAGTGCTGCGTTCACGTGAGCCTAAGGAACGACGAACCTCCGAGCGTTTGGCAAGCAAAGCCACACCCGTCCCGTCCATAGACCTTTCCCTCTCCCAACTTGACTGGTCACCTGGTGCTGCCGCTGACGAATCCATGGCAAAGCGGTCACTCGACTATACCCAGGAAACCTTGGAAGACAGTTTCCAGCAAGGTATTTATGTCAATTTTTGTATAACTATTCATCATACTAACTAGCTTGAAGAGTTTATATGTAAATAAGTGAAACCAAATATTCGTGGACACAAATCCTTTGCGAACCTATAATGTTAAGGGTTCAGTATATTTTATTTTAATTTAGCGTTTGTGTAACTGTTTTGGTCTGCACAGAGTTAATACCTTACAACATTGGGAAACGTTCTGAAGACTATCGTTCTAACAATTAAAAATGGTAGTGTCTTAAAAATAGAATAAAATTGTTCTTACTTTGTATTTTGTTTCAGCAGGTGAAGGTCTCCCTGACTTGAACGACACCCCTCTGAAGGAAGTTGGCGATCTCGGTCATGGACAAGGTGTGGACGACAGCCTAAACTATATCTACAGATTGGAAAGAACTGAAACTTTTCAAGAAAAAGTGGCGGAGATGAGGAAGAAGGAAGGGACTGTTCAGCAGGAAAGCAATCCTCCATCGACACAGGGGGGTGCTGGTGCTGGTGCAGAGGCTAGTATTGCGGCGGCCGAAGTAGTGACTGTCACAGAAGTGAGCCAAACGACAGGTCATACTCTGACTGAGCAGCACGTGTTTAACACTGTGGAGCAAACACTTGCACGAATAGGACAGTACGTCGATGGCCGAGTTCAAGATCAAGTGCACGTGGAAATTGAGCCTCTTATAGCTACGCTGAATGGTCAGTCTACACGGCTAGCGTCGGTTCAACAAGTTGTCACAGCGGCCAAAGGTGATATACAGAAGATGGCAAAGACGAACGCCGATATTAAAATCATTGGAAACAGTCTGGAAGTCCTAGAAGGTGACATAAAAGCTATTAACTCCGACATTACAGATTTAAAGTCGTCGATGGGGTCCGCCGACGAGAAGTTGAACTCTGTCACTGCGGATATGGCCGGGTTTAAAGGCTCATTCAAGAACCTCAAGTGCGACACTAACGCTTTGAAGACAGAAGCTCACAGTCTAAAGGGGCGCCAGGCTGCAAATGACAATCTCCTTCAGAAAGTTCATGAAGAGGTGAACACTGTGAAATACGAGTTACAAGTGATCAGCGGTGACAGCGACATAATAAGAACGGACATGGAGCTACTGAACAACAATATCACTATGGTGAAATCGGGTATGGACTCCTTGGAACAAAAAAATCGGGTGCTCCTTGTTGAACTCAATGCTGTAAGATCAGAGTTCAAGTGCGAACAGAAAAAAATTCAGGAATCACTAAACGTTGTTCAATCTATGGTCCAATCCCTGTTAATGGGAGGGCCTTTGGGATCAGTTGAACCACATCCTGGAATTCGTATCAAGTCCGACTCGGAGGGTGAGAATGAATCTGCAAGAAGGAGAAGCCCACCGATGCCTAGTACGAGCACTCCTGTCACTGACAAAGGAAATAGCGCCAATACCTCAGAGGTCACTTTTAAGCCATCGGCAGGTGCGCATACATATGCACGGAGCACCGCGACGGCGGACGAGATCGCTAAAGCCCGACGTGAAATGATGTTTAATTTATCCACGGACACGCCTTCTTTAAATTCGCCACCACATCTACCCGCCAATTTAGACACCCCTCCGTGCACTATAAGTTTACCGACTACTATGGAACCCCAGGCAATTGAGTACGACTCCTCCACGTGGCCCACTACAGGGGAACAACAACAGGCAGAGCAGCAGGAGCAGCTCATTGTCCCGGCAGCTCCTACAACATCTAACACTCCTCCAGTCACTGTGGCGGAGCTTCAACCTCAAGGTGCGGCTGGTTTGATCCCAGTTGTTAGTGTTGGCGAATTTTACCAGCAGGAAACTATTGGGTACGTCAGTGAGGAAATTGTAAGTGCCATGCACGCACGGCAGCAACAAGAAGTGGCGGGACAGCAGCCACACCAGCCACAGGAGTAGATCATGGTTTAGACAGTTCTAGGCTTCACTTCTATAAGACTCAGTATGCAAAAGTTAATTCAGAGTTTCAGTAATAATTGTTCAGTTTATTCGATTAATTTCTCTTCGTTAAAGTGAAATGACTGGGGGTGTTCGGACAGTAAATGGTTACATGCTCACATTATAGAGTCTATCTCTAACACACAAGTTCGTTGATAATGAAGATTCGTGGTCACGATTCTAAGATACTGTTTTTCAATAGAAACATACTTTATCTGCGATTTGTGTTTGTGACTCCATGATGACATACTTGGTACCGACACATTTTCTTATATTTAGTTGAGTCTGTACTGACGCGCACATAATGAAACTACCGGCTTAAATGCTGTACAGGCTTATTTCTGGAAAAGAAAACCTAATAATATACTCGGTGCTTTATTTTAGATTGTTAACGACCATGATATTATTGAAAATGTGACTGCTGCTGCTGGTCAATAACATGAAGGTATCGTTATTGTGATAATATTTGTCCGTACTTGAGCATGTTAGATGCACTATCATGTCTAGTCAGTTTCAGCAGCGAGGTCAAGGTATTTTGTATTTGGAAAAATGTGTTTCAACTTCTGAAAAAAAATGTTTGTCAGGAGGTCACGATTCTAAGATACTGTGTCAGGAGGTAAATGAGAACAAACGGGTACAAAATCTATATTTTGAGTCACATATTGTCAATTGAAAAGTTTAAACGATGCCAGTTCGGCCACGGCCTCTTGTATGTCCCCTTGCGCCTCGACCTCGTCCACCGCGAGCGCCGCGGCCGCGAGCTGCTCGCGGGAACTCCGGTCTCGGGCCTCCATACTGGTTGAAGATGTACATCGCCCTCTTCCGCAGACCGGCATGTGTAGGTCCGTAGGTCTCACGGACAACACCTTCGTCTTCTGGTACGCTTTCGATGTCGATTCGACTGTTTGCCCGTAGGAAACGAGCGTATGCCTCGACCTGGATCCTAAGTTCATGCGTAGGATCCCTGTTTTGTCCAGGCTTCAGCTTCCGCAGGCCCCAGTCTAGGCAGCGATTGTGTAGTACACAGCACGCTTTGACAAGCCACGATGCTTGTAGAGGCTGCATGTGGATTGCCCCAACACCAGATTTGGACAAGCACCTAAAAGAGAGAGGGAAAAACAGTTATGTATTTCTGTGCAAATGTGTAATGATAGGAATGTGGTTACATTCTTAAGATAATGTACATGGTCGTCTAACGTTGAGGGTTGATGTTCCACACTGCCCTAATAGAGATTCTGTTAAAAATAATTAACGGCTATTTAGTACGCGTGTCTCTCAGTGAGAATGTTATATATTATGGAGTTGCGATTGAATTTGAAAACCTACCGCCAACGACTCTTGAGTTGGCCAATACAGCGCTCGACCGAGCTGCGAGCAGTGGTGTGGGCCACTTGATACTTTTGTTGATGAGGCTCGAGGTCCGTCAGCACGTTACACCGGAAGGGGGTCATTACGTTCGGCGTCAGCTTGTATCTGAATTGTAAAATATTAATTTTAATATTTTTTGGTAGGAGATGATTATTCAGACTTCGATCGATCTCTTTTTTATAAATACATAATTAGAGAGCACGGACAAGTTGTATGTGAAGCGCTGACATACACTTACTTAGGCGTTAACATTATTTTGAATGTAAGAAGATTTGTTGAGTATATTTACCCTGAGTCTCCTAGGAGAAAATACTCCCCCATGCGTTCGGGCCGATACGACATGTGGTGTCCGAGATCGGAGAAGGCCAGCACCGACTGATCGTGGTGACATCCAGCCATGGATGGCTCGACATACAGGATTCGCTCCTCAAAGTCACTGACAATCTGAAAATTAAAAAGGCTTTTAGAAATACAGATTTATATGGTATCCGTTTGTAAGGTATTACTTATTCCATGGTGTGTATCAAGAGTTTGTTCAAGAAATTGAAAAAATTATTGACTTTCTTGAGGCCGAGTTTCGCAAATATAGGTATATGATAATGGGTTTACCGACTTGTATACAACAGCTGAGTTAAACAAACTAAGAATTTTAGAAAGGTTCGTAGTGACGATTTTTATAACACTATTCAGAAGTTCGTAGTCACGATTATATAATAGTATTCTGAATTACTTGCCATGACGTTAAGGGCATGGTACGCCTTACGACACACGTAGGTGTGTTCATTCCTGTATGGCCGCATGATTGGAACATAGGTCCCATCGATGCAACCTATACACTGCTGCACCTTGTGCCGTTGGGCGAAACGCACTGCAGCTTCGTGCATGGCCTGTCCCTGCAATTTAGTATAACATAATTGGATTGTAACTTTGTCAGCATGATTAAAGACTTCCGTGTAGTAAGTTATGAAAAGGAACAAGGTTTTTTATAATAAAGATTATTTTAATTTTATATGTTTGTTTGTGGCTCTTCTTGGTAAATATAAATGTTCACAGAGGTATGTAGGAATTAATGTATTCCAAAGTGTAGAGTTAAAAAAAATATTAATACCTTTGGGAAAATGACATGCTTCTTGTAACGAGATGCAAGAAATCGGATGAATGCTGTAACAGCCCGTCCAACACTCGATCTGGAGACGCCCCCCTGCGTGTCTCGGATCACTTGATACACTGACCCAGTCGCCATATATCGTAACGCATAGCAAACCTGAAAAAAAAAAATTATCCATTTCTTCAAATACAATTACGGCTTTTCATTAGTGTAGAAGTATTTAACTTCATTCTTTTTTTTAATTGCTAGGTGGCAGCACCGACAGGGCATGGTACAAAAAAAGACAATTTTTTTTGGTCGATATAAATATTTTTTTTCATTGACTTTTACTTCGAGAGCGCTTTCATTGTATTATTTTTTTAACTGTAGTATTTCATGTCATAATTACGGATTTTCGAGCACTATATATATTTTTTTACATTAATTTACGATATTTACTTTGTGGAAAAGGGGTATTGGTGAGCCTCTCTTCTCCTCTTTACCCTTGCCCGGGCGGAAGATACTATTTTCGAACTCCTCAGTCAGTTCTTCAACACAAGAGGGAGGGAGTCGATAGCGTGCCTCGAAGTCTGCAATGCGGGGATACGCAACACGGGGGTCGATGCGCTCTCTGTAGGTCTTCATTGACCGACATCTCTTCTGCCCCCACTGTCTCCGGTAGCTCTTATTGTTCAGATATGTCTTGAGGGCGAAGTCCTGAAATGGCCTTACTCTTGCATTTTTTTTGTCCTGTTTCGGTGGACGTACTGAAAAAAATAAAATATTGCACTGATATTTCATATTTCTATTTCATTCAAGACCAAAAATTTACTGTAGATTATTTATTAACAATGATATAGACTTATTAGCTCAGTGGGGATACAATTTCCCACATACTTTTAATAAAAAGTGATAATTCCTACCCTCATAAGGCGTACCTGTCTGGGTCAGTGTAAGCTACTCTCAAAATTACTTAGAATCAACCCATTATCGCCCAAAATGAACGTCGAACAGTCAACAAGTATCATATTTACATGATATTGACATGATATGACATTTATCACATGCTAAGCGATACGGTCAATTCACGCGTGTCTTATAAATCTAAAAAAATTTGAAATAGACACAATATATCATGTTTTGACACTCACCCATGTTGCTACCGACTTGTAAATCCTGAATCAGGTCCCGGATGCACGATATAATACGAATTAGATAGTTTAAGACACGTTTATTGCTATCACGTACCCAAAATTTGGGTTCGTCAAATTGGCAGGATACGAACCTCCGAGAGGTCCGTATCCTCTGCGCGGAGATTCGTATCTTTTTTCTGGACAACGGTTCGCGACCGCGGAGATTCGTAACTTTTTTCTGGACGTACTTTAGATTCGTGACGGCGAAACTGCAAGAATTTGGGTTCGTCAAAACTTTATGGTCGGCCCCCCAGGGGGCCATGCTGTTACTTTATTTCATATAGAAAAAAACTAATGAAGTTTTATCAGAAGTTTTCCTACGCAATTTTGGTGATTTTTTTTGGTATGTTTCCTTGTAATTAGACACTCTGATAATTAGGGACTGTGATCTGAGCCTCCTGAAAAAATAGGGGTGGTCAACTAAAAAATTCAGGAGCGGTCAGTCACAAAACGTAGGGGCGGTAGTTTGGCAGTGGGTAGTACCGGGGGGTAGTAACGTTCAAAGAGTCACTCAGTGTCCCCCCCCCCCCCCCCCCTACCCCGGGCCCCGACCATACCGCCCGAGGGGGCCATTTACCACATAGGGGCTTGTCCCCCTCCCAGACCCCACCAAACGCAGCCAGGCTCAATAAAGTTTATAAGCAGCTCAGAGAAGCGTGCGCCGAGAATTTAACTCGAACTCACCCGGGTGATCAGATAATAAATTGCGCGCAGGTTGGCCGTGTGGACTGCCCCCTACCGGCCAATCCTGTAATTGGTGTAAATTAAATGACGCCGCCGCAGCCTCTGAGGTTTGCCGCCAGGGGGCATGGCGGGGGACCCTGGAGGAGGGGGGCAGACCGCCTGGCGTGGGAAGCTCCTCCTAGTGGAGGGGTGGTATACTAGCCGGGGGGGGGGGGGGGTACTGGCGCTTTGATGGCAGGTATTCACTACAAAACTACAGCCCCCTGATTTTGCAATATGAGAGTTCTGTGACATTCACTTGTGTCCCCAGTCCCCTGTTCGTAGATGGCTCGGGACACAACTTTTTTTCACTACAATTTGCCTCCAAAACTAATGTAATGACATTATATTTCAAAGTTGATGATACAATTAACCTCATAGATGAATGTGCACAGCCTAATTCTTGTCCATGATGCTTTCCTTGGACTTCAGAAGCTAATCACTACAGCCCTAGCAGGACAGTGATCATGGACAGCCGCCCTCCCACCTTTTTTTCTTAAAGAATTGTCTGTTTTTACCTGCCTGTGCTGCTTTTAGAGTTTTGCGCTGGGTACCCAAACCCGAGTTGAGTACCCCCCCCCCCCCCCTCCGGGAGGGGTAGTAGACCGGCTCCCACCACCACGCCCCAACAGACCGCAGAGGGCCGGGAAGGGGGGATCGTCTTCACGGCGATAATTGTGAGGACCAGGAGGCCGGATGGTGTCTTCAGAACTCTCCCGGTTGTGTGCGTTCCATTTGCAATGACTATGAGATATTTCTGTACAGGAACTGCATGAGCTAGCTGGTTTAGATCTGCTGGACAAACGCAGAACAGCTCACCTTTTATCTATTATGTTTAAAAACAAACAAAATAAACTATGGATTAGCTGCCTGGTGCCAACTCAAACACGTACTCGTGGTAGTTGTTACATTAGATTTAACACTTTGATTCCTAAGTTATCAATCTATCTGAATAGTCCTTATTTTATAGGGGCACGACTATGGGATGCCACACCCAAAGAGATTAAGCAACTGAATGATAAGACTGAGTTTAAAAAGAAAGTTAAACAATGGTTACATGTGTATATTGATTGAATATATTTCATTTGTATGTTACATATATTGCTTAACTTAGCGATTCTATGTTGTATCTTATTCTGGTTATCTCTTGTCTATAACCAACATGTATTGTGGTCTTGCTTAATTTAGCAACTTCCACTAAAATGCTTTATAACCAAACTATTTCATTCATGCACTTAACTTAGTGCCATGATGAATTGAACTATGATGACGATTATGCTGAGCACTTACCTTAGTGCTATAATAATATCAACAATGTAATTGTATATTTAACTGCTACTGCCAATGACAAATTATGTCTATTGCTTGACAAATATTTCACTAATAACTCCAATTTACTTACATGGAAGATCATCTATGATGAATGTAGTTCAATAAATAAAAAATAAAAAAAAAACTATGTCTCCGCCATAATGTGTGTGAAGGGGAAGGGGTTGAGAGGGGGATCTGAACGTGTAATATGACGCTGTTAAACGTTGAAGGCAATTGCTGCGAGACATGCTGGATCAGATGTAAGGGATGCACAGCGTGAGAACATGCGTAATTGCTTGATTTATTAATGTTGGATGAGTTCCAAAGAACTACGTGTGCAAGAGTACAAAAATATGTAATATGTACCATGAGGCATGTTTTCACCCTGTCACACCTCAGCGATATGCGTCCGCTCAGCTCCCATGCAATCGCATTATTACGGAGGAATCTGAAGCGACAAAGGAGTATGGCAGTTGTTTTTTTGCCCGGACACCTAGTGTTATAAGGCGGTACTACAGTCTATTTTGTAAATTGTAGTTGTTTAACTTTGGATTTGGATTTGGTGTTGCAAATTGCAAAGGGCCAACACAAATTTGTTGCGTATAAAACTTACTGGGGGGGGGGGGGGGGGAGGATGTCAAACACATGACAGAATTTCAACTTACAAGTAAGAAATATCCCCGCAGTACAAAGGGACAACTCTCGAGCAATTTTCCCGTACTCCATGGATATCAATTTTTAGACTTTCAGGGAGACACACGGAGCGACCACTCTGCCCCCGGACCATTCGCACCGGGAATCACTTAGAAGAAATGGTCCGAGGAGAATTTCAGTTGTTGAGTATTTATTGGTGCCCCCCCGATGCCCTCTGGTCCATCACACGTGTATTTGTTGGGGACCGATCCCAGCAGGTCAGATAGGTGTGAACAGTTCGTATCTCAGTCACACCTAGTCACACCTGCCCCCTTCACACCTTATCTACCCTCTACCCGCACCCCCGCACCCACCACCTTTCCGCCCCCCCCCCCCCCCCCCCCCCACCCATCCAAAGGCCGGTACACAGGTTTTGCTGTGGGGAGGTGGCGAGGTTCCTTGTGTGGAATTCTGCTTATAATTTCCATAATTTTAACCTAAAAAGTTGGGTGGCGATGTTCATCAAGTGGAACTTTTCAACATTTTCTGTACTTTTTAGGGTTTTTACATTGAATTTTTTAACGGAAAGATGGAACTTTCTGAAACATTTTCTCTGTGGGGAGAGGGGGCGCCCCATCCCCCCTACCCCCCCCTACCCCCCCTACCCCCCCCTTCACCCCCCCCCCCCCCTACCTGTCGTCGGCTGGTACCCGGCCGAACCCTTTGATCAGACGTGAAGACCGCGGACAACCAGCATCAGGTGACACGTGACATGGGGCCGCTGGTTCCTGGTGACCTGTACCCCGTTTTATGACCTTCACGGTGACCTTCACGGTGACCTTCACACTCCCCCACCTGATAATACTGGACGAGAAGGCTGTGGTCGCTGTTCGCAAGTTTCAGAGTCATATTAATCAGTCCATGTAAAACAAGCTGTTTAAACTTGGTCGGGATGAGTGACGTTTTGATAGCTGAATTATGGCTACCATTGCGATGCACAGTTGAATTTGTATTCATTGGAAACCTGCTGAGTGTATTGTGTATCTATGCCATAGAACATGAAATGGGGGCAATATCTAGAGATCTGCATCATATCTGTCACGAATATGGTATTGTGCGAAAACTTTGTCTTGTGCATTGACAAGAGCTCGAAGGTAAAATTATGTTAAATGTCACAAAGACTATTGGATTTAGGCTAATTTGTTATTATTAATCTTTTTGTCTTGACTTCACCTCTTTCTGTAGTTTTTTAAATTTGTTTTTCTTATAATTCTATATTTTCTTTCTCGCTAACGATTTTACCTCTTTAACAACAATTTTCTACTTTTATCGGCTTATAAACCTATTCTTACATCCCCCTACTGGCTTCCGTCACGCTTACTCTCTTGATGCTGCCAATGTAAGGTATGTAATGACGTCTGAATAAAGGCATCTCGATGAAGCTACCACTCTAATGTATCCCAGAGAAAGTAAACCTTCCAGGTTTGACTCAGCACGTACGGACAGAGCAAACAACCCCTTGATTCTGTCAGACCCTATTTTCACAGCCTTCTGTCCCCCAGTAAAAGACCCCATACAGCACCCCGCGCACCGCAAACTCTCGTGTCGCCATGGAAACCCGATCTTGGCCAAGTCACGTGGCATGTCACGAGGTCACGAGAGGTCAACAAAGGACCCGGATGATTGATATTCAGGACTCCGTCAGAGGCAAAATGGCCGTGCCAGACTTTTTTCTTTTGAAGTATTCATTTGATATTGCAAGACATCCAACAGAAAAAATCCTCCTGACCCTAGTTGGACACCTTTGTTACAAGTCTACCCCTTACGGAGCACGAGTTTCTGACAGTCCCGATTGAGTAATGGCGCCAAGTGGGGAAAATGTACAAATTATCACGAAAAAAAATAGCCAGTTTCAATAACTCTATTGTCATTTTTTCTAAAAACGTTTCTCTTTTATCTTAGTCAGGAATTGCTTGAAGAAACTGTAGTATGTTATAACAAATGCTTAAATGTTCATGCTTTGTTGTTCAGAATCTCCGCAGAATTATAATAACATCGTAGTCTCATCGATTTGTCATATACTTTGGACTTGTGTATATCATGTTTGATGTATTCTACGGCAAAATGACAAGAAGATAATTCCAATGAAAAGAATAAAGTGTCTCGTAAACTTTTAATCTGTATATCTACACGGCATATAATATGAATAGATTCATGAGGAAATATGACACAATATCGCACTTTGTTTTGATTAAAGACAATTAATTCTAGATATATAGGCATGTATTGACGGTAAAGCATGATTTGTGTGCAAATTGTTGAATAGGCGATGCGCTACGCAAACTCTTCAGTCCGGTTTCTTATTTTATTGAGATCAAATAGGGTGATCTTCCTACACACTGTGCATCTACAATATTTTGAGTGTACTTGGTTTACCAATCAGGACATACACTTCTAGGTTTAGGTTCTTCATTTGCCGGGGGAAGCACTGACTCTCATAATTTCCACGATTTGGAAATCGTCAGTAGCAGTAAGGGATGACCATAAACATGTTGAATACCATTATCAAGGATTTTGAATTCTTTTTCAATTGGTATATAGGATGCATCGGGCTGTCTTATATTTCTGGTGAAATATTAAAAATTACTTAGTTCACAGCAGCCAAAGACACCGGGGGTTAAGTTCTCCCCCCAGCCGGAGGTGTGATGTTATAATAGTGTTGCAGCAACATTCTGTGTTTGTTCTTGTTACATTCTTTTGATGTCTCCCAATTACATCGCTGTGACCTACTGCTGTGATGTTGCACTGCAACGTTATTCTGGTTATGTTCTTCATCCTAAATAGAATGTTCTTATAATGTTCTGTTTTGATTTCATCCTATAACCTCACCAAAAAATAATGTTATAATAGCGTTCTAATTTGTTGAGGTTTCAACCTCACTATCAATAACATAATTGTGCCATCTTTTTAAGTAACAAACTGACTAAAACGAGTATAGTTGCGGAATGTTTCTGTTATGTTGCAAGCTTGCTGGGCCAGGCCCCCAGCACGGTACATGCAGTGGCCATTCAGGACCACCCTAGAGAGAGATTAGGATAAGAAGTAAGAACATGATAGACTGACTCAGGATTTACATGTCAGTGAATGTCAAGGGACTTATCAAGCAATTAATCAGTTCCCTTCCTCCTGACTCCCCTAACCCCGACAGGCGCGTGTTGGAACACACACTCCTCTATTGTTTCTCCCCATCCCTAAGCGGGGGGGGGGGGGTGCACTTGGACTTAAAAAGGTTTGCACTGCCAAATGGAGCAGCGAGCATCAAAAAGAGGGGTGGTCAAATACTTTGAGGCAAAAAAGGGAAGTGGGGAATTACTCCATAGAACAATACCGGGTAATTACTAAAAACTTAGGCTTATTGCAACTTTATTTCAACAAAGATAAGCTAATGTTATCGTATCAAAAGTTTCCCTTTTTTGATGATTTCCGCACATTTTCTTGTATTTTGGGGCGTTGATCTGTGCCCCCCCCCCCCCCCCCGCCTCCTCAATTAAGAGGCAGTCAACTAAAATTCAGGAGTGGGCAGTCACGAAAAGTAGGGGTGATAGTTTGGCAGTTTGTAGCATCCTTCAAACGGTCAGTGCCCCCCCCCCCCCCACCCTCCCCAATTCAAACACTCCTGTATTGTCTCCCAATGTGGTGGTCCTGGGTCACTATAACCTGTCCTGAACTTTACAGCATTTCAACATGTTTCCCCCAAATAACTACTCCACCATTCATCATCCCTTTACGACGACCCAGGACGGCCCTATCCACCGCAACGCCGACAGCTTAGTGGGGGCCCGAGTGTTATGGATGGCCAGGAAATAAGCACTTGTGGAATTAAACCGAGATTTTCCCCGTAACATTATACAGGGGGACTCTGGGGGCTCCCATCCACTTGTCTTCATTACCCTCCGGACGGCGATCGACGCGACGCCAGTGGCCGAGAAGGGAACAACGGACGGAGTCATCGGGTGGGGATGGGTGGATGGATGGGGTTCTGGTGGAGATGGGGAGATGAAGGGTGGGTCTATTGGGTGATGGACTATCATGGCTTTTTCATGGAGGACTGTAGGGGTGTAATGGACGTTACGTCTGGTGTGTCCAGGCATCTTATCACGGCTGATCTCACTCGGGGATAAGGTATGGATCGTGGTTTCAACTTTTTTTTTTCTTTTTCTTTTTCTTCTTCTTTGGGGGGGGGGGGGGGGAGAGGGAGCAATGACTTCTTGAGGTTACATCCCACTGGCAACCTCTGCGTGAATGACATTTAGCTGACCACTCATCTAATTTTTGACAACACAGATCACAGCCCCCTCACTTTAAAGAAATAAAAGAAAAGTGTCTCAACAACGAAAATTAGACCAGAAAAAAACTAATTTGTCTATGCACACTTTTGATGAAACTGTGATTATGTAAAATAAAATTACCTCAAAGTTATTTTCGTTTTATTCATACATCTCTTCGTACAAGCAAAGATCTTCCGTGCATGTGATTTATTGCTCCTGTACTATTATAATCGGTTTGTTTATGCCAATCGAAATGACAGCAAGGGAAGGGACATGCTCACACAATTAGTGCCCGCGCGCAGACCTATAAAAGTGTGACATTTCAATGTTAACTTTCAAAGAGCTTTTCACGGGCACCCTTTCAAGATCGAAGCGCACCCCCCCCCCCCCCCCCCTCTCCCATTGTTGAGAGGAAAGTCCACTTCAGATCTTAAATTGGATTTTACCATGTTTTATACGGGTTTCTCATCTTGCTTATATTTCATCCATTCTTTCTAAAGGGGCTGTTGTCCGTTTTTTTCATTATATTTTATAGATGGCAATTTCACTCTGGACAGCTTTTTATCAAATAATGAAATAAAAACGCTGCATAAGAAATATAACTTTTTATTCCAATAAAAGAACGTAATATTATACCAATTTTGTCTCAAGTATATTGGTTACTACATGTATATAAAATAGGCATGACGTCTGACGGTCTCGTACACTCAGGATTAATTATTCTTAGGAACAATACCACATATTTGACAGTAGTTATTGCTCCATCAATGTTTATAAAAATCTACATTTTAGGAACCTTCACTAAATCACGAAAACGTTGTCGGCGGCTTTCTGTGGTTTTACTTTAGTCTTACTTAATCCCAACTGTCATGACAATCTTGAAAAACAGAAGACTTTCGACTCGTGTCAGGTCACAGGGGTCAAGTTCAAGGTCAAGCTCGTGTCACGTACAGCTGTGCCGCTCGGTCTCGGTAATCGACGAGAAACGGCGAGATTAGAGAATAACGGCAGGGAAATCCCCTCAGTGTAACTCGTGCGTCTCTCTTTTCTTTTTTTTTTTATCTTTAAACAACAAAAAACAGATAGGAAAACGTTGTTGTCATGTCTTTTCTACTCGTGATCTTGTTGTTAATTCAAGCAAAAGTTTTCTTTTAACGATTAAAAAGATGTAAATCTTCAAATGTCCCGGGCCCATATCTTGGTAACTGATTTTAGTGATTAGGTAATCAATTGAAATTTGATTTGTCTCATAATATCTGATTCTGTTTAGTCACCAAAAGAAGTGATGTCATTTGAAAGTAGCCTTAAAAATGTATTGTTAGGTGTAGTTACTTTGATTTACAAACACAGTAGATATCAATTAGACACTAATCAAATTTCAGCTGATTAGCCTAACCACTGAAAGTGGTTATGAAGATATCCAAGCCAAGGTGAGATGTAACAATCAAATTGTGCAATCGTACTTTCTTGGTTTGTCTGTTACTTACTAAAATGTCACGTAACTGTTACATTATTTTTGTGGGGGGTTGAAAGCTAGCTGAAACAGAATGTTATCATAACATTCTGATGATGTAATATCAAGCCCAAATCTAAAAAGAATGCCATTGTGATGTTCTGATTAGGTCAGGTCCGGACCTCACTTAAACAGAACATTGTTGTGACCTCCTCATTAGGAGATGTCATAACCTCACCTATATTATGTGGTTGTCACGTTCTGATTAGGTTAGGTCTTAACCTTACCCAGGGAACCTTACCTAAACTGAATGTTACTATGACTGTCTCATTAGGTCATTATAACATTACAAGAACATTATCAGAATGTCACAATATAACATCGCAAAAGTTGGTTTTGGCGACATTATTTGGAGTCATCAAAAGAATGTCGCTGCAACCTTACAATGTAATGTAACAAGAATTATTCCAGGATGTGGCTGCAACGTTATTAAAACGACATATCCTTGGCTGAGATGGACCCAGATTAATGTCAACAGAAACATTAGATGAAAACTGATGGTAAGAAGGTGAATACGGCCATAATATTGTGTGGGGTATGTTTATTAACCAATGCGGTACAGTAAAAGTTTCCCAGGATGAAATGTGTACATAATATTGAGGAGACCTGGATATAAAGGAAACGTCAATGAATATCCAATATTTGGCATCAAACTTAAAATGTCTCTTTTTTAAAGACGCATCAACCTCACCATGGGTTTGGTAAGGAATACATGGCATCCAAAGAGGTATTTTGAAACATACCACATATAAAGTAACTCCTTTACACTATTGTATTAAATTGCCTGCGTATCATAGAGAGCTTTAAGACACAGTTAATGCCTCTATAAAATCCACTACCCCCACCCCGTTTCCATTGTATTTCCCCTCTTTTTCCCGTATTTTGATGTGAGCTCCACTCTCCATGTTTCATGATCCAGCCTTATCTCCTACACCCTGTCAAGTAGCTGAGACTGGCGTTCTTATCGGTGAGAGGATATGGATTTACCGGATCTGGACCACGAAACTTCTATGTCCTTCATGCCATGGCAGCCAGACAGGGGGTGAGCATATACACAGGCAAGAATATGACGTTATTATAACGTTATTATAATGTTCTATTTGGTCCTGGTTAAGTTCTTGTTACGTTATTTTGATGGCACCCAGAAATGTCTTTAGAACCTAATGTTGTGGCGTTGCACTGTGACGTAATTGTGATATTCTTGTAACATTCTATCACGTTTTAATAATGTTATTATAACATTCTTAATTAGTTAAGTGTCAACTTTACCAAAATATAATATTATTAAAACATTCTTTTTTAATAAGTCTTAACTCCACCTAAAATAAAGTTGTTGTTACGTGACAACTGGGCAGGTTTCAAACCAAACAAAAAAGTACAGTCACAGAATTCAGATACTGACGCAGGCTCACTTGCGTTCAGATATCAATATGATGGTATTTGGACGCAACATGTTGTTATCTGAATGCACGTACTACAAAGAAGAACTACATACATGAGTTATTGCAATGCAAGTATGAACACAAGTAAATTCTATATTTCACTATGCGTCTTGAAATTGCTTGCGCATCCTTGCATTTCACTTGCGCTCATGTCAATTATAACCCTACTTCTTCTATAACGATGTCCTTTCGTATGTTGCTGCCTACATACAGAACTTTCTTCATGTCTTACCAAAAACCAGTGAAATAGGCCATAACCAACCTGTCCATCTGGTTGCTGTTTTGTTAAACTGCCTTTAAAAGGACCTGTGGGAACCAGCAAATTGGCTCATGACCCCATTACTTAGTTCCAGCCTCATCCTCCATGTGGCTTCATGGTGTAGTGGTTGGGACCCTCACCTCCAAACCCAAAGGTTTTGGATTCAAATCCTCAAAGAGTTCATCATTGCCAGCATTTTTCAGTCTGGTGAAGCCACTTGTCGCAAGTAAAATGCTTTACGCAAGTGAAATGAAGCATACATAGTCCGCGCGTATAACCCCAGCCCTATATGGACGGTATCGTGGGAGGGAGTTAGGTGGGGAGTGTATAGTGGAGAGAAGTGGGGAGGCGGATAGAGGACAGAAGCCAGGGGGCCTTAATGCCCTTCTGGCAGGTCGTTGTCCACTCCAGGGTGTCAGGTGTAATAAAGGTTCTGGTTCGATTCAGTGATGGTCCCTTGGCAGATTCGTGGTACATCATGTTGTGAGTCATTAAAGTTTCTATTTCACAAGACGATGTTCACTACCAAAGATTGGTTGGTTATTGGGGTTTAACTCTGTAGCAACATCTAAGGTCATATCATGGCAAGAACAAAATTTGACAATTTTGTCCTTGATGATCACATCTATGGAATGAATGAATCTATGAGAAGATATGGACCATACCCCTACATATTTACTGGGGCAGGTGTTCTTTAATATGCAGGGTCCCATAGGTAGGGACCTACACACCCGGTGGCCCAGGGGCCTTTGATATCCCTGTCGTTGACACATGGAAACACGCAGAGGGATGTAGCAGCCAAAAATGTAAGTCATAACCCCCTTAGGATTACCTGGTACCCCCTTATGACTTGAGGGTTGGCTAAGCCCCTGAGTACAATCAGAGACTGGAATATAGGCCTCAATAGTCATTAAACCAAAGACTATTCTAATACAGTCCTATGTACTCAACGGGCACAATAATAACTACCGCCTTGGTTCATAGCAATAACCAGATAAGCTTCTTCAGCAGTTTCCGTGTGGCAAGTCTAATACACTTTATTTTTTTTATTTTTTTTTGTATTGTGGAAGATGAAATAATCTTCACAGCACAGATAATGGTTTTAAATTTTGTTTTAAAAAGCAGTTGCCTATAATATAGTTGTTGTCTTTCCGTGAATGCCAGGCAACAAAATTGTATTGTCACTGCTACTCGTTTTTCATCAAAGGAATCAACATATAAATCAATTTTATTATCTAGCACATACGAGTTACAAAACTCCATTTAACTTTTACCGGTTATGTCATGAAAAGCTCTTTTGATATGACATGTACATGAGCGCAGAAATCATGCAACGTTTTTTATTTTTTTGTTAGAGGTATATACACACTGTCCCTTTTATCCGAAGTTGTTGTATTGTCCCTTTTAACAGGTAAATCTAAACTAGAATAAAGCGAAAAGATTCTCTCCCTGAAAAACGATTTTCCCGTATAAACGTGTCCCTTATAATCAGGAATACATGCACTGTGCCGACAGCCTTGTGTCTGATTCCCTGACCCCTCTGCCCTGGAGGTGATCAGAGCGCCCCCTGGTGTATTACGAGTGAACCCTTAGTACAAACGGAAGTCGGGAGTGTCGCCACTGCTCTGAAGGTTAAGGGATTGATAACTTTCGGGCGACCCTTCTTCACTTTCATACTCTGCATATAACTGTTTGGAGGGGCGGATCCATAAATTTTCAAAAGGTTGGTGGGGGGGGGGGAGTGGGGGGGGGGGGAGTGGGGGGGGGGGGGGGGGTGGGGGGGGGGGGGGGGGCTTAATGTAAAATATTTCTGGCCGACCTCCAGGCTTAGAATGTTATATAAATCTGCCACTGGGTTGGTTGATTATTGGTTTCTTTACCCTTAGGGTTATCATCAAGGGCAATTGAAATAGCATCAATTCTGTGACGCGACCGTGTCACAACTGCTTTTATCCACTCTTGTCTATCCCTAAAGCCCCATACCCACTAGGCGATTTTGACCAGAGTTGTCTGATTCACTGGTGCTAAAATCTGCCGACTCTACCAGAAGAGTGGGTTGACTTTAGCGCCGACTCATATCAAACATACATATTTCAAAATGACATACTGACTGGTAATCTGAATTGGTGCTAAAATTGGCCAATTTTATGAGAATAATCAGCCGATTCTTGTCACCTTATCCACTCAAATTCGCCTAGTGGGTATGGGACTTTACCCAATCTATCAATGATTTAGAAGATGGGGAAACATACTTGCTTTGCAATTAATTCCCAATGGGAAGGTCCTACTTCTCTCATACAGAATTGTCATAAAGATAAATCTAATTTCTTCTATGGATCTGTTGGTTAAGAATGCCGCCACTGTTAGACCCATCTGTACTTAGGGTCTCAACCTGCCCAATATTATAAGAGTAAAATTATATTTATATCTCCAATAGTATCATCATGTAATATCTAATATTCATAATAAGTAATAAGTAAATATTCTTATATTAATTACTTATATCTATTTGTTTCAGATATTCATGTTATCACACAGTATTCTCACCCAACCAAAATGCTAAAAAGAATGGCTTCCCATACAAGCAGATACAAGGGATCAAAGAAACATGTACAACCCCATGGCCACTACCAATAACATACATGTACACATTTACCTCGCTATTATACACATACAGAGTGGAGCTTTTTTCTGGAGAGTACACAATAAAATGTTCATCTCCTCACCGAATTCTTGGATTATACTTTAATCTAGGAATATCAAGTTAGGTTACAAATGCTGATATAACAGTCCCCTTCTGCTCACCTCTCACTGTCACAGTCATAAACACTGTTTCCCAAAGTCTGTACACCAGCAACCAATTTAGGTGGGAATTCCACCCTGCAGCTCAGCATGCTTTGGGGCTGCTGGTTTATGGCAAGTAGGACTATAAATAAGCGAGCAGTCCAACAACCATCAAAGGGATTACCTTTAAAAAACTTTATTCACAGCCCAGTAGGACATGCTATTTATTGAGGGCCAATAAAAGAATTCTTAACAGATTTGAAGTGGCCAATAGAGGTCATGGACTGTTGTAGGTGTGCAGACCCATTATGTTCTAGCTAAGTAGATCAGGGACGGACTAACCTCCCACCCCCTCCTCCATCCGGGCCTCGTCCAGGTGTCACGTGGTCACGTCCCCCGCCATGATGTATCATCGGGCTCAGGTGGGCGATAATCAGGCACCCCTGTGTGGCGCCTCCTGGTGGACAGACAGCGAGACACCCCAGTCCATTGCTGACTGGAAAAGCCCCAAACAGAGGCCACTTTTTATTCGCCAACAGGTCCAGCGATGAATGAACAGCTCTTGGGCTGGTGGGGAGTTGGTGAAGGGCTCTACAGAACTCTGTCACAAAGGAATTGTCCATCGACGGGAATTATATTGTGTTGGGTCAAGTTTTCTAGCTTTTTATTTCTTTCACTTGTATGATATGATGATGAAATACAATGGAAGTTATTTTGGACCGGAAACATAAGTGTTGCCAATACGCATAAAGGTCAAATATAAATATTGGTGTGTTTTCGGAGGGGTAAAGTTGATTTGAAAACAGTTTTGGTAAGCTCAAGACTTCCATATTTCAAATTAGCATGTTGTCCAACAAATTTTTTGGGTAACATGATATTTATAAATCAGCCATTTTGAAAATTCCAAAATAAATCCATTTTTATTATCATATTAATAGTTTACATCATAATTCTTTATACATATTGAGTTATTTTTGGCTGCTAAGGTTTGTCAATGACTATTTTGATCTAAGGAAGCCTTAGACATTGAAATGAAAATAACATAATGCATGTGCATGGCAACTATCGATATTTTAACATTAGAATCATAAGATAAAATTGTGTGTATGTAACTTGCAATTGTTGTGTAAAGAAGTCTGTAATTTGGACACAATTATTGGTAAAAGATGTGGAATAAATCCCCGTAGTGGTATTGTTTAAAGATATAGTTGACCAGTTTGTAGAAACGAAAAGTGTGTAATGACATGAGAAGTGATATGTCAGTACAAAATTAAGTAACACACACATGATTGAGGAAGCGCGTAACCACAAGCGACCCCTGTAAGGGTCAACGAGATCACATGATTATACTTGACCAATAGGAAGCCATTTGAAGACACATAAAGTGTGGAGTAGCACGAAATAAACAGTCCTTTTTAGGTACTCACTTATACCTCTTTCTTCCATGGCATGAACCATCTCCTGACTTAGACGATTGGGGCCTATGGGGCACGAGGCATGAACAGCCAAATTAGGACCAAGTTAGGGTTAAATGGGATGCTGGACTTTCCACCAACAGATACTTTGTAAAGTAAGCTTTTAAATGATACCCCACTTATCACATATCATTGTAGCCATAGGACTTCATGAGGAAAAAAACATTATGAAAATTAAAAATGATTTACGACCGCTAAATTGCCTGTTAATTGCAAGTTACATACACATTTGTTGTTCTGCGCACAGTACTATAATTGTGTGCGTATCTTTTTTCTGGAATGAAATACAAATATTTATACAAATCAAGATTTTGTGGAATGGCCCCCTGGTCACTCAGGGCCCAACGTATATTTCAGTATACGATGTAAGCTGTGATGTGACTGTATCATTCTTGTGATATGTTCAAATCTTGGCAATGTGTCCGAGTCCTATGATATTGTCATTGGCTCATTAGTGCAATAGGGTATGTTGCAATGGGATATGACATCACTTATTGCACTTAAAGTCACAGGTAGAGTTAAGAAACGATATTCAAATGTTTTATAAAGTAAGCAATTGAGGGTCCCCCCCCCCATTTCTTTTTATTGATTCAAATATTTCACAATACATGTGCTCTTCCAATAGTAGTATAGAGGTGATGATATAAATATGAAATATTAAATTGCATGAGCCCAAAAGTACATGTCTTCAACAACAGCCTAATCATGAATAAGATATTATGGCAAGGAGAGATCCTCCCCATGTTTTATGAGTAACTTGCATCGTAACTATTTAAATGATTCATGTTAGTATTGAATAGGAGAAATTGTAGAGATTATATTCTAATATAAAGGAAGTGTCGTGTTGAGTGGATTGTAATTTCTTTCCATATCAATGTAAGTAAATATGTGGATAAGATAGCAAGGGGAGATCTCACCCATCTCACGCATATATTCGCCAATTAAAAACTCAGATGTAGGCATTTGGACAGATAAGATAGCTAGGAGATAACCTACCCACTTAGGTTAGGTTTTCGGAGTTTGTTTATAAAAGTTCTTGCATTCTCTTCCAGCTGTACACGTTGCTGACTGTCAGTGTGGGCGGTGACTGAGGTGTGGGCGGGTAACCTTGGACCAGGTGTCAACAGTGTCAGACAAAACCTGATTTTCTCTACTACAACCCGATCCCCACAATGTCCACTACCGACAGGCCCTCTGCCCCCCTGGTCACTCAGGGCCCTACAGTGTGTTTTATTACAGAATGTAAGCTGCAATGTGACTGTATCATACTTGTGAAATGTTCAAATTGTGGCAATGCATCTGTGTCCTATGTTATTGCCATTATGACGTTAGTGTAATAGCGTATGTTGCAATGGGATATGGCATCAACGTTTTTTGTTTTTTTTTCAAATCGTTTATTGTGCTGGGTTTATTGTCAACTTCACATTTGGTGTACATATATTCCAGTTGAACTGTCTGATATTTGATAACAATAGTCATGGAATGAGTATATAATTATGCAGATGATATGGAAAACGGTAAAGAATTATTTCCAAGGTTTCCATTTTATATTACTCAGGGACGTAGCCAGCCCTAAAGTCCAATGGGGTTCCAGGAAAATTTAAGGGCATCCCAACCCGCATTTTGACAGTATTTCTTATATTTTATTTAAAATATTATTTTGGGAATTCAAAGTGGCAGACATCCAGGAACCTCCTCTGGCTACACCACTAAATTACTACACTACAAAACTTTGGCTGTGATATGGCAATGTCGCAGAGAAGTCGCTCACAATTATTAGATATCAAATTCTTTGTTGCACATAATGTGAGACATTCCAAATTGCCAATTTGTGATCACCTCTGTATGCTAAAGTAATTGCCTGTAACATCATAATATCGTGCCGAAATCACAGCCCAAGTTTTGTAGTGTAATGCCCTGTTTCCACCAACCGATTTAACTGCCAATTATTTGGTAATTTATTACTTTTAACTATTGTTATAACAAAATATTATATATCTTACATACCATTTGAAAGAGAATTAAAAATGCTTCCTTGTGGTATATAGCATCTTTGTGATGAACTAATATTCCTGCTGCTGATTTTTGAAATCGGTTGTAAAATCGGCTGGTGGAAACAGGGTTTTACAGGGCCTTAAGGGACTGGTCACTTTGCACTGACTGTCGTCACCCGACGTCGGAAGCTCACCTCTGATTCTGCGCACTCCTAATGAATAGGGCACTTCCGGTTGTAAGGTCTCAGGTGGCGCCACCCAGCGAGCGTGGGCGGAACCTAATTGGTATATAGCAAATATTGATATATTTTCTTTACTTATTCAAGTGTTTTTGTCGACAAAATTCATCCAAATTTACTTGCAGGTACTTGAAATACTGTAAATCAGCTATCCGTAAATCATGTTGACCTGAAAATATAGTCACGACAATGTCCTTGAGGGCTTTCAGGCAATGCAAACACAAACTATATGCAAAATATTATGTTAATCTAATTTGCAAAATACAGAAGGGACCTGATGAGGGTCGAGTCGGGATAACAATCCTTTTCCTTATAGTTTGTGTTAATAAATCTAGTTTATATAACTTTAATTTCATAATTTACTCTGTGCGATTTCCTGTCTCCCCCAGTTACCACGTTATCAGGTGGGTGGGGGAGGTGGGGGGGGGGGGGGTACTCGGTCCAGAAAAGGGGTATCAACTGCGGTCGGACCCTCACGGAGCTGTAGCTGTCAATCACCAATTTGACTCAAAAGGGGAGGCTGTCAAATGATCAAACAATCTCTGGGAGGGGGGGGGCTGTCAATAGTAATACTAGAATAAAAGTTAATTGTCTGTGATTGAATTCCTTCATAATGCCTCTCAAATGAATAATTGACTTCTGATAAATCCTAATAAATCCCTTTTTTTGGTATGCTGAAAAAGGGAGGGCTGTCAGAGTATCCTAGTTTTTCTGGGGGCTGTAAAATCCCCAAAAAGGGGGGGGGGGGGGCTGTAGTTTCGCAGTTGGTACCTACTATCATATACTCTGAGTGTCCCCCCCCCCCCCCCCCGGGCAGGTGGTGCTGTTACCAAGTACTGTCTGGTGCACCATGAAATGTCCAGGAAAGCGGCAACAATAACGAGAACCCATGAATGGATCCATCAACGCATTCCAGGAAATGAAACATTTACCTCTGAACTTGATACCCCCTCCTTAACATCTGTTCCCAATATCTAATTAACGACGCCTGACAAAGGCAGTCTACCTGGCTGATGTGGGAACATAGCCTGGATTACATTAGCCGATTCTAACTGCCCGTTTTGTGGTAATTTATAAGTTGTTACCTGTAATATCCCAAAAGACCACACATCCTACATATCATTAGAAAGAGAATTTGAAGACCTTTCTAATGGTATGCAACATGTCTGTGATTAAAGTGGATTCCTTCTCTTGAGTTTCAGAAATCGGGAGTAAAAATCGCCTAGTGGAATAAAGCCTTAACATGATATATGGAATGGACGGAACTAAACACCCACTGATTAGTGATTAGGCATATCTCAATACTTGGCGTGGAGTCGCTACCTCATGGAACTGTTAATTGAGGTTCTTTCCGCTGATTCCTTTATCAAGGAAGTGAGACATGCGGAAATGTGTTTTCGCTGAAACATTTGATATGAGTCTTTCTGATATGCAATTAGGTCTAGAAACGGACATTGTCTTTAGAATTCTCAATCCCCAGAATGGGTCAGTATTCCACGTCACAGATTGGAAGTTGGGTTATATAAATAAGGACCTATATCATCTCTGAAGGTAATTCCGTACGCATAGCTTGAGCATGGGCAGTGTTGAAAATAAAAATAAATCCAAAACCATTTTAATCACCTTAAATAGATCCTGTTATCATCTATATAATTATATGCTGTTTTACGTTTTTCCGTGCTTTTTTTAGCTCAATTCTTTTGGATTTTGAAAAATAATATTTACCTAAAAATAAGTTAGAGTAGGGCCAAAAATTTAGGGTAGGTAGGGTTACCTGAACACAACCATTTTTTTGGTCTACGGGGTCTGCAATTGTTCATAATGTGGTGTGTTTCTTTACAAACCTAATACGTATTATTGCACAGATCCTTCGTAATGTGTTCGTTCGTAGATGCAGTCTCCAGGCATGGTAGAAGAAGCCCCATTCGTCCTGCATGGTTGGTGTTTCTGTCGCAGGGAGCTGCAATAAAAGTCTCCTGCATGTGAGAGTAGTCTCATGGGAAAAGGAAATTTTTGCAGGCTAGAGCCCCATTCGCCGTGGCCTAGGGTACCATCGCACAGCCTAGCGAAAATTCTGTCTCATGCCTACGATAATAATCTCATGGGCAAGAAAATGATCGCAGGCTAGAGAAATTGATCGTATAGCATTCATACTGACAATTGAGGTCCCTTGCGATCATTTTCTCAAGTAATTTCGTATGTAATCGCACAGTATCTGTACGAAAATATTTAACATGTTGAATAATTTCGCAAGAGATCAGGTCGCAGAGGGCTGCGATAGCCCAACGTTTCCAACGTTCCCAGATCGCAGAGGTCTGCGACAAACCATGTTCCCCACAGCGAATGGGGCTTGAGGAATTTGATCGCATAGCACTCTGAGAGGGGGGGGGGATACCTTGCAGTCAATTTCACAAGCAATCTCATCTGGAATCGCACAGGTTCTCTAGGAAAATATTCAACATGTTGAATAATTTCGCATGGTGGTAGGTCGCAGAGTGCGACAACAATCCAACATTCCCAACATTTGCAGATCACAGAGACCTCTGACAACCAGCGTGAATGTGAATGTGGCTGAAACCCCATTCGCCGTGGTGAAAGTGGTATGTCATAGGCCTCTGCAATCTACGAACGTTGGAAACATTGAATTATCGTAGCCCTCTGAAATCAGATACTCTGCAAAATTATTCAACATGCTTTATATTTTCGTAGAGATCCTGTGCGATTCAAGCCAAGATTGCTTTTGAAAATGATGGCAAATGATCGCAAAGTGCCCTCCATGTCAGTGTGAATGCTATACAATCAATTTCTCTAGCTTGCGATCATTTTATCGCACCTGAGGTCATTTGCGATTGCTTAAGATAATTTTTTCGTAGCTCTCTGTAAAGCCCCATTCGCCCTGGTGAAAGTGCTTTTTCGTAGCACTCTCCGATCTGCCGATCTTTGCAACATTGGGTTATCGTAACACTCTGCGACTGATTCCTTGCGAAAATTATTCAACATGCTTTATATTTTCGTAGAGATCCTGTGCGATCCAAGCCAAGACTACTTACGAAAATGATCGTAAGAGTGCTTCTTTCCCAGTGTGAATGCTATGCGATCAATTTCTATAGCTTGCGATCATTTTCTCTTCCATGAGATTATTTGCGATTGCATGCGATCCATTTTTCGTAGTTCTCTGCGATAGAAATATCCACCAGGGCGAATGGGGCTTGAAGCCCCACTTGCCGTGGTGAACATGGGTTTTTGTAGAGCTCTGCGAACTGCGAACGTTGGATTATTGTAGCCCTTTGTGACATGTTTCCTTGCGAAATTATTCAACATGTTTAATATTTTCTTAGAGATCCTGCGCGATTCAAGTTGAGATTACTTGCGAAAATGATCACAAGGGACCTCAATTCTCAGTATGAATGCTATGCGATCAATTCCGTAGGCTTACGATAATTTCATTGCAACCCAGGTTATTTGCGAATCCTTAAGATACATTTTTCGTAGAGCTCTACGACAGAAACATCAACCACGGCGAATGGGGCTATAGAAAGATCGACCACGGCGAATGGGGCTTGACCAATCATAAATGGGCGACCAAAGTGAAGTGGCGACATGACCTACCTGTGTTTACCTGTGTGATTCCCGGCCTGCTGCCATTCCTCCTGTTCCATCATGGCGGCGGAAACAGGCCGGACATTAACGCACCAGCCGAGTGGAGGGTACACAAACAATAAAGGTCTACCGCACATTAAAGGTCTGGGCGATAATAGAGGTGTTGTGGTTGGATCTATTCGATGGAATGGCACCAACGGTTGTAGCTTTGGGATCAGTGACAGATCTGGGATTTTGAAAAGTGGAGGAGAGGGGGGGGGGGGGGGGGCGGAGGAAGGCGCTATTGGCAAAAATTTCCTTGATTACTTTTTGGTCGAATTTTACATTTAAAAAAGTCTAATGTTGGCAAAAAAAAGTGACAGGCAACATAGGTCTATATTTAAATTGACATGGCGACATGGTACTGTCTCGAATTTGGTTGCATTTGGTTTCACTAGCGACAACGGCATGTGACATAGTCATACTAATCTTTCAAAATTGACATACGACATCGGGACCCCCCATCAAGGGCCCCAGAGGTATGTGGACCAGGCGTTAAAGTCGGGGAGTAAAGTGACCAGATGGCCCTTAAGGCATGCCCCTGGTCAAAGTCACCTTCGGAGACCACCCCCATCCCAGGGGCGTAACACGCTCGGAAATCAAAAGGGGTTCCAAGTAGAACTGAGAGGGTCACTGGTAAATCAAATGGGGTTCCACCAAAGATTACATCAACATTTTCTTATAATTTACACATGTTTTGCAAAATCTAAGGAGGTTCCAGCCACCCAGAAACTGTCCCCTCCCATGCTACGTACGGCACTGCCCCTCCCCTTCTCCCCCCCCCATCCCATTGTTTAAGCGGTGTTTAAGTGTTCATGTGGCCTCTTCCAGGGTGGGTGTTTTGATTAATATAGGCAACTGTCCTCATTTGGAATATATCCTTAAACTTATCTGAATACAAAACACCAGATAAAGTGTTGTGCATTCAGATAAGATTCAAGACGTTCAATAAATTACGTAGGGCCTACGCGTGAACGGGGGTGGGGGTCTG
This sequence comes from Lepidonotus clava, assembly GCA_936440205.1. Classification (NCBI taxonomy): domain Eukaryota; kingdom Metazoa; phylum Annelida; class Polychaeta; order Phyllodocida; family Polynoidae; genus Lepidonotus; species Lepidonotus clava. The sequence continues at coordinate 65,095,934 of OW387134.1, read as the reverse complement.
TACATTTTTTAAATGGGTGGTTGTTATTGTTCGAATCCAATACGTATACAATGATATAAAATGATATGAAAATACGGTGACTATACTAAATGTATGTGGACTTTTTTTAAGCTGCGCTATAATGTCCATATATATATATATATATATATTTATATATATACAAGATATGACACGACAAATAGGATAACGCTGATACAGATTACCAAATCCTACTGACAAGGGGCCGAGGTATAGAATTGGGTATGGTTTGAAAATGACATTCCTGAGGACCTTAGCCGAGAGTGAATTGAAGAACACAGATATGCACTTATTGATCAATCATCATCACCACATACAGTTGTGTGCTTTTCATGATGACAAGTAGATAACAAACATAAAAACATAAGCTTTTCCTTCTCAATAGATATTTGTACTTACTTTCTACCGATATTTGCTCTATCAGTAATGTACATGTATTACAACAGCTGTAAAGCCGAACATTACCAGTTATCTTTTTGCCTGGAAATCAGAGTGATTTCGACATGTGTAGGAAACAACTACAATAAGTGGCACTTCTTAAATATCTGTATACATACACAAACAAAGGATGTGTGACTATATTTACGTGTATGTGTGTATACGTCAGGATTGAATTGGCTCCCCCTTGAAAAAACACGAGCCTCTAGGGACCTCTCAGAACGTGTATAGAGGCACATTATTGATGAGGCCTGCTGTTTAATTGATGACTTCAGACATTCCTATTGGCAGCAAGACAAGTGTTTTTCTCCACTCTCGCCGCTCAAAAAGGCCAGACAATGTGAGACACAGAGGGGCGCCTTATGATAGTACACCCAGATCGATTCTGGTGTCAATGCTTTTGACATGTTGTCTGGTGGTGCTGTGTGTGATGCAGATGCTACAGGGGGTATTCCACTACACGATAACAACAGGCTATGACATGGCTACCATATCACACAATATCATAGCTGATGTCGCAGGAGGAGGCGCCAGCCTGTCTAACCTTAGGTGTGTGTATCGCAGCAATGTCGTAGCATTATCACACAATTCACCTTATATTATTCAACATGCCGAATAAAGTTGTGGGTTAAGTTATAGCCTACGACATTCATCCCCATGACTTTATTGAGATAAAAGGTTGTATCATACGATTTTAAAGTCGTAGCAACTGCAACATACCCTATTACACTAATGCGACATCAGTGATATCATAGGGGTCTACGACTTGACTACTATATGAACATATCGCAGCTGTACTTTATCCTAGCTGATGTCGTGTAGTGGAATACCCCCTTGCAGGGTGTGCCGGGGGTCTGGGTAGGTATCTGACGCCTATGGAGGTTTTACACCTGTGTGACTTGAGCTGCGAGGTCCCTGCAACAGACAATATCGCAAGCAAGTCGCAGACCAGTTATGATATTGCAGTTGTATAAATGGGATATCGCAGTATGCTGTAACTTGAAAAATCAAATTGGATTGCAGTTGCATTGCAGTTGCATCACATTCACATTGCAGTTACACCGTAATCACATTGCAGTCACATCGCAGTCGCATCGCAGTTGCATCGCAGTCGCATCACAGTCGCATTGCAGTCGCATCACAGTCGCATTGCAAACAAGTCACAAACAAGTCACAAACAAGTCACAAACAAGTCACAAACAAGTCACAAACAAGTCACAGACCACTGCAACAGCAGTGATATCACAATTGTGTCAATGGGATATTGCAGTATGCTGCGACTTTGGGAAGGTGCAGTAATCATTTTTGAATTGCAGCCATGTTATTGTGGCTCATAAGTATGGTAATGCGTGAAATTTAATCAGCAACATATGGGTCACATCACAGTCATATCACTTTTGTATCACAGTTGTATTACAATCATATAACATTTGTATTACAGTCATATTGCAGTGGTATCAGTCATATCACAGGTGTATCACAGTTATATCACAATTGGGTCACAATGATATCACAGTCATAATTATTGCAGTTGTATCATTTGTACCAGTCATATCAAAGTCGTATCACAGTTGTATTGCAGTTGTATCACAATTGTATTGCAGTCATATCACAGTCTTATCACAGCCACATCACAGTTGTATCATAGCCATATCATAGTTATATTGCAATCACATTGCAATCAAAGCACAGTCATGTTGCAGTCATATCCCTGTCATGTCCCAGTCATGTTACAGTTATATCAGTCATATCACAGTCAGATTGCAGTCAGATTGCAGTCAGATTGCAGTCACATCACAGTCATATCACAGTTATGTTGCAGTTGTATCACAGTTAAATTGCAGCCACATCACAGTTGTATCATGCTCATGAAGCACTTGTATCACAGTCATATCGCATTTGTATATATTGAAGTCATATCACAGTTGTATCAGTCTTATCTCCATCATATCACAGTCATATCACAGTCATATTACAGACATATAGCACTTATATCACAGTCATATTGCATTTATATCAGTCATATCACAATAATATTGTAGGCGTGCTGGGTAGTGCAGTGGATTAGTGCAATTGTCTGCCGTGCGGGCGGCCGGGGTTCAATTCTGGACTGAGCTGGCTACTGGGCCCTTCTGCATGTCTCGTTGTGACAACAACAGGGATATCAAAGGCTCCTGGGCCACCGGGTGTTGTGTGTAGGGCCCTGCCTATGGGACCCTGCACTTTAAAGAACACCTGCCTCTGTAAAAGTGTAGGGGTATGGTCTCTACCTTCTCATAGATACGATCATTTCATAGATGCGATCATCAAACAAACAAAATTGTCAAGACCTGTTCTCACCATGATATGACCGTAGATGTCGATATGGTGTAAAACCCCAATTACCAACCAACCAACCAATAACATTGCATTTGCATCATAGTCAAAAGTCTTGTAATGTAAAAGGGCCTCAAGTCGGCCGGAGAGATGGGGCCAGCCGGTAGAGACACATTGGTCGCGGGCAGACAGCAGGGGGATGAGCAACTGGTCTATCGTCGAATGGTTTTTTTTTAGCACTGCGCGCGGCGCCGTGGTCGGAGAGACGGGCGTGGTGGTGGGGGAATCGTGCCACCTCCTCAATATATTGAGTATATATTGACGGATCACCGCGGAATAGGCAGAGGCGGGAGTTGTCGCGCGTCTAGGTTTATGATGATCTAGATCTCCCCTCCCCGGCCCCGGCCTGGCCAATGCTAGCTTGGTCTGCTGGCTTCTTCCCATTCGGCGGCGGACATCCGAGGTGGCATGCGTTATATTCAACACATAAATGAATCTTTAAATGAATCTTTATATTCAGCACATGAGTTGAATTCCAGTGAAACTCTTCGAGAGAAGTGACCATTGAGGGAAGGCTCCCGTGGTCAGTGTTTGGAGTGAACGATATTTCCTCAAGGTCAACGTACTGACCCTGAAGGTCATCGGGAGCCGGCTGGAGCGCGTCTCACACCCCTCCTCCAGCGTCTCTCACCCCTCCTCCAGGGTGGTAAGCGTACACTGACACCGGACACAAGGTCAGACCTCAGCAGGACCCCCGGAGGGCACAGGAGCAGGACCTGTTGTTCTCCACTTATTTCCCCGGTGCGTGGTCATTTGATTTCCTCCAGTGTTTTGCTATAGTCTGTCCCAGCGAGTATGAGTAGTCTCCGGGGTGAATGGGCGACTGCTGCCCGCCTTTCTATATCGTATATATTGACGTGAACACGCGTCAACACATGTGGATCTGACTATAACAAGTGTCTTCCACGTGGGAACGGAATGTAGCTTTAACCATAGAAGCGGAGATGAACTATTCATTGACCTACTCTGCCCCGTGGGGACCGCAGGCTGCTAAAAGGGCAGGACCGAGCCGCCCTCCGCTTTTTATGATGTAGTTCTGCTGCAGGAAAAGAGCCGCCGGAGCCGCCAAATCACATTGGCCGTTTTCTGGGGTCGGACAAAAAGGTGGCGGTCCAGCTGAGGCATGGTAGAGCCGTCGACGACTCACCCCCTGGTAGGGGTGGTGGGGTGGGCATCAGGAGGAGGAGAAGGAGGAGGGCACGCCAGGGGGGATGACATCCATATTTTACAGCACACGTATTGAACCCAGTAGTCAGTGGCGGAGCAGGGTCAAGATCTACTGCTCCCGGCGCCGGGCGCTGGCGGCTGGTCGGCAATAATAAGACTTCCCTCTGCTCATTGCGGGAAGCCAAACACCCCCAAACACCCCCAGCTCGGCCCATCTGTTGATACTGGGAGACGCGCACACCTCTCCCGCACGCGCACCTGCCGGCCGGCCGCGTTAAGGCCGCGCCCACCGACACGCGCGCGCGTGTGCGGGTATACAGTATACAGAGCGTCGGACGCGGCGTCGGGCCGAGACGCCGTGTGCGACCACTACAGGTCTGTCTCCACACCCTGGAGGAACCACAGGAACATACTCCTCTCTCTACACAGCCTGGGACATGCTCCACTCTCCACAGCCACCTGACTCACTTAGCCGAGAACTGACGACAGGGACGCGCACTTGGATGTAGTGCTTACTGGGATAAGAGAGACTCCAAGAGGGATTTAATTAATCCCATGAGGATAGAGCGAAGGAACTTAGATTAATGGTAGAGCGTGGAGTTTCTCGCCGTGTCTATTCGTTGGATTACAGTAGTGAAGTGTAGATCATGGGGAGTATGTATGATATATAGGACCATGGATAAGTGCATCAGGGATTGCTGAATGGAGTATTTTTCTTATTGACTTTTATTATTTGCATTGCCAGAATAGTGATATTTGTCTACAGCAGTCTCCATTGATTTGTCATGTTTTCCAGTTGGTTTAAAACGTTAGGAGTACTTTCTCAACAGTTTGCGTTCATGCAACATAGGAGTCTATGTATACACTTTACGACCACAGTGAAAGAACACCTGACCGTCGACAATATGCTATACTGGTAGCAGGCTATACCTACAGCCTAGGATATTATACTCTTTTGTGTCTATATTTTTGGGTTGGCGCGATATCATTTTGGATTAAAACTACATTGTTGTGGATTAAAGCTATATTGCTTTGGCTGGAAGATAGTTTTGGATTCAGGCTACATTGCTTTGGATTCAAGCTAATAAGTTGTAATAATTTTGAAAATCAGGAGAAACCTTGGAGATTATTACTTGATACAGCCTTTTGTAAAATAAAAAATTGCTTTAGATTACGTCTACATCGCTGTGGATTGTTGTGGACTGGAGAGACATTTCTTTTGGTTAAAGCTACATATTTTGGATTAAAGCTACATAGATTCAGACATAGATTCAATCTACGTCGTGTTGGATTAAATCTGCATTTCTTGGGATTAACATTACATTTTTCTGTGTGAATGAGCTGACCGAGAGACGCTGGAAAGACGCTGAACCATGTCTGCCGACCAGCTGAAGGGAGGGGACAACAACCTGAAGGTCCCAGCGTCCCTCATGGACGCCGCGTCCCCTGACCCCTGCGTCTGTATGCTGCCGGACGCCGGGGGACGCCGGGGGCCGCCCAGGAGGGCCTGGAGCTGCATCGAGAAGGGCCTCGTCGTGGGGCTCAGCCTGGCCCTCCTCGTCATATTCATACTTCTCCTTATTATCTTCTTGAAGGAGCCTATACTGCCCAAACGCAAGGTGAGTCGGCTGGGAAAAGGCCAATCAGGAAGTGGCGGATTTAAAGGGGCGCAGTATCCCCCCCCCTCCCTCCCCCTTCCCTCACACACACAGTTTTGGCCAAATATTAATTGTTTTTGATGTGACGTTCTCAGACAGAGGATCCTGTCGATTTTGTTTTTTAAATAGGGCGCACCCCCTCCCCCCCCCCCTCCCCACCTATTATCCTGGACCTTCCTCTGAATACAGCTGGATGAGGTAGATTGGGGACTTGAACTTGGTAAATAGAAAAAAGACTTCCAGTACACAGCGTTTTAGTACTTAGATCATATGCCCTCCCTCCCCATTCAGATATCCTGTGCCCGCTACTGGAATGTTGTTTTGGGGGGCCGCTGAGTACCAGCCATTTAGTTCCTGGTGTACACTGATAACCTGTAGGTTATCAATGTACGCCGGGAACTTTCTTCGTCACTGGTTTCCAGCGTGGAACACCGATAACCTATGGCTGGGTGGTATCGACCAACCGAGACAATACCTCACCTCCTTATTGGACAAAATGATTACTTCCATGGGCAATGTCAACTATATCAACTACGAAATACCGATATGGCGTAATACCGATTAGATGTCTTTCTTAGGGCAGTTCCTTTAGCTTAACATTCCAGCTTCAGTTTCATGCCAAGTGAAAAATGTTGACCTCACTTGAACACAGTAGGTTTATTGGTTTCTGTTTACAATTGAGCTCTTACAAGTCGATTTACCGATTGGCCATGTTGACCCACCGTGTTAGTCATGGTAGCTGGTCTTTCCCCTTGAGGTCCTTTTAGGGTGCGTTGTGACCTCTGCCAGTGACGGCGATCGCTATACCTACCGAGAGGGTTCCACCACATGAACAGTACTGCTTCCAATTGCAACTTTTGAAATAGAGAATAGTGGTAGTTTGCCTTCATATTGTCGCTTAGGTCAGGCACGTATACATTTGATTATATTACAATAAATTGCTTTTGAATGTCAGCAAACAATTATATTTTGACGGTGCATTCACAAACTATTTCCGGTGGTAAGCAATGTAGTTCCGGTTTATATGATTGGCTTAATCGGGACGTTCATAAAGGCTGTATCGGTAATGGTCATGTATAGCCAAAATTGAATCAACAGTTGTAAGTTCTTGGATCAACGAAAAGGTGAACAATAATCACCGTTGCAACTTTTAAAGTAGAGAATAATGGCAGGTTGACTTTATGTTGTCGCTTAGGTCAGTCACATATATGTTTGATTTTATATTACAATAACTTTGTATTTAAGTGTAATCAAATTATCATGTTTTGATAGTGAATTCAAAAACTAGTTCCTGTCATAACTAATGTAGTTCCGGTTCTGCTGAGTCGGGACCTTCATAGAACCTATGCCGACAGTGGCCATGTAAAGCTAGGGTCAATGTCCTTAAGGCCCCTTCACGTGATTATGGAGAATTGAATCAGCAGTTTTGAGTTCTTGGATCAACAAAAAAAAAGTGACCAATGATCAGGTTATAGAGGCTAGACGGTACGAAGCCCCATACACCACCAGACGATTTTATCAGGGACCAGCGACTGGCGACAAGTGATAGTGGTCTAACAAAACAAAACTAAATCTGTTAGTACGCAGAACAGACTAGTTTAACATAACAGTAGCCCAACGGCGATTGCCTCATTGCTTGCCAGTCGACGGTCACCAGTTGCCGGTACAAACGTCCACTTGGTTTGGGGCTTAACACGCTGGATAACCGAAATGATCGCTGACGGAGCAGAGGGTATTTTAGAGCATACACCTGGAGTGGGAAAGCAACTGTCAAAGTCTGAAAATTACTAATATTTTTTCAATTAAGGAGATCACATGCTTATGCAAGGTTTCAACGGAATAATATGCCTTATTTTGCACATGTATACAGGGTTTACACATTGCAAATCTTCTGCAGTTACATGAACGTGCACAGTTTCGAAATTCAAAAATATAAAACTCACACTCTTGGAGCAGGCAGTCTTCGAATTTATTTTGTTTCATTTACCATAACACCAGCCTATAAAGGATTTAAGGGAAGAACCTGATTGGCCAACGGACTTGAGGCCATCCCACATGGGAAATATCCTGGGGTTGGACATGGGTTGGGCAAAACAACTGTAAAAGCCATTCTTTTCACAAAGAGTGTGAGTTACTGAAATGAGCAAGAATTATGTTTCTATGTCCCCCAAAAGCCCATCTCATATTACACCAAAATTACAGTTAACAATGAAATATTTTCAAAATTGCGTAATGGCTTGTTCCATTATACTACTATACGACTATAGTTGTATAACACAAAATGAACCAAAGCAATTTGGATCACAAATTCCCAGCCAATCAAAATGCTGCACTTCTGGACAAAATAGGATTGGACATTATAGGTTTGGCTGACAGGCTTAAACAATGCTTCGAGGAATTTCGGCCGTTCGCCAAACCGGAAGTGTATTTGATTTCATAGATTTACAAAGACTTCTAGGAGTACACTGCATGGCCTTCAGAAAATGATCCGATCCCTGCCTTCAGGCTTTCATGGAAAGGATGGGATGTATCTAATTGATTTCTAACGAAAGGACGGTGGGGCCACACCTTAAAAATTAATTCTGTTTCCAGAGGACCTGCCGGGTGTTTCTTTTAGAATCAATTTGCTGACAATTCAAATTCCATACTTAAGATGAAGAAGGGTCTAGTTTTACATTTACATTTACATTTGCAGTGTGATTCAAATCAAAAGTTGCATTTTAATCTGAATTTTATTTGGAATTGAATTGGAGGTTATGTCCATTTCTGTTGTCTATGTATACCAATATAAAATTATAACACATTAAGTTCCTCAGTAGTTTTTTCTTTGAGTACATAAAGCGACCATCTTGGAAGATCGGAGCTTTAGCTCTGAATGATAAGCCTTGATATGAATATAAAAAAGTGAATTAAAGTACGTCTGGCCAGCTTGGCTACAGATAGCTTCTCTCTGAATCTGGCTGTATTAAGAGATTGCATCTTGGAGTCTGTTGCTGCCTTTGCTGCCGATCCGATCCAAAACATTGATCAATATTAAAAAGTCTTACGCCTTACATCATCGTTAAAGAACAGGTGTTTTTCTGGCAGGTATTGTTATTACAGTCAGTCTAAGATGACATGCAGGGTCAATATATAAGTACAGCAATCTCTACACAAACTAAAAAAACATTTAGTGATTGCGAAACTCCTGACATCCTTTATAGTGAACTGTACAGTTTAACTTTGATGTTATTTATATGGAGTATTAAGTCTCATTCATTCAACTCATTATTCCATTAGTTTTCTGTCACTAGACAGCAAATCAGTTACAAATGTAGCTTGACCATCAAGAGTTGGTGAGAACAAACACGTGAAAGGATGTTTCTTTATTGTTGTCCAAGACATGTAATATACGTCACTGACTTCTCGTTAACATTTCACCAGTCCTTAGGCAAGTCAACTCAGCTCCTTCAACCAAAACCCTCCTAAACAAAGTCAAATCTGTCCACAGAGCTCCCTCCAGGATACAAACACGAAGACTTCACTAGACGATGCTTTGAACATCTCTCGGCCCACTGCGCTCTGGTCTCGCCTATATAATCACTCGCTGTCTAGCAATGGACTTAGCTCCCCCCTCTCCGCGCCGTCATGAAGATTCAGTGCCTACCCTGCCAAGGATGTGACGTCGAAGAACGTTCTAATAACGTCACAGAACGTCACAGAACGTTATTAGAACGTCGCAGAACGTGACTTTTACGTCGCACCTTGGCTGGGTATGCCCTAGCACTAGTTTTAAGTGTGTGATATCTTAAGTTAGGAGTGACACCACGTCAGTACAATAGTACGCATAAAGATTAGGAGCATCTATGTTATGACTCCCCTGGTCTGGAAGACACTGTCCGTAATACATTAGAAATCCCATGATATATATACACCCTTTGTAAAATAAATAAATTATTGCATGCAAACTTTCCGACAGAGACATCTCTCACTTCGCCACAATAAATCGAAATGGTCTAGAGCTGAAAAAACGTGCTCAGGAATCAGAGGGTCTATAAACCTCTACCGAGTCCTACAAACACTCTAATTTAAGCCGCACCCATACTTTTGGATTTCATTTGCCATGTCATGTTTGCCATGTCAGTAGGTTATGTAAAAAAGACAAACTCTAATTTAAGCCACACCCTGACTTTTGATCTTCACATGGTCCTGTTATATTAGTTCCGTGTGTTTTTTGCCTATCTTAGATCCTTGATTTTACATCCTGGGCTGTGGCACCCCTTGTTTTCTGACAGGGCTGTGGGGCGCGAATTTTCACACCTGAGTTGAATATATCACACTACAACGACATGGGTGTTTAGTCTAAGCTGTGATCAAGATTGCGGAGAAAACCGCTAATTTATGTCCCACCCTAATTGATATTCAAATTGAACTTCCAGGAGTCTGCGGCTTAAATAAGGGGCTTTACAGCAGTTAATTTATTTTATGACTCCTCTTGTTTTGAAATAACGTTTGTAATACATTATAAATCCCACGATATATGTCCCCCGTAAAATAGATAAATCATTCCAAATATTGTGACACAGACCTGTATATCACCTTGCTGCAATAAATGTCAATGGTCTAGATCACAAGAAACATGGTCAGAGAGCCTAGAGTTCATTCATAACCCCTCTAAGTTCAATAAGAGGATTTACAGTGGTTCATTCACAACCCCTCGACAATTAAATCGATCCTTGAACCCTGGATTCATCCCTACCCCAGTGCCTGCTTAATACTTAATCCACCTGATTGGTACGGCCGATACTAACCTATTGAGACACCACTTTCCCCTACCGCCTCTGAAGGCCCGCCTCTCGAGCTGCAGGGGTCCATTCAAAACCTATAGACCTTTTACAGTAGTGTGGTGCCCCCAAGTGGATTTGTCTGAACCAAGGTTTTCGGGTATGAGTGCCAATGGAAACAGGCTTGAGGTTTTGGGTACAAAGTGTCTACGGGAGGGTCCACGAAAAAGCTGTATAGACCTTGTGCAGACGTGGTCACGTGGTCACGTGATCACTTTTTTGGTGATCACCACATGGTGATAAAGACCACATGTCAAGGGAATAAATAAAGATAGGCCTACATGGATTGTAAGTGGCAATATTTTTGCAAATTTACTATTTAGTGTGACATTTTTTTAATAAGACTGTATTTCAGATGTTTCAGAATTTTGAGTAACAATGATGATGAATTGATCACCAATATGGAGGCCAGTCCATAATGGGCAGTTGTGACGTCATCTGCACAGCGTCTATAAGGGGCTAAGTGGTTCCCCATTCAGACGGCAGGTGGCGCGCCGGTCGGCCTGTTACGCCCTCTGGAGGGACGCGCTGCGTGACGTATTGTTCCGTCAAACAGGATCAGGCCGTGAATTATAGATTACTGCGCGTTACCACCCCTCTGACCGCAGCCTACAAGGACCGCCTCACATCTCACGATTTGTCTAGTTACAGTGGCGGATCCGATCCCAAGGGCGGATCCAGAAACTGCTGAAAGTGGGGGCGCACATATTAAAAAGGGTCCCGGTGCCCCCTCCAGGGGAGCGAGTTTACAATGAAATTTGAACAAAAAAGGGGGGACGCACGCCCCATGCCCCCCCCCCCTCCCCCCAAATCCGTCCCTGGATCCAATGGGGGGGAGGGAGAGACCATAAAATTGGAAGATCTGAGTTAATCTGGTGTTTTTCATTTTCATTTTCATAAGGGATGTCAGGGGTTGCTCCCCCCCCACCTAGAGAACTGGCTCTGGGTCCGCCCCTGAGTTTCTCAGGAGCGGATCAAGAAATTTTGGAAAGGGGTTGGGGGGCGCCCATATGATAAAGGGTCCTAGTGCATGTCCGTACCGACTTTGCAATTATTGTGGTCATGCGATTCTGTCGTAACACGTACCTGAAAGGATCGTAAGGTGTGAACCCAGCTTTAACTCACAATACCCACCCTGGATGAAGGCCTTGTTTGATCCGGGAAGGAGTGGGTGGATGCCTTGTGACCCTTAAGTCTAAGATTAGTAAGCATGTACAATCCAGCATGGTGTGCGATTGGAGACTAGTGATCTCAGACTCCTACCTTTGACTTCAATGGACCATTCAGCCATGGAATTATCCTGCTAAATATAGACGTATCTTAAGTCCAATGACGTCTAGTCATTGTGTATGCACTGCATAGACGATTGGTTCCGTCGATAAGTGTTGTCATGGATAATTCTTAGTGTATTGGCTTTATTTGTCACACCCGCTAGCAATATCACTACCTGGCCAAATTGCGACGTAACAGAATCATTCTGCAACCATACTTTTTGGGTCAGTCTGTTACTTAAAAAGATGGAGCGTAACAGTTATGTTATTAGTGGTGAGGTTGAAACCTCACCAAATCAGAACGTTATTATAATGTTATTATTTGGGGAGCTTAAGAACAAACCACAACCGAACCTTCTGTTTGCATTGAAGAATATAACCAGAATATTGTAATAGTGTCACAGTACAACGTCACAGCAGTAGGTTGCAGCAACCTAATTGGGTGTCATCAAAAGAACATAACAAAAAACAATACAGAACCAACCAGAACATTGCTGCAACGTTAATATAGTAACATCGCACCTATGTCTTGGGCTAAACCCTCGACGGTCTGTGCAAACCAGGGCAATCGCAATTGCTTTTGCCCCATTGTTTTTGCATATAGCCTAGGTACTAAAATTGCATGTTTTCTTATGCACGAGCACAACATTTTCCCTCTTTGCTTAGTTTTCTTTTTCACTACTGATATAACTGGGGAAATCATGCTGATATAAGTGGTGATACAAAAAAAAACATTAATAATAATACAGAAAAAATAAATTTAATTTAAAAAAATAGAATAACCAATATTTTTCAAAAAGAAAACAAAAACATTAAATAATTATATACAAAAAGCATGTAAATTACAAGTTTCAAATTAATGGACGACAGGGTGTGCGGAGGGAGGGGTGTAAAGTGGAATATAATCGTAGTCAATTCTAATACGTAAATTCATATTTCAAATCAGAGGTAACTGCACACAGTGGTCACAATATTCAAAGCTAGACAAAGAGGGTAGAAAAGTATAAGGGTACAAAAAAGGGGGTCAGTAGCCCCTGGTCCCCCCCCCCCCCCCTCTGAATCAGCTCCTATTTTAATATAAGTTTACCCCTGCTGTTAGCTCAACTCATTTTATTCTCTCTCCATCCAGGCGCCCTGCGGAGATTCAGCCTGTGTGCGGGTGGCGGGGGAGGTCCTGTCGAAGGCCGACCTCTCAGTCGACCCCTGTGATGACTTCTACCAGTACGCCTGTGGAGGCTGGCTCGCAGACATCGTCCTCCCACCAGACAGGTCCCGGTTTGGGGTGGCCACCAAGCCGGTGGAGCAGAACCAACTTCGACTAAAAGCGGTAGGATTATGTCATTATATAGGATAGTATGGATGCATGTGATACATTTCATGGATAGTAAATATCATCCAATCTATTGTGTAAATAGGCGATCATTAATTGAACCAATGAATGATAAATATATGATTGCATAAAAGAATGGGTGAATAAAGGATGCATGCATGTATAGACAGAGGAATGAATGAATGGGTCAATAAGTGAATTAACCATTTACGGAATGAATAGACGAATAAGAAAATCAATGCATGGATTGATACAGGAATGGATAATAGAATTAACCGAGCTATACACCTGTAAATAGATTGAAGAAAGAAGGAGTATATGGCGGATAAAGGTACAGATGGATGGATGGATTGATGGATGAATGAATGAATTAATGAATTAGCGTATGTGGATTGGGTTGTATGTATGTATGTACGTATACACTAAAAAGATCATGAATTATGTATGTATGTATGTATGTATACATGTATGTATGTATGTGTATGTATGTATGTATGTATGTATGTATGTATGTATGTATGTATGTATGTATGTATGTATATGCATGTATGTGTGTGCATGCATGTTTGTATGAATAATTGAATGAATGGATGATGAACGGACAGTGGATGGGTGGATTGACAGATTGGTGGATCGATGGATGGAAGGATGGACGAATGAATGAAGGAATGAACGGGTCATTGGACAGATTGTTTTGGTTTATGGATGGATGAATGAATGAATTGATGGATGGTGGATAAATCAATCAATTGATTTCAATGGATGGCAGAGTTTTTGAAGAAAACATGAACCCCTTCTCTTCTGCAAAAAGATTACTAGTACTGAATAAACAGATATTTCAGATTGGAACCTTTAAGTTGATACCAATTAACTAGAGAGAGTAATAACAAATGGTATCCTTATGCCTAGACACAGTTTTTGGAAGCTCTCCATTCCTTCTTTCTGCTGTACATCCATACCTCCCATTAAACCAGTATTCATAAAGCTTAATCCAACTTTTTCTCCTTTTGAACAGGTCCTAGAAGGTGCAGACAATTTATTATATGGAAAACCTTCATCAGCAGTACAAAAAGCTAAAGACTTTTACAATGCCTGTGTTATGTACGAAGACCTGAGAGGGGGCGCCCACAACATCTCCAAGGTAAGTCTAAGGGGATTTCCATTAAAGTACAGATGCATCAAGGGGGGTGGAAAATGTACGATCCTTTATAAATCCAATGCGTATAAGCCAAATGGAGTGGAGATCTGAAAAATATACACATATATAATTGCTCTATGCTGAAACAATCATAAGGTATGTGCAAGTTACAATAATTGCCCTCGAAAAAAAACCTTGCTTGATCCAGGGAGGAGTTGGTAGATGCCTCGTGTCCATCATGTCTTATACCCTTTACAGACTGGGCTAAGAATGCGCATCTTTAGGCCAGTCTGTAAAGGGTATACGATTAGGGGCATTCTGTTGAACACATATCCATCGGGCGGGAGGGGGGGTGAAGTGTGAAGTGACAGACATTTCTGAAAATGTTCATACATTCCTGTATAAATGCTGAACTATAGAGGTTTAATTATCCATTTAAAATTAATGCGTATTTGTGATGTTTCGTTGTATAGATAATAGCTAGCTCCATTCGCAGTCTCCCTCCTCGTCGACTGCGGTCGTCCAATACATAATTATAGTTCCCTCATCATGTAAGACGTGAACACTCGTTGTGAAAGGATTTGTTGTTTATTATCAAATGTCTAGTCGTTCTGTGACAAGAACTCGATTGACCATGATCAGTCCCGAGGTTAGAGTTCCCTCAAACACATTCAGTCAACGCTCCGCGCTCTAACACAATTTCTATATGCCTCTCTCCAGAACCTAGACTGCAGATTAAAGGTCCAACCTTCACAGGATGTTTACTCACACAGTGCTTGCAGCTACTCTGGCTAGCTAAGAGCGGAACACATTATTATATGGTGGTACGTCACACCTTAACTCCTCCCTCATTTCACTACTGTCAAAGTGAAACATTGGCTTACACGTGCGCTTCTAAGCTCACGTAATGCTGCCCAAACATGGACTGGCCACCCGCGTCAGTACAATGCTACCCAAGACTTTGATCGGCAACGGATTTATTGGAATGTCTCACATGGAAACTCAGCGGAATGTAGACTAATCTTTCATGAGAAAAGTAAATCCCATAGTTCACGAGAGTCCTGGTGGAATACAAATTCAGGTATGACATAGCTGCTTCTACAAGATGTATGACGTCCATTATACCTGCCCGTTCCACATGGTGACCTGTCACAAAGAGGCACTGACAGCAATGAACTGTCACATAGAGTCGGTGACAGCAGTGACACCTGCTAATTAAACGACAGGCCTCCTCCAGGGGCCGCCCGGAGGCCGGCTGGTCTGGGCATACAGACAATGACATGCCTGAAGACTGTATCCTACTAGCCAATTCTCACTACAGGTTATTTGGTAATTAATCACTTTTAACCAGTAATAGGGCAAATGACTATGTATCCTACATATCATTTGAAACTAAATTAAGAGTCCTTTCTAATGGTATAATTATAAGTGCAATCTGTTACAACTTGAACGTGATCGCTTTTGCCTTTTTCATAACATCATCACAAGTTTGTTGACATTATAGAAAATGATACAACTGATACGCTGTATTATTTGTAATGGTTTGCACAGACTCTCATAGGGGGCGCCACCTGGATAAAGGGGGGTTTACACAGGCCGTCAAAATCCTTATGATAGGTCACAGACAAGGGCTTAGGACAGCCCCGACAATTAACCCAAGCCCTACGATAGTCCCGATGATGTTTTCGGCCTGTGTAAACCCATTTTATCGTAGGGAAATCATTGTCCAAAGCCTGTCCTAAGCCTTACGATGATCATTGGGAATAATTCCTTAAGATAATGAAAATTTTAGATGTGTTTGAAATTTTTTGGAAAAAGCTTAGGAGAATGGGCCTACGACAATGTAATTCAGCTTAGGATAATGGTTTTTCTTGTCATAAGAGTCCCTACCGGCCTGTGTAAACGCCCTTGTCTTAGGTCAAATGACCCAATCATATATAAATCTATTACATACTTTCATTGTCGTAAGCCTTAGGACACCCTTACGATGGCTAGTATCAGCCCATTGTCATAAGAAAATTGTCGGACTGTGTAAACCCTTTATGACCTTAGTCCCTATGACAGTTGTCACCGATAAGCTACGATAATGACCTACATAATTAGTTTTTGGCTTGCGATAACTCATTAACTTAAGGTTAACCTAAGCAAAATTTCGTAAGGACACGTTGAAGGCCTGTGTAAACTGGGCTTAATGTTCGCAGCAAATGTCATGAATAATGAATCTTTGCTTGGTAGAGAATCGTTGATAACACCCATAATGCACTTCCGCCAAGGCCTGCAATCAAACCTGCTCCCAGGCCCCCTGGCCCGTGGTCGGGCAAATATTCTGCCTGTTGTAAAACAATATAGTTGGGGTCTCGGAGTGGAGGTTATGGTTATGGATATAGAAAATGTCTGTCGAAAAGTAGGATGTTTATGAAAAATTCCCCATGTCCATATGTAGTCTTTACGCAAATGGGCCTTTTTCAATGTATGGTAGATATCTTAGGCATTTGAATCTAAACTATTGACAAAATCCAGTTGTATGAAGTCTTCCTTTGGATTTTGTCAAGTATGAAAATGAGATGGTATACCACAGCACAGCGCCTACTGCATAGACCTGTCTATCTCGACATAGCTTACTGACTTCCCTCATTCTGTTCAATAATCTGTAATGTCAAACAGATGGGGCTCTGGTAAACGTTGGGAGCAATGCCATTTTATGAGAAGTAGGTTACCAAAAGTTAATAGCTTCGCAGTTAAAGTTATTACTACAAAGCGACAGTTTTAACTTGAGCTCAAACATTCAAGCGTGTACTTGTGCAAAGTCCTAGGCCTAAAGAATTTGCACCATGGCATGAATTCAAAGTAGCAATGTGACGTCACATGAGTGAGTGAGTAATGGATGCTTTAATCCGTTTCGACAACTAAGGTCATGTTCACAACAAAAACAGGTTGAATTCTGTCTTTGGTGATTGTATCTATGAAATGAAGATGACAGGAAGTGCAAACAGCAGTGAATCAAAACCTGGAAATTATTTTTGCTGTACCTCATCCCTTAGTGAACCAGGCACCAACCGGGAATTGAGCCCAAAGATCCACTTGGTCAGTGCTGGGTCCCCCCTATTGTTACCTTCTACGGTCAGCAGGGGCTACTGGGGGGCTATTCTTCCCCGGAACCCCTATGGAGTGACGTCACATGATCACAAAACTATATATGTGTGGCACATACCGGAGAAAATAATAAGAAGGAACCAATCTTTTACGTGAGAAAAGGGCTGTAGGCTGTTCTTTGAGTGATCCTTCTGTAGCTGTAATTCAGATAAGTAGAGGGGACTTGTGAACATGCCAATATATTAATTGTGTGTATTGGACGAGGGTGCTGTCCATATGATTATCTAAATAACAGGGGACGAATACAGCAGTTTATTCTAGAATAAGATTGGTCATGCAACCATGGCTTCTACATCAATAAGCACTGCGTTAAATAATAGTCTTTTACCAGGTCAAGAATGCAATTATGAAAGGATAACCTCGCCCAGCATTATGTGATACATGTAGTACAGCATAGTAAGCTTATTGCAAATGGGACATATTATAATAAGAAGCACTGCGGGGGTCATCCGAGGGTGGCTGTACGACCCATAGAGGATCGTCCCGTATCGAGGGTGGAGCCCAAGGTTCGTACAATCCCCATGGGTCGTACAGCCACCTGAGAATGACCCCTAAGGTGCTTCTTTATTTTATCACCCAAACATCTTTCAAAACTATGTGAAAACACCTCATAATTCAGAGCAGTGCATACGGCCTGTCAATACGCCCTCCCCACAATATGCACCGCTCGGTGATAATGTAAATAATGGCCATGTCAGAATCTGAGTACATGATGCAATCTTATTCAGAACTGAGAACCCAAATCTTGAGAAGGTTAAAGACATCTATTGTACAGAGGTGCAGTAAGTGGGAACACGCTTTAAGCAGCTTGAAGTAAGATACCCACCTCCAAACCATAAACATTTGCAAAGAGGAATATCAAAAAATAATTTTGTGCACAGACCATACATTCTTTATCAATGGCCAAATATGAAATTCATTGTTTAACGAATATGTACATTTTCCAGTGAATAACCTGAATAGAAAGCCATCGTATTCATTACTGCGGTTTTTTCCACCCATAGATACATGTAAAATTTCATTTCGTTGTACTTACTTAGAAGCAGGGGCGGATCCAGAGGGGGGGGGGGGTCCAGGGGGTCCTGACCCCCTCCTTTTAGTGGACCTCTAAACAAGTGAAAGAGGGGAAAATGCCACATGCATTTGTGCGAATACATGCAGTTTTAGTACTTAGCCTATATGTGGACCCCTCCTTTTGGAAATCCTCGGTCTGCCTCTGTAGAAGATATTCTTCCTCAGTGTTGTTTTGTATTATTAGAGCATAGTTGTTAATGATAGCATAATAATTATTGTCAGCTTCTTTCTTCTTAGTTCTAAAATGTGCCGCTAGATGTTACGGTTTCCTTTGGAAGTTAAAGAAACAGTACAAAATGTGTGATGCATTGCGTTTTCTCATCCCATAACTTCACATGTAAACATGTACATCAACCTAAATAGATGTGGAGGAGGAACCTCTCCAAGCGCCCTGGGTTTGTCTGAGCTCACGTTACCTGTACCCGTGAACACCACTGACGTCCCCCTGCCCAGTCGGGCGGGTATATTAAGGTGTCCTGACCAGTAGGGTGTAGGTTGAGCCACTGACAGCGGTAGCGGAACTGGAAGGGTCCGGATATCCCCACTATAAACCACTCTCACTCGGATTTCCTTTGTTCTACCAGTGCATTCTCAGGTGATAATGCACTGCTACTGTGATAATGCACTGATGGCCTCAGATAATGCACTGGTTGTCTGAAATAATGCATAGTTGCTGATTTGTTGTTCAAATATACTGCCAAGAACACCCAATTTTGAATTTATGAAAAGTTTGACCATTGATGTGCAGAGCCCAGGATTGAACCATAGAACTTTGGATTCATAGTGCCACAGCCTAACCACTACCCTACCAGGGCAGCTGTTAGAAGTCCAGTCAGTTTTACCTTTTATCCATTGTTGGTTCAGTTAGTCTGTTCTGACCGAGATTTACCCTTTCATTGAGTTTGGGTAACTGGTGGAGTGGGATGTAATTACAGTCTATGACTGTACACTCAGTAGGCAATCAACACCCCTCCACCCCTCTCCTCTCCCCCTCCACCCCTCCCCTCCCCATCTGCTGACAAGGAGCTTCACTCGGCCACATTGACACCTCAGGTACTAGAGTGATTGCAGGGTATTACTTCTAGTGGGGAGGGTGATTCACTGCAGAGTGGAGGAGCGCCGGTCAGGGCACAGGTGTGGGCTCTTGATGAGGGGGTCCCAATGTTGCATGACAAATTTAAGAAGTGCTAATGTCACATGTCATTGTCACTTACCTTTTTCTTATGTTGCATTGTAATTTAGAAAATAATTATGCCCATTTTCACTTTATTTATAAAGCCTATGTCATTATTACTAGGGCATGTGTAACTCTGTTGAATTTAAGAAAATGCTCATTTCATATTCAGTGGTCTAGGGCCATCCACTAGGGTTATACAGAGGCAAAGTGAACTTTTATGTCAATGATCATGATTTTAGTAGTGAATTAAGAAGTTCATAAGGTACCAAGGTGCATAAGATACTTTCTCTCGTGGTTTATGTCAGATAATGGACTCGTAGTAGTGCATGGGGTGGAATAATGCACTCGCCCTACGGGCTCGTGCATTATTCCACCCCATGCACTACTACTCGTCCATTATCCTACACATAATGTTAGTTGTAGGCCTAAGGCGGACTGCTGGTCTAACTTGAAGCTCTACCTGGTTTTTGATATCATTAAAATGAATCATTTGTTTCTCTTTTCCTATTATGTTTATTGATCATTCACTCAGCCGAGGTGTCGTATATGGAGGGCAGTGTGTACCACTCTTTGTTTGCAGTATTTTCAATATCTTTTTAACATTGCTTGGGTGGTAAAATGCAGATTTTGTTACCCTACTTCTTCTAAAATGATGTCCTTTCCCATGTTGCTGCCTACGTACTGAACTTTCTTCAGGTCTTACCAAGAACCAGCAAAATAGGCCATAACCAACCTGTCCATCTGGTTGCTGTTTTGTTAAACTGCTTTCAAAAGTAAACTGCTTTCAAAAGGACCCGTGGGAACCAGTGAGACCCCTTTAAAATAACCAATGTTATATTTTGTCCTCAGCCTATCATCGATGAATACACAAACAACGATATATACTTGGAGTATCCGTCAGTATTCTGCCATACACAGGCAGACTGAAGAGCCGGTAACATTTAGTAGAATGATTTCACTGTAACAGGTATTGAGGCAAGGGAAGGGCTGTGTTTTTAAGCTTTGGTAAAACCTCCTGCCTTGGAGTTTCTGGTCTGAAGCAGAGTTCATGGTTGTGAAATGCATAGCGTCTAAGATCTTTTTTTTCTATTTTCACACTTTCTTAAACTATTTTCAAAAACTAAAGTCTTCCGTATTGGTTTCAGATCATCTGAAACCAATATAGCATATGGTCAGTGGAGCATGTGATATACACCACCAAACAGTACCAAACTAACCTTATTATCACAGTTTCATATCACTGGCCTGCTGGGGTGGTGGACCATGACTGGGTGGCACGGCGGTCTGTGGGAGCATACTTGGAGTGTGCAATATAAACCATAAATCAGTACAAACCTAAACAGATCATTGTTCAGATGATGTAACAAACTAACCGCATTGTAACCATTTCAGATCAGATTGGGTCGTGGACTGTCACCAGGCAGGGGGAGCCCAGCTCGTGGTCAGTGGAGCGTGCCCTACTCATAGCAAACCAGTACCAAACTAACCGTATAATAATGGTTTCAGATCATCGGTCAGCTTGGGTCCTGGACTGTCACCAGGCAGGCGGTGGTCAATGGGAGCCCAGCTTGTGGTCAGTGGAGCGCGCCCTACACATAGCGAAAAAGTACCAAACTAACCTTATTGTAATGTTTTCAGATTATTGGTCAACTTGGGTCGTGGACTGTTACTAGGCAGGGGGGTGGTCAGTGGGAGCCTAGTACCTGGCCAGTCGAGCAAGCCCTGCATGTAGCCAATTAGTAGCAAATTAACTTTATTTTAATGGTTTTAGATCATATGTCAGTTTGGCTGGTGAACTGCTTCATGGCAACAGAGCAGTGAGTAGGAGCCCAGCACATAATCAATCTGTGCAGCACAACTTGCACCAGCATCAAATGGTTTCAAATCATTGGTAAGATTATATAACAAACTAAACTTATTTTAATGGTTTCAGATCATCCATTGACTGGGGTGGTGGACTGTTACTAGGCAGGGGAGTGGTTAGTGGGATCCCAGCTCATGGTTAGTGGAGCGAGGCCTGCAAACAACCAACCAGTACCAAACTTACCTTATTGTATTGGTTTCAGATCATCGGTCAACTTGGGTCGTGGACTGTTACCAGGCAGGGGGTTGGTCAATGGGAGCCCAGTTCATGGTCAGTGGAGCGCGCCCTGCACACGGCCAACCAGTACCAAACTTACCTTATTGTAATGTTTTCAGATCATCGGTCAGCTTGGGTCCTGGACTGTTACCAGGCAGGGGGGTGGTCAGTGGGAGCCCAGCTCGTGGTCAGTGGAGCGAGCCCTACACACGGCCAACCAGTACCAGGTGTGGCCCCTGTTTGACCGAGACGTGCGCCAGGACCTCTACGACTCCAGGCATATGGTCATTACTGTGAGTACAGGTTCTTCCTCTTTTATGTCTACACTTACATGAGCATGAATACATATGTGTTTTCTTGCAAGAAAAACATATACATGTATGTGTTTGTTAAACCTCTTGGAGCGCTCAGAATATTTCTGCCAACAATACAGTAACATTAAATTCTGGGCTAGGGTGAGCTGGCTACTATACCCCTCTACATGTCTCCCAGTGGCAACAACTGGGTTACCAAAGGTCTCTAGTAGACCACGGGCTGTTGTGTGTATGGCCCTGTCTATGGGACCAGGCACATTAAAGAACACCTGCCTCGGTAAATGTGTAGGGGTATGGTCTCTATCTTCTCATAGATTCAATCATTCCATAGATACGATCATCCCAGACAGAATTATCAAAACTCTGTTCTCGCTGAGATATGACCTTAGATGTTGCTACGGCGTTAAACCCCAATAACCAACCAACCAACCTTTTAGGGTTTTCCTTATATTCAACCTGTATGAAGTGAGGTGACCCAGTTACCAAATCCTTTTCTAATGAAATAATTATGAGATTTTTATGCTTAACCTTCGTTTACCCTGCCATTTTTTAAAATTTGGCAGCAAAAGTGACCTGTGGATGTAGGCTTTAAATAAGTTATACTGGGAGTAGTCCCTATAACCGTCCAGGTAAAAAGGGGTCATCTCTATATAACTGATTTACTCTGTCTTATGAGAGTCTGGTTCACCTGTACCTGTATGAAATTAGCAAAATATAGGCAGTTTTCAGGACAATCTTTGTACCTGTACTTGTAATATTGTCTTTTTTCTGAATCTTACTAGAATCTTTCTCTGTGCACCTTGTGCAGAGCATCTGTCTGTGTGTGATGTCACAAATAGAAAAGGTGAAATGTATAAAAATGAAATTATAACAAAATTGGATTTTCCTAGTGCATTTTACTGATATCTATAATGTTTTGATTTATGAAATGAATAAATGAAAGTCAAAAATATGGAAACCATCCCAGCCAAGGTTTCACATAACAGTCATGTCATGCGGCCATCTTTTTTTGGTTTGTCTGTTACTTTCTAAAATGTCATGTAACTGTTACATTATTTTTCTGTGAGGTTAAGACCTAACCAAAAACCATTGTTATCATAACATTCTGGTGAGGTTAGGTTAAGATCAAATTAGAATAGAATATCATTGTGACATAATGATTAAGTGAGGTCTAGGCCTGACTTAAACAGAACCTGGTTGTGACCTCCTGACCAGGGGAGGTCCCAACCTTACCTAAACAGAATGTTATTGTGATGTTCTGATTAAATCAGGTCTCAACCACACCTAAACAGAATGTCATTGTGACATTCTTATTAAAAAATTGAAAATAACGTCTTTTATGTGTGACGTCACACACATTGTGGGATTCTCTGGTGATTGGGGAACAAGGTGGATGAATGAAGTAAAATCATGTTTTATACATGAACAAGTCAATCATTTGCAAAACAATTTGGTATACCTCTATTAATTTTTAACATGAAATCTAACATATAGCGAGTAGAATACTCATAATTATAATTTCACCTCCTCCCTTTTTCAAGAACTATGAAAGCAGCTGTTGTTGAACAAAAGAAAGTGCATTCTCTACATCCCAAATGTTATGCTGATCACACACTTTCAAGCAATTTCTAGGCTAACGGGGTTTAACATTATTCAAATGGCACCGGTGATAATTGCTAAAATTGTATACAACGGTATGGATGCTTTCAAATAGACTTTTCCATAATTCTATTAAGCCGTTTTTTACTAGGATCGATTGAGCTGTCCTAAAACCCGTCCAGCGAAGGGGTGTTTTTGTAAAAGGTGTGTCTGTTATTCCAGTCGGTTTCTAGGTAAAGGCTGTAAACACGTTATGACCGACAGAATGTGTCATCTAGGTGTCAGGTTTACTGTCTCCCGGGTAAAATGATGACCTGCTATTTGTGCCTAGTTACCGGGTGGCATACATAGTTATTTGTCGCCCTCGGTTTTAACTTTTGTCAGAATATATGCTCCATACTTCAATATAGAGGGTACATCAAGTTTCAGAGTGCCAGACAGAATTTGAAACTGCGCACATAAAGCCACCAAGGATAGCAAAGTTAAAACAAACAGAAGATTTGGGTAGAAAGATTCATCGTATTCTTTTTATGCACTGTCTGATCTGTGACTAGTATGTTACTTGCTTACTCACCGGCAGATAGGATGGCATTGAAATTGAAAGTAACTAAATACAGTTAGTCATCAATAAATGATATAAACAAAAACCTCTTTAGCACGGTAGCGGAGAAACCGACTGTTATGTAACACTGATAAGGTCTAGCGAATGGCGTCTAATGGGATACGGAACAAATTTGAAAAATTATTGAAAAACAAAAGGTTTTGAAACATAAAAGATACACGCACACAAGAAAGAGATATTTGAGAAAAATAAAAGATTGTTTCCTTTGACAAATATAGCTATTATTCTGCTAAAGAGTACCAAGTCAAATACATCAACAGTTGTAGGTGGTAAAATATCAGCAAGTTATATGCCAAAAAAGGATGAGTTCCACACAAGGTGGCGTGGTCCGGAATCTCATTTATATGTATATATGTGAATCTATAGCCCCATACCCACTAGGCGATTTTGACCAGAGTTGGCTGATTCACTGGTGCCAAAATCGGCGGACTCCACTAGAAGAGTCGGCCTATTTTAATGCCAACTCATATCAAACATGTACATTTTAATATTACATACTGACAGGTGATCTAATTCGGTGGCGACTTTTACCAGCGATTCTGCCAGTTGCCCATCGCCTAATAAAATCGCTTAGTGGGTATGGCTTTAATAATTCAACGCACCAGTTAAAAAAGATGTTGCTGGTAACATGCTTATAACCTTTGTTTGCCCGCAGTTTTCCCCGCCGGACCTGAGCGCGCCGGGCACCATCTACTACCTGGGACCCCCCGCGGAGAAGTTCCGCGCAGCCTTCAGAGCGCTGTTCGCGCAGGTCGCGCTGGTACTCGGCGCCGACAACAGGACGGCCCATGAGGAGGCCGATAGGGTGTGGCTGTTCGAGCGACGCCTGGCGCAGGTGAGCGGGAATGAATACACAGAACTAACCGAGGGGGCACGAAGCCTTGATTATTGCCCCACTGTCGAAGCGTTGGGGGCTTTGCCCAAGACCTTTGACAAGGGGTAATATTCATGGCTGAGTGCTCCCGAGGTTATATATAGTTCTTGTTTTATTCTAAACCAATAACCCTGAGAAATAACCAATTAACCCGTGAAAAACATCATTCACCAGTGGGGCAATAACGCCATCCATTATTCCACCTTTGCTAGCTGGGCAGGACAATGGTGAAGGTATAGGCGTTGCGAAGTTGGTATAGAATAAACGATGCGCTGTTTTGGAGCAGTTTCCGGTTGTATGCTGGCAGTGTTATGACTTTGGATGGGTCTAGCAATCATAATTCCAGTACACTTAGTGAAAATAAGATATTTGTGACAAGAAATGTACCTGATCTAACATATAGTGAAAAATGAAAGCTTAATTTCCAGCAGTTCATGAGATATTAAGGAAAGACGGGTGCTGCCAGTGCTAAAGAATAGGCAGGAGCGTGTTTCTATCCGGCGGTGTCACGCAGGATAGTCGCCCGTCACAGCAAGCTGTAATACGGGGAACGACACTACACGACTTGAGCTGCAATATGACGATGTGGCAGATAAATTGCATAAATAAGAGATAAAATTATTTCTTTCACATATGTGACATGTCCCAAATTGCCATTTTAAACAATTATTACACTCCTATATATAAGTCTATCTGTAAAATCATCATTATTTCACCAATATCACAGCCCAAGTCATGTAGTGTAATACTGCCCTGAGTTGGTATACACATGATAATCATGTATTTCTGAAACTTGTGTATGTGATACTAGAACCACTTTTAGTATACTACTTACCAAATCGATAAGTAGTATATGCAAAAAGTTCTTGTTTACTTTACTTGTCAAGCATTATGGTACACACCCAATACTCAACTATAGACATTTTTCTTCATTTCAGTAACCAGCATTACATTCTAATACATGGCGTTGCATATTCTAAAAGAAGCTATAACGAGTAATATTTATAATTGGCGCCCAAGTTATAATCCTTGAAAATAATCATCTAAAAATATCCTTTGTGCGCTTGCTTCCCGGGGCTTGCTTTGGGTAATTTATGTATGGAGAATATGTATTTTATCTTTGCAGATACTTAAAGACAGGGAGCACGAAAACCGACAGGAATTATACAGGAAGGTTACACTCCGAGAACTCCAGAACGCCACGGGAAAATGGGTATGTCCGGGTCTTAACTTGTGTCAGAGACCTTGTATATATATATACATGCTTTTATTCAAGAAAGCCAGGCGGAAACATGGTTTGTACTACAGGTCTACCACCTAGCCATGGGTTTAAAGAAATATGGATTAACCATTATAACCATAGTGTTAAAGGCCTGTATGGTGCCACCGGCTATTCGAAAAATACGCTTGTTATAATTACACCAGGGTAATTGCTGCGTGAATGGATTCCAACCAACATCAACCCAAAAACTATACAAAATATTATGTACCCGTTTTTCACACATCATACTTCTGAGGTAATAATGTACATTTGGTTTTACATACACAAAAAATACAACAACGAAGCAATAAACTCACAGGTGAGGGGAGCTAGCTCAAGTGGTAGAGCGCTCGCTTAGCATGTGAGAGGTACCGGGATCGATACCCGGGTTCTCCAGCCAGTCGTTTTTTCCACTGTACAATATAGACCTTGTGCAGAAGTGGTCACCTGATCTCATTTTGATTATCATCACGGTCTGATCATGACCACGTGGCCATACAATAAACCCTAAATTTATAAATTCTAAATGTTCAATGATTTATGATAATGAACCAGGGAGTTTATCGAAGTATTATATTTTATCAATATGAATTTTAAATGGTACAGTATGGGGAATAAAGTGTTTTATAAAACGATCACCAATATGACAGCCAGATCATTTTCAGAGGTGTGACGTCATCTGCACAACGTCTATAGGAGAATCTTGCAAATGTCTGTCAAGAAAAAGTATCTATGGAGAAATGACGTTTGAATACAGATAAGCGCCTATGCACCCTTTAGAACAGTCTGCGTAGTGAATCATCCCATGTATTAGGGTGGTTGCATCTGCAGTTTAACTGATGCTCACTCACAAATATTTGAGGCATAGCATCTGCAATCACACTGATATCAATGGCAAAAATATTTGTCAATTACTAACAATTACATTTAACCGAACGAAATCTCTCAAAATTGTGTTTTTTAAAACAACCCAGCCCTTGTGCCCTTCAGATCAACCTGTCGGCCTACCTGGCCCTGGTCCACGAACAGACCGTGCCCGATACGGAAGATGTGGTCGTCATGGACATCCACTACATGAGGCAGCTTCGACACATCGTCAACTCCACGCCGCGCAGGTAACAAGGGCTTTACAAGGTCATAGGGGATAGTTAACAAAGGTTTCATAAGGTCACAAGGGTGGGTAACATAAGCAGTCTAAGGTTATATAGAGGATGTCATGGACATCCACTACATGAGGCAGCTCCGCCACATCGTCAACTCAACACTGCGCAGGTAACAAGGGCTTTACAAGGTCATAGGGGACAGTTAACAAAGGTTTTATAAGGTCATAAGGGTGGGTAACATAAGCAGTCTAAGGTTATATAGAGGACGTGGTCGTCATGGACATCCACTACATGAGGCAGCTCCGACACATCGTCAACTCCATGCCGCGCAGGTAACAAGGGCTTCACAAGGTCATAGGGGACAGTTAACATAAACAAGGGTTTTATAAGGTCATAAATGCGGGTAATACAAGTAGTCTATGGTTATATAGAGGACGAGGTCGTCATGGACATCCACTACATGTGGCAGCTCCGACATATCGTCAACTCCACGCCACGCAGGTAACAAGGGCTTTAGAAGGTCATAGGGGGCGGGTAACAAGGGAAGTCTATGGTCATAAGGGTTGGTAACACAGGCAGTCTAAGGCTATATAGAGGACATGGTCGTCATGGACATCCACTACATGAGGCAGCTCCGCCACATCGTCAACTGAACACCGCGCAGGTAACAAGGGTTTTACAAGGTCATAGGGGATAGTTAACATAAACAAGGGTTTTATAAGGTCATAAATGCGGGTAATACAAGTAGTCTAAGGTTATATAGAGGACGTGGTACATGCGGTAGCTCCGCCACATCGTCAACTCCTCGCCGCACAGGTAACGAGGGCTTTAGACAGTCATAAGGGGGCAGGAAACAAAGGTTTTATAAGGTTATAGGGCGGGTAACACAGGTAGTCTAAGTTTATATAGAGGACATGGTCATCATGGATATCCATTACATGAGGCAGCTCCGCCACATCGTCAACTCCTCGCCGCACAGGTAACGAGGGCTTTAGACAGTCATAAGTCGGCGTCGGCATAAAATTAACAAACATGTTTAATATAGATCGGCAGTCCCGTCGGCGGTCCCGTCAGCATCGGCGTCGGCCGTCAGCGCCGACAGGACCGCCGACTGTGTGTGGGTATGGGCTGTCTATCAGAGTCGGCCGACGGGATCACCGACGGGAGCACCGACACCGACGCCGATTCTGCAAAAGTTTGCCTAGTTGGTATGGGGCTTAAGATTATATAGAGGACATGGTCATCATGGATATCCACTATATGAGGCAGCTCTGCCACATCGTCAGCTCCACTCCGCGCAGGTAACAAGGGCTTTACAAGGTCATAGGGGACAGTTAACAAAGGTTTTATAAGGTCATAAGGGTGGGTAACACAGGCAGTCTAAGGTTATATAGAGGACGTGGTACATGCTGCAGCTCCGCCACATCGTCAACTCCTCACCACGCAGGTAACAAGGGCTTTAGAAGGTCATAGGGCACAGATAACAAGGGCGTTTTGAGGTCATAGGGTGCGGATAACAAGGATATTGTAAGGTCATAAGACATAGGTAACAAGGGACTAAGGGCATAGGGTGTTGGTAACAAGGCCATTCTGAGGTCATAAGGGGCACGTAACAAGGACATTTGAATATCATAGGACATAGGGAACAAGGACATTCTGAGGTCACATGGGGCAGATTGAAGGGGCAGTCTACAGTCATACAGGGTAGGTAACAAGGACATTCTAAGGTAATAAGGTGCAGGTAACAAGGGCATTTAAGGTCATAGGGCATAGTTTACAAGTGCCCCGTCGCATAACGACTTCCGCTGTTGTGAACATTGGCACATTTCAAAAGACCTCTCCCTGTTCAAAATATAGTGATTTTGATAAACCGGGGGGACATTTTGGGGTGTGAATTTTAAAATTCTTAATCTAGGGTTATAGAGAGCAAGCACGCAAGATCATACTCCATGGGTAACAAGGGCAATATAAGGTCATAGGAGACAGGTGTAAAGGGAACAGAAATTTCTTTTAGGTTTTAAATAGTGTGGCGCCGGTTACAAGGGAATTTTAAGGTCATACGGCATAGGAATAAAGGGCATTCTAAGTCTGTTCTCTATAGGAATAAAGGGCAATGTAAGGTCATACAGCATAGGAATAGAGGGCATTCTAAGGTCAAACGGCATAGGAATAAAGGCCATCATAAAATCTTACGGTATAGGAATAAAGGGCATTCTATGGGCATATGGTATAGGAATAAAGAACATTCTAAGGTCATATGGCATAGGAATAAAGGGCATTCTAAGGTCAGACGGTATAGGAATAAAGGGCATTCTAAGGCCAGACAGCATAGGAATAAAAGGCATTCTAAGGTCATACGGTATAGGAATAAAAGGCATTCTAAGGTCATACGGTATAGGAATAAAGGACATTCTAAGGTCATACAGTATAGGAATAAAGGGCATTCTAAGGCCAGACGGCATAGGAATAAAGGGCATTCTAAGGTCATACGGTATAGGAATAAAGTACATTCTAAGGTCATACGGTATAGGAATGAAGGGCATTCTAAGGTCATACGGTATAGGAATAAAAGGCATTCTAAAGTCATACGGCATAGGAATTAAGGACATTCTAAAGTAATATGGCACAAGAATAGAGGGTATTCTATGTTCATACGGCAGCTAATCAGACTCATCCCTCTGCTTTATTATCAGGCAATGAAACAATTCTGACCACCCCCTCCTCTTACTCACAGCACGCTGGCTCCCGAACCTAGCACCCTGGCGAACTACATGGTGTGGCGCCGGTAACAAGGGAATTTTAAGGTCATACGGCATAGGAAGAAATGGCATTCTAAGTCCGTTCGGTATAGGAATAAAGGGCATTCTAAGGTCATACGGCATAGGAATAGAGGGCATTCTAAGGTCATACAGTATAGGAATAAAGGGCATTCTAAGGTCGGACGGCATAGAAATAAAAGGCATTCTAAGGTCATATGGCATAGGAATAAAGGGCATCCTAAGGTCATATGGTATAGGAATAAAGGGCATTCTACGGTCATATGGTATAGGAATAAAGGGCATTCTAAGGTCATACGGCATAGGAATAAAGGGCATTCTCAGGCCATGTGGCAGCTAATCAAAGGGGCAGGGGCGTTCCAATGTGATCCTAGGATTCACTCTTATATCCTAAGATATCTTGTTTCCAAGGTGGCCATCTTAGAGTTGTAATATTATAAGATGGGATAAGAGGGATACCAGATAACTTAGGAACAAAAATTAAAGGACTTCCTACCTTAGTGAATGTTTTTCTTAGCTTAGTACAAATGAAGGATGACATTGGAATCAAATTGAATATCTTAGGATGACTTTTCTTGATAAAATTCAAGATATGAAAATTGTAATATTACATCGGATCGAGCGCCCTACTGACTCGTCCCTTTGTTTTACCAAAAATAATATAGCTACACAAAGATAGGCGTCTCTGATGAACGTCTTCGCATCTTTCGTGACAACGTTATTGACGACACCCCCTACGAGAGTCCGTGCAACCCGTTATGACGCAACGTCAATTTTTGCGATTTTCTTGACATCATCCATAAATAAAGGGTGGTGATATCACGAAAATCGCAAAAATTTATGTTGCGTCGTAACGGGTTGCACGGATTCTCGTAGGGGGCCCCTCTTTCAACGTCATCACGAAAAACGTAATCAAGTAATTAATGTTTCCTTTGTACTATCGTTGGTTTTACTATGAAATTAAATGCAATCAAGTACATTCTACTCCCCTCCCCAGCACCCTGGCGAACTACGTGGTGTGGCGCGTGGTCAAGTCGCTCATCCCGCACGCGGGGGCCGACTTCAGGTCAGCCCGGCTCCGCTTCAAGCAGACCATGGAGGGGGTGTCTGACCTGGGCGCCACCTGGGACGCCTGTATCGGCACCACCACACAGGTACTGGGCCAGGCCACGGGCGCCATGTTCGCCGAGAGGTACCTGTCCCAGGACGGCAAGGACAAGGTAGGCCAAATTTGTTACACAGTGTATATATTATTTTGCTTTTGTCACTATATTACGTGACCTGTGGCCCCCCTCTACTTGCCGGGCCCCGTCTCCACATCGGGCAGAGGTGTGGCAGCAGGGAGAAGGACCAGACGTGTCGAAAGGAGTGCCCAGTGTGGGGCCACTGTAACAATAGCCTGGAAGAATAACCAATTCGTCTTCCCTATACGATCCGGCCAACAAATTGAAGAGCTTTGAGAAAGGGACCTTCTGTTTAGTACGTACGCACGTTTTCAACGAAAGGCAGTTTCAGATCCTCCAAGGTGCGGAGTAACGCAAACGTAGCTTATCTTTTATCTTGGTTATGATAAGGTATTTCAAAAATATTTCATTATCACTGCACAATTATACCTCAATACCCATCATGATGATTTAATTACAATTACCAAATTTTCCATGTTTAGCCTTAGATATGATTAGGGAGATATGAGATACGTTGATGCTTACATACTAAATGGAAGGTCCCAAAATTACTGTTCACTCAAAATGGATCAGATTTAATTCAGTCAACATCTGGCTCTTCCAAGAAGGATATGATTCCCTCTTTATTCTTCCTAGTGTTATTTCAGGTCTGCAAGTCAGGAATTTATGGATCAATTTATTGGCTACCACCTACACAAATATTACTGCCAACTCTTGATGGCTACTCTGCGTAGCTATGCGCAGCTATAAAGTTTTATCAAAGGCATATTCTGAGTTTCCGGACATCTAGCTTCCCTGTGAATGTTATATTTGATAAAAAAAATTTTTAGATGAAAGTATGATGTATAATGTGACCATTTGTGTGCCGAACACCAGACCTATCACGAATCAATTCTATGTATTTCGCTTCACATTAAGTGTTGCATACCAACAGAACACTAAGTGTCAGTAAACTACATTATATGACATCACAGCTGCAGTTTACGTAATTATCACAAAATTGTGAAAAAGGACTTTTCCTCTTCCACTACAGGCGGGTGAGCTGCTCAAACTGCTGAAGGCCGCCTTCCTGCAGAACCTGCCGTCCGTCGACTGGATGGTGGAGTCGACTCGACACAAGGCCGCTGCCAAGCTGGCCGCCATGGTCGACATGGTGGGCTACGGCAGTGTGTCGGCCAGTGCACAGGCCCTGGACACCTACTACGAACGGGTAAGTCACATCAGGAAACATAGGGGTATTCAGGGTTGTATATTGTATACTGTTGGGGTTTGGGAGTGGTGGCCGCCATGGTCAACGTGTGTGTGTGTGTGTGTGTGTGTGTGTGTGTGTGTGTGTGTGTGTGTGTGTGTGTGTGTGTGTGTGTGTGTACGTAGGGGCATTCCATGAATTACGTATCAATATATATCTTAATTTTACCCCTTTTTGTTCTTCTATCACCCACGTATCGCTGGTGGTGTGTCGGAGGGGGGAGTGCAAGCATCTTCGAAAGCAACCAAATCCGCATCAAATTATCTCACTATCTAAAAGGGAATCCCAGGATCACATCGCCCATCAGAACGCCCATGATACATTATGTACAAAGGGACATTCCACTAATTTAGTGTCAACATACTGATTGCGTTTAGCTCCATCCTCTCCCATCCCCGAGTCTGAAATGTGCTTTATCCGATACTTATATAGATATAAGCTATTTTCAAAGAAGTACTCTCACCCATCTCTCCCTGCTTGGTGTGCACCTAATTATAAGAAGGGCCTAGATAAAAGAGTAATCGTAAACGATAATGGGGAAGGTTTGTCATGTGTGAGAGGGGAGCTAGCTCAAGTGGTAGAGCGCTCGCTTAGCATGTGAGAGGTACCGGGATCGATACCCGGGTTCTCCAATCTATATTTTCATCCCAAAGCACAATTAAGAGAGTTAATATGGTTCAGACAGATACCAGAATGATTTCCTTATTATTGTGGTTTTATTTATTTTCTAAAATAAATGCCTATTAACTTGTAAGACTAACCAAACCTTCATGCCTATGTACCAAAACCCTGACACACCTATCTGATTCACTAAGCTAAGGCGAAGTTTAGTTAATTATTAATGTCAGGCAAGGATGTTGCATGGACAGAGATGGGGAGCTAGCTCAAGTGGTAGAGCGCTCGCTTAGCATGTGAGAGGTACCGGGATCGATACCCGGGTTCTCCACTCAACTGTTTTATGTTATTAGATTTTTTATTGCAATGCTTCTAACCAGGAAGAAATGAATGTGGAAGATTTAGAAAATATGTCAAATTCTTTGAATACTTAAGTAATTATCCTGCCTATCTATGCCGTCTTTAATGCTACTCGGATATTAACTGAACATGAATCAGTTATATATGCCATTTAAAAAAACTTGTAATCGTTCATTAATGATAGATATAAAATAAATATAATGAACCATGGTATACTCACGTATGAAAGTACTATGGCGGAGATGGAAGCCTTCTTTTGAAGAAGGTGAATGAAACTGTCCATGTTTATTTTTTTTTAATTTCTAACATGGAGATTATCATATTGCTGTGCCAAACAGAAGTAAATCCATAATCCGTTGTTCCTGCTATAGCTATATCTATACAATAACCCTTACAGATGTCCATAGCCAATAACAACGCCTTTGGGAACTGGATCGAGGCTGTCAACTTCCACTTCCGGCGCACGCGGGACATGCGCGGTAGGCCCCGGGACAGGAAGGAGTAAGTAACCGCCTCCTCCCGTCTGTATAGCATTGAAGTGGTCCTTTATGGGTGTAGACCCTTAAAATCGACAGGGCGACATGGCCATTTCTTAAATTCGACATGCGACATGAAGCTTAGTGACATGAAGAAAAAATAAACGACATGACATAGGGTATTTCTTAAATTCAACATGCATCATGGAATGTTCTTAAAATCGACATGGAAATCCAAAAATATAGTGACAGGCGACATGGCCATTTCTTAAATTCGACACCTCCTCCTTTTGAAAAGTGCAAACCATGCACCTTTTGAAAATCCATTGCGATATCCATCTGCATTCGCTTTGAACATCCTATACACACTAGGGGCCCTTGATGGGGGGGTCCTAATGTCGCATGTCGAATTAAAAAAACGGCCATGTCGCCCTGTTGAATTTAAGAAAAGGCCATGTCACCCTGTCGAATTTAAGAAACAGCCATGTCGCCCTGTTGAATTTAAGAAATAGCAATGTCCCATGTCACTAAGCCCAAAAAGGGCCATGTCGCCCTGTCGAATTTAGGGGTCTAGGGCCATACACTAGTGTGTATGCCGGATAACAGAGATGTTTACAGGGAATCATTTCCTCCAGACGATAAAAAGAGATGGGTACATAGGAGTACATAGCTTACCATTGGTCATGGAAAGGAAGATTTAAGCCGTTATACCTATGGCATTTTATTAAAAAAATATCACAAAAAGAATGAGGTAAAACTAAAGACATTTATTTCTCGTTACATTAGTTCTTAATGCAAACACATTAATTTCATGTCAATAAATCTCTGAGAAGCGCTAGCGTCCACAGTAGGTTCATAGCATATTGCATACAAGGGCAACGGGACGTATGGCGATCATTGCGTACCCATGACATGTTTGTCGTATAATAATATTCATTGTGATATAGATAATTGTCCTGCCCTAACTTGTAATACAATGTGATGTCTGTTACTGTCAGTTGGGGCTACACGTCGCCCACCGCCGTCAATGCCTTCTACCAACAACAGGACAACGCCATGATGTTCCCCGCCGGCATACTACGGCCGCCTTTCTTTGACAACTCCTACCCCATGTAAGTACATACTAAGGCCGCCCTTCTTTGACAACTCCTACCCCATGTAAGTACATACTAAGGCCGCCCTTCTTTGACAACTCCTACCCCATGTAAGTACATACTAAGGCCGCCCTTCTTTGACAACTCCTACCCCATGTAAGTACATACTAAGGCCGCCCTTCTTTGACAACTCCTACCCCATGTAAGTACATACTAAGGCCACCCTTCTTTGATAACTCCTACCCCATGTAAGTACATACTAAGGCCGCCCTTCTTTGACAACTCCTACCCCATGTAAGTACATACTAAGGCCGCCCTTCTTTGACAACTCCTACCCCATGTAAGTACATACTAAGGCCGCCCTTCTTTGACAACTCCTACCCCATGTAAGTACATACTAAGGCCACCCTTCTTTGATAACTCCTACCCCATGTAAGTACATACTAAGGCCGCCCTTCTTTGACAACTCCTACCCCATGTAAGTACATACTAAGGCCACCCTTCTTTGACAACTCCTACCCCATGTAAGTATATCAGGCAGCTATCGACCCAGACATTAGTTACTTGTCACAAGGTAGTTTTGCTCTATAGAATATCAAGATTTTCTGACTACAAACAATTAAATGTCTTTCATTGAAGTCAAGACGTAACTCTACGTAAGCCTACGTCTTGTTATGGGAATGTGTCGTAATTTCAATATGTTATGATCAATATTGCGGTACAATTCAGTGATTAACTTTTGTAATGAAACCTTGCACATAACTGCAGAATAGTTATTTTTCGATGAATTCTATTGAGCAGGTTATTCAAAACTTGCACTATCAATGTATGCAAAATGGAAGGAAAATTCCCAGTTTACACATACTTATGGGACATTAAAAAACATGTATTTTATTTCATTTTTTAAGGGAAATCCCCTAATTAATGACGTAGCAAGGGGAGTTCTTGGGGAATCCCATCTGTCCTTAGAAGGGAATCCCCATCCCTGTAGAATTTCTAATAAGGGTTATGCTCTCTAACCCAAATTATATATATTTGACCCAATGCAATTCATAATAAATTATAATAGATATTCATCTATAACCATTTGTCATTCAGGGAATCCCAGAATTCCTTTTGAGGGAATTCCCGTAGCTGTGACGTAGCAAGGGGAGTACTGAGCAGCCCAGCATTTAGGGAATTCCCAAAATTAGATTTCTTTCCTAAATAACTCCCTTAAACCTCAACATTTTCAAATTTTTACTTTTGACATATTTTCAGAATGCCTATGTCAAGGTTATTGCACAAAAAATAGAACTTTGTGAATTTATGTGCAAGGTTTCCTTTAATCAAGTTCTTTTGCTTCCCTCAGGGCGATGAATCTGGGCGCCATCGGAACAGTGATGGCCCACGAGCTGACCCACGGCTTTGACGACCAAGGTGAGCAACTGCCTTACTATCCGTTTTTGTTTGCCCTGTTTGTGGTGTCTTTCAATAAAGTGTTGTTAAGACAATAAGAAATATCTAATCTATTACTAACAGTTTGATTTTCACGTGATAATGAAGTTGAGAAAACGAGAGGGCAGTTTTAGGAATTTTCCTCAATGATGACCATAAAAAGTCCAGATGTGGAAGTGTGAGTTTTAGCATTGTCAAAACTTCATCAGACCCAAATAGTGTACTAATAACAGCATGGGTTAGGTGCAGCCTTAAGTCGTGTGCAATGCTCCAAACTTCATTTGTTAGTGGGACAATGTTTTAAGGGTCGCCTTCATGTGATAACCTTTATGATTATATTTATCCCCATGTCTGTTTCAGGCCATTGATACAATAAATGGGGCAGTCTCCGGGACTCATGTGACAACGCGTCACTGGACACGTTCACCAAACACACAATGCTTAAAACCTTTATTGGGTTCTGTGTCTTTTGCTCCCTAGACCTTTGCCCCCCGGACCTTTGCCCCCTGGACTTTTGCCTCCTTGCCATTTGCCCCCGAGGTCCTTTGCCCAAGGACTTTTGCTCCCAAGGACCTTTGCTCCCTAGGACCTTGCCCCCTTGGACTTTTGCCCTCCAAAAACTTGGATATGATTCTGAATATAAGTCTGGGGGGCAAAGGTCCGGGGGGCAAAAGTCCTGTTACCCCTTTATTATATACATTAACACTTATTTTGTCTGTTTCAGGCCGTCGGTACAATAAATGGGGCAGTCTCAGAGACTGGTGGGACAATGCGTCGCGAGATGCCTTCATGGAACGCGCCCAGTGCTTCGTCGACCAGTACAGCCAGTACACTGTCGGTGGCTTAAAGGTACTTCTTAAGCCCTTTCCCCACTCACCAAATCTGGAGTGCCGACCAAAGAAATGTCACGCATCTAAAAGATGCGAGATGGATTCATCGTTGAAAATGTACAAACAAAAATCATGAATAAATAATAAATATTTGTATAAAATCCTTCTCTATATCCATTGGAAACAAATTGCAATCTAATTAGAGTGTTTGTAACTGAAAAAAGATGTCACGAATCTAAATTTTTGTGTTATTTCACGCATCCAAATTTTGGAATCGTGGGCATAAGATGCGTGAAATTTCTTTGGTCGGCACCCCAGGAGAGGGGGTGGGGGTGGGGGGGGGGGTGGGGGGGTTCCATATGGAACTTTTGCTTATAATTTGAATAATTTCAAGAAGGGGGACGGCGAGGTCCCCGAAGTGAACTTTCTAACATTTTGTTCCAATATATATATTTTTTTCGATAAAATTTTTCAAGGAAATGTGGAACTTCTGTGTGGGGGGGGGGGGGGGGGGGGGCACCCTCGTCACCTAAGGGCCTGTTGTGATTTTCACCAAGAAGGCCAACTGATCTGTCCTCAATGTAGCCGAGTACATTTAAATAATTGGTCAACTTAAGCTCTGATTTTGATCAGCTTAAGAATGCACCACTTCAATAAAGTATCCCGACAGGTAATTATGGGAATCAGTCTACATTAGTGACAATTGGTCGGTTATTATGTAGTAATTTCCTTATGGCTATGGGCTTTAGTCTGAATAATCAACGTGTTTCTAGTCGCCAAGAACAATCTCGAGCAATATATAATTTTACCAATTTTTGTGTCAAACCTCTGATTCACTATTAAGTCCTGGCCCCTAGATGTATTGAAGGTTCCCGCTTCAATGTCAAGGTCAAGGGCGGAATCATGATACATGTATAAAGAAATGGAAAAGCCAAGGTATTGGTAAGAAAATAAATTTGGCATAAGACGTGGTTGCCTTAAGGAACATGCCGATGGGAAACTAGGGGGAAAATGAGAGGCATGGAAGCCCATATCTAGACATCTCTACCTATGTGAATGTAAAATGCCACATATACATCTTATTGTGCATCCTCATATGAATTCCACAGTGTGTGCCGACAGAATACAGTTCAGGTGACGCCTAGTTGTAAAGGAGGATATCGACTTTCTGCCCTATTACCAGGCACCAGTTCATCGATTACGTCAGCTGAGTGCTCTAGGCCTCCCAGTCTGTAATTGTTAAGATACATATAATCAATCCGGGGAGGTTATTTGATAAAGGGTGCGGCCAATGTCTTTAAGTGCAGAAGTAAATAATGCAGCCTGCACTGAAGTTCAGGGATTCAGGGACAAGAACTAAAATCATAATTGGTGTCAGCCAGTTGAAGGTTCCTGACGTGTTACTATAAAGCAGCTGGTCGAGTTACAAAAGATTGTCTTGGTTCTCATTTCAGATAATTTCCAATATTTCCTGCAGATAAAATCAATGTGCATTCTGGGGAAAATCTCGTTTATAACCTACGTACAGGGCAATATATGTAAATATATATGTTGCAGATGCATTAGCCAGAAAAGGGTACCGGTGATCAATCTAAAATAATTAGTTTCACAATTGAAAATATCTGAGGAAACTATTACAACATTATGATGTATTTGACACGATTGAAAACTAGCATTTATTGTTTTCCCGTCTTGCATTTAAATATGCATTGTCCATTTTTTAAGCTGAACTGACATGCATGCATTCATTACAAATTAATATATGAGAAATATTTTCATAATTGATTTTTTTATCATGCTTCCGTTGATGACATATGCAGCCTGCAGGAGGGAATAAAGAAAATCAGCTATCCATGGTTATGGAACTTGGTACCGACTGATTGTAGCTATGTTAATTATAGAATACTGCAGGTGACAATTTAAACTTACACAGTAGAAAGAAAGTTGGAGGAAGTGTGAGTTACCCTACAGCCCACATGAGATACATCTAGGGTAATTGGCATGTCCGAAACGTACGTTTCACGGTTATCAGTCCTCATCACACTCATTACCTCGTGCCCTCTAACATTAATACGGTCTCCAGGTCGAGATATACATTGTGGGAGAAGTTCTCTGTGAAGCCTACATTCAACTAGGCGATTTTGACTACCTGGAATTTGGCATTTCAGTTGTTATTGGAAATATGAAGGGAATCATTGCATGTTACATACCATTTGAAAGGGAATATGAAATCTTTTCCAATGATGTGTAACATGTATTTATTCTATACCAATTTCGTAGCGCCTATACCTTCATCATTGTCCTGCCCCACTAGCAAAGGTGGAATAATGGATGGCATTATTGCCCCACTTGTTTTCATAGGTTGATGGGTTAATGGGTTATTTCTCAGGGTTATTGGTATAGAATAAAACAAGAACTAACCTCAGGGGCCCTTGGCCCTCGTATTTACTCCCTGTCTTGGGCAAAGCCCCCGACCCTTCGACAGCGGGACAATAATCAGGGCTTCATGCCCCCTCGGTTAGTTCTGTGTATATATTTGATCCATTTTGCCTCTGGTGATATCTGAAATCATGACATTGTATAAAATCGGACAGTGGAATACAGCCATAAGGCAGAACAGGAGGGGACCCTGGGAATCTGGAAATCCGGGCACAGCCAATGGACATGACAGGGTGTACTATCTGTTGGATTAGTGGTGTTGTATGTCATACTAATAAACCACAGGAAGGAACTCAGGTATGGTCTGTTTCCGGACGATATGTCAGACAGTCTATATAATATAATCAGAGTGTAGCCTAATCAACATGTGTTCCATTACTTCATAAGGAAGGAATGCCTGCATGGGTAATTATAATCTAGGGATTTTGTAGAAAAGCCCGCACCCCCCTTTATGATATAGGGTTTACAAAATGCTAACATTGCTGAATTTGATATTCTTTACTATGTTATGCCGTGACCGGGGGTGACGAGCAAAGAAATTTCACGCATCTTATGCCCACGATCCCAAAATTTGGATTCGTGAAATAACACAAAATTTTAAATTTATGACAGATTTTTGTTGTTAAAAACACTCTAATTGAATTGCAATTTGTTTCTAATAGATATAATTAAGTATCTTATATAAATATTTTTAATTCATACATGTTTTCATATTGACATTTTCCTCCATGAATCTGTCAAGCATCTATTTTGCATTTTCACGTATCAATTTTTAGATGCATGATGGTTTTCTGGAGCAGCTTGTGGATGCATTTAGATGCGTGAAATTTCTTTGGTCGGCATTCCTGTTTCTTTTTAACATGCCAATAGACAGAGTTAGTTAGTTCTCAATTGCTCCAGAAGTGAGCTCATCCTTAAACGACTCATAATTATGGGTTTTCGTGTCTCGATTTCAAATTCCATAAAAGATGTGAGTAGTATAGGAAAATAGGGCTACAAAGCAGGCTTTTAATAAAAATAGTTGCATCCTTTATTTGTTGCACCATCATCCCAGGAATAAAAGTTAGTTCCATGAGCTCAGTTAGAAAAAGATTTATAATTCTCTTTGATATTATGCCAGGGAATAATTGTGCAAACGCTTAGCCTGTGTTTTAATGGCTAATAGGGGTTTTGAGTATCGGATCTAAGTTTGATGTCTTGCTTGAACTCCCTTC
The DNA here is from genome assembly GCA_936440205.1 of Lepidonotus clava. Taxonomy (NCBI): domain Eukaryota; kingdom Metazoa; phylum Annelida; class Polychaeta; order Phyllodocida; family Polynoidae; genus Lepidonotus; species Lepidonotus clava. The sequence goes on along the minus strand of OW387134.1, from coordinate 65,054,783 downwards.
CGAGCCCTCTTTCTGAGGCAGCTTGTCCTCAGTTGAGTTCCTGGGACCCCTATACTTGTTACTGGACCCTTCCTTGGGTGTTGGTTACTGCCATGATGTTATTTCTCCAAGTTTAAATGAACAACAAGTATGATTTATTCTCATGAACCAAATGACCTTTTATAGGCAGTAAAGAGGTTCGTAGGAACTGACATGAATCTAAGTATTACAATATGTGGTACACGTAAATATGTCCTTGTTATATCTGTCTGTCTGTATGTCTGATTCTGTCTGTCTGTGTATACATGGATCTGCATTTGTTTACTTCAGGTTGATGGTCGGATGATTCTCAGTGAGAATCTGGCTGACAACGGGGCAGTACATACAGTCTCCAAGGCCTACAGCCTCTGCCTGCACCTTAACATGTTCGTTTCTAACCTCATTTTATTACTCCAGGTTGATGGTCGGCTAACTCTCAGTGAGAATCTGGCCGACAATGGGGCCGTGCGCACTGCCTACAAGGCCTACAGCCATTGGCTGGGGCAGCGGGGTGGGGGCGAACAGGGCGCCCGTCTCCCAGGGGCCAACACTACTGAGTCACAGACCTTCTTTTTAGCATATGCACAGGTAATGTACATATAAACAATACTTATAGCCCACTGCATCAAGAAAGTTGTGAGTTTTACCATTTATGTGTAGAGGCATTTCGTTTTTTCTAATTTGTGTGCACATACAGGCTAATGTTTTCAGGTTTGGTAAGGAAAAAGCATAAGAAATATAGGAATTCTATATTATATCTAACTATAATAAACAATGTTATGTGGTTAAAGTTGTGGTAGGCAATGGGTTAGTTGAAGTTTTACCCATAATGCAATCTGATTCATCTTAAAGGTACAGACAATCACGTGACATGTGTATACATGCCATTTGGGACATTGAAGGGAATATATCTAAAATAGTCTAAATAATATCATAATGTTACAGAAAAGCCCACATAGTCTATTAGCCAGAATGGTATACCTTGACTTGGCGTCTTTACAAAGATTTTGTTAATAATTCTATATCTCCTAAATCTTCTTTTTTCAAATCTGCTAGGTACCAGGCTGTAACTTTTGGGCAAATCAAGTTATTCCCGTTTCAAGAAAAAACAGTTGAAAAACACAATTAAATCATCATTATGATGATTTAAATTGTGTTTTTCAATAGCGGTCTAAGTTGAAAAACACAATCAGAAAATCAGAATATTCAGGAGATAAAGATTCAATAAAGAAACATGGTATAGACACCATGTCAAGGTTAAGCCCAAGGATGTGCTTTGGCAAATATACTAACATAACCGTGATAACAAAAGAGTGACTGGAATGTAAATCAATAGTGTCAATGAATATACAATGCTATTGATATCTATTGCTAAAGGGTAGTTCCGGTTAATTGTTTCCTTAAACATGTTCTTTTATTGCTTTCTTGCAGTTGTTTTGTACATACTACACACCTGAGTTCGCCACCAGGCTACTCTATACAGACACACATACGTCAGCCAAATACAGGTGAGTTAGAGATCGAAGAGGTTTGCATCTTTCCAGTCATACTGATATAAGAAGATCTGCGGGGGGCATCAGAGGGGGTCTGTACGATCCCCATGGATCGTACAGACACCCGAGGACGACCCCTAAGGGTCTTCTCTATTCCGAACCCCAGCCTCCCACGCTGAAGTCTGGCACGGGCAGATGCAGAGTGCCAGTTGAGATAAATGCTGGTACCTCAACTCATAATGTCTCTATAAAACAGAAGGCAGAACACCAGCACCCAGGAAAATGGCCACCCATACCCATACTTTGGCCCCACCCAGAGGCACACCAGTGGTGGCCCAATGGGTAAGGTGCCAGACTTCATGCCAAAATTTGGAACTCAGGTTTTATACCATCCCCCTGAGACAGACTCTTCTGAAATCTTAGATTGACCCCTGCCAATTAGTCCACTCCACATATTGGGTAACTCCTAGGGTTGGACAAGGGTTGGACAATAAAGATGTGTAAGCGATCCCTATTTCAAAGAGATGGGTTTACTGAAAGAAGCAAGAATTATGTTTTTCCCTATCCTCAAGTATTGCTTGAACATCATTTTCTGAAATTTTATCAATTATTAACAGATTTGCTGGTTCGCCAGCCAACGTATGCCGTATTTCAGGGCAAAATAGGGTTGGACATTAAAGGCTGGGCTGACAGGCTTTAACATTGATTCCTATGGGAAGAAGGCCAACATATAAAGCTGCATATTTAAATTTCAGGAGCAATCTGTCAACCAAATTGCTTTGGTTAATTTTGTTTTATAAAACTGTCCTCAGGGAATAGGCGTGAAGGCAATTTTGAAAATATTTCTTATCAACCTTAATGCTGGTGTAAACTGGGATGGGCTTATTGAACCATAATTACGATAGTGTCTACTGTATAGTATTTCCAATAACCCTATTCCATTTATCTTGCAGAGTGATAGGGGCGCTGTCGAACTTTGAGAGGTTCTCCGAGGCCTTCAGTTGTAAACCCAACACGCTTATGAACCCGCCAAAGAAGTGTCGACTCTGGTGATCGCCGCTAGATGTCAGTGTGATAGCCTCCAGGCAGGTCTGGGCCTCAGCCTCATCCAACCCAAACTATAGACCATTTTCAATAGCACGGCGCCCTGCCAGCGTAATAGGCCCGAACCAAAGTATTGGGACATGGATTCCTATGGGCCAAAGCTAAGACATTCGGGATTGAGGCGTCTGTTGGAGGCTTCAGTGCGCAGACTCGTGAAAATGGTGTATTCATACCAAATTCTATCCGCAGTATCGATGGAAGAAATCAATGGATTAGCTTGGGGCTTTTTTGTTTGGAACTGGATGCGGCCCTGCTGTCCATACACTCAGACAAGTCAAGGCACAAACAGGAACACATTTACAATGAAAACGTAGATTTTGAGTTTTATTAGGCACAGAACAGTGGGTTTTACTACTGTGAAGCGAGCACGGTCGCATGTTGAATCTAGAGTTATATGTATTGTGAAAAAGTATTTTGACGAGGATATATAATAAAGACATAAATTACAGCCTCACTTATGGGATCATCGCCATGCCTGACCTCACTGCATTGCAGTATTGGCGCATTTTTGCATTATATCATTGCAGCATTGGCGCGTTATTGCATTATATCAATGGCATAGCTAAGAAGATAAATAAATAAAATCACATGGTTATCAAGGTCAGTGGAACTGCGACATGAGCCATAGTGACATGAAGAAAAAATTAAACGACATGATATGGCCTATTTCTTAAATTCGACATGGGACATGAGGATCTCTTAAAGGCAACATAGGACATGGAGTGTTTAAGTGACAGTCGACATGGCCGTTTCTTACGTTCGACATGCGACATTGGGGACTTCCCATCAAGAGCCCATACATGGATAAGGTCATAATATATGTACACATTCTCAGTGGAAGGTGGTTCAAATTAATCTATATGCCTTCCCTGAAACAGACCTTGGGTCAATGACAAATGAAGGTCATATAATACATAACACACCCACCGGGGTCCTTTTAACAGGGGCAGACTGTATGGGGGGTATAGACCCTTAAAATCGACAGGGCGACATGGCCATTTCTTAAATTCGACATGCGACATGGGGCTTAGTGACAGGAAGAAAAAAATAAACGACATGACATGGGCTATTTCTTAAATTCGACATGGGACATAGCCATTTCTTAAAATCGACATGAATATGAAAAATATAGCGACATGGAACATGGCCATTTCTTAAATTCGACATGCGACATCAGCACCCCCCATCTACACCCCCTGTATGCCAGGACTGGGCTATATCCCCTACCCAGCTGGGGCCCTCGTCCTCTGGCCGGGCCACCCAGGCGTTCTGGCAGCGTCCCAGCCGCGTCCAGGCAGCGTCCAGGCGGCGTCCCGAGACCTGTCAGCGTTTCGGGTGTCCGTGATGGGCTTCTCCGTGTGGTCGGGGGACGCTACCCGTTACCACGGGACGGCACGGACAACCAACCGTATTATCGCCCATTAGCGCCGGTCACGTGACTGTCTGGGACGAAGCCCCGTGGCGCCGCCAGACGGCAGATTGGGGAAGTGATAATGGCGGGCTTTTGGCAGACGACATTGAAGACCGGAAGTGCGCAGACTAGATGCGCGGCGAGGAAGGTGTTGAGCGGATTATCTGCTGCTGTGTTGTACATCACGGATGAAACACTCCGGAAACTGCGGATAAGCAAAGGGATATAGGCCTATAGACGCTGTGCAGATGATGGGACGGACGCCATATTGGTGATCAGTTTTGAAATTTCTGGAATAAATATCTAGAAAAGAAATTTAGACCACATTTTCCTCATATAAATTCACAGTATCATAATCATCAATTGATATCATTTAGAATTCGTGATTTGTATCTTGTAGCCACGTGGTTACTCTGGCTATGTGGTGATCATTAAAAATCGATCAAGTGACCACCGCTGCACAAGGTCTATAGACCGATTGCCAGTTTGCTCTTGCTGGGGAACTACTCCTGACATCCGGCTTATGCTACAGCATTCGAGATGGCGGAAAACATTGGTTTTCTTAGCTATTTCTCATAACTTGATTCTGATTTCCTAATATTTCATAGATAAGGGCCACAGCTATTCAAAACTAAACCTTAACTATTGAGTCTGTGAACAGGAAGTTCGTTTTTTTAGGTGTCGCATGCCATGATTTTCCACACGGTGCGAACTAGCATCCGGTCTCCTTTTCTTTGTTGAAATATCATTTACTTGGAAAATGTTGCTCCCAACACCCATAGCGTCGAGTGCGTGCGAATATGCTTGAATTGGCTTGGCTTAATTCTTCTCTAATTTCAGTAAAAAGGAAAATATGAGAACCACTACTTGCCAGTGATCTACAAGGTGGGCTGTGTTATCTAAAATGATAATAACGAAACTTATTATGTTACAGCTAGGGCTGAACTGAAAGAGGCTATTCAATAATGTTAAAAGTAGCAGTCATAGATGGGTCATGTGACCACATGATAAACAGTTGAATGGGTCAATTCTTGAATTGATGGACCTCTCGAAAATGAGACCAATTGCACAAAATCTATGTTCAACAATGGTCTAATCAGAAAACTTGTTTTGGGTTCAACTATATTTAGTTTTGTACAAACAATGTTACATATATATATATTCTGACTTTGATCTTGTACTGCCATTTCACCTCGATACGCTTGGTATGTTGTTTATGTGGTGTTTTCTTTTACTTGTTATTTAAATTTGGATATTGCACAACGATTCTCTCGAAAATATCGAAAACACTACTAAAGTAAAATTGTATAGGCATGTGTATCACTGTTGTTAATAGTATTGTTACCTCATATGGTTTGTACAGTTGGAAAGACACTTTCAATGTATGATTTCTCCACATAGTACATATATAGTCAAAGAACTATAGATTTCACAATAAATATATTATGATCCCCTGGATGACTTGTATTCTAGTAAACATCTACTTTATTCCAGATTCAATTACCATCCTTACGTACCATCTATCTCTCTTTATGGAACTAGCGCTTTACGATGGATAGTTTTTGTTTAATATTGTAGACTCCACAATCTGCAGCACCTTTTGACAAACCCAAAGCTAATCGCCCGATGATCATCGTCATTTCCAAATACTACTTACAACATAAAAACATGTAATGTTGCTTTAGCAATGTGTATCCTAGGGGCCGCATTGTATTTCGAAATTCTCTTTTGACAAATATAAAAAAGAATCCCTTCGTTACAAAAAGATAGATACATAATCTTTTATATGCATATACATGTAGTATTATATTCACAAATGTTTATATTTTATGTAAAAACTATATATTTTATATACTACATGTGTACGTATACATACATGATAGGTGGCCGGTAGGTATAGTGGTTAGGGTCCTCACCTCACAAGTGGAGGGCACCGACTTGAGTCTGGGCTATGCCTGCTATACCACCTTGCCTTGCCATCATTTCCACCCCAATAGATTCGGTCAGACAACTGGTATACACAAACATGAGTGTTCCTGATATAGCTGAAAAATTGCTGAACTCCAACAATCATCATCATATATACATACATACATGATAGATACCTATACTGTATGCAGTAGACATCCCTATTTACCGTGGTACATCGTGGTACATCATGATGTGCCCGCCCGTCTCTGACCGGAAGTGACCTGCCCCCAGCGACACCTGATGCGTCCAATTACCGCTAGGTGTCAGGCTGTGCGGGCTTCCGGCGGTGTCGGTGGTGGCGGAAGCCGTTCAGGGGTCGGGACACTTGTCACGGCGAGCGGACAGGAGTAGAGATAGGGAGGGGACAGGAGTAGAGATAGGTAGGGGACAGGGAGGAAAGAATGGGCAGCTATCTCAAGTTCTTATAGCTTTTGGGGCTTTTTCAATTCATTCTGAATATCTTCTTGTGACTCACAAATCAAAACGACATTTTCTTCTTCTGCATATACATATCGATGTATATAATCATAATGATATAGATATTTATAAATGTATGTCTATCTATAAAATATACACACATATACAGATAGTAAAAGTACATACATAAATAGTATTATGTAGTACGTATGTATATATATATATATATATATAATAAAATGTTGGAAGCTACACCGAACCCGACACAAGAGTGTTGATGACTTGGTTTTATTAATCAGACGTGTTAAAATTGGCGAATCAACTAGTTTCGGCTTTTCACGGCCTTCATCAGGATTGGAATTATACCTCTGAATCGGTCTGGTATATCAATAATTAACAGTGTAGATTGACAGTGTGAAATTCACCCTGTGGATTAACAGGGTGGTAGTTACGCGGTAGATTCTACAAGTCAAGAAGTTTTTGTTTTTTGGTTATTTTGAAAAGTAACGATAATAGTGGAAAGTCTTGTCCATTGTCTCTGGTATATCTGGGGTAGATATATAAATATAAATTTATAAATATGAACGATAATCAGTGAACTTCTAGGTTAAAATATGCGAACCAACTACACCACCAGGGTGTGAAACAACGACGTGAGTCCAAAGTGTTAAAAAAAATTTCCTCGTAATACAATTACAAAAGTCTGAGAATTATTCACTGTTGTCCTGAACTAAGACAGTGGTTGGGGGACGGTTAAGGAGATATTGGAAGAGAATGAATTCCCCAATGAAGGCACCACGGCCTGGAAGTATCTCATCGATCTGTGTGGTAATGGTATATATATATATATATATATATAAATGTATATATATATATATAAATGTATTGTTCATCGATTACGTCATATATGAATGCAAAGGGACGGATACAGGATTAAAAAAGGGGGTCGGGTCAGTATAAAGGCTAAGTAATAAAAGCACATGATTCGCACACACACAGCACTTTCCCCTCTTTTTGTAGTTTTTGGGTCAACAAACTGAGAGCAGGGTATCTCAGTTATCTTACCGTAAAATGATTGTCTTAACCATCAAATAAAATGTGAAATCTTTTGGTTAGAGAAAACGGATATAGGGGCTTTGGATCTCCAAAAATGTAATTTTTTGATAAGATTTTCAAATTTAGCTTTGAGTTATTCCTATTTCAAATATCATGTGCAATATTAAACATGCTAAATGTGCGATATTAGCCTGACATGCGTGATACAAACCCTTACGAATCCCCGTTCGTTTTGAGGACCCCTAAACTACAAAAAAACCTTATGTGTGTGAATCATGAATCTGTAGTTTTAATACTTTGCCTCTATGCTGACCACAAGCCATTCCCTCTCCTCCTTCCTCCTCCTTTTCAGCACTCCTATATCCGACCCTACAATGAGCAGGCCCGTAGCCAGCTTTTCTGAAAGAGGGGTTCGTTTTTTGTCTAGTTTCTTTTCCAGGTGCGGAGGGAGGGGTCGTTCTTTGAATAACAGGGCTAAAATATATTTTGTGTGTGTGTGTCATATTTTACATTAAACATCAGAGGAGGGTTCCATCAAGGGGGGTTCGTTGTCATATTTTACATTAAACATCAGAGGAGGGTTCCTTCAAGGGGGGTTCGTTGTCATATTTTACATTAAAAATTAGAGGAGGGTTCCTCCAAGGAGGGATTCTTACGAAGCACCCGAACCCCCTGTCTACGGGCCTGAATTGAGTGCCGTTATTCTCAAGGGTCATAACTCTAAACCCTATTTTCACTACGTTCCCTTGTGTGCCACGAGTGGGCGCCACTGTGTTAGCTGATTGGCGCGGACTGGAATTTGGATGTGCACGTTGTATAAAAAAAGACGGTTCTGCCACCTGGTGAACGTGGATGGTTGGTACAAAACCTAATAGACATCCATCAATAGACATTTTTCAGAAATCGGATATCCTGCTGGCGGATATCTCCGAGCCAGTTAGTTCGGCAATTGATTTCAATAGAATTTTGCTTATAATGTTGGATACAAGCATAGAGATACATAAGATGTTATGTATATCTATGGTACAAGGCATCTATTGAAGTCTCCACTAGTACTGCACAGACTCACGAGAAAGGTGTATGTATCATCATAGTAAGATGGCTGTGAATATTTATGAGCCAAAGCATAATATAAAACTACGTAGTATGTCTAAAGTGAAAATGAAACATAAATTCACTAGACTAACAAACATTCAAAAGAGCCCTTATGTGAGAGGCCTCGCTGAGTGGAATTTGCTACACGGTGACATCCAGAATAGCGAAAGTAAACGATTTAAATCAATCGTCAAAACAATGTTATTTGAAGCAGACTGAGTCATGTTAATAACTCCTACTTATGTATATTATATTTTCCGAATTGTTTGTATTTTTGGGCTGTGTATCTATGTGTGTATATCTACAATGTAATCTTCTAAAGCCAGATGATGTACTAATGCTTATGATTAGTTAATATAGTGATGTATTTCTAATGTAATAACATGTTAAAAATTGATTCCGATGGAAGAACTTGATTTAATCAGCCCCTCCCCCTCTTATTTTTGTGAGGACGCACAGGTGTATCTGGCCGGACCTGAGTAGGCAGACGCTGAGGGTTTTATTTTTATTTTATATATATATAATTCACTTTATTCAAAATAGCTGTGCAACTAAAATAGCCAGTATCTTATCTCCTGTTGTGTCAGTCGTATGCATTATATAACAGTGTACCTTTTTCTCTTATACCTTTCAAAAATATAGACGCAGTCCTTAATTAGAAGGGCTACTAGCTATATATATAGTACTACTACAATCTGACATGATATCACATCAATAATGAGATGAGGTGGAATGTAACAGGTTTAAAATCTGATATCAGTTTTCAGATTAGCTGAAGATAGTTTTGTTCAGTGATATGTCCTTAATTCAATATATTCACCATAATATAGCACATATATAACATTTAATTTAAACTTGCAGCAACATTGTGAAATAACGTTGTAAATATGTTTTGATCACAACGTTTCTTTCACAACATGACAGCAATTTTGTGAAATAAAATGTGACCCATTTTAGCAAAATGAGTCGGATGTCACAGAAAGTGAAACTTAAATACGGGCCTCCAAAGTCAGATTTCGCTTTTTTTTTTCAAAATGTTTTTTTTCTTATTTTCAAATCTCCTATATCAGAAGTGTCCCCCAAACAAATTTTACCCCGCAAAGCCTTCTCTAAGTCCATCTAATTAAGCCCCAAAGTCACACAATGCTCATTGTTTTGAAACTCCATCACACCATTTTTCCCTAACTCAGCTGCTTGCCTATTGGTCGGCATCCAATCCCAGCCCCATGTTCTAGGTACCTGCTGGAAGGGTGCGAAGTGAGCTGGCCAATCACAGCCTCAGATTTTGAATCCCCGCCTTCATTGCACTAATCAGAACGCGTATTCCTGATCGCCGTCTCATAAACAATCGTCATCAAGGAGGTCATGTGTGCAGAATGCAGCACGTTGATTGGCTGAGGGCCCATGCCTACCGTCCAGTTTCAGTTGTTGATAAAAATTTAAAGGGATGCATGGCGAGCAGGAGGGAAGAACAACATCATTCTCTGATGATATTACCTGCTTTACCCTGAATCACTGCTGGATCTTGATGTGGATTACCTCCCAACACCTTCTAGAAGGACATGGATTGCAAGGAGGCTGTCATGGAAGCCCTAAATATGATAAATCGGGTGAATTTACATAGTATAGCTGAGCCACAGCAATGGCAGACTTTGGTGGATGAGTACTTTCTCTTCACCGAGGGGGAGGAGGAGAAAGACGAGGCCCCCAAGGAAGAAGATGTTCAGGAGGATCTAGGGGAACTGGAGGACAATGAGAATGAGCCACTGGTCATCCCAGGCCCCACGGACAATCTGCTACAGGCGGAATGGAACGACTGTGAAAACTTCAGATGAGTTCCAAAAATGCGGTGGTTTACCACTTCTCAAAAATAAGTATGCAAAGTGCGTAAATCCCTTTCAATGTTGATGAAACTAGTTTTTATCGCGTTTTAAAGTTTCTTTCATGTCGGAAAAAGGGTTGATCCATCAGGGTTGTCAGACGACCTACTTAATGGTGGCATCAGGTGATCCAGCCAGTCTCTCACAGTCATTGATCATGTTTCATGCTATTGTAGCCCTCAGGAAGGTACACTAACTCTAATATCATGTATGTTATTGTCTTTAGATGTGCCTGCAAGTACTATAAAGATGTGGAGTGCAGTAAACAGTTCACAATGACAGAATTGGTCCGGCGTTGGCAGGAGGTCCATCAGCTGTCCTCAGGTACATTTTTTCATGATATGTAGTTATGTCGTTCTCGCTCAAAACTACCACATATTCAAGGGCAACATCTTGAAGTACAACAGACAAATATTATCAGTTAACCAGAATATTTTCAAGTGAATTTTTAGGGCCTGTTAGCATAGCTTTTCAGCATCAGCCAGAACAAGCTGACATCTGATTTGAAGTGGTACAAGACCAACGGGATGGTGACCAGGCAAAAGAAGGCTGGTGGGTGGCAGGCAACTACAAGGATTATCCAGCTGGAGGACATCAGGTGGGTTGTCAGCTTCTTCAACTCCTATGCCAAGGCCAACGCCCTTGTCCTGGCTGGCTGTGTGTCCTCCCACAAATGGGATGACATCCTCCTCCTCCCCTCCTCTTGCACTAAGGCTCACACCTACATGTTGTACAAAAATGCCATGGAGGAGGCTAACTTCAGGTGTGTGGCTGACTCAACTTTTAAAACCTGGCTCCAACTCCTTCCGCGCATAGTGTGTTCCCGCCCTATGACTGACCTCTGCGTGGAATGCCAGCGCAACAACAGGGATATCTCTGCCTCTAGTAACCTACCTGACAATGTAAAATGGGCCAAGCTGAAAAAGCAACAACTTCATCTCGAGTTGGTTGCTTGGTAGAGGACCTTTTATCAGGACATGGTCAAGTCTGCAAGGCCACCTACAAATAAGCAGAGTCCCCTGCTCTTGGCCCACACCCCCCTTGTTCTTCTGACTTGAAGGTCCACATCAGTTTTGATTATGCCATGCAGGTCCACCTTCCTTCCTTCTTACTTAATACAGCCTGGCCCCCTGTATTCCCTTGTACCCTGCAAGGTCATCATTTTTTGTGTCTGTGCCAAGGCAATCCCCCAAGAGGTGAACTATTTGATCAATGAAAGCCACTGTGGCAGTAAGGGGTCAAATGTTGTTATTTCATACCTGCACCACTATTTTGAAACATTTTCCCTAGGAGAGAAGGCTGTGGACATGCACTGTGACAACTGTAGTGGACAGAACAAGAACAGGCTTGTACTAGTGTAACCGAGGTGGGGAGCAGGTCTCAGTTACAAAGAAGACAAGTTGTTGTAGATTTTGAAGTTTAATGCACAATCACAATATTCTAAGGTCCAGAGTTCAATCCTAAATATTTCACAATATACAAGACAATCCAGATATACACAATAATGTCCAGGTTATAGCAAATAGTAAATGTCCCAAACATATGCAGTGTGGTTCCTTAATAATGCTCAGCAAATAGTTAGTTGATAGTTCCTCTTAGATTCTAAGCCTCCCTGTGTATAGTTGAAAACAGTAGTCCCAGCACAGCAGATCCGCGTGGTCGGGGAACACCCTTCTCCGGCGCTATCACTAAATCCCAGATATTGCTGCGATGTTGGTGGCAATATCAGCTGACTCTGTCTCTGCTGTATACCGATGTGGTTGGTTTGGTGAACAGGGCAAGAATCTCCTTGACTCAATAGCTGAGAGTGAATATAAGCTGAGCCAAACTAAATATTCAGAGAGTTCTGCAAGTTACCAAAAATAGAACATAACATCACTTCGATGCTGGGGATTTGGTGAGCCACATGAGTCACAGAAAAGCACTGCTACATATAGGAGTATATGGTTAAATGTTTTGATTTGAATTAAAACACTAGGTTACATGTTTAGGTTTGAGTAAAACCACTATTACACTAGCACATTTTTTCTGGCGGGTCCTGAATGGCTGGCATGAGGACATTTCCCTAAACTTTTTTTATCAATGGGCATACCAAGTTCACCCCAGACCAGTGCTTTGGTTTCCTCATACAAAAGTTTTGTCATGAGCTGCTCTCAAGCCTCATGGAAATGTAGCAGACTGTGCTAATGAGTACCCAAGATCGTGTCAACCTTGCCCGACTTGTGGGGCACAAGAAGGGGAAGGTGTTTGTTGAGTCTTATGACTGGTGTGACGTTCTCTGGTAAGTCGGGGTTGCCGATTCCTACAGCAGAGGAACGTGGGGATTGTTCGGGTCTCGGGCGGACGGGGAATCTGGGCCAAGATCCGAGATGTGTTTTTAGAGTCGTGCCTCGCGCACGAGGGGGGGGCTGAGCGAATCGGTCGGGAATCGGTGCTCGATGTCAGACGGAGGACTGCGGGGAAGGGAAATTATGGTAGGGGTAAGGGGAGGCCGTGGCTCCCAGGCCGGTATTCACCTCGACAGGGCGGTCCACCCCGGATTCCGGTCCGCGGGGCCGTCGGGCCGACGGTCGCCTATTGTTTGGTAGCGTGGGGCCGAGCCAGCCGCGCCGTCGTCCCCGCGGACTTCGGGTCTCCGCTCCGTGTTCCGGGCCTTCGCGCCATTCCGTGCCTACACTTCCGGGACCCCATCCGGGACAGTTTCGGGCCTTCGCGCCCTACCTCGGTCCTCCGTTCCTCGTTCCCGTTCCTCGGGCCGTCGGGCCCCCGTCCTAAATTTCGCCTATTTATCTCGATCTTCTACTGTTTTACTCTAACTTCTGGTTAATTAACTCGTATCGGCTCATCTCAGCGGTTGTTTAAGGGAAGAAGACACGTCTGGACACAAGGAGAACTGTTAAAGAACTCTGTTTATTCGGGCCTCACTGCCCCTTTATATACCCTAGAGGTCAGCTCTGATTGGCTGATTTCGGTCACGTGATCTACAACTGACGTCACTTCCGGTTTACATTCTCGTTTCCGGTTTACATATCACTTCCGGTTTATATCTTTCCGGGTTTCGTTCCTTTACATATTCGTTCCTTTACACTTTCGTTCCTTTACATATTCGGGCCTCTTTTTCGGGCTTTTTACACTTTCGTTCCTTTACATATTCGTTCCTTTACACTTTCGTTCCTTTTACGAACATATATACTTTTTATCATATTACCTTATTTTCTCTTATTTGGTCTCTTTACGTATTTGGATGAATAGGCATTCATCACAACTGGCAATCTCTTTTTTTACCCCTTTCATTCAACAGTCAAGGGCATTAAACAGTATCATCACTTTTTGTTCTCTGCCGAGAACAAGGGCCCCCGAGACCTTTAAGATGTTGACTGTCATCCCTTAAGCTGTTCACCCAAGAAGGCTCTTAGCCCACCCCATCCCCTGGACTCCCTGCAAAAAGACAGTGGTATCTCTTCAAGAACATCTTGGAGTTTTGTACTGAGGAGACAAAGGAAGTCATGTGCCCTAAGCCCTCTGTACCTGCACCAGCACCAGGCCGGCCCCCACGTGACGTTCCTCCAATGGCAAAACCAGACCTGGAATCAGAACCTGAGGCTGGCAAGAGAGATGGGCCCACAAAGGGCAGAAGCAGGACACCCAGGACTCTGGATTTGGTGAGCCCTGTAGGGGCAGGGGCTATCCTAGTAAACATGCCAAACATGGTTGTGGCAGGCCCAGGACCACTTGAACAATCCATTTTGACATTGTTTTCTCATTTAAGTTAAGCCTTTAAATAATGCTTTTACCTCTGTGGCTATTCACTTTTTAAAGACCCGGGATAATCACAAACCTTTACAGATTTTTCATAGATATGCTATTGATACCAAGGGTATCTTGGGTTATCACACAGTCATTTTTAAGCTGCCGAGATGAGGTATTGTGATCCTTTGTGCTTGCCGTTCTAGGTTAAGTTTTTGTTTCAGATCCAGATTTGTGTCACTTTTTGCATGCCAGCGTGAATAAAAAATATATCTCCAATTGCATTAATTTCTGATATTTGTTAGAATATAATAGTGTGAAATGACTGTTTAAAGTTTCAGGACCAATGAGAGATTAGGAGTGTGTGTTGCTTGGGCTTTTTTGGAGGACCGCAGTAGTGTAAGGTGAGAAAAACTTTGAACTCAATTTTCTCATTTTCTTATGCCTGTATAGGCTCTTTATTACTTGGCTCAATTTTATCTCAGCACTAAGATATCACAGATGGACATGCTATACCTCGTTTTGAAGAAATATCACCTTCTGATGGAATAAGTAACTGAAATTTGACTGAGTCACAAATGTCATTAATTGTGTCACATGATTAGTACACATTCAATCCCACAAGTCAATGGTTCAAAAGTGTAAGAAATATATAGGTCCTGACACAGTAAATATTACATACAACTACTTTCAATACATTAAGAAAGTTGGATGGGCCCATAGACAACTTTCATATTTTTTCCTTGACCTGGCTCTTTTATCCACCAAACTACCTAGAGGACATAGGGGGAAAGCGCAAGAACCTTTGCCTGCCATCGTTTTTTCTTACACTTACCATTTATCCTCAACCTTTTCCTAAAGATCTAAAGTAGGCACGCTTTTCACAGGCATAGCTACTTAATAATTGTTTTTGTGTACTTCCTGGATGAAAGACGTCCAGCAGAATAATACAGTTAAGCCTGGTCCCCACTTGGGCAACTAGATTACAAAAATGCGTGGTGACCAACTAGACACTGGTGCTGTGATGTCTGGTGACTAAACTACTAATCTCCATGGTTTTCTAGCAAAATATTTGACATGTTAAAAATTCCCCATATCAACAGATGATTAGTTTGTCAACTGGAAACATACTAAAGTGTCTACTATTAACCAGCAAATTAAAACAACAGCGTCCCATTGTGAAGATTGATTTTTTAGTCACTGGGCGACTAGTTCATTATATCTTCTTGGTCGTCACTGAAATAAACTAATTGCTGTCATTAGTCACCCAAGTGGGGATGCAACATTACAACAGTCTCTGTCTAGGTAGACGATTATCTTAAATGGAAACCTATCAAGTGTGGCCAATGTGCACATATTCTAAATAGTTGGTAAAAAAAAATCTCTGACAATAATAGAAACAGTTTCGAAATCTTTGATCAGCTTATCAAAACTAACAGACAATATACCAAAGGGAAGTAAGCTTAATAATATTGTGTTAAAGTAATTTTTGACTCAAATATTCAAAGGGATCCATCAGTGCGAATGAATCTAATGTTAAACCAGCCAAGGAGCAATGCAATGTTCTGTCACATTCTAATAATAACTGAGAGTTTTGGCAACTCAAACACATCCTGCAGCTGTAATGCAAACGCAACACATGCTGTGCGATTAGTGTTGACCCTTTCTGCCATCCGTGACTAGTGCCTATTTTTGCTCTTTGTCACTGTGGTTGGAAAGGCTTAATACTAGTAGCCCAGGGACTTAAACCTTAGTCGCTTAAGTGGGGATGCGGCTTTAGAGATATGTCAGCCATCTAAGTTTATTAATAAGCTTGCAAATGTGGAGCTAAACATTTTTTGGACTTGGTTGGAGAGTCTATTTTGAGAAACACGTTGCCTTGCTGCATTGAGGAAGTATAAGTATAACAAGCTATTCAAGATGGTGACCTAGTGGATACTCGAGGCCTGTGATAAAACAGGCCGTTACGGCTCACTTACTTTAATGATTCATATTTACTTTTTCTCCAATGGTAGCAATATATTTTGTGCAAGATCAAATAGACGAATAGTGTTACAGCTATATCATTTAACAATGGAGTACAGGATATTATTATGATAAAACAAAGAAGTGGAATATAAAGGATTTCTGAAAACTGTCTTTCGCTATATAGGTCACTTAATATTTGTATAAGATAAACAGAATTTGATATACATTATTACTATTAGTTTTTATGATACAATGCCGTAGAATATCCTTAGGGGTGCTTTTGCTTTCATTTTCTTATTTCTGGAATCATGCAGCAGAAATTCATTAAAAAAAACTAAAGCCTAACTATATAGAATATCTGGGAATAACACCCCTCCCCTCCTCCCTCCCCCCCCCCCCCCCCACACCATTTAATTACCTCTCTTTTTCTCAGAGGTTGGCCTGATTAGTCCAGGAGCCAAATCCTGAATTCGGTCAAATAAGGATCTACCCTACATGGTGGGCCCCTGGATTTTCTGGATTTTTTTTCATCTTATGACATCCTAGGGACCATGTATCAAGATGGTTCCAAAGAATTTAGGTCTGCAAATGCTGTCTTATTATGCGATTTGTGCTTAATTAGCAAAAGTTGAAAAACGTGTTATTTCTCAATTTGTCAGGAACTATGTAAGGTATTATCTGTGACTGCAGAATGATTACATTCTTCAGTTAAGGTTTATTATGATTTTGCTAGCATAATAAACTTTCTCTCTATTTAAATAACTTAATGGTCTATGATAACTTGGTAATAGAATAGATAACCCTTTCTTGTAATGTGGTCATTAAATAGAAATATAGACAAAGGAAGCCCAGCCCCTGTGGCCCGTTGCACAATAGAATTTCGTTGTTAGGATCAAACAAAGATATCTTTGTTAAAGATATCTTTGTTACGATTTTACAAACATAGTAAAATCTCTGGTTCTAATGAATGAAATTGAATTCTGTAAATTGATGTAAAAGGGGAAAAAAATGAAGGACAAATCAGTAAAAGTTACAGCTCTCTGGCTGCATTCTAAATATAGAAAAACAATGTGTATAAACCATCCTTGTAACGAAAATATTAATTTTTTTCAAAAAAATTATTTTCTTTGTTACGAACCCATTGTGCAACAGGCCACTGTGGGGATAGAACCCTGGACCTCTCACAAACAAAGCAGGAAGCATACCACTGAGCTACTGAGGATTGTGCTAGTGGAGAGAATCAGCTCATTGCATTTATGTTACTACTACTACTACTACTACTACTACTACTACTACAGATCATACATATGTAGTTACATCTAGACATATAGATTGTGCCTAATTATGTGCCTAATAATATATATGTACATAATTATGCATAATTATGTGCACATATATTTTCCCTTCTCTTCTACAGATATATTTCCATATAGATCCATCTAAGCCATCAAAATATATATATATACAGATTATGCCTAATTATGTACATATATGTACATAATAATGCATAATTATGTACATATATGTACATTATAATGCATAATTATGTACATATATATGTACATAATTAGGCATAATCGATATGTCTAGATATATATGTCTAGATATATATGTCTAGATATTACTATGTATATGTATGATATGTAGTAGAAGTAGTAATATTAGTAGTAGTGATATAAATGCAATGGCCTGATCCTCCCTAGTGTCCTAGAAGGTAAGTGTCCTAGGGGGTAAGTGTCCTAGGGGGTTAGTGTCCTAGGGGGTAAGTGTCCAGGGGGTTGGTTGGTTTCCTAGGTGGTAAGTGTCCCAGGGGTAAGTGTCCTAGGGGTAAATGTCCGGGGGGTAAGTGTCCAGGGGGTAAGTGTCCAGTGGGTAAGTGCCTTGTCACCATTCAGGTTCATTATTAGACGCTAAGAAATTTCTAAAAATTGTACCTTATATGGTGTATTATATTTGCTACCATTTAAAAAAAAAAGAAAATATGGGGTTGTAATTCAAATTTAAACAGGAATCTCAGGAGATGAGCAGATTCCAATTATTTTCTAACCTAATTTCATGCAAAAATCAACCAAACATCTTCAATCATTAAGTCTAATAAATTTATAATAATTCTCCATAAAGTCAATATCACTCGCTTAATGTTGTTAGATTAAATTTTAATTAAATTATGGCCATAAAGTGCTGCACCCTCCATTCCCTCACATAGATGACCATACTAAATGCCTGTCACCTAATCTAATCTATAGCCCCATAGACGTTGTGCAGATGACGTCACATAGTCAAAAATAGGCTGGTCGCCATATTGGTGAGAAATCTATTAACGATGCCATTCTCAATTCTCAAATATTTAGAACAAATATTTGTGCCCCATTTAATCAAAACAAAGTCATTTAATCATAAACCTCAATCTTCACCTCTTCAAAATTTTGAATTTATTTCATAGCCACTTGCTCATGATCACCACGTGGTGATCACCAAAAAGGGATCATGTTACCGTATCTGCACAAGGTCTTTAGCTAGACTGCACAACCAGTGAGCATATAAACTAATAGCACGATTGCCTTTAATACAAAACTTTCATTTGGGCAAGCTTGCCGCTCTGCGGAAAAAGAGCCTGTGTGCAGATGACAGATGTGTCTGTTTTATACCAGTTATTTAAATCTGCTTAAGACACCAATGAGTGTTACAGTTGAATGCATCATCTTATTGCGTTAGTTCAAATCAAGCTCTAGGTAGTGTAGGTAGGACATTACGTATCACAGATCCACAGTTTGAAAAGCACTGAAACAAAGCTTCATTCAAAGGAAGGGGATATGTCAAGAGAAAATGCCTGGGTAGGTGACAAATTCACATCCAAGATATTTAATCCATCTTGCTTAAAAAGTAGACAATAGCAGTAGACGCAAACATGCTATGGGTAAGAAAGCATAACCATAAATTTCCAATACACCTTTTTAATGAACCAATCATTTTAACCTGTTCCTATAAGTACACATATCCCAATTGTTTGGCTCAGGCCTTTTCTGGTAGCAGGGCACAACACTATTGAAAAAGGTATTTAGGCAATACATCTTTCAAAGATCATGAAAATAGATTTAAAAATAATTGTCAGTATTGGTAGGTGCATTTATCAGATATGTCTTTTATTCATCATTCAAATCTATTAACTTTGAGGTAAAGTATAAAATGCACGCCTGAACTGCCTTCCTACAGTGGGACCTACTTTTCCTGATACGACTGAGTGGCCATTTGTATGACTTCCTATTAGCCATAATGGTAACTTTGAAAATGGCACAACAGCCCGAAACCATAGGTAGTAGGCAGGAATCCGGGGAACAAAAGCACAAACGATTTGGCAACACCTTACCACCCTTTAATTGCGGACGACAGCCCTGGCTCCAAGATCAGCTTAGAGTAGATTAGAACAACCGAGACCCAGAACACCAACCCCTCGCTGTCCCCAGCCTCACCCTTACCTGTATCCCCACCCCTCTCACAGAATGAATGAACGCTAGCACGACACTCCAGGGACCACTCCCTACTCTGTTCATCCCTATTCACGAGGCACGACTCTCAATCGAACGATCCCCTGTACAGAAGACTTGGTCCGACAGAGACCTCATGTCAAACCCCCCCTTGGCTGAGGAGAACAGAAAACCCCGACTCCCTGAAGAATATCACTATCAATGAGTAACTATGTGTGCGCAGGTTCTTGAGTCTTACAGTGTTACTTTTACTTCGGTCTGCATGGATAAGGGGTGTTAATCAACGCAAGAAAGTCCACATGTGTAACCTCTACCCTCTGGCCCACCCTTAATCTTCAAAAGAATGGATCATTCCAATATCTGTGAAGAATTGTGATAAATCAGTGTTATATCAACTTAGCTATGATGCAACATTGCACTAAGTTAACTCATTAACTGCCATTATTTAATTGTATGCCAAAGCGTTATGCAGATGACGTCATAATGCCAAGACGCCATATTGGTGATCAGTTTACAAAGAGTACTAAGCACATCTCAAACACATCTATGACATAATATTTAGGCTAATATTGTATCAGATAGACATTTAATATCATGATCAATTATTTTCATTATTTAGAATTTTTAAATTATACATTTCTCTTATGTCCACGTAGCCATGATGAGCACGTGGTGATCACCAAAAAGTGGTCACATGACCACATCTGCACAAGGTCTATTTCTCACCATGAGATTTTTAAAATGGAGTATCGCACTTAAACTATAAGCCAAAGGAGTACGCGAAGCTTTGCGCAAGACCAGGTCAGCCCAACTCACGCCTGTGATGTAAAGGTCAAAGAAAAAGGCATCAATAATAGTTATATTCATCGTTTGAAGAACTAGCCTTTTAATAATAACTAAAGAATGATACTTTTCTTCTATGTTTCACCAGATTAATTATCATTGAGTGATCTAGCCCATAGTGATGATTTTCATAGTGAAGGAAGTTATGTTTTCCATTTTTATGCCTTGTGTCTAGGTCAGTTTTGTTACTGGTTGACCTAAATCAACCCCACCCACCCACTGGGACTGCATATTAGGCATAAGAAGCTGCTTACTTGATTTACTATAGTAACTGTTTATATACCAGATTCACTTCAACATCATAATCCATTAATCATCTCGCCCTACTTGGTAGGTCTATTTGTGATGAACGGCTATTCATCCAAAATATGTAGAGGTCAAAATAAGAGAAAATACGATAATACTATAAAAAGGTGTATATGTAAAGAACGAAATATATGAAATATATGTAAAAGAACGAATATGTAAATAATGAACGAAAGTATAAAAAGCCCGAAAAAAGAGGCACGAATATGTAAGGAACGAAAATGTAAAGGAACGAAAAGATATAAACCGGAAGTGAAATGTAAACCGGAAACGGAAGATATAAACCGGAAGTGACGTCAGTTGTAGATCACGTGACCGAAAGCAGCCAATCAGGGCTGACCTCTATAGTATATAAAGGGGCGGTGAGGCCCGAATAAACAGAGTTCTTTAACAGTTCTCCTTGTGTCCGGACGTGTCTTCTTTCCTGAAACAACCGCTAAAGATGAGCTGATTCGAGTAATTAACCAGAAGTTAGGATAAAACAGTCGAAGTTCGAGATAGATAGTAGGAACTTAGGGTAGGGGCCCGACGGCCCGAAGAACGAGGAACGAAGGACCGAAGTAAGACACGAAGGCCCGAAACAGACCCGGAGACCGAGGTGTAGCATGGCACGAAGGCATGACAGGCGGGACGAGGGAACGAAGTCCGCGGGGACGAGGGCGCGGCAGGCTCGGCCCCACGCTACCAAACAATAGGCGACCGTCGGCCCGTCGCCCCCGCGGACCGGAACCGTGGGGTGGACCGCCCGGTGGGGGTGAATGCTGGTCTGGGAGATAGAGCGAGACGAACCCCGGCCGACCCGTACCCCTACCATAATTTCCCTTCCCCGCAGTCCTCCGTTTGACATCGAGCGCCGATTCCCGACCGATTCGCTCAGCCCCCCCCTCGTGCGCGAGGCACGACTCTAGAAACACATCTCAGTTCTTGGCCCGGATTCCCCGTCCGCCCCGAGACCCGAACAACCCCCACGTTCCTCTGTTGTAAGAATCGGCAACCCCGACTTACCAGAGAACGTCACATATTCACGAACCGGGCCCGTAACTAGGGGGAATGGCGGGTCTGTGAACTACCAAGACTGTATGAAACTATAGTATAAGCTTTGTGTACTTCTTCCAAAAACATCGGTCATCGCTGCTGTTACACATACATTCAGTCAATTAGGTAATAGAAACCAAGAAATTATTTTAATAATGCTTAATAAAAATGTAGAAGGACATGTTGATAAAGGTTTAAATGTAAAACAGGGCTTACATAATTATAGTTGTTCTTTGTGTATAGAAATACAGTAGGCAGACTATACCCAAGCAAAAATATGATGTTATAATAACGTTATTATAATGTTCTGGTGAGTTATGCTTTGGTTCTTGTTACGTTATTTTGATGGCACCCAAAGATGTCTTTAGAACCTTACATTGATACGTCGCAATATAACGTTCTTATGAAGTTCTTATGACGTTCTTTCACGTTAAAATAACGTTATTATTACATTCTTTATCAGTTAGGTCACAACTCGACCAAAATATAACGTTATTATAACGTTCTTTTTAGATAAGTTGTAACTATACATAGAATAGCGTTATTGTTGAGTGACAATAGGATAGGTGTCAGATTAACTTAAAAAAGTACAGTCGCAAAATGTTCTTGTTACGTCGCCGTTTGCCTGGGTAACTTCTATAGTTTGTTCTGAAAATACAGGACTGCAGTTGGCAGACTATTATATAGATTGTTGAATGAGGACTTCAACTCTGATTTTATTTGATGTCTGGGTACAGTGAAGATGATTCAAAATAATGTTTGCCCCCATATAGTATTCACAAAGAAATACGTTATAAGATATTCACTGTGTGAAAAGAATTTAACAGTTCAAAAGTGATGCACCAAAATGCATTGCATACATTATGTCAAAATAGTAAGATTGGAGGTGCGTTTTATTTAAATGATTCCCTGATTGTTTTTGTCATCCTTCAATGAGGCGCCTCTGATTGAGGGAAAGACGAGACCCAACAGTTCTTCAAACCAAATGTTTTATCCGTATTTTCACTTCATTGAAAAACGTAATAAGATAATTTTAGAAAGACGTTTGCCCTTGACACTGAAGATTAATGCTAAGAAAAATATGTTCACATCTGAAAAATAAATTGTCAATTTTCCATGACAGTATGCTCTTACATATTTAAATTATCTTGTCACCCTAAGCAATGGTGTAAAGGTTACCCAGGTGATTTTCAGCGAGCAACACATTTCTCTCTATTCTTCAACATCAAGTAATTGATGTTTGTGGTTTTGTCGCCACATAAAAGGCTATAGTTATTTTGGCTATGTTAGTTGACTTTTGTTTCATTTATCTTGAACAATGAATGTTGATGTTCCATATGGGCAATCTCCTTTTTTTCATTAGAAATAAACCTGTATTTTGTGTGATCTATAATTGGCCTTCGCCTGGCTTTAAAACACAGAACCAATGCATCGTTCAAAGTTGTCCTGTTATGTCTGCCACTAAATAGATTATATTACAGACCTCGGCTTCCATACGTCCTTATTTTGGGTAGTTGGGTCTCACAACAGCGATATTCTTAAGATTTTCAAAATCCAAACCCTCACTGTGGCAAGGGTTTTGCACACATTTTAAACACATGTACATTTAATTGATTGATAAGTACATTTCCGCCACTTACCTCTTGTATTTTTTATAAGCTGAGGGACACAGCTTTTATTTGCTGAAAACTAAATATAAAAATATTCGTCTTTGTAACATAAATATTCTTTAATCGTCTTTGTAACATAAATATTCATACATACGTACATACATTTCAAAGATATGTGTTTATCAGACCAAGAATGTTGACAGGTTTGCAGTGACAAAAAAGCACAGGTTCATTTTTCATGTTATGTATCAGGGGCCAGTTTCATAATAAACTTCCATAAATTTTGCGTTTCATAAGTTACGATCACCTTGTACCCTCCTCGTAGCTACATGAGTTTTGTTTTTGCTTACGGGAGTTTGGGTGGATTTAGGGGAGTTTTGGTTCGAGTTATGCAAGTCTTGGGTCAATTTAAGAAAGTTTGGTTATGAAACGGTTAAAGTTTCCGTAAGTCTGAACACTGTTTTTCACACAGGTTGGTAGTCACCCAGGGTCCAGAGGTAGTGGGCAGAGGCTGTGGTCGCAAGGCTTTGGCCTCAACCATGTCATATCACCTCAACACAGGTAGGTTAATTTTATGTAGTTTTTTTCTATATCTTGAAAATAACACACTTGAAATGCAGCATTAATAGTAATTTAATAGCAGCAATTTTTTACACAGATGTATGCTGGGCCACAGGACAACAAACATTAGCAATCTAATAAAGTTCTCTGACATCCTGCAATGTTATAATAACATGTTATAATATCACATACTTGGCTAGATAATGATAACTAGAATGCTGAATAAAGACTTCCAGATAAAAGATGACAGATTCCACAGAATAAATTATTGTAATCCCACATGGCATTTCAAGCAGGTCGCACATCCTGAGGTGAATACAGAAGTTTTGCATGAACCACCCCTCCTTCTCTTTACTTTCAAGATATATTAGATAGTTAAGTGATGTTTTAGTAAAGGATCTTACAACCTTCCCAAGCAAGAATATCACCTTATTATAGCATTGCAGCAATGTTCTTTTTAGTTCTGCTTGTTATGTTGTTTTGATATGGCACCCTAAAACGTCAGTAGAATCTACGCACATTGTACTGTGCTAATCTTGTAACATTCTTTCACATTATAATAACGTTATAAAACATTCTTTATTAGTACGGTTTCAACTTCTCTGAAATGTAATGTTATTATAACGCTCTTTTTTAGTAAGCCCAACTTTGCCTAAAATAATGTAAACGTTATGTGAAAATTGGGCAGGTTACAGTCTAACCAAAAGAGTATGGTCGCAAAATATTCTTGTTATGTTGCTGCTTGCCTTATGAACCACGGGCTTTACTTTCACCCCATTTTGACCTACCACACCATGGGTTGTTAGGCTACCCTCAAAAGACTAATGCACATGTGCCTCTTTGTCCTTTTATGGGACAATTCGTATTTTATTGTTTTAGGTTAGAGACAGGTTTTACAAAAAATCTTACGTAACTGGACCCATAATACTTCCCAATTTTATTTGTGTTTCAAGGGAAAAAGAAATATCATTATGACTCATAACCTTAACAACAGCCCAAACCTTCTTCTGATCATATCAAAGCACCAAGTGAATGAAAATATATTTCCCTGCCTATGAAGGTGGTGTCAATAGTTAACTAACATTTGACACACCCTACTTACTAAAGAAGAAATATAATATCCCTCAGTATCAAGCATCAAATAAAGGAATGGTCAATGGCCAGTGGTGTTGCCAAACTATTTTTGTATTTACCTTTTACTAGGATAGCTTCATGCCCCCCTTCACCATGCAGTGATGTGAACCGAAGGACTCCACCCCACCTGTTAGTCGTCCGACGCCAGGTAGGCCACGTTTAACTTCCCCAAGACAGGTGATGCAGAATGTGTTGGTTAATACCATTTCCATCTTTCTAGTAAGTGTGGAAAAACATGTGCTGTTTTCCGATAAAAAACATACTCCTCCATTCAATCGTTTCATAAGTGTGTAATATCTTCATAAAATCTACATATATGAAGTACCTATTACAATGGCATTTCTAGGTACACTGTCCCGACGATGGTTAGCATTTGAAGGTATTTTTTATCTTAACATGTTTACCAGCTAAACACATGCAACTAAAATGTTAAAAATCTTAACGCCTCTTTCTTCTCAACTTGAAATGAGTCAGATCTTTTTACATTCTAAACACATAGATTCAATTGTGTTTAGATTTCTGTCTCTTAACACTTGAATCATAGATGGATTGGAGTTACCTGTTCACTGCTTTAATGTAGTGAATCACAGCAAAGTAATGTGTACCCATGTTGCAAATAGGTAGTTAAGGTGCCTTTCCATATGTCCGTTGCAGATGCGTTTTATTCCATATAGGGTATGCGGAGCCTATCCGGAATTCCATATATGGAAAAACGCATAGCCTCCACATACCTTATATTGAAAAGATGTATCCGCAAAGGACATATGGAAAGGCACCTTAAGGGTGTCCTAGTGTTAGTTCTATCCCCACACAGAGATTGTGGCCTGATAAGCACAACTGGAATACGATCTATTCTAGTACTTCTTTTGTATGTTTCAATTTCATATGTTAGCTCCTTGTGGCAGCAGTGTTGATACTCAAGTTGACATTACTGGTTGTTATGCACAAAGTAAACATAATAGTATCATTTTTCGAGACATTCTATGTATACTGCAACAAATTTAAATCAAATGATACAATCAGTGGCTCATTGCACAATACTGATCACAACAATGACAATCAATTGAACAACAAAACCTTTCTTTGTTACTTTTATCGTAACAGCAATCGTTTTGACAATTTAAAAAAAGTTATTTAGAATGTCCTTAATGAGCTCCAACTTTGACTGACTTTTTCTAGTTTTTTCCTATCATATATTAATTTACAGAATTAAATTTCACCCAGTCGAAACAGACATATAAAAGTGTTGCTGTTATGAAACCTGTTGCTGTTACGAAAACTATCTTAAAGTTATTGGTGTTATGAAAAGTCAGTGTGCAATGAGCCAGTGGTCTGCCCAAAAAAATTAAAAAGCTGGTAGCATGTAGGCCAAGGTCCAGCCATCTGATCGTCGTGCCCGTTCATTTCCCGAGTTCATACGTCGGACGAAGTTGTTCCCATGCTCGTATGGACGAGTTCATTTGTGTGTCCCTTTTGCCCTAATTTCTTCTAAGTCCTAGGTCCCTGATCTGTCAGAACTTGGGTCTAATTCCCGCTCTCTAGCTGCTATTCTTGTCTATATGAGGCTCTTCTAGGTTGTTTCGTGCCCATTCCCAGGAAGTAGAAAGGTTTGAACACAGTGAGTTCCAAAGCGGGACTGTTTATTCTTGTGCAATCACTTCTATTTATAGCCATAACCTGGCTCCTGATTGGTTACATAATGTCACATGGTCACTTTGAGCCTTGCTGAGGTCACTTCCCGTCAAAAATACATGATACATTATGATTTCGTGTTAACTGACAGTTTCGGGTAACTCGTACCGCACGAGTTCGTACCACACAAGTTTGTACTACACGATCTCGTGTACTTCACGATCATGTCTCAAAACACAGCTTTACTTGTATCTTTAACAACGAACATTAATTGACTTTTAACCTTTATAATTTTTTAATTATTACACAAATTCGTGTTGCGCCATTGAGTTGATTACTTGATTCATCACACTTGTATTAAACAACACTTCGAGCCTCTCAGTATCTTTCTGATTTGTCCAAGGTCTAAATATGGTAATGGTACAATAGTCAAGGAGAACTTAAAGACAATCGCTCCATTATAGTTCTAAAATTGACATTTTCTTTAAATTTTGGGAAATACAAGTTTAGGGTCTATAAATTCGAGAAATGAAGAAAAAATAGGGGGTCACCATGCTTACTTTTGAATTAAAAACATCACAATATTAGCATAAATCGAAAAATTCAGTATTTTCTCAAATCAAAATTACTTTAAGAAACTCCTTGATCACATTTATGAAAATCATTGATTGTGTTTTTAACTCATTTGGATATGAAGTCAATATATATAATGCATTATTTGCCAGAAATACGAAAATAAAATTATTTTGGGGGAATTTAATTGAACGAATCTGCTGTAATAAAAGAGTAAATTCTAAATAAATTGGCGATAAAATTATTATCAACATTGAAAATTACTTGAAATCACTACATTTGATTGGGATAAGTGTTGGCTATCATCTAATGTAAAGAATTTAGGGGGTCACCAACCTAACTTTTTCAGGAAACTCAATTACACATTTCAAGATTTAGTCCATTTTTTTTTGTAATTTTGAAAAATATATTAGTTACACTGCATCCACACCATCCCAATTGCCCATAGTACCTACTGTGACCATAGAACATGCTATTATCATTATATTTACCAATTTTTGGCAAGATACATTGGGCAGAACCATTCCTACAACTTTCAAAAAGAGCACTAATTATTGCTGAAATACTAAGGTGGGGTTGAAAATAACACTTTTATTACAAATAAATTCATAATTAATTAAAAAATGATGACCTTTTAAATCTGAGAACATGAATGGATTTATGAAGTTCTGCACTACAACTTTGTTGCGAGCAGTATGGCAATTGGATGACTATTAAAAGAGCTATGAGTAAAAACGCATTTTTCCTCCGTGGGGTTGTATAGTTAAGCATTTTCACCCTTGCCACTGTCTACTGCACACCTGTACAGCCAGGCTGTGCAGTCTCCATGCACACAAACAAACGGCGCAATTGCCCTTAAGCCCCGCCCCCATGCAGAGTTTATCGTCAACGACAAACACATAATCGGTTGACCTTTTAAAGTCATTCAAAATTGTCGATCATCAATGACAGGTTATTCTTTGTCTTCCCTTTTTATTGTCAGAAAATGATGAAGCTTCTTAATCACTTGGCCCCAGGCTGTCTACTGTCCCCTGACCTCAAAACGCCAGTCATTGTTGGCAACAATTCTCAAGTTTCCTCACTCTGTGGGGACAGGGCTTTTATAGTTATGTTTTGACGAGCATAAAGTAACATCTGAATTTTCAAGACAGATTTACATTAATCTTGGATCAGAGCCTCATGAGGCTGTTACTAGACCTTACTCTACACATGTATGAAATCTCATGGAAATTGGTAACCATGGTATTAATATAAGAAGACCCTTAGGGGATGTCCAAGGGTGGCCGAACGGACTGGAGGGGGCAGGATGGCCCAAGGCCGAAGGCCGCGGGCCGTCCTGCCCCCGGAGGTCCGTCTGGCTGCCCGAGGACATCCCCTAAGGGTCTTCTCTATTTTATCACCCAAACAAACCTCCAAACCACCCAAACAAACCTCCAAATTGTGAAAATGAGGAACGGGCCATACAGCCAGTCAATACGCACTGACCCTTGTATGGCCCGCTGCTCGGCCGTGTGGGTGATAAACAATATTGAATACTGTGCTACATAATATATATATATTGTTTAAGCAGACCATTGTTTTTTGTCAAAATGATAACATAGATTCTTTATTTACAGTGGCCTTTCTGGGGTCCACGTGTCAACCATGAAAGAACCTGCCGGCCAGCTTTACGCTTTGTGTTTAGAAGGCATTACAGCTACGACCATACTGTGAACCCGTTTTCCCAACAGCGGTATGCTATTTGAATTACATTTTCCTAGTTTTTGAATAAACCATATTTATATGAACATGAAATATATATGATTAAGGCGTTGTAATTGTATTGATATAAATCTGTGTTTGCTAGCTAATTCCCTAAGATGCTGTTTAGAGAATAAGAAAATAAAAACTAGTTAAACCAAAGCCACGGTTTGCGCATCTCCTTCAGTAAATAATACTGTGTATGGTGTTGACAGCAAGGATGAATCAAAATACAAGAATGATGCCTCTAGCTTATATTTTTGGAAACTGCTTAGATATCTTTGAAATTTCAAGAAAACTGAAGGTAGAATTAATGAAATAATGAATTAGAATTGTCACTACCCAGCCAAGGCGTGACATAACGGTCACGTTATTCAACCATAATTTTTTGGTTTGTCTGTTACTTACTAAAATGTCACGTAACTGTTACATTATTTTTCTGTGAGGTTGTGACCTAACCAAAACAGAATGTTATTATAATGTTCTGGTGAGGTTAAGTCAAGATCAAATTAAAATAGAATGTCATTGTGACATTCTGATTAGGTGAGGTCTAGACCTGACTTAAACAGAACATTGCTGTCACCTCCTGACCAAGGGAGGCCCCAACCTTACCTAAACAGAACGTTATTGTGAAGTTCTGATTATGTCAGGTCTTAACCTTACCTAAACAGAAGGTTACTGTAACCATCTTATTAGATATAGGTTAGGTGTCACCCTAACCTAAACAGAATGTTATCGTGACATCCTCATTCAGTGAGCTCTCAACCACACCTAAACAGAATGTTATTGTGACATTCTTATTAAGTCTCAGCCTTATAAATAATGTGACAAGAATGTTGTCAGAACGTCACAATGTCACGTCGCAACAGTTGGTTGCAGCGATGTAGTTGGGAGTCATCAAAAGAACATCGCTTTAACCTAACAGTGTGACGTAACAAGAACCAATCCAGAACGTTATTAGAATAGAATGTGATATCCTTGGCTGGGTAATTGACCCTAGATAGAAAGCTTGTGTCTTGTTGTATTGTCAGACAGTTTTCTTCATTTAAAGCTTTTCTTTATGACAGGAAAACAATCTAAGATCTATGATCTGTTCTCCCTCGTGCTACAGTACATGTTGTTTTTACAAGATAGAGTATTAGTTCATGAAGGCATTCAGACGTTCTCTTTGTTATTTTTTATTGGTTCTTGTTACATTATTTTGATGGCTCCAAATAATGTTGCTTCAACATACTGCTGTTATACAAAGTCATTACAACATTCTGGTCACATTCTTTAACCCAAACAGAATGTTCTTATAATGTTCTGTTTTGGTCTGGTCTCAACCCTTTAAACCCCAATCTGGCCATAGCTGCCCTAGGGTGTATTCTTTAATCCAATCATACTGACCAGGAAAATGGCTGTTTTTCAATAGTTTTTTCCATATTTTTCCAATGAGAACGCTTTGATAAATTCTCAACTTACAAAAATTGCAAATATATCATTTTAAAGCTGATAAACTTCCATAATCGATGCTTCAAATAAGATTTCTATTATTCTAATTTATCAGAATGGGGTCAGCTTTGAAACTCCTCAATAACAAGAAATTTAAGGATTTAACGAGGGAAATACATGGAAGTCCTGGAGAAATAGAGCAATTCATGATCCTAATATGTCGGGTCTAAATACTGTTATGATATTGTTCTGATTTGGTGAGATTTCAACCTCACCATCGTTAACCTAACTGTAGCATGCCATCTTAGTAAGTAACAGACTGACCTAAAAAGTATTGCTGCAGAACAGTTCTGTAACATGGCAACTTGGCTGGGGTATGCATTAACAGGAACTTCATCAATTTATAGAAGTGTAATTGAGTGAAGCTTTACACTGACTATCTATTCAATTCTAATTTCATCTTCAGATAGAAAAGTGCCTAACACATGCAATTCTCTATGTAATAGAAAATTAGCATCATAGCAATATATAATGATCTGCTAAATCTATAATGATCTGTAAATGAACTGTAAAATTTAATGTTCTTGGTTTAAATAGAATCACATAGAATAACTAATCAAGAAATGATAAAACAAGTGGCATTGAAAACCAACCAATATCTCGACCAGTTACACAAGTCTTGATGTATCAACATCATAGTTGATACCTGTAGCCTCACTAAATAGGGATTAGATATCTATATTTAGTTTTCTTGCCCCTCCTATGCCTGCATAATAGGAGCATGGTGTATGCAGACTGTCAACACTGTAACATAATTATGCAATTGATGTTCACTAACACATTTTCTGTTAATACAAATGATTATTTGTAAGATTCAAAGATTTATATTATTTTTATAAATGACATGTTTGAGCAATGAAAAAAGACAAATACAAAAGAGCTTGATTCTTGAAAATACTGTCCCTTTGTTCTTTCTAGGATATACTCTCCACATCTAAACTCACCAGGGAACAATATATCTACACAACTTCTGCCACAACAATTTACAAGTCTATCACAGGTGAAAAAAGCAAAATTTTATCTTACTATAATCAATTTTTCACCCAATCAACTTTCCAACAAATTGTTTATTCGTCTTCATCGATATTAAACCATGCTTATTTCACACACAACATGTCTTCAGTGTTTACATTATCTGTCAGAATGTATACTAAAGAAAGGCAAATGCATGTCACTCCAATAAATATTATTGGTGAAAAATGAATTTGATTGGCTCATTATTTAAAAATGTTCTCAACAAATAATGGTTTACTACAGTTTACAAGTTTGGCTTATTCATGATTCAAAGACCATGCCAATATTGGTGTAGGACAATAATACAATTATGGACATATGTCATGTTTTGCTAGTCTACCGGTATCTACATCGCTACAGCACTTGCCCTGCTGTTGCTGGCTGGTGCTGTCGCTGCAACTGTCCTGAGCCTAACTAGTGGTAAGTAATGCACAGAGGTGTTCCATCAAAAACTGTTCCAGACAGGTGCAGTCCAATGTCTAGGAGGGATTCTGGGTATCCACTAGTTGTTCAGGGTAGGAGGTGGGAGAAAAAAGGGACCGCCATGATGCAGCACAAGTAAACTAAATAGCTTAATTGGTTGTTGTTGATTCTGTCTTTATTGGGCTCTATACTAGAGATAGTATTATATCAAATCATCCCAGCAAACAAAATCCCATTGCTGCAACATTGTCACAACATTGCACTTTGGTTGTTTCAATTGTTTCTTATCACTACATGAAAAGGTAGACTCACAGATACGTTGGTAAAATGCTGTGAACACAACCTTCCCACTATTAATACAACCAAAATGTGTTCCCATGAAATAATGTTGTTATATCAAACAACAGGTAAACAACATGTCAAAGGACAGTATTTATACATAATAATCAGATATTGTGGACATGTTGTGGCCAAACATTATACCTTTATGTTGTACCAATATTGGTGATATGTAATTTCACAACATTACCAATGAAAAGCCAACAATGTATTTTCATTGTGTTTTGGCTGGAATGTCCAACGTTTTTCTTGCTGGCAGAGATGTGTGCTTTCTTTAGCTTGACTTTATATACCCCTATAAATGTATGTAACATATGTATCCACAGTGAGTACCCACAATTTCTAACTGCTTCATTCAAACAATTAGCTTGCATTTGATAGGCCTTTACCAGTATAAGGTCCACTCTGATTGCTCATGTTTTGTCATGTGACCCTTATACACCATCTTGTTGTATGTAACATTTCAGTGCCATTCAACGTTATCATAAAAGAGCAGTACAATCTCTGCTTCCTTCTTGATAATTTCTCTAATTCTTATACTAGCAAGGTAATGTGGTAACAATCGTGCTATTACAGAAGTTACATGGAGGATTGTTTCAAACTGCACACAGTGAAAGTTATACCTATGTAGGTACAAAAAATGCAAAAATAATCAGGAGTCACCATGCAAACTTTTCAGCTTGAGTAGTCTAAATATGTGTGAATTGTTCAAAAATCATCTTGCAAGATAGATTTTAAAATATGATTTCAATTGCCAATTATTTTCAAAGAATTAATATCATGACCAGACTAATGCTTTTGATAAATGTGTTTTATGTTTTCCCAAATGAGAAAGAAAGACTTGTGTAAAATTTAATGATGTTATATATATTCTTAACTTGAAAGTATGTAAAATGAACTATTTAAAAACACAGAAAATACAAAAATAAAGTTCCACACAAAAAAAATCTAACATTGGAAATTGGTCTAATAATTAATAACATATGCATAAGGATGTAGGCTATCATACCGGGCCAAAAAAAAAACAGTGGGTCACCCAACTAATTTGGCCAGCAGAGATAAATATCCATTTTAAAACCTAAAAATTCCTTAAAATTGCTAACTATTTGTTTTTCTATAAATTCACTAAAATTCTTATCTTTAGAGTATTTTGAAAATACGATGTTTTTCCTGAGACCTTTACAATAATTTGGATGCATAATATGCCTTTATACTTCTTATATTAAGCGAGTGACAGAAGAAGATGTAATTTTTGTTGCAAATTTTATTTTTCAGCATTTGAAAAGTTTTCTCAAAATTAGTCATGTTTTCCCATTTCAACCTTATAAACTATTCCTTTTATCCAATTTTCTATACCATTTATGAATTCTACATATATTATTGAGTCTTTCTGCAAAATGTAAATTAGATTGAGGAACTTTCAATTTTTGGGTATCTTGAAAGCACCCCATACACCTAGACTCTTTCTCTTGAAGGAGAGGAGAAATGTTTCCCCTCATCCTCTTGAAGCACACCTTTCATTCCCTATTATACTTATGGTTGGCTCATTCGGTGAGGGATCTTGCTTCAAGAAAAAGAGGATATATTTGCACCCCCTGGTGGTATACATCAATACTAAACCTCTAGGCTTCAAGAAGAAAACCTCACTTTATGAGCCTCATGTGATATATAACAGGGAGAATCTTTGCTCTTAAAGAGGAAGAGGGGAAACCTTTCTCTTCTCCTTAAAGAGAAAGAGTCTAGGTGTATAGGGTGTTGAAAATGGCGCCATTGTCCTTAATATTATATGCAGTATTTGATGATGATTTTGAACAAGTCTATCCCTTGTAAACTAACATGTTCTTACCCACCACTATAGGGGGAATGACCACCACTACGGGAACAATACCCACCACTACAGGCCAAATGACCACTGCAGAACCAACAACCACCACTGCAGAACCAACCACCAGCACTGCAGAACCAACAACCACCACTGCAGAACCAACAACCACCACTGCAGAACCAACCACCACCGCAGAACCAACCACCACCACTGTAGAACCAACCACCACCCCAGAACCAACAACCACCACAGCAGAACCAACAACCAGCACTGTAGAACTAACAACCACAACTACAGAATCAACAACCACAACTGAAGAACTGACCACCACCACTGCAGAGCCAACAACCACCATAATGACAACTATAGAGACAACAACCACCATAGAAGATCCAACAACGACATGTGCATGTGTGTGTGATTGTAGCACAACAACACAAATGACCACCAGTATAGAACCAACAACCACCACTGCAGAACCAACCACCACCACTGAAGAACCAACAACTACTACTGTAGAACCAACCACCACCACTGCAGAACCAACAACTACTACTGCAGAACCAACAACCACCACTGCAGAACCAACTACTACCACTGCAGAACCAACCACCACCACTGCAGAACCAACCACCTCCACCGCAGAACCAACCACCACCACCGTAGAACCAACCACCACCACTGCAGAACCAACAACCACCACTGCAGAACCACCACCCACCACTGCAGAACCAACAACCACCACTGCAGAACCAACAACCACCACTGCAGAACCAACCACCACCACTGCAGAACCAACAACCACCACTGCAGAACCAACAACCACCACTGCAGAACCAACAACCACCACTGCAGAACCAACCACCACCACTGAAGCACCAACCACCACCACTGCAGAACCAACTACCACCACTGCAGAACCAACCACCACCACTGAAGCACCAACAACTACTACTGCAGAACCATCCACCACCTCTGCAGAACCAACTACCACCACTGCAGAACCAACTACCACCACTGCAGAACCAACAACCACCTCTGCAGAGTCAAGAGCTTCAACATGTCCACTGTGTGTGTGCAATTGTTAGTCTACAGCATCAGGCCCTGTTCGCAACCTCAGACCATAACATAAGCTATTTTTTCCTTGCCTTTAAAAACCTCAATAATTCATCCAGCTATTTCCAATGCAACAACCTCTGCAGAGTCAACAGCTTAAACTTGTCCACAGTGTGTGTGCAATTGTATGTCTACAGCATCGAACCCTCTTCCCAGGGGTGGGCCATAACATAAGCTATTCTTTCCTTGCCTTGAAAACCTCCATAATTCATCCAGCTATTTCCAATCTTTATATTTCAAGTCTATATGTCATACATTACTGTTTTCACTTCATGGAATTGTGTCAATTGTGTTACATTTGATGCAATGTATCACTTATTCTGGAAAAGAATTAGACATCAAATTTCTTCCTGGGTATATGGTTGATAGTGTTGACTTCGCATGAAGATGAACATTATGATAAAGCACATTTGCATGCCTTTCATGAGGATTTACAAGCTCTGTTATAACACTGAAAAAACTGACACGTTGTAGTTGGTGGTTCCACCAAGTAGAAATAAGAAATAGGTCTGTTGTTTGATAGTCATCAGACTCATAACCTATCACCATATGGCACCTGAGCAAATTGTTCCTTTTTAATCGTGTACTATGACTTCTTTTTCGTTTACAAATATCTGTATTGTTTTAAACATGTAAAATGAGTGACTTTTTGGTAAATACATTCTAGCAAATCCTTAACAGAATGATCGAGGACAAGGTAATAAGTATGATTTCACACCTACACACCTATTCTAATATACGCTTCTTTCCCTCGCCACAGAGGTGTTGGGGTATGTTTTGCTAACTCAAGCCATGAAAGTGTGCACTGTACAGATCTCAATGTTTTTAGGGGGTACCTACCGGATGGTGGTGCCCAACTTTGAAATGAAAATGAATTATCAGCGGGGATTTAGGAAGGTGTTTACGTAGGTCTAGACAGTTAATTTAACAGCAGCAGGCTGCACGGTGATGTCGTGCAGCACTTCAGGACTGTGGTGCAATAATTGGAACAAGCTGCACAGTAGCCCTCTTACAAGAGATTGCACAGGCACAGAGAACTTGATGCATAGGGTTCTTTATAATCTCCTCCTAACCTATCTGAACAATATAAAATAAAGAATCTAATACAAATTTGTATTACAATTCCAGTATATATATCCCCTATTAAGGTGGCGGTGCTTGGCTCAGAAAAACAACAGCTATTCCCTCATACCACACATACCTAAAATATGAATCACATCGAGCCCCAACATAAAACCTGCTCTGGATAGACCTTGAATTTATGTTGCCATGCAATCAAGGGGTGGTCATCTCGTAAAGACGACAACAATACATGGCCCTTCATACCACCCATACCATGTGTGATGAATTGTCCATTCATCTTTTGAGGTATGAACTATTGACTTAGAAAATCGGGTATAATGAATTCGTAATGTGAAATAGGGTAAAACAGGATTGTATCACTCACAGTGGTATATCGCGCATGTTTTGCTAAATTACATAGAGTAAAATATAAAAAATGGCAAAAATGTTTTTCTATGGTTAGAATTTGCAACGACGTTTGAACTGAGTCATATTACCACTTTATAACCTCCATAAATGTTTACTAATGATGATAATTGTATTTCCACATATATGGGGTGCGCGATATAAGCCTGTTTTTAATATTTCTATGACAATCAATCATTATTTTGAAGAATTTTATGAGATATCATGTTCCTATGGGTTGCTTCATCCTATCAACCTGAGCATGGAGGGCAACAATGGAAAATATCAATGTATGTATATCTATAATTAATATTGAACTTATTTTTCGATATAAAATTGTTATGATCTATATTTTCTTACCATTTTCTAATAAATGAGCGATATAAAACATATGCTATGCACGATATAAGCCTGACATTCAATTTACAAATAGAACTAAATAAATTATTACATTTTAACTGCCTACCCGTGCAGGACAACAAGTAGGAACTGTTACATATCCCTGATATGGTACACCTGATATGGTACTATGTGAAAACATAAGATTTAAGGCCATCCTTGAAGAGACTGATAAATGATGAACACATTTCGGCTGTATAGTTATAGATTTTTTAATTTTTCTGTGAAATTAACATGATATTTTTTGTGGAATGTCATGAGTTACCATATCATCAATGTCCATTCGCCATATCAACCTTAGTGCAAATGGTTATAACTTTATAAAAGTACAAATATCAACATATAAGGACCTTTATTTTATGGAAACTTCTTTTTTTTGTCAGCTCGTCATTTTGATTATCACTTTATTTTATTTTTATAAATAAGTGTGATAAAAGGCATGATAAATGCATGATATTAGGCTGACATGCGCGATATAACACCTAAAATAAGTATATTACATCATATGTCAAAGAGAAATAAGGGTAAAGGCTAGAAACAAAAAAAAAATTATCACTATATACGCCTCATAGGGCTGTACATAAAAGAATAAAACCGGGTGTTCTTACTTCAATAATTGTTAAATGTAAGAGAAGGGTGTGGCTGTATTAGATGTGCGATATACCCCCATTTTACCCTAATCAAATAACATAGTGGATGACGGCTAATAATGAAATGTGTAAGGGAACGAAAACAGGTACGAAATGGACCTAAACTTGTAATCGGGTACGAGAGACAAAAAACTGTGGTAACCTGATGTGATGTCAAAATGGTCATGTGATCGAGATTGACCAATCAGAATCGAGTTGTAGCCTATAAAAGAGGGCATGAAGGCCCAAAATTAACAGTCTCTTTTTGTTACTCACTGTGTTCACACGTCTCTTCTTTAAGATGCCAGGCCTCCTAGCCAACCCAAGCCTGAGATATGCAATAGTAGTAGCAAACGATCGAGTAGAACTCAGCTAAAGAACCAGAATTAGAGATAAATTGGACAGTAACTCGTAAGGCCTGAAGATAGTACGAAAGCCCGCAACAGCCCGAGAAGCGGCCTGAGACCGAAAGACCAGCCATGTACGAAAGCCCAAAATAGTAAGTAGTCAGCCTAACACTACAGGAATGAAGGTGCGACGCACTCGGCCACACGCTACCAACCTCTAACTCCAAGCGACGACCCGACTCCCTGGGCGGGGCGACTGACCGACACAACACTTGAATGCCCTGAACAAGCCCTCCATCCCAACCATCCCATTCGTTCACCCTCGTGCACGGGGCATGACTCTTGATCTTGCAAATCAGTCTCCTACTCGGACTCTTCATTCGGCTTGAGACCGAGGCAACCCGAAAGTCTCTTTGTCGTAGAGTTCGGGAACCCTGCCTCACCGAAGAACATCATACATGCATACCTATCTTCTGACTCCTTTCTACAGACAGGTCTTAGATTTTGGCTGCCATGGTAACCAAGTTTTTAAATAAATGGCCTATATTCAATATTCCATTACCTATAAGAGGGAAAGTAGGTCACTGTCTAGTAGTATTTAAGAGGGGGAGAAGCGCAGAGTTCAAATGAGTGCAACTGTCCAATCTAGACAACCCCTAGATTGACGTTAGACAAGGAAAACTAGGCCGTCATGACCTTAGATTAAGCTACGAACCTATTTTCGGCCTTATCTAGGTCAAACCCTCTAGGAAACCTATTTACACCCATTCTCATTGCGCCGCTCCCCCTCCTAATAACTACTATTGTGTGCCAATCACTGAACCTGTATTTGTTAAAAATGACTTAGAACAATTTAGACATTACATATTATCTTCTGTACATGATTTTCAATGCATGGTTTTTGAACCATAGACCTACATCTCACAACAGTTGTAACTTAAAAAATAAGCTCAACATTGTTACTGATTATTATTTATACGTTTGAAAATATGTTAACCAAAATAGTTACCTGTTTTGTCATTAAACAATCATAAGCTATGGTCTAAATAAAATCTTAATCATGTTTCCAGAAGAATGTTAAGACCATGTTTGCAAAATTCCAGGTCATGGCAGGTCGGTGTTTAAGGAATGAATGTGAAAATTCTTGATATCCATGTGATTTTTAATATGTGACCCTCACAGCTAAATGAGGCATAAGTCACTGTGTAGTTCTGGGAAAATATCTAAATAAGAGGAAAAAGTGAAAAATAAAAAATTGTGCTTTCTGCAGAAATCACATGATAAGTATTTCAGTTATACAATTAAATTGGAATTTTATAAGTGATTTTTCATGCCTATAAGATAGGTTTCCCAGATTGTCATAGTTAGGATTTATACATATATTAATTTTGTATTGCAGTAAAGATAAGTCCCATCTTCACGGCTAGTTTTCTCTGATTACCATCGTCTGATGAATGATACTTGAAACATTTATAACTGTTTTTAATGACAGAAACAATCTTTACACCATCTTAAAGCACCATACACATTAAGCAATTTACTTTCAGCCGTCGGAATTGGTGTCAGCATCAGCATAAAATTAACAAACATGCTTGATAAGGATCGGCGTACACGTCGGTGTACTCGTCAGCACCGACCACCGACAAGTACGCTGACGTGTACACTGATTGTGTGTGGGCATGGGTTGTTTATCAGAAGGGAGGTTTAGATATTGGTCCCATGAACGCCAACCTGTACCTGAACGTGGGGGAAGGGGTCACGTTCACCTGGGGCCCAAAAATGAGGTTTAGATCCCAAGTAACAAACGTGTACAGTATCTATTTTTGTAGAATTAAATGTTTGCTTGTGAACCATGTTGCTAATTTTATTATACTGAAAATCCTTGATCAGATATGACTCATATATGTCTGTCAAGTATGTTTGTACTCATTTTATGCTGCAAAATCTCATGAACATGATATTCAAAAATATTTCCCAAGCAAATATTTCCAGGCCTGTGGGCCAGCTCCCTTGTTATACATAGATATGTGGTGGCCAGGTGTGGTCTGTTGGGGGACTGGACACAGTTGACTAGGTCTGTCTGCCAACCTGTAACACTGGGAAATGGTCACCTCTGATACCCACCCTATGTTGTCACCTTTCTTATATTCAATAGAATCTGTATTGACAGTTTGATTCCAGTGTAATACATTGTGATTATGTCAATAACTGGTGTGTCAATTTTATTCAAATGTTCCAATTTAAATAATGAGAATATAGATTCAGGGAACTGACAACGTGAGGAAGGGGTGCTACAAGTCAAACAGCGTGGTCAAAGACCTGTATATGCCCCTGTGGTGGTGATTCCCCTCATTCATTTCTGTTTGGGCACACTGCCAGGCGTTTGTTTAGGTTGTTCAGGTGATACTACAGGTGGGGACCTCTAAAATCGACAGGGCAACAGGGCCAGTTCTTTAAATGTACATGCAACATGAAGCTTAATGACAGACCTGAAAATAACAACATGATATAGGGCACTTCTGAATCCAACATGTTACATGCAGACTACAAAAAATCGACATGAATATTACAGATTATGGTGACATGGGACATGACCATTTCTTATATTTGACAAGCTACATGAGGACCACCCATCCACACCCACTAAACTGGTCTGATGGACCCTTACCTGAGGCCCCCACGACCTGACAGGGGTATGCACCAAGATTTGGGGCTATTTTGGGGATCCAATGACGACACACGTTCAGGTAGGCGTTCACGGTACCAATATCTAAACCTCCCTATTTAGCCAACGCCAACACCGATTCAGAAAAAAATTGTCTAGTGGGTATGGTGCTTAAAGGTTATATCACCTTCTCCTAGGACCTTCCAAAAACCGAAAATGTCACATCTGTAACTTATGCCTCATTATGTGGTGAGGGGTCACCTATACAAATTAGGAGAACGCACCTTGTATGATGAAGACAGAGTACCACCACTGTAGCAACCAGACCCGGTCCCGGTTATGACTGACTGCTCCCCTGACTTCACTTCTCAGCCAACAGTGGACCTGTCAACACACACCTGTCCCTGCCTCTGAAATAAAGTGTTCTTTTTTCTTAAATCTATAATTAAAATCTATAATTATGCTAAAGCCTTGAGTTTTCTCGACATATTACCCAGCATGCACCCTGTTTTAGGCTAACCTGCCGGTAAAACTCATGATAATAGCTATCCGTGGTTGGGAGAATTCTCCCTTTACGTCCCCCTTTATGTCCCCCTTTAGGAGACCATTCAAGTAAAATCGTAAGTGATAGGAACCCAGGCAAGCATGTGACATTATTATAACGTTGCAGAAATGTTCTGTTTGGTTCTGTATTGGTTCTTGTTACATTAGTGCAACGTACTTCTGCAATGTTGCACTGTGACATTATTGTAACATTCTGGTTATGTTATTCAACCAAAACAGAAAGTTCTTACAACGTTCTGTTTTGGTTTCGTAAATATTACATACAACTACTCCTAACACAAAGAAAGTAGGATGGGCCCATAGACAACTAACTACTCCTAACACAAAGAAAGTAGGATGGGCCCATAGACAACATTCAGATGTTTTTCCTTCACCTGGTTCTTTTATCCACCAAACTTAAGGCCGTATTCCAAATACCAATTTGATGCTGCCTATTTTGCATTTGGTTGATTCTCTTTGAGAATATGGCATTAATCCTTACATGTTATATATCATTTGAAAGAGAATCATCAGA
This sequence comes from Lepidonotus clava, assembly GCA_936440205.1. Lineage (NCBI taxonomy): Eukaryota > Metazoa > Annelida > Polychaeta > Phyllodocida > Polynoidae > Lepidonotus > Lepidonotus clava. Next base: position 65,012,908 of record OW387134.1, on the reverse strand, counting down.
CCTTTCTAATGATGTATAACATTTCTATTTTGGACCTTTATTCCAAATGCCGATTTCTAAAATCAGCAGCGAAATGGGAATGTTTAATACAGCCTTTATGGGACATAGGGGGAGAGTGTAACAACCTCTGCCTGCAATATAGTTTTGTCTAACACTTACCATTTATCAACTGTTTCTTAGATATCTAAAGTAAGTGTGCTTTTCACAGGCATAGTTACTTAATGATTGCTTTTGTGAACTTCCTGGATGCAAGACGTTCAGCAGGCCAGGGGGAGACGAGCCTCAGGGGCAAAATAATACAGTTAAGTCTGGTCCCTACTTGGGCGACTAGATTACAAAAATCGGTGGCATCCAACTAGACACTGGTGCCGTGATGTCTGGTGACTAAACCACTAGTTGCCCTGGTTTTCTAGCTAAATATTTGACATGTTTAATAATTCCCCATATCCACGGGTGAATAGTTAGTCGCCAGGCAATGTACTAAAGTGTCCTCTAGTCACCAGCAGATTTAAAACAACAGCGTCCCAATATGGAGATTAATTTTTTAGTCGCTGGGCGACTAGTTAGTTGCTGCGCAACTACCATTTCTTTCTTGGTCGCCGCTGAAATCTACTAATCACCGTCGTGAGCCGCCCAAGTGGGGATGCGGCATTACAACAGTCTCTGTCTAGGTAGACAACTATCTTAAATGGAAACCTATCATATGTGGCCAATGGACACATATTCTCAATAGTTGGTCAAACATCTCTCGCAATAATAGAAACAGTTTCGAAATCTTTGATCAGCTAATCAAAACAGACAATATTCAAAATTACAAAACACCTGAATTTTAATAGTCAAACAAATTACTGATTGGTTGTTGAGGGTGGAAGTTCAGAGGACTCAATAGTTTTAGTAAGAAGCTGTGCAACTTGTTTTTGATAATACACTCTTCAAGGGGAGACGAGCCTTAGGGGCAATATTTTGCTAAAAAAGGGAATCCGCAATGTGTTTAAAGGGGAACATGCCCTAAAAAGATTACATGGATTAACCCTTTAGACCCCACAGATTGCATTTATGAATCGCTTGATTTCCCTAGGATTTCTAGGGATTTCCCTCCAGAATTCCCTGTTATTCCATGTTATTGATAAGGTTCAAAGACAGACCCACCCCTATCAAAGAACGTTATAGAAATTTGGTTTGTATTATTGGATAGGAAATCAAATAAGCTTTTAAATGATATGTTGGCCGATTTTATATGTTGAATACCCATAAAGATGTGCCCAATGGAAAAATTTGGGAAAATCATGGAAAAATTGCCGTTTTTCCGGGCGGCTAAGGCCGGATTGGGGAAACTACCCATGGGCGGCTACGACCAGATTGGGGTCTTAAGGGTTAATACTAACCTAGACTGTTTTGGGTTCAATGTATACTCACCTAGAGAATTTATTCAGCCTCTTTCAGTCACTGATACTTTGATCTTTTCAACCATCAGTTCATGTTTTATGTAATAGGCAGATGGACATCTCAGAAACGTTATAAACTAATTGATACCATAACGTTACCAAAGGGAAGTGAACTCAATGTAGTGTTAAAAAAGAAATTTTTGACTCAAATAACCAAAGAGATCCATCAAAGACAGTATGAATTAATCAAATGTTCATCCAGCCAAGGAGCAACGTAATGTTATGTCACATTCTTATAATATTAGGAAGTTTTAGCTCCAACACATCCCATAACACAAACGCAACATATATCTTATTTCCACTGTTATGCATCATGCTAAAATTATGTCATAAGAGATGCACTTCTTTTTCTGTGGTATCATTAACTATGTTTGTTTTTCATCAATCTTGTACTGGTCGTTCATAATATGGCCTGAAAGTTCTGAGATACATCAACGTATCGAAATGCGTTATAATAATGTTCAGTGATGTCACCCCACCTAAGTAGTTATTGCAGCAATAGTAGTAGTACTAGCATAAAATATCACTCATATTGCTAGAAAAACTACAACTAAATTTACCATGACTGAAGCATTATGTGAATGGACAACATGACAAGTGATACATTAGTTAAGTTTAATGAGAATAACGTGTTGAGACAATGACATCCATTAGAAGTATACAGATAAACACCGACACCTACATAATTGTAATCTGACAAGTGAACAATTCTAATGTCCGAGGGCGTAGTATTTGGCCCTGTATAAATATAGATATAGTATAATTAGGAGTGGGCAGGCGGGTTACCTTTGAGTCCTTCTCAGTCCGTGAGCCAGCTCAGAGTGACCAGCGTCCAGCTTTAGGGGCAGGCACAGGGGTGGTAGGTGCCTGCCAAGCTAGGTCAGCGCTGACCATATTTGGAAAGGGGGTCAGGCATGACCATATATGGGAGGAGGGGTGGTAGTGTTGCCCACAAAATGCCCTGTAATGGCTTATTTGCCATTCCACTCAAATGTAACCAGAACGTTCTATAACGTTTTAATAATGTCACAGTGCGACGTCGCAATGGGAGGTTGCAGCAACATTATTGGGAGCCATCAAAATAATGTAACAAGAACCAAAACAGTACCAAACAGAACGTTGCTGCAACGTTATAATAAAGTTGCATGCTTAGCTGGGACATCCTTGGCTGGGAAAGTTTTAACCAGATAATATTGCCCAATGCCCAAAGGGATATGTCAGCCATCTCAGTTTGTTAACAATAAACTTACAAATGGGCAGCTAAACATTTTTTGAGCTTGGTTGGAGAGTCTATTTTGAGAAACACGCTCGATCCCTTCCTGCATTGAGGAAGTATAAGTATGACAAGTTATTTCAGATTGTGACCCAATTGAAAGGCTCGAGCCCTGTGATAAAACAGGCCGTTACAGCACACTTACTTTAATGATTCACATTTACGTTTTCTCTGATGGTAGCAATATATTTTTTGCAACATCAAATAGAGGAATAGTGTTACAGCTATATCATAGATAAGTTACAAGAAAGATGTTTACGTACGATACAATATAATGCTGGGTGTGTTGATGTAAATAAGTTATATCATATATATAACATTCAACCTTTGGTAAGGAGGAGAGAGAGTCAATTGTTAATGATGATGTATGGTATACGACATAGGGAAAATTATTTAGATGCTATAGATCCAGATAGATCAGTACAGACTCGCACAAGCAAAAAGGTGAAATTCAAAAAGGATTTTACTATGCTGACCAGGGTCCTGAATAGCAGTTATTATAGAGGGATTGATTTATGGAACACTCTGTCTGTTAATGATTAACTGTTGGATGATAAGAGACTGTTTAAATGCGCTATTGAAAAGAAATTGTACATGTAGTTACTGCTGACATATCGTGTAATTATTCATTATTGTCATTACTTCATTACATAAATCATTATGTCCAAGGAAGAACTTACATGTATAAGATTGGATTTAAAAAAAAAAGAATTAACGATGGAGTACAGGATATTTGTATGATATAACTATAATTATTTTTTTGCTATATATGTCACTATTTGTATAAGTTAACAGAATTTGATATACATAGAGAAACTATTAGTTTTTATGATACAATGTCCTAGAATATCCTTAGGGACGCTTCTGCTTTCATTTTCTTATTTCTGAAATCATGCAGCAGAAGTTCATTAAAATACATCCTTTGTTGACATAATAGTTAGGAAAAACTAAAGCTTAACTAGAACATCTGGGAATAATACCCCCCAATGCACACACACCATTTAATAACCTCTTAGTTCTCAGAGGTTGGCCTGATACGGTAATTCGAAATCGCAGCTCAAAAGTTCTTCTTCAATCCATAATCAATTTAAACTCGTCTTGTATAGTATATATGTGAGGTCATATGACACACAGAATTTGAAAAAGGTATCCATGAATGAAATTAAATGGCATTTCTATCATATATGAAAACCCATCTGTACCATTCAAAACGTGCCTGTGCTAATATAAATCTGTGGCCCGTTTCATAACAAACTGCTCCGTAAGTTTTGCGTTTCATAAAGTTACAATGACCTTTTTGGGTGCCGTAGCTACGTGAGTTTTGTTTTTGCCCATGTGACTTTACATGGATTCACAGGAGTTTTGGGTCAATTTATGCAAGGGGCCTTGCATTAAGTACGTATGCAAATTTTCAAAGATTTCAGACCACCCCCGGCCCCCCTTGCACCAAAGTACGCATTGGGTTTCTACAGGAACATACGCACATTTTGTAAAATCCCAGACCCCCCCTCAATCCCCCCCTTGGTGTGTACTTATTTAATGGAAGGCCCCCAAGTTTTTGGTCAATTTACGCGAGTTTTTGGTCAATTTACGCGAGTTTTGTTATGAAACGGGAGTTTCAAACTCTTGTACAGTTTCCGTAAGGGAACAAAAAACCTCCGTAGCTACAGAAGTTGTTATGAAACGGGCCCCAGATCTTAAAATGTATTACACCCCAGTATAGAACTAACGTTAAGATTTTGTTAAATAGTTTATATGCACCTATATAACACAAAAAAGACTAAGAAAAAAGAGGGTTACCAGGGAAATGTAACCATTTTGGTTAAAATCAAAAGTATAAATTCTCTGAAAATGTATTGTTAGAGTGACTGTATTTTGGAAAATAATACTTTCTTCACAATACAACTTATTCAAACACAGTTTACAAATGCAGAAATATAGAATTTACCCTTTTTAGCAAACTTTTTATTCTTGATATGCATTTCAATGATTGTAATGCAAAATGAATTATTTCTAAAAAGCTTCATTTCTATGAAACAAAATTCACAGAAATGTTTAGATGCTAAGAGATTTCTAAAAAAATGTACCTAATGTGGTGTATGATTTTTGCTATCATTTTACATAAAATAGACTGTGAGGTTGCCATGCAAATTTGAACAGGAATCTTGATCATTGGACAGAAAACGAGCAGATTTCAACTATTTTCTAACTTAAATTCATGCACAAATCAACCAAAAGTCTTCGATCAGTAAATCTTATACATTCATAACAATTCTCCATAAAGTCGATTTCACTCGCTTACTGTTTGGTGGTTAGATAAATATTTAAAAGATTATGGCCATAAATACGCCGCCCCCTTCATTCCCCCACATAGGTGCCCATACTAAATGCCTGTCACCTGATCTAATCTATAGCCCTATAGCTAGACGTACTGCACAACCAGTGAGCACATAAAATAATGGAGTGATTGCCTTTAATAGAAAACTTGCACTTGGGCAAGCTTGCCACTCTGCGAAAAAAGAGCCTGTATGCAGATGACAAATGTGTCTGTTTCATTTCAGTTATTTAAACCTGCTGAATCCACCAATGAGTGTTACAGTTGGATGCATCGTCTTATTGCGTTAGTTCAAATCAAGCTCTAGTTGGTGTAAGTAGGACATTACATATTACAGATCCACAGTTTGGAAAGCACTGAAACAAAGCTTCGTTCACAGGAAGGGGATATGTCAAGAGAAAATGCCTGGGTAGGTTACAAATTCATATCCAGGATATTTAATCCATCTTGCTTAAAAAGTAGTCAATAGCAGTAGATGCAAACATGCTATGGATAAGAAAGCATAACAATAAATTTCCAATACACCTTTTTAATGAACCTGCACAGTGAGCCTTGTGGCCTGGTTAACAATCATTTAAACCTGTTCCTATAGGTACACATAACCAATTGTTTGGCTCAGGCCTTTTCCGATAGCAGGGCACAACACTATTGAAAAAGGTATTTATGCAATACATCTTTCAAAGATAATGAAAATAGAGCCAAAATCTTGTCAGAATTGGTAGGTATTCAAACCTTTTGACGTGGTTCTAGGACAAATACGCCCTGAACACTTACCCCTCAGACACTTACCCCCTGGACACTTACCTCCCAGATACTTACCCCCTGGACACTTATCCCTCGGACACTTACCCCCTAGGACACTTACCCCATAGACACTTACCCCCTAGGACACTTACCCCCTGGACACTTACCCCCTGGACACATTGGACGACCAACCTAGGGGTAAGTGTCCTAGGGGTAAGTGTCCTAGGGGTAAGTGTCCTAGGGGGTAAGTGTCCTAGCTAGGTGGTAAATGTGCCGGGGGTAAGTGTGCGGAGGATAAGTGTTCGGGGGTAAGTGTCCGGGGGTAAGTGTCCTGTTACCTGTTAACGCTGAGATGAAGTATAAAATGCACGCCTGAACTGCCTTCTTACAGTGGGACCTACTTTTCCTGATACGTCTGAGTGGCCATTTGTATGACTTCCTATTAGCCATTATGGTATTTTCGATACCACCTATACCGCGAGACTGTCATAAGAGTTTGCACATTCTGAGGTGTTGTGATCCAATTTTACTTTTAGTGGTCATCATAAGCTAGACTGTGCACAAGGTTTCCATCTGACTAGGAATGTGTATATTCAAAACTATTAGATTTTAAAGGGTAAAAAGTCAACATGAAATTTCTTCTGGATATATATGTTAATGGGAGAGACCAATTTCTTAGATCAGACAAAATAGCAACAAATATAACTGGAGTTATTTTTTTCTCAACCTTGTCGTTCCTATGTTTGATAAAATATTGAGACAAAAAATGAAATGTAAAATATCAATGACAATCCATAGATTTTGCTATGTCATTCAAAACTAATAAGGTAATTATCAATCTCAAATAATTAGATGAACTTTTTTCCCACTCTTCATTCAGACAAATCATATTATCATTTCCTAGCGAAATTGACATTTAAAACAAGTAATGTCCATGTCGAATACAACACATATAGTAGGATACTGTCTAATAAAACTAAAGCCTGTATTCCTCAATGCGTTCCTGTGCTTGTGTTCATCATTTTACTTGCGTTCATACTTGCATTCATACTTGTGTCTGTACTTGTGTTCATGGAATGCAAATATGAACACAAGTACAAGGCTATATTCCTTGATGGGTTCAGTGACACTTGAGTACCCTGTAATTAGGAAATGCAAGTTTACTTTCAGTTAGATACTAAAAGGCTATATTCTACGATGCGTTCAGGGGCACTTGCATTAATGTTCAGGGCACTGTTCCACAAAAAGTATTCGCAAGTCACATAATTTTACCTTGATGTGTGCGCAAATACTTTAAGTAAGGAAAGTGTACGTAAGGTCAAAAATAGCTTGCTATGTACACTTTACGTACAGAAATGTTCACAAACAACAAAAGATTGGATTTTAAATCATTAACAATCTTTCTTTAACAGCTCCATGATTTCTCAACCGATTCTCATTTAGTTTTCAGGGACGGATTTTTCAGGAAATTATCCTTCTTATGACACCTCAAATGTTATCATAACTTTATAACTTCATGGTGAAAAGATTATATGAATATCAAAAATGTGTTACGAACACTGCAATACCTGCCGCAGCTTTTAAAGGGGTATGCACACTTTTGCATACCTGCGTACAGTACGCAGACATGACATGTTTGTTCATATCTCTTTTTTCTGGAACGAAATATGAATTCTGAATGTTCGTTACTTTTTATGGAATGGCCTCCTGGTACTGTTCGCAAGCTCAGTTGCGTTCAGATACCAACATGATTGTATCTAAATTAATGAATGCAACTGTCAATGAACGCATCGTGGAATATAGCCTAACAATTCCACCACCCTCCCCAGACCCCATGAAATTATCTGATTGTGTCCAATATGACTTGACCGTTTTATTAACCATTAAGACAAACCCCATTTGAATACATTGTCCATTGTGACCTTACCGCTGTTTACCAATTCCCCACCCACCCACTCCTTATATTCTTATTCCATAATTTAAATTACCCATTAAATTATATCTATCACATTCCCTTATATCTCATATTACTATATATAACTATCAACTTAATTATCACAAGATTAAAGTATTTTTATTCCCCAATTCTGCCTCTATTTATTTGTCACCAGGTTGTGCAGTGATGTTGTAAATAATATTATATGAAAAAGAAGTGGGTTTTCCACATGTTCACAATTTATAAGTAACTATGTGAGCGGGTTCTTGAGTGTTACAGTGTTACTTTCACTTTGGTAAACATAGATAAGGGGTGTTAATCAATGCAGGAAAGTCCACATGTTAAACCTTACCTGAGACCCCTTACCTACGCTTAACCTACAAAAGAATGGATCATTCCAATATCTCTGAAGAATTGTGATAAATCAGTGTTATATTAACTTAGCTATGATACAATTATTTAATTGTATGCCAAAAGCTCCTATTTCTCACCACAAGATTTTTAAAAGGGAGTATATATCTGAAGTGATGAGAGTGAAAGATGACTTGAAACTGGGTTTATTATTCTGGAAAGTGCTCTACGAACTTCAGGCCGCCATGTGGTGCTCTTAAGATCTCTCACTCCTGATAGTCCAGCGAGGGCTGTCTGGATACAGTATTGGAATACTTCGGCTGCAGAGCATATCCCAAAGTTCAGTCTCTTATAGCGTTTAAGCCCTGTGTGAGTCAAGAAAGTTGTAATATAACAGGAGTCAGGGTGGAATTCGATCTGGTGATATCCGCTGGTCAGGTCTAATTTACTGAATACCGTTGCGCCGTTTAAATTGTGGATAATTTCCTCTACTGTAGGCATAGGTTGGTGTTCGCATTTCATCGCCATGTTTGTGATACGCATATTGACGCAGATTCTGACGTTCTCAGGATCCTTCAGTTTCAGGGCTGTGACGATGTTGGATACCCATGGTGTCGATCCGACTGTGTCTTCAATGATGTCTGAAGGTTCTAACTTTTCGAGCGCGGCCACGATCTTACTGCGTAGATGGAACGGCTCTTTCCAATGTGGCTGTGAAGTGGGTTTGATGTCTTTGTCGATGTGGAGTTGTAGCTGCACACCTTCAAGTTTCCCAATTCCAGTGAAGATGTCACGGAATTCCTGACAAGTCTGGCTGGGTGTAGGACTCATAGTACTAATCTCAGATATTACTGCCTTTGGTCACGCCTTTGGTCACGTAGACGTTCGCGATATTGTGAGCGAAGTTGCTTCTCAGCATTGCATGGATCATGCCTTCCAGGGGTATAGGCGTTCGATCCTTGCCGTACGGATACAGGGTTGTTGAAGTGTCGGCATAGGGTGTAGAGTATGGTACGTATTTTCGCCGATAATATTTACTGGGGTGCCTGTGTCTCCTACAATCGCTACTGGCTTGCCGTTAAGTTCAACCATGAACATGGGTTTTGGCGTGTGCATTGACTTTACTGAGTAGAGTTGGATGGTTTTACATTCTTCGTGTATTGAGAAGAGATATTTTTTCTCGTTCACTTGATAATTTTCGACGCTATACACGTTATCATGGCGGGTTGGGCCTGAGTCTGCGATGCAGGTTGAGGGTTTGCGTCATCCTGCTCCATGTTGTTTATGTTGCGAAGTCCTCTACCTCGATAACCACGGCCACGGCCACGGCCACGATTCTTGAGTCTCGGTGGGGGAGCTCTGCCTCGGCATTTCTTCGCATACGCGATATCCTCTGTTAGTGAAGTTACGTCCTCGTGACGTACCATGCTGTTGTCCACCACATTGAGTGTTGCCGCGTTGAGTGTTGCCATGTTGAGTGTTGGAGTGTTGGTTGAACGGCTGATTAGTGTAATTTCCACGGCCTCGTTGTATAGCGTTGACTTCCTTCTTTTCGATGTCCATTGCGTAGCTGATCGCTTTTTCCATCGCCTTGCCCTGTTTGACGAGTTGATCTATAGTGATGGTCATATTGGACAGCGCCTTCGTTCAGAGTTTTGACGATCTGCATTTTTGGATGATCTGCGACTTTACCTTGGAGTCAGTGTCTGCGAAGTCACATGTCGCGGTGAGTTTCTTGAGTCGGGTCACGAACTGGTCAAGATTTTCATCCTGGAGTTGCGTTGCTTCACGGAAGTTGAACCTTTCATACTCAACTTGGACCTTAGGCACGTAGAGCTCATTTAGGGCTTCGAGTGAGCATACATAGATGTCACCTGGATTCTGCGCTTCGGGTGCTGGGACGTTTAGCATCTGGAAGTCGTCATACACTGCCTCACCTGCGTAGTCAAGGAGTAGTGCGAGTTTGCGTCGAGCATTGGTGATATCAAGTGCTAGGGCCCTATTTTCAAACCGCTGTACATATTTCCTCCACCTTGGGGCAATATTGGATGTGTTAGTGGTGTCAAAGATGGGGAATGCTGTCAGTGCTAAAGCCATTTTTATTCATCAGAGTTAGGGTAAATGAGTGTAGCAGTTGAGTAGAGTTGAGTGTAGGGTCCTGCTAACACACTCACATAGGCTAAACACACTGTTAGTGCTGTTCTGGGTTGTCACACACTGTCACTATACGCAGAGCACTGGGCCTTGAAAACACACACTTGACATAACTTCTGGCAGTTAGGGTAGTCACACACAGTTCATAGGGTAGTATACTGCCACTTTGACACAAGCAGGTGGGTAGATGGACACAGATTCATCACTTTCTGAGATTAGGACAGGCAGCTTAGTGTTTACATTCTGTTGATCTCCCAAATCCCCTATTTTCGCCCAGGGATGACTGTGATTTACTAGAAAGGGAGAGCCTCATAAGCAGCTGGGTGATCACTAAACCCGTCTCTGTGTTCATTGCCATTAATCTTCATCGCCATTGAAGTGATTTGAGAGTTAGATGACTTGAAACTGGGTTTATTCAGTGGAAACATCAGTACTTAAATTATAAGCCAAAGGAGTACGCGAAGCCTTGCACAAGACCAGGTCAGCCGAACTCACGCCTGTGATGTAGTGGTCATAGAATAAGGCATCCAAAACAGTTATATTCATCGTTTGAAGAACTGGCCTTATAATAATATCTAAATAATAATACTTTTCTTCTATGTTTCACCAGATTAAGTATCACTGAGTGATCTAGCCCATAGTGATGATTTTCATAGTGAAGGAAGTTATGTTTTCCATTTTTATGCCTTGTGTCTAGGTCAGTTTTGTTCCTGGTTGACCTAAATCAACCCCACCCACCCACTGGGACTGCATATTAGGCATAAGAAGCTGCTTACTTGAGTTACTATAGTAACTGTTTATATACCAGATTCACTTCAACATCATGATCCATTAATCATCTCGCCCTACTTGGTAGGTCTATTCACAAACCTGGCCCGTAACTAGGGGGAATGGCGGGTCTGTGAACTACCAAGACTGTATGAAACTATAGTATAAGCCTTGTGCACTTCTTCCAAAAACATCGGTCATCACTGCTGTTACACAGACATTCAGTCAATTAAATAATTAAAATCAAGAAATTATTTTAATAATGCATAATACAAAATGTAGAAGGACATGCTGATAAATTTTTACTTTATTTTTTGAATTTATTATTTGAAAATATTATTATGCTGTGTCTTAACTTTGATTGTTGTTCGCCTATGGGTCTCATCAGTGGCCTGTTACACAATGGACTTTCGTTGTGAGGATCAAACAATGAAAGCACAACGAACTTTTCCTTAACAACGAAATGTTTCGTTGTAACGAAAATGCAATATCTCTGGTTCTAATGAATGAAATTGAAATCTGTAAATTGTTATTAAAAGGGAAGAAATTAGAAAAAAATCAGTAAAAGTAACAGCTCTTTGAGGGCATTCTAAATATAGAAGAAAAAAAAGTGTCAAAACGTTCGTTGTTACGATAAAAGTAGCAATTAAATGTTTCGTTGTTGTTTTTATTTCTTTATTATGAAAATCATTGTGCAACGGGCCACTGGTGATATAAAGGGATATTTGTCAAGCACATGTAAAAGTTTAAACGTAAACAGGGCTTGCATAATCATAGTTCTTCTTTGTGTATAGAAATACAGTAGGCAGACTATAACTTCTATAGTGTGTTCTGTATATACATGACTGCAGTTGGCAGACTATCAGTATAATATAGATTGTTGAATAACGACTTCAACTCTGATTTTCATTTGATGTCAGGGTACAGTCATGTTGGATTAGCATGGTCATGTAGCTAGTAGGTAGGATGCATGTAGGAATAATAAATTTTGAAAATTCATTTCTCGATGGCTGTTTGCAAATTTTTGAGCAAAGAAAATTTTCAAAATTTACATCGAGAAAGGAATTTTCGAAAATAGCATCAATGAGCCACCAATAGTTCATGTTTTACACCCATCATTATGTAGCATTTATTTAAATATACCTACCAACGTAAATATCAGAGTAGAGAATAGATTTATAAATATTAATTCTAGCAGCACAAGTCATCACTCATGGTTACATTTATGATTATTATGATTATGCTATCAAAGATGATTCAAAATAATGTTTGCCCCCATATAGTATTCGCAAAGAAATATGTTATAAGATATGCACTGTGTGAAAAGAGTTTAACAGTTCAAAAGTGATGCACCGATATGCATTGCTGATATTATGTCAAAATAGTAAATTGGAGGCACCATTTTGTTTCAGTGATTCCCTGTGTATTGATATTCCATTTCGTTTGTACACTACAGGTTCCTACTTTTACATGTACCTATTGACAAACTGTTTTACACCTCAGTCTAGTAAAGTGTAGTATAAAAACAGCATGGCTTCCTGTCAGGACTTGGAACAAATATAGGTTTGATATAATCTAAAAACCCAAAACCATGTACATTACACCCTGATTGCTTTTTCATCCTTCAATAAGGCGCCTCTGATGGAGGGAAAAACATGATCCAACAGTTCTTCAAACCAAATGTTTTATCAATGTTTTCATTTCATTAAAAGATCTGATAAAATCATTTCAGAAACACGTTTGTCATCGACACTGATGATTAAGGCTAAGAAAAATATGTTAACGTTCACATTTAAAATAATAAATTGTTAATTTTCCATGACAGTATGCTTAGGGCAGTTTGCCTATAAGTCAAGAAGGAAACAATTCTTAAGAAAAATATATACCTAAATTAATTTGTCACCCTTAGCAACGATGAAAAGGTTACCCAGATGATTTTCAGCGAGCAACACATTTCTGTATATCCTTAAACATCAACTAATTGACGATTGTGTTTTGTCACCACTTAAAGGCTTTGGTTATTTTGGCTATGTTAGCTGACTATTGTATTGTCCATATTGAACAACAAATGTTGATGTTCCATGGGCAATACCTTTTTTCATTAAGAATAAACCTGTATTTTGATCTCTAATTATATTGGCCTTCACTTCGCATTAAAACACAGACCAGATGTTTTTCAGGCCTGTACCCAGGGTCTGCTGTGGGGGGCGTGGGAAGAATCCTTAAAGGGAGCCAAAACCAATAAAATTGACAACATTTTAAAAACTCAGATAAGTATAGAAATATGTTTGATGAGACCAGTTAAGGTCATCGGTAAAGTATTAGCTGTGAAAACAAGCTCAAACTGAAGTAGAATGCCACAAGAGATGGTAATGTTTACACTTTTTTGTAAACAAACCCCATTTTTGCGGATCCACATTAATTGATTTGAGCAAGAAAAACATGTTTTTGATGATTTTTTACCATATCTCATGGTTTAGATTTTAACATGGGCCAGAAATAGGCCCAAGCAATGGATTTCTATAATTATTTGAGTTTGGAAAATTTCATTGAATTTATTGGTTTTGTCTCCCTTTAAATGGAACTTTTGCCTATAATATCAATCATTTAAGCCTAAAAGTGGGGTGGTGAGGTTCCCCAAGTTGAACTTCTCAATATTTTCTTTGAATTCTTTTAGCGTTTTTACAATGATTCATTAAAAGAAAGGTGGAATCGCCACCTCCCTGGGTACGGCCCTGCGTTTAAAATTGCCTTGTTATGTCTGCCACTTAATGGATTACATCACATACCTCCACTTGCACATGTCCTTATTTTGGATAGTTTTAGTCTCATAGTTTCAGTGGTCCATCACATATATCCTAGCCCTCACAACAGCGAGAGCACAAAAAGAGTTTAGATATGGGTCTCTCAACAGCGATATCCTTAAGGTTTTCAAAATGCAAACCCTCACTGACATGAGGCTTTAGCACACATTTTGACCACATTTAATTGATTTGATAAATACATTTCCACCATCCATAACCTCCTGTATTTTTTATAACCTGAGGGACACAGCTTTCATTTGCTGAAAACAAAATATTAAAAACATAACCTAAAAATGACCTCTCAGAGATGTAGACAATAGGTGGTCAAACCCTCACTGTTGTTAGGAAAGTTGGATTCCCTCGCTGTTCAACAGGTATTGGTCCTTCTGTTGGTGCCAACCCTCACAAAAGCGAGACCCGTTATATGTGGCGGACAACAGTTCTTCAAATCAGATATAGAACTCACAAGACATTGGTTGACAAAGGGGATGCAGGTGGGGATGTACCCGCCTTTATTGGCCAAATGTCTATTTTTTTATACAATTCTCCAAGCTGGTAGGTCCGGCAAAAACCTTTCCAATAGAGCTTCGCCCTTCCGATAATCAATTTAAATTTCATCGAGTGACACAGTATTTGGTTCAAACAAACCTTAATGCTACATGTGTCAATTTGCTTTTCCTTGAAGTTTAAGGTGTCTTTGTAACATAAATATTCATACAAACATATATATCAAAGATATATGTTTATCAGACCATGAATGCTGACAGGTTTGCAGTGACAAAAAAGCACAGGTTCATTTTTCATGTTATGTATCAGGGGCCAGTTTCATAATAAACTTCCATAAATTTTGCGTTTCATAAGTTACGAGCACCTTGTACCCTCCTCGTAGCTACATGAGTTTTGTTACTGCTTACGGGAGTTTGGGTGGATTTACAGGAGTTTTGGGTCAAGTTAAGCAAGTTTTGGGTCAGTTTACACAAGTTAGGTTATGAAATGGTGAGATATGGGAGTTTGAAACTCTTGTACAGTTCCCGTAAGTCTGAACACAGTTTTTCCCACAGGTTGGTAGTCACCCAGGGTCCAGAGGTACCGGGCCGAGGCTGTGGTCGCACGGCTATGGCCTCAACCATGTCATATCACCTCAACACAGGTGGGTTAATTTTATGTTGTTTTTTTTTCTATATGTTGAGAATAACACATTTGAAATGCAGCATTAAAGGGAGCCAAAAGCAATGTAGTGTCAAAATATGACAACATTTTGCAAACTCAAATAACTTTAAAAATACATTGTTAGAGTATAACTTAAGCCATTGGTACAGTATTAGTCATAATAACTAGATATAACTTCACTTAAGTTCCATAATACTCATGCCATGTATGCCTGAAAACAGCAATGTTTGTAAACAAACCAATTTTGCTGGGTCACCAACGTTGACTTGAGATGAGTTTGAATGTGTTTTGATGTAGTTCAAGTATGTATTTACAATCTATATTTTACTACAGGTCTAGGCTATGGTCATAGAATATATTTCAATAGTTAACAAAATTTGCAAAATTTTGACCCAACATCGCTTTTGGCTCCCTTTGATAGTAATTTAATAGTAGTACTTTTTGCACAGACTTAATTATACTGGGCCACAGGGCAACAAGCATTAGTAATCGTGTAATGTGATTGAATCAATCAGGCTTTTAAGGTGTAGGCCCTCAACCTCTTTGCAGCACTCAAATTACGTTTGGTCAAGGTGTTAAAAAGAATAAGGCCTTCTTCATAAAAGTACCTACCTCGTCAAGAAGCAATGTAACAGTCGCATTCTAAGGGTGTGCCTTGTGTCAGAAAAAAAGGATTAGCTATAGGTCTTTTTTGAGGGGTAAAGCTAACTTGGAAACAGTTTTGGGAAGCCCGATTCACCCACAATCAGAAAAACCATTGCATCCAAAATTCATTCAGTATCTGGCAGCCAACTTCGAAATTTCTTAGAGAATGATTATTATCATCATCATAAACATTAGCAAACATGATAAAAAGACAATAATGGCTATTTGAAAGGAGGCTTTTATAAATTAAGACTGCTCAAAATCAAAAGTATTTGTAGCAGGGTCTGTTAAGGTCATTATCTTGAAAAGAATTTACAGAGCGGATGAAAGCAAATTTTATTTGAGGCACCTCATAAAGGTCTGCCAGATTCCAATATGATTCAAAATAAAAGGATATATACTTTACTCTTTCATCACAAGATTTCTTAATTTCATTTGGTATGATGATCCCCTGGGACCCTTTCATTGAATTTGACAGGGGAGCCACTTTGAAATGTCAACACAATCCCAATGTAGGCCAAAAATCCTAAATAGTAGACGTCCAGTGAAATAATATCATATCGCAACTTCTGAAATGCCTAGAAACACATTGTTAGCATCACAATCGGGAGATAAAAGGACAGGGAATTCAATTATTTGCCTTTGGAATCTACACAAGAAATCTAATCCAAGATGGCAAACTTATTTCCTATCGAAGGATAAAAGCAATTTGAAAGCAGTTTTTGAAAGGCTAGGTCACTCATGTTTAGAAAAGCCTTAACATTTTATTATCTATTTCATTTAACATAACATTTGGCAGCCATCTTTAAAGTCTTGTAAAATTATATTGTATCATTCAATTAACCTTTACCATAGATAATTTAATGAACAATGGATGTTTCTACATGTTAACAATGTATTGACAATCAATGGGCTGGTAGTAAGCCAAACATATTAAAATACAGGATGATATAGTGGGTAGAGTGCTCGCCTCGCACATAGCTGGACTCGGTTTGAGCATTGGTTGTGCGAAGTATACAACCTTGCCTTCTGCATATATCAGCAACATGTGTCGAGAAATTTGCTATGAGAACACTAACCTGAAAGGTCTTTCTTGAATGAAAGTAAATGGATATGAAGAATGAAAAAATTCGAAAAATGACAATTTTAAGATGATTACAGCCATCCAAAAATATAGTGAGAATTTTTGATATAATGGTATGCAACATTGATAGGGACTCTTGCATTGCATGTTTGTAAACACTATAGAACTTTGTATAAAATTCAGATCAGCTTTTCATAAATCGCATACATGTAATGAACTACTTTTAAGTTGAGTTTGAGTGCCCCTATGACATTATTATGGGAAATTAAACTGACATAGAATGTAAATATATATATCTTAAATTTCGTTTTGTTGTGTCATGTTAAATGTACTTAATTTATCTCGTCCAATAGCCTATAACTATACGTTTTAAAAACGTTTGTTTACATCTGTAAGTTGTAGATAAGTTTATTATTCACTCATGTGTTTTTATGTTTTGTATGAATTGAATTCTTTTTGTCATGTATTCTTGTGTCATATATAGAGCAAGTAATACAAATAGATTTTCAAAGAAATTTTTAAAATGGCTTCAGAATAGTATATTAATCCCAGGATATTCTAAGATAGCAAGCCATTTTGGGATGTCAATTACTTGAGCTTTCCAAAACTGTTTTTAAATACCTGTAAACACTAATTCATCATGTTTTTTTTATGTAATATATGAAATAAGGAATACAAAAATAATTTTCTAAGAAATTCTAAAGATGGCTGCCAAATATCAGGTTATCCCATAAAGTCTACTGAATGATAAGAAATCTAATATCCCTCAGTATCAAGCATCAAATAAAGGAATCTCATATGGCCAGTAGTGTTGCTAACCTATTTTTTTATTTCTCTTTTACTAGGATAGATCCACGCCCCCCTTCACCCTGCAGTGATGTGTACCGAAGGACTCCACCCCACCTGTTAGTCATCCGACGGCAGGTAGGCCATTTTTGATTTCCCCAAGGGAGGTCAGGGGCGGATCCAGGGGGGCCTGGGGGGCATGAACCCCCCCCCCCCCCCCCTTTTTTTTTTTTTTTTTTTTTTTTGGTGGACCCCTAAACTACAAAAAGAGGGGGAAATGCCATGCGTGCCTGCCTGAATGCATGGCATTTTAGTAGTCAGCCTTTATATATGCTAATTCCCTCCCCCTTTCAAAATCCTGTATCCGCCCCTGCCCACTTAATATCATTTCCATCTATTTAGTAAACGTGGAAAAACTTATGGTGTTTTCTTATAAAAAGAAATACATATATCCCCATTCCACGGTTTCATAAGTGCGTCATTTCTTCATCAAATTTACATATATATGAAGTACTTGTACCATTGCCATTTCTAGGTACACTGTCCCGACGATGGTTAGCATTTGAAGGTACCTTTCATCTTAACATGTTTACCAGCTAAACACGTGCAACTAAAGTATTGAAAATCTAAACACCTCTTTCTTCTCAACTTGAAATGAGTCAGAACTTTTTACATTCTAAACACATAAATTCAATTGTGTTTAGATTTCCGTTTCTTAATACTTGAATCATAGATGGATTGGAGATACCTGTTCATTGCTATAATGTAGTGAATCACAGCAAAGTAAAATGTACCCATGTTTAGAATAAGTTGTAAGGGTGACCCAGTGTCAGTTCTCTTCCCAAACAAAGATTGCAGCCTGATAAGCACAACTGGAATATATCCCATTCAAGTGCTTATTTTGTATATATCAATCTCAAATGTAAGCTCCTTGTGGCAGCAGTGTTGGTACTCAAGTTGGCGTTACTGGTTGTTATGCACATAGTAAACATAAAAGTATAATTCTTTTAAGACACTTTATGTATACTCCAACAAATTAAAATCAAATAATACGATCAGTGGCCCATTGCACAATACTAATCGCAACAACGAAAACAACAAAATCTTTCTTTGTTACTTTTATCGTAACAGCAATCGTTTTGACAATTTTTAAAATGTTATTTAGAATGTCCTTAATGAACTCTATCTTTTACTGACTTTTTTCTATTTTTTTCCCCATCATATATTAATTTACAGAGTTTAATTTCACCCAGTGGTTTCAGTTCAATGTTCTCAGTTTGTATTAAACGATATATGAGAGTCGGTAAAAACAATAGTTACTCTCCCCTATATTATAATGGAAGTGTCTTTGATTTGATGTTTATCTTGTTAAATCAGTTGGTCTTCCAATTCAATGAGCAACTCTCAGGCTAGTATTAAACAACACTTCGAGCCTCTCAGTATCTTTCTGTTTTGTCCAAGGTCTAAATATGGTAATGGTCCAATAGTCAAGGAGAACTTAAGCCCCCTCCCCATGCAGAGTTTATCATCAATGACAATCACATTATCGGTTGACCTTTTAAAGTCACTCGTAATTGTTGATTGTCCGAAAATATTGATCATCCAAAAACTTTCATTGCACAAAATATTTGTTTCAAGTGGACGCGATAGACTACGAATTTATGGATGATAAACAGCTGTTTATTGCCCCCCAAAATGATGCCAGGCTGTTTGGCGATAAATCCGTTTATTGTCAGTCTCTTTCACCGTAATATTAGGCCTGTTTAATATGTTTATTGTCAACAACGACGGGTTATTCTTTGTCTTCCCTTTTTACCGTCAGAAAATGATGAAGCTTCTTAATCACTTTGCCCCAGGCTGTCTACTGTCCCCTGACCTCAAAACGCCAGTCATTGTTGGCAATAATTCTCAAGTTTCCTCACTCTGTGGGGACAGGGCTTTTATAGTTATGTTTTGACGAGCATAACGTATCTGAATTTTCAAGACAGATTTATGTGGATCAAGATGAGAGTTGGACATAACTGCAGTTACATATTATGATGTTATGGGCTCTGAGAGGTCAGATGGGATGTGTTGGGAGGCAAACAAGCAACATTTTGTTCCACAACATTAATCTTGGATCAGAGCCTCATGAGGCTGTTACTAGACCTTACTCTACACATGCATGAAATCTCATGGAAATTAATAACCATGGTATTAATATAAGAAGACCCGCTGGGGACGTCCGAGGGTGGCCGCACGGACCGGAGGGGGCAGTCCTGCCCCCGGAGGTCCGTCTGGCTGCCCAAGGATGTCCCCTAAGGGTCTTCTATATTTTATCACCCAAACAAACCTCCAAACCCCCCAAAAAAAAACTCCAAATTGTGAAAATGAGGAGCGGGCCGTACAGCCAGTCAATGCGCACTGACCCTTGTATGGCCCGCTGCTCAGCCGTGCAGGTGATAAACGATGTGGACACCGTGCTACATATATATATGGTTTAAGCAGACCATTGCTTTTTGTAAAACTTATAACATAGATTCTTTATTTACAGTGGCCTTTCTGGGGTCCACGTGTCAACCATGAAAGCACCTGCCGTCCAGCTTTACGCTTCGTGTTTAGAAGGTATTACAGCTACGACCATACTGTGAACCCATTTGCCCAACAGCGGTAGGCTATTTGAATTACATTTTCCAAGTTGTTTAGTAAGCAATATTTATATGAACATGGAAATATTTATGATTAAGGCGGTGTAATTTTATTGATTTAAGTCTGTGTTTGCTAGCTAATTCACTAAAATGCTGTTCAGAGAATTAATAAATAAAAACTAGTTAAACCAAAGCCAGGGTTTGTGCATTCCCATCAGTTAATAATACTGTGTATGGTGTTGACAGCAAGGATGATCCAAAATACAAGAATGATGCCTCTAGTCTCTTTGAAATTTGAAGAAAACTGACTAATGCTAAGGTAGAAGTAATGTAATAATGAATAAGAATTGTCCAATATTTTGACTGTCATGAAATATCTTGTACAGGTTGAAAAGCAAGCATGTGTCTTTTTGTATTATCAGACAGTTTGCTTCTTTTAAAGCTTTATTTATCAAACAATCTCACATCTATGAAATGTTCTCCATCGTGCTCCAGCACATGCTATTTTACAGGATAGATTATTAGTTCAGGAAGGCATTCAGATATTCCTATATTGATGTGTTATGTAATTATAATAACAATCGTTGCTATATAGCGTCCCAGCCAAGCATGTTACGTTATTATGATGTTGCAGCAATGTTCTTTTTGTTTTTTGTATTGGTTCTTGTTACATTATTTGGATGGCTCCAAATCATTAAAAGGAACTTCATGAATTTATAGAATTGTAATTAATGAGTGAAGCTTTACACTGACTATATATTGAATTCTGATTTGATCTTCAGATATAAAAGTGCCTAACATATGTGTTTAAGCAATTCTCTATATGATAGAAAATAAACCCATCCCATATTGGTTATATCCTGGGGTTCGATAAGGGTTGGACAATATAGACATATATGTGATTCATGTCTCCAAGATTTGAGGTTACTTAAACAAGCAAGAACTGTGGTTTTCTATATCCCCAAGTACTGCTAAAACATTATCATCAATGTTCTTAAATCTTCTCAATTATTTTACAGATTGGCATGTCTGCCAGCCAATCAAAATACTGCATTTCAGGCTTAAATAGGGTTTGACATTATGGGTTAGACTGATAGGCTTTACCATTGGATCCTATGGGAAAAACCTGAAAATGAAGGCCCACATTTTATAAATTTTAGGATGATATTTAATTTTGTATTGTGTAACTCTTGTGAGGGATTAAGCACAGAAGCAATTTTGATAAAATCTCATGGTACACTTTAATTACTGCTGGTATAAACTGGGATAAGCTTATTAAATAATGGGGGTTGACTAGTTGACTTAGTGAAATCATCATAGCAAAGGTAAATCTATATTAGTGAAATCATCATAGCAAAGGTAAATCTATAATGATCTATAAATGAACTGTAAAATGTAATGTTCTTGCTTGAAATAGAATCACATAGAGTAAACTAATCAAGAAATGATAAATCAAATGGTATTGAAAAGCAACCAATACCCTGACCAATTACATAAGTCTTTGAGCATCAACATGATAGTTTATACCTGCAGCCTCACTAAACAGACATTACATATATGTTTTAAGTTTTCTTGCCCCTCCTATACCTGCACAATAGGAGCATGATGTATACAGACTGTCAACACTGTAACATGATTGTACAATTAATATTCACTCACACATTTTCTGTATATTATTTGTATTTACTCAAAGATTTATATCATTTTCATAAATGACATGTTTGAGCAATGGAAAAGGACAAATACAAAAGAGCTTGATTCTTGAGAAAAAAT
This sequence comes from Lepidonotus clava, assembly GCA_936440205.1. Taxonomy (NCBI): domain Eukaryota; kingdom Metazoa; phylum Annelida; class Polychaeta; order Phyllodocida; family Polynoidae; genus Lepidonotus; species Lepidonotus clava. Next base: position 64,991,013 of record OW387134.1, on the reverse strand, counting down.
GTCTCCCTTTGTTCTTTCTAGGATATACTCTCCTCAATTAAACTCACCAAGGAACAACATATTTGCAGGACTTCTGCCACAACAATTTACAAGTCTATCACAGGTGAAAAAAGCATGTTACTATAATCATTTTTTCACCAAATCAACTTTCCAACAAATTTGCCTATTCATCTTCATCTATACTAAACAGTGCTTATTTTACACACATAATTTCTTAAGTGTTTACATCTTTTGTCATAATATATGCTAAAAAAAAAAGACAAATGGATGTCACTCCAACAAATATTGTTGGCAAAAAAGGAATATGATTGCCTCATTATTTAGAAAAAATTCTCAACAAATAATGGTTTACTAGAGTTTACAAGTTTGGCTTGTTTCATGATTCAAAGACCATGCCAATATTGGTGTAGGACAATAATACATTTATAAACATTTATCATCGTTTGCTAGTCTATCGGTATCTACATTGCTACGGCGCTTGCCCTGCTGCTGCTGACTGGAGCTGTCACTGGAACTCTCCTGAGTCTAACTAGTGGCAAGTAATACACATAGATGTACTATCAAAAACTGTTCAAGACAGGCACTGTCCAATGTCCAGGGGGGATTCTGGGTATCCACTAGTTCTTCAGGCTAGGAGGTGGGAGATAAAAGGGATCACCATGTTGCAGCACAAGGAAACTAAATAGATAAGGGGTTGCTGGTTCTGTCCCTATTAGGCTCCATGCTAGGTATAGTCTTATTTCATGTCATCCCAGCAAACAAAATCCCATTACTGCAATATTGTCACAATGTCGTACTTTTGTTTGTTGTGACTTCATGAAAAGGTAGACTCCCAGATACATTGATAAAATGCTCTGAAGCCAATTCAACACAGCCAATACAACCAAAATTTGTTACCATGAAAGAATGTTGTCATATTAAACAACATGTAGTTAACATGTCAAAGGACAGTATGTATACATAATAATCAGACATTATGGGCATGTTGTGGCCCAACATTATACCTTTATGTTGTACCAACATTGGTGATATATAATTTCACAACATTAGCAACTCAAAGCCAACAAGGTATTTTCATTGTGTTTTGGCTGGGATGTTTAACGTTTTTCTTGCTGCCAGAGATGTGTGCTATGTTTAGTTTGACTGTATATACCCCTATAAAGGCACTTAACATGTGTCTTGTTGATTACCCACAATGCAACTGCTTCGTTCAAACAATTAGCTTGCATTTGATAGGCCTTTAACAATATAAGGTCCACTCTGATTGGTCATATTTTGTCACATGACCCTCATACACTTTTTTGTTATATGTACCTGAACATTTTAGTTCCATTCAACTTTATCATAAAAGAGCAGTACAATCTGTGCTACCTTCTTGATAATTTCTCTAATTTTTATATTAGCAAGGTAATGCAGTAGCTTGGTAGAATATGAAGTATTTGATGATGATATTGAACAAGTCTATCCCTTATGAACTAACATGTTCTTTGATCTATAGTTAGCTCATACATATAACATCAAACTTCTCAAATCATATGTACGAACTAATTCTTATACACAAATGTTGATCACTAATACAGGACCAAGTACCGCCGCTTCAGGAACAATTACCGATACTACAGGGCAAGTTCCACCAACAACAGGACCAATGACTTCTACTATGGCACCAACAACCACCACTATAAGGGGAATGACCACCACTATGGCACCAACACCAGCCACAATAGGGGGAATGACCACCATTATGGGACCAACACCTGCCACTATAGCGGGAATGACCACCACTGCCGGACTAACACCTACCACAATAGGGGGAATGACCACCACTGCGGGCCCAACACCCACCACAATAGGGGGAATGACCACCACTATGGCATCAACACCCACAACTGCAGGCCAAATGACCACCACTATGGGACCAACACCCACCACTACAGGGGGAATGACCACCACTGTGGGACCAACACCCACCACTTTAGGGGGAATGACCACCACTATAGCATCAACATCCTCTATTTCAAGCCAAATGACCATGACAACAGGATTAACATCCACCAATACAGAACCAACTACCACCGCCACAGAACCAACAACCACCACTGCACAACTAACCCCTATCACTGCAGAACCAACCACCACCACTGCAGAACCAACAACCACAACTGGAGAACCAACCACCATCACTGCAGAACCAACAACCACAACCGCAGAACCAACCACCATCACTGCAGAACCAACAACCACCACTGCAGAACCAACCACCACCACTTCAGAACAAACCACCACCACTGCAGAACCAACCACCACCACTGCAGAAGCAACAACCACCACTGCAGAAGCAACAACCACCACTGCAAGACCAACAACCACCACTGAAGAACCAACAACCACCACTGCAGAACCAACAACCACCACTGGAGAACCAACAACCACCACTGCAGAACCAACAACCACCACTGCAGAACCAACAACCACCACTGAAGAACCAACAACCACCACTGCAGAACCAACCACCACAACTGCAGAACCAACCACCACCACTGTAACACTAACAACCACAACTAGAGAACCAACAACCACCACTGCAGAACCAACAACCACCACTGCAGAACCAACAACCACCACTGAAGAACCAACAACCACCAATGCAGAACCAACCACCACAACTGCAGAACCAACCACCACCACTGTAACACTAACAACCACAACTAGAGAACCAACAACCACCACTGCAGAACCAACAACCACCACTGCAGAACCAACAACCACCACTGCAGAACCAACAACCACCACTGCAGAACCAACAACCACTACTGCAGAACCAACAACCACCACTGCAGAACCAACAACCACCACTGAAGAACCAACAACCACTGCTGTAAGCACAATGACAACTTCAGAGTCAACAACCACCATAGAAGATCCAACAACCACATGTGCATGTGTGTGTGATTGTAGCACAACAACACAAATGACCACCAGTATACAAGCAACATCCACCACAATGGTGCAAACCACAACCACTGCAACAACCACAGAACCAACAACCACCATGGAAGATCCAACAACCACCACTGTAGAACCAACCACCACCACTGCAGAATCAACCACCACCACTGCAGAACAAACCACCACCACTGCAGAACAAACCACCACCACTGCAGAACCAACCACCACCACTGCAGAACCAACCACCACCACAGCAGAACCAACCACCACCACCGCAGAACCAACCACCACCACCGCAGAACCAACCACCACCACCGCAGAACCAACCACCACCACCGTAGAACCAACCACCACCACCGCAGAACCAACCACCACCACCGCAGAACCAACCACCACCACCGCAGAACCAACCACCACCACCGCAGAACCAACAACCACCACCGCAGAACCAACAACCACCACTGGAGAACCAACCACCACCACTGCAGAACCAACAACTACCACTGCAGAACCAACCACCACCACTGCAGAACCAACCACCACCACTGCAGAACCAACAACCACCACTGCAGAACCAACAACCACCACTGCAGTGTCAACACCTTCAACATGTCCACTGTGTGTGTGCAATTGTATGTCTACAACACCAGTCCCTGGTCGTGGATGGCCATAAGTTATTCTTTCCTTGCCTTTAAAACAATAATTCAGCCTGCTATTCACAATCTTTAACTTCCCAATCTTTACATTCTAAAGCCTGTATTTCACGATGCGTTCATGTGCTTGCTTTCATTCATTGCTTGTGATCATACTTGCGTTCCATGAAAGCAAGTACAAATGCAAGTAAGAGGCTATATTCCATGATGCGTTCAAGGGGACTTGCATTCCCTGTAATTAGGAAATGCAAGTTTACTTGCGTTCAGATACAAAAGGCTTTATTCCACAATGCGTTCAGTTGCACTTGCATTGAAACCCAAGTTGCAGATACCAACATGTTGGTATCTGAAATGCAAACTACTTGCATTTCCGTAATTAAAGGAACGCAATTGGCAATGAACGCATAATGGAATATAGCCTTTAGTCTACACATCATACATCACTGTTTTTGCTTCATGGAATTGCATCAATTGTGTTACATTTGATGCAATATATCACTCATTCTGGAACTGAATTAAACTCCCCCAGCATGAGGATCATTAAATTTCTTCTTGTCTTATATATGGTTGATATTGTTTACTTTACATGAAGATGAACATTATGATAAAGCAAATCTGTAAGCAAAATACGGGAAAGTTTTTGAGATTTATATATCAAGAATATGTCCCTAAAATTTCAAGGCTCTGGGCTAAATATTTACTGATGTTCAAAAATATTTTTGAATATCAAGAATTTTAGGTTTGCTGCCCACCTACACACCCATTATTCTAACAACTGTTATGTGACTTATATCAATATATTTGACTATTTGTTAGCTATTCAATGATGATTTTCATCAAGGAATGCTATAAGAAATAAATCTTGTAATTGTGCTTAAAGGGAGCCATGCCATTAACACCTTCATCACCGGGGTCTATTCTTAAATAGAAAAGAAATGGCAGTATATTACATGAAATTGTATTGCTGATTTTCAAATTTTGGTCCAGATTATTTAGGTATATGTCTGTAAATACATAAAGAATAGTCCATTTTACCACATTTAGCATTATCTGACCTTCGTGTCTTCAGATTAACATAATCTTTTTTCTATTTTAATATTTAATTAATTCTTTCAGTATTAGATTCCCAAAGACAGCTTTCTTATTCATTACTCCGGGCCAGAAGACTGCATTTCACAATCATATTATAATTATTCTTGTTAAAACCATCTCAAGACTTAAATCTTTTTTAAATTAAATGTTTAGTACACTCTTATGTCTTTTACAATAATTGGGACACTTAGGATATCAGAAAATCCTTGATTAACTAGACATCTGGTATTTTTAAGTCTTCAAAAAGCGTCATCTTTTAGAGTGCCACCTCGTGGGTAATGTGAGAGATGGCTCTTTGACTAATATAACCATTGAGTTGGAAACTTAGATAATTTGACAAGGGGGTTAGACATAGGCTATCAGAAAGGGGTTAGAAAGTTAGAGTGGCCATGTCTAACCCTTATTTCATATACAGCAGAACCTGATTTGACTAACTTTCTAACATCTTGTTTTATCTGTGTATAGCCTGAATGGTACACGATTTTGTGAGAGAGGTTGGGTTGTGAAGTGAATGGTAGGAAGGTTGAAGGTGAAATGGGATTGGGGGTAATAATGGAAGATTGAGGTGGTGAGTGGGACCACCTGGTGTAAGGTGGTTGAGATATAGGGAGAAATGTGGGGAAGGGTGAAGTGTCACCTGGTGGCTGCAATGATCAATCCCGCTCCCAAAGGGGCATGACAAGACAATTATTGTTCATTGAGATTGGCTTACTATTGCAAGAGTAATCTATTAAATTGGCCCCAATATCTGAAACCCGTTTGTTTGGTAGCTTGCACTGTTTGACCTACTACAGAATTATGTCTATAGTTCAGTTTATAGTAAAAGGTATGACACTATTTTTTTAAGTCTTTGATCATTGGTTGTTTAACTTATTTTGTTCAAAAATGTGGAAAGATGTCTGCATTAGCATGTGCAGGGAGTGGGATAAACTAAGGTGAGGAGGTATACTCGACCTTTTGAGAATTATTTTTTGTATTCACAAAATAACAGATCAACTTAATTATGTCAAAATTGGTTTGTTTGCAGATGACTTTGTGTCTTATTGTGTATCTATCATATACATAAATTGTCTGAACAACATATCAAGAAACAACTTAATTATAATTGCTGCATATAAACTAACGCCGTTAACAATATATTATTGGTCTCTTGTAAGAAATCTTAAAGATGCAAAAAACTGTCTTGTAAACTGAGTGAGTGAGTGAGTGAGTGAGTGAGTGAGTGAGTGAGTGAGTGAGTGAGTGTTGGGTGTTACGCCGTACCAACATTCAAGGTCATTTTCATGGCGAACTGTCTTGTAGATACCTAGTACAAATGCATGTACGAAGTAAATGAAATAAGTTACCATGACTCACACATACGAAACATTAAATAGAATATAGAGATTGACATAGACAGTAACATGTTGAAGAGGGCATCCCCCAGATAGACATAATACACAAGCAATTCTCCCTACCACGGATAGCATATATCTTGTGTTCAACGGGCACCAAAACCAACAAATTCCACAAAATTTTCCAAATCCAAATAATCATGGAAATCCATTCCTTGAGCCTATTTCTGGCCCATGTTAAAATCTAAATGATGAAATATAGTAGAAAATCATTAATAACACGTTTTCCTTGCTCAACTCAATTATTGTGGATCAGCAAAAATAGGGTTTGTTTACAAGCAAATGGAAATATTACTGTCCCTCAGGGAATTCTACTTTAGTTTGAGCTAGTTTTTACAGCTAATACTTTACCACTGACCTTAATTAGACTCATTTAACATATTTCTATACTTATCTGAGTTTGGAAAATTGTCTCAATTACATTGGTTTTGGCTCCCTTTTACCTGAAGACAAGCCTAAATCAAGATGGGAAATATGTCTATAAAACATAAGGATTAACAATAGAAATGTCCATTAATCATGGCATTATTTGTGGTTTAACATGGTGGAAAGCTTTTATTGACTCTTTTCATTTGGTATCTGTATAAGTTAATTATTTTTTAAATTGGTTTGAAAATTCATTGATTAGAGATAAAAAAAAAAACAAAGCTGATATTTTTAAATTTTATATAGGATTTCCTCTCTGTTTTGTTGACAAAACTAGTCAAAATTAACCTGCAGGTAAACACTTGAAAAGGTTGTGCAGTCTCAAACTATGGAATGTCTTGAAAATAATCATATTTTTCACCACAACAAGGTGGATTCCGTAAACAGTATTCAACCATAAATACTATTGCTGGAATTTTGGATGAGATTTATTCACATATTAACTCTGGCTTTTCGACTGCAGCTACCATCCCATATAGGTGTTTTTCACGTGCAATTGGTTTGAATAGTAAGAAAAAGTATTAAGTATATGTTTAAAAATAAACTAATATATGATAAATTTACTGATTATATTCATGGCAACACTGACATACTTATCAAATTTTCTAATTCCCACACCGTCATTTTTATTTGTTTAATGAACTACTCCTACCTTGCAAAAAAATGATTATCTTGTATTGTTAATTATTCTGCATTTATGATATGGTTTAAATGTATATCTATTTCACACATACACAGAATACCGAGTCTATGTACTTGATTGTAAACCAGGATAAATAAAGTGAAATTAATATATATATATATATATATATATATATATATATATATCATAAGAGTTCTGGGGTAACAACCAGGGGCTTTAAGCACATAACTAATTCTCCCTACCATGGATAGCTAATTTCCTTTATTTCACCCGAGGTTATCCTAGATCAAGATGCATGCTTGTTTATCATGCATGCACCAGTGGTGGATTTAGAGGTAGGCAGAGAGGGACCCCCCCCCCCCCTTTTAGAGCCAAAAATTAACTTTTTTTAATGTAAAATTGTCAGACCCAGAGGGTCCAGCATAAAGTTTTACAATAGGGCGCACACACACACACACACACACACACACACACACACACACTTTTTTTTAAACCTCTGGATCTGCCCTTGCACTCTGTTGATGAACAATGATAGAGAATTATACGCAACTGAAAACAACTCGGAAAACATTAAGACCAAATTAAAATCAAACAAAATAAGACTTAGTTTATATGTATGTCATACATATATGCCTGAATAACCTGTGTATTGATATAGATAGGTAAAATCGTGCATGAATAAGTTTTGAATAACTACCTGTCAAACTATTGCACCTTGTAAAAAGAAAATATATATTGAAACTATTATGTCTATTTTATCCAGACTAGACCTCTGTATATAATTTGGTTTATTGTTATGCTATTATTATAGTATATTATACTTGAATGAAGACATTTCTGTAAATAAGACAGCTTGAATCCTGGTGTCCGATGTAAACTAGCTTTAATTAGCTAATCTGATGACCAGTTGAAATAAAAGCAATTAAAAAAATGCAACTACCTAAATCTGTGTTTATTCTGGTCTCAGTGGTTGTTCAAAGTGTGAAGTGCCTGCAAACAGCTGTCATCCTCCTGCCCCTTACCGGCAAACATTGACAGACGGACCACAGGGCAGTGCTCGGCCCATTTTGTTTAAGTCGGTAAAGCCCCATTCGCCGTGGCCTATTTTCACATCGCAGAAGCAAGCGAACATTTTATCTCAAGCATTCGCAAATGGTCTCAGGTACGATAAAATGATTGCAACCTAGAGAAATTGATCGTAGAGCATTCACACTGGAAAATTCGACTCCTTGCGATAATTTTCGCAAGCAATTTCAACTAAAATCGCACAGGATCTCTACGAAAATATTTAACATGTTGAATAATTTCGCAGTGACCCACGTCGCAGAGGGCTACAAAAATGCAACGTTCCCAACGCTCTGAGATCGCAGAGAGCTGTGACAAACCACGTTCACCACGGCGAATGGGGCTTCAGGCCCCATTTGCCATGGTCTATTTTTGTGTTGTCGAGACTTGCAAAAAAATGATCGCATGCAATCGCAAATAACCTCAAGCCCCACTCGCCGTGATGAACGTGGGTTTTCTCTGTGATCTGAGAACGTTGGAAATGTTGGGTTATCGTAGCCCTCTATGACCTATTCCCTTGCGAAATTATTCAACATGTTGAATATTTTCGCAGCAAACCTGGTGTGATTCAGGATGAGATTGCTTGCAAAAATGATCGCAAGGGAGCATTCTTTTCAGTGTGAATGCTCTATGATCATTTTCTCTACCTTGCGATCATTTTCTCTACCATGAGATTAGTTGCAAATGCATAAGATATATTTTTCGCAGCTATCTACGACGGAAACTTTGACCACGGCGAATGGGGCTTCAGGTGCGACAAAATGCTCGCAAGTTAGAGAAACGTTGGATAACCGTAGACCTCTGCGATCAGATACTCTGCGAAATTATTCAACATGCTTAATATTTTCGTAGAGATCCTGGGCGATTCAAGCTGAGATTGCTTACGAAAATGATTGCAATTGATCGCAGAGTGCCCTCCATGACAGTGTGAATGCTCTGCGATCAATTTCTCTAGCTTGCAATCATTTTATCGCACCTGAGGTCATTTGCGATTGCTTAAGATAAATCTTTTTTTAGCTCTCTGCGACAGAAAGATCAACCAGGGTGAATGGGGCTTGAGCAAAATTATACAATTTGGTGAACATTTTTTGTAGCCTACCTGATGGATTCTAAATGAAATCGCATGCGAAAATTATTGCATCTGATCACAAGGTACATTCCCTCTTAGGGTGAATGCTATTTGATTCATTTCGCTGAACTGCGAATTTTCTCTCTCAAGCCCCATTCGCCCTGGTGAACGTAGTTTGTCATAGGCTTCTGCAATCTGTGAACGTTGGCAACGTTGGATTATCGTAGCCCTGTGCGACATGATTCCTTGCAAAATTATTCAACATGTTCGATATTTTTGTAGAGATCCTTTGCAATTCTAGGTGGTATTTCTTACGAAAATGATCACAAGGTGCTCCCCTTCTCAGTGTGGATGCTATACGATAAATTCTGCTGGCTTAAGCCCCTTTCGCCATGGTGGATGCGTTTTTCGTAGGCTGTGATCTGTGAACGTTGGCAATGTTGGGTTAACATAGCCCCCTGCGACCTGATTCCTTGCGAAATTATTCAACATGTTAAATATTTTCATAGAGAACCTGTGCAATTCAGGGGGAGATTGGTTGCAAAAAATGACCTAAGGGACCTCAACTCTCAGTGTGAATGCTATATGATCAAAATCATTAGCTTGCAATCATTTTCTCTCACATGAGTTCATTTGCGAATGGATGCAATAATTTTTTCGTGGGTTTCTGCGACAGAAACATCAACCACGGCGATTGGGGTTTTATGATTATTTTGTTATACCTAAATTATTTGCGAATGCATACAATCATTTTTTCACAGGCCTCTACAATACAAGCATCGACCAGTGCGAATTGGGCTTCACTAGATTATCTACCCATGCACGAGATACATTAATCGCATGCCTCTGCAAGAGGAAAATCGGCCAGGGTGAACGGGGCCTTAAAAAGTAACTTTTTAAAAGCTAACATGTGAAGAACTCTTGTAATTGCTTTTCCAAAGCACATGATTATCCTAGAATGGAATGGAAATCCTATTTTTAATGAGGGAACACTCATGATTTAAAGTTGAATACTGACGAAGTGTACCGGTAAATACAAGTTTAACATGGCTGGTGTGGTGGGCTTGTTTGGCAGTGAAGTTTGGCACCCTTGTCAAACACCGATAGTGTTTGTCACAAATAGGGACAAGGACTGGCACAATCCCCCCGCATTATAAATCTGAATTCCTGAAGGGGGTATTCCACTACACTACATGGGCTGTATTATCAGCATAATATGACTATATTATAGACAAATTTGCATAAACGAGTGATATAATGGTTAGAAATGGCAATTTGGAGCATGTGTCATATGTATAAGATGAAGTTGTATCTATATAATGTGCAATTTTCCTTGTGACACTGTCACATTGCAGCCCAAGTCGTGTAGTGGAATATACCCTTTAAGGAAATAATCGCATTAAATAGCAGAGCACATTGCATCATAGTCTGAATGCTATTTCTCTTGATTTTCTCAAAATTGCAAATAAAAAACGAGATAAAAAAATCGCACCTATACGATTATTTTATCGCGGATAGGACGTGTTTTTGCATCCAGGGGAGGGGAACCCCCAAAAAAGTACGAAAAATTACGTCAATGAAAGGTTATGAAACCCACGATAGGGTCATTGATCTATCGTGGGCTTTTAGAGAAAAAAGATGTCCGTGAATTTTTTTTATAAAAAATTATACAGTCTTAAAGTGTCCCAATGTATCTCAAACACACGTTAGAAAGTATTTTAGTTGAATATTTATATTATGAATGACTTTAGTATGGTTTTTCACTAACTCTAATGTCCACGAAATTTACGTACTGTTTTTCTGGGGAGAAATTTCGTCCTTCATTGACACCGTGTGCGTCTTGTGCTTCTTCAAGTTTGACTGGCGCCCATTCCCCCAAAGGAGGAGTTGTTTCCCACCTGCCAAACCGTCCAGCACCTGTTTACTACATAGTAAACGCTCAATGAGTAGAAATACATTTTAACAATTCGATTATCTATTGTTACGCACATAAGGACAGCGTATATAAATGGCATTATAATTGGTTTATTGGATCTCACCCCTTGCACCGTTATTAATCCCCTTGAAGGATCAGACATCTGAATGAAAAGTTAATCCACACTGTCAAAAGCCACTTGAGTTAACACGTCTAATATCCCATGGCTACTAATCCAATATAGGTTTCAATAGAAAGTTACAGCGCTTTACTTCAAGGAGCAAGACGATCTAACCTTCGAGGAAAGCTATTTTCCATATATCCTTTACATATTATTTAAGGTATCGTCTATTTCCATCTAATCCTACTGATATTGTAGTTCAGTTACTATCAGAATTCTCCCTACCACAGATAGCTGACTTACGGTATTTCAGGCACCTGCAGGCCAATTTTGGCCTTATTTTGTCGACAAACATACATGGAAATCTATAGCAAATTTACAAATAATTGCCATAATTATATCTAAATGTAATGAATGAATTTTCAAACCAACCCAAAAAATCATTGACACATGTAAATAACAAATGAAAAAATAGTTGATGTTGATGCCAACAATTTTAAACCACAAATAATGCCATGATTATTGAAAATTTCTATGTATAAGCCTTGTGACTTGTCGACATATTACCCATCATACACCTGGATCTAGGATAACCTGCAGGTAAAATCTAAGAAAGTGGCTATCCGTGGTAGGGAGAATTAATACGTAAGGTATCTGGCGCATTCAGGGGCCAGCGAACGATCCCAAGACGTTGTGAGAGTCTATGAGACGCTGAATGTAACTCCTTCTTGTGTCCATTCTACAAAAGTTATTCTTAATATGAGAGTAAACATGTTTAACTTTTTTGACTAAAGGAAAAATAAATCAGCTGTAAAATTACATGGACAACGGCAAAATTAGATATAACCGTCGGTCTATGATGTTCACCTCCCAACTTCTTCGATCACCCTCTTCTACCTCTTCGATCCAACCGAAAATAAACAAAAGCTATTTCACAATCCTGATTATCTTTTCTAGTCTTAATGCAGTACTGAATATAAACTAGAGTATAGTGCACGAAATAGATTAGTGTGTGTGTGTGTGTGTGTGTGAAATTGCCAAATACGGAAAATAATAATAAGTCGGCCCTTTTAATTAAATAATTAACAATAATAAAAGAAAAGTTCGAGACGCATAGGGAAAACATAGCGGCATGCAAACAATGGTTGTCGCCAAAATAAATACCACGTGACTTACATGCAATCATGAATATTAATTGGGCCTCCGATGCAGATGCGTACATTTTTCGAAAAATGTATACCAATAAAATGATACCGATAATCATACTACCCGAAAAGAAAGCTAAAGTGACCTAGGCCGCATTTTGAAAAAATAAAAACGCATCTGAACACTTGGCGCTCCATACACCTGACTCTCTAAGCCGCACGTCTGAGAGACCCGGGAGGTGCCAAGCCCAAAGGTTAGAACCAAACCGTGAGAGCCGATAACGTCAAGGGGTGGCTGCAGCCTGGATACAGCACTGGGGGTTCCCTAACCCTCTCCCAGTACCCTACCCCTCCCCCAGTACTATACCCCTCTCCCCTTGAAGGAGACCTTCGTAATTCTATTGTTGCTCAAGCCCTGGTCGACCCTAGGTTGGGGAGGAGATAGAATTGTGTGACGCCCAAGTGACCGCCCTGGAGGAGGATTTACCCAACGACACCTGCCCAGCCTCCTGGGAGTGGACCTGAGGTATACAGCAGATCTAGACAAGGTAAACTCTCTTTGAGCCGGCCGCATACAGTCTCATAACTAGATCTAGTGTGCCAGAAGCAACTCATTTTTGTCTTTGTCTTTTTTGTAACAAGGAAGAAGTTATAGGTTTGGCTTGTTGGTTTCGTACATTTCAGGTTTCAATTTATATGAAGTATTGCACATCAACCGAACGGATATAGTTCATGGTTGTTAAAAAATCAAGGCAATATTCCGCTATGAGGTATTTGCTTGTGGAACTATGAAATATATAACGCTAGCAAACTGCCGCAAACATGCTTGTCGTAAGGTACCGCAGGCAGAAATATAGGAAATACTTACAATACTTGCTTGCTGAAGGTCCTACCGCAAATGAATTTACATAGGTTTTCTATAGATTGCTTGCGGTTGATGATACCATGGATGTTGGTATCTGAACCGCAAACTCCTATTGGTGGGTAAATAAAAGCACCGTAAATGCTACCTACCACATAGTGGAATATGGCCCTAACACTTAAAATTGGCTGCATACAGTCTCATAACCAAGCTGTAGTCTGTATAGGACAGTTACTGGATATCTGTATTTGATATTAAAGGGAATCAAAAGCAATGTTCTTTTGAAATTTGAAAAAATCGCAAACTCAATTAAATTCATAAATGCATTCTTAGAATCTGACTTTTGTTATTGGTATAGTAAAAATCGTGAAAATTTACTTTAACTTCACTTGAATTCTAGAAAATCCATGGCATTTCTGCTTTTATACGGCAATGTTTGTGAACAAACCTGTTTTGGGGGATCAGAAAAATTGAATAGAGACAAGTTTGAATGTATTTCACGAAGGTTCAGCCAATTTTTCACGGTCCATATTTTACTATGGGCTGAAGAATTTTCTTGTCTAATTGCTGAAAATGATGCTTAATCGTTATGGAATCTATCAACGTCAAACCCGGGCGTCTTCGATAGGTTACTTTATAATGATGATTATGATAACACTGCAAGAGAATTTGCACAGAGTTTTAGAAATTCTTATGTAAACCCTACGGTAAAGTCATAAGAGTGTTGGACAATTTGTCAGAGAAATACCATAAGGCTTCCATGAATCTAAGGAAAATTTTCGAGATTATAAAAAGGCCAACACTGATCACCATTATGAGCATTTTGCCTATATATATATAATATATATATATATATGGAAACGCCCCTTTGACTAGAGTTAACTGCTTAGGGGCCCAACTTGATAGTGTATCAGCATAATGTCTTGTATCAGCATGTTATTGTAGAGCTGAACAAAGTGGACATAAAACAATGGGAGTTGTTTGTATGTTACATAACACGGGTTTAATACTATCATCATGTCTTTATCGCCTTTGACATGGTTAATCAAGTTATGCAGTCATGTCTTTTATCGGATTATGAGCATTTTTACAGAGATATTCCATGATATCTGAACATCCCTAAGCCTATTCTATAGAGGTCCATAGTCTTTATTAACTGCACTGCCGTCAATTTCTTTAGTAACTGGACTGGGTCTTCTTTATACTTCAGCCATAACTTCTTCTAATACCCAAAAATATAGTAAGATGTCTAGCAAGGTACCTTTGCTGGTTGGATTTCTCTCCCCGACTGCATTAAATACCGTTGGTTAATTGGGTTTATATATATATATATATGCAACCACCCATTGTATTGTAGTATCTAGAGGTTTTTTTTTACATATATATTTGTTATGATTATGCAAAATCTACGCAAAAAGGAGGTTGTGTGTTACTGAGGGCTTTTTCTTCGTTTATACATGTATAGGCATACTTTTTTATAGAAATTCAGAAAATGCGCTCGTTTACATTTCCAATATAATTTTATCATATTTTTAGCATTCAACTGTTATGGCTTGCGTTTCAAAATCTGCATCATGGTTACTGTCATAAATATGTAGCACATACCAAGGGGGGACAAAGCAATTTTCATTGGCATGGTTTGTATATACCATTGAGGACTTTAGCCCAAGAAGTAGTTTTGTGGGGCAATAACTATTGCTGAGTGTACTAGCAGTTTGTACTTGATTTATGATATGTCAATTACATATAAAATCTTGAAAGTTTTACTCACAATACAAAAATTGGCATTAGTATTCATAGATAGGCATTAATGCCCTCCAGGGCAATAACAAATCTTTAATTCACCTGTTTCTGAGAGGGCAGTACAATGGTGAGGGTATACATCTTTTTCATTAAGGTGGCGCCACATGGTGGCTTCAAATAGAAACACTTTTTTAGGGCTTTCCCATAGTTAAGGTATAAGAAGTGAAGTGACCTAGTTACCAAATGCCCAAAAAGTGGACAGAGTGAGGGACTGCACAGGTTCGTGGGAAAGGTGTATAGGGTTTTACTCCTCATATAGGATAATGATGACTGACACTTAAGCATAAAAGAACACCTGTAAACATAAGGAAGATTCAAACATATGATCAATTCAAACAAGTTCAGAAAACTATGATAGTAAACCATATTCTTGAACGTTCTTTTGAAATGTCAATTTATCAATAGATCGCGTTATGAATAACCCGAGAATGTTTCAATGGATATAATAATACCAAGATAATTAATGTGTATCTAGTATTCTGATATTAATAATGAAATTATGTGCAACTTCATATCATATTACATTAAGATCTAAATGTAAATGGTTTATATATTTGTTATACTGCAAAGATAAATTGTTAACACTGTAAACAATTGTTCTATTTTGCATCACCATATGAAATATTTGTCGTAGTTAAGTTATGCTGGACTTATCAGGAAATCCGTTATGACTGAGATAATAAACCATCCAAAAAGAAATAAGCGTATTAGGCTGACATAGAGGTTAAGACGTCCTACGTAGGTCTATACCTGCGTTACTTCCAGGTAAACGTGCGAAAGTTCCCAGGTGGCTGGGAGCACTTCGGAAATAGCGGGCAGACTCGAAAACATCAGAGATCAATAATCAATAAGCCATCAAACCATGCAAACAGGACTTTTAGAGATCGGGTCGAGCCTACTTTTCGATCAATTACCAGGCTCTTCTCTCTACTCTATGACCGGGGGGGGGGGGGGGGGGGGGGGGGGTGGGGGGTGGATGGCGGGCGGGGGCTTGGGGTGTTTAGGTGTTGGCTGCATCTTGAAAGATTTCTGTTTTTGTTTACAGGCTCTGTGTTGTAAAGTTTACCAAACACCTCTGCAAAGCAATATGATTTGTTAGGGGCCTTCCATTAAGTATGTACGCATCAAGGGAGGAGGGGAGGGGGGTCTGAGATTTTTGACAATGTGTGTACGTACTAAATGGAAGGCCCCTTATCAAGATATTGAGCAGTTGAGTGAACTTG
Organism: Lepidonotus clava; assembly: GCA_936440205.1. Classification (NCBI taxonomy): domain Eukaryota; kingdom Metazoa; phylum Annelida; class Polychaeta; order Phyllodocida; family Polynoidae; genus Lepidonotus; species Lepidonotus clava. Next base: position 64,974,653 of record OW387134.1, on the reverse strand, counting down.
CATTATTCCTCCTTTCCTTTAGTCATGTCATGTCTGCAGATATGTTAAGTGATTTATATACTCTTCATATGTATATATATATATATATATATATAATTTATTTGTGTATTATCATATATAATGTCATCATATTTATCATCATGTTGTCTATCAAGTTTATTTATTATGTAATAGTGTTATTCTTAATACTTTGTAATCGGACATTAAGTATACACTACGAAGTAATAGGTCCATGGGTATTGAACTTTGAAAAAGAACGAGGAGCGAGAGCTACGCATGTTTATAGAAATGTATTTCATAATCATCGGTCTATTGGCAAAAGGCCGTATGAGTGGAACTGACTTAAGGTAAAGCGTTAAGGCCAATTACGGTCAACAAAGAGTAACCCCATAAGGAGCTCTCACGGTTAATAAGATTTCAAACAGAGCTTTGTAGGTTAACTAGGTGTTGTATCATAAGTGCCCGTCATCCTGGTTCTACGGATTTGTTTTAGTTTTCATGACCATTAGTAGTGGTTGCTGCTAAGGATTTGTGGCATTTTTGTCATAAAAGACATTTAATTTTTCAATAGTGGGCGCTCGCTAGTGGTATATATATATATATATATATATATATATATATATATATATATATTGGCGTATATATATATATATGATATATATCTACCAATGAATCTTGTAAAAGGTTTCTATTGGACCAGGTATGAGGTATTAGGTACAAGGCGTCTATGGGAGGGTCTACTGCGCAGACTCATGAAAAAGGTGTATAGGATGCATGTTTTGTTGGCATGTTCCCCCTTGGTCTCTATACGTAATTACACTTCTTGGCTCTCCTCATAAGAGCTCGAGCATGCAATAGGGCAATAAAGGGTTCCATGAGATGAAGATGAACCCGGTCAGCCAGCTTAAAAACCGTCTTAGCAGGGCAAGTAATTTAATCTTGACCGATAAGCTTTCTTCTTATCAGAAACGTAATTACTGCCTTAACCACAAGATTAAACAGTACCACGCAAAAGGGCATTTTAGTTCAAGTTATAACCTTCAGGTCTGCAGTAAATCTTAATCTGAGTCCCTCTAGTTCCTAATATACAATGAAAGCACAGTTTCCATGAATTATATAATCATGATGTGAACTTTCTGCACTGTTCCCACTGTCGTGTAAAGTTACAACAGGAATGGATAACTGTATTCTCTATTCTTTATGTTTGTTTCTGAATGATATGGCATTAAACCATACATCCTATACAACATTAATTTTGAAAGAAAATGATAAAATTTACTAATGATATAAGACGTATAACCCTAAGCTTGATTTCCGCTGACGATTTCTAAAGGAAGAAATATGTATCCTTGGAATATATGGTTAAGAATCAAAAGACGGTTTGACTGCGTCTTATACACTTATATATTAATATTCGACTGGTGACTCAAGCCTTAGTGATAATACATTCAAGATTCGAACAATCATAACCCGGAGACGCACTCCCCAGTAGCCGCTACTTTGTTTCTAACAATAACTCAAAGCAGAGGCCGAGGTGTGATTGAATTCTCATGGCCAATGGCATCCACTGGAAGCCGTGAGGAGATCGTGTAGGTTTTGGCGAATAACCTGTCAACTGGGGCTCCAACCGAAAAACTTCCACGATACAAGAAAATTTATTGTGGGGTGTATTTAAGGGCCCACGATACAAAAATTCTGGCCAGTAAACATCCATGATAAATTTTTGATGTGATAAATCTTATTAGGCCTAAATTCATTCAAAATGTATCTGAATTCAGATATAATGCTTTCTAATGGATGTTTGAAGGACATTAGAAAAATTTAGGATTAGAAAAAAAATGAAAAAAATCTAAAAAAATTCCATGAAATACCATGAGTCATTAATATCCCACGATCACAAATCTAGTGATCGTCGGTATTTAAATGTATCATGGGGACGAAAATTCGTGACTTTGTTTTGGTTGGCACCCCTGGTTCAACACGCCTTATATCAAACGAAAGCAATATGTGTGTTATGCCTGAGTCGCACTTTCCATGCTTGTTAATTTATCTAGATTTTTACGAGTAAATAAATACAACGGCTGTATGGGCGGTCCGTGTTAAGTTAACAAACCTGAAATCCTCCAATGTGCCCGTATACTTTTGGAAAGGCCCTTGCCATTCAGAACATGGGGTATAATTGGTAACGAAATAGTCCCTGTGTATATGGTTTACGCAGTTAACATTAACCTCTGGTCATGTAGAGCTTTGGAGAGGATCAGAGGACTATAGGCTGGAGCAATGACTTTAGTTGTAAGCTGGGCCGTGAGGGTAGTAGGACGTCCTGCAGGTAGGAACAACGAAGATTCATTTAGCATTGTTCTAGTCATAGGCGGTGATATGACATTATATATTAATATACAATTTCATTAAGGTAATTTGAAGCCATATTTTTGTAACCTTCTTCTTCCGGCAATGTTTCAGCTTAAGTACAGTAAACTTGTTTTCATAACTAGCTAGTATATATAAAGGGATGGGAATACATTATTGACCAATTTCAAATATAAGATATTTTTTAAATTGCTTTAGAGAAGCATTCAGTAATATAGTATAGTATTAAGCTAGTCATATAATATAGACTGTGCTCAGCTTTAAGAATTTTGTTAACATTAGATTTGCATTTTTTAAGGATTATGGTTCATCGGATTTGTCTTTAACAACCTTTAAGTAGATTTTTTTTTTCTCTCACTGATGTGAACATTTTGGTATGCATAGCCGGACTTGAAAATAGTACCTACATAAAAAAATTAATGAACATATAGATTTCGACAGCTTCAGAATGTTGTTGTCCCCGCAGTTTTCAGTCCCTTCCCTCCCCGACAAAATGTTTAAGAGAGGTTTATTTAGGTTCAGCTATCAATTAAAAGGGCATTTAAACATCCAGTTTGTAAAAATATACGTCGTTAAAAGGACAAGTACAATAGTTGAAATAGTTTTAGTCAGATAGGATATAACCTAGTTACATTAGACCCCATGGGTCTAGAGGATCGATCATGACATTCAAAGGTTGACTTTAATCTCATTTCATTAATAATTGACATTTAATTAACACGTTTACAGCTGTTTTACTACATGAGCGCACGCGACCACAAACCTAGACCTCAACGTGGCAACCACGCCATCTACTGGGAGAAGCTGGAACTGCATTATTTAGCTTTAATCCTTTATATTTGACTGTAAACGATTACCCTCAAAAGCCTAATATGTGATATAGAAGGTTATACTTAATTATTAATGAGTGGCCGAGGGTACGTACAATATAAATCATATCGATAAAGTATAGATACTTTTCGGCAAAATAATTTGTTTTTTTTAATATCATATTATGCTGGAAGTTTACAATTTGGCCAAATAAGGCCATTTTTCATTGTTTCCCAGTGTGACATCTAGATATGGGGATTTGATTATTGAATAACGGGTGAGTACAGAAATATCCGTGCTAGGTTAAATTGTTGTTATGAAAACAGTAATTTTGAGAGTATAAAACTTAATAAGATAAATTTCATTGTGTACATTTTTTTACATTTAGGAAAAGCTGGTTGGTCCTCTCCCTGGACCTGGGGTCCTGAACTAAACGGTTCCGTGGTGTGGGAAATATACATCTGGGACTGGCGCATATTATTATAAGTTACAAGTGGGATTTGCAAACTAGAGACCCATTCATTATACAGTCTCCGATTCCTGGACACTTGTTTATTATTCACCGACCTTGCACAGAACCGTCAGAATATTCATAAAGGTGCCCCGTATGTTTACAGTGTAACCAACCTCTCCCATAATGAAGCGAAGGGCCATTGTCTATATTTATACTCCTTCCAAACTGAAGTTGTGTGCTAAGGTGGATTTAGGCCTTAAATATCCCTATAATACGTCCTTATCCCCGTGGTTAGATTGAGCCCTGACCCCTCTACTGGCGACGGATTATTACCTGTTCACCTGAGTGGGTGGGTCGGAGTCTAGATAGGAGTCACTCTGCTGTTCGAACCCTCTCAGTACGATTACAAAGGTAGGGAGCAGTGGTTATAAAAGGCCTAGTGCCACCGGCCTTTATATGCATGCGGTGCCCTGTCTATGGGAAGCTGCATCTAAAAGAACACCTGCCTCGGTAAAAGCGTAGGGCTATGGTCTCTACCTTCTCATAGATTTGATCATACAGGAGCAAGGGTGAAATAACCCAGTACACCAGAACCACTGAGTCTGGTGGTTCAAACCATCAAACAAGCTCGGCGGAGAGTGGGGTAGGGGTTTGGGGGCCGATTATTGGGCACGGTACATGGGCCTGGAGTGTAGGTAATAACAACAACACGTGTAATCCCACTCACTCCAGGGTCTGAGGCAGATAACACCTGACAGGTAAGGCCCTCCTCCAGGGGAGTACTTATACTCACTCTTGTATCTATAGACCTTGTGCAGACGTGATACCATGACCACATTTTGGTGATCACCATGTGACTATCATATCCACGTGGCCGGTAGATAAGGCTTAAATTCATCAATTCTGATTAAAAGAAATAGTGTATGTTGACTTAATGGGGTTATATCAAATATATTCAGAAGGAATATTTAATCTACATATCGTAAAATTTTGGAAAATGACACTTTCAAAATGATCACCAATATGGCTGCCACACCCTTTCTGGGCGTTGTGGCGTCATCTGCACAACGTCTATATAGGATATATCGAGACTGGAAAGCTTCTCTGTGGCTCTGTGTGAACATTTCCCTGGTGGCTGGTTGGAACCCAACTAGACAATCGTGACCAAGGTCTGGACATTACCAAAGTATTTTGGTTTACATTTAGTGGCAGCCCTTACTGCAACTCTACAATGGCCATAATGATCAACCCAAACCCAAACCCAGTCCAACCAGAGCCCAGGTGGAACCCCTGCAGTGAATAACAGGTTTCCCTCTGGCTTTCTAGCCTCGATATATATCCTATATTTACATAGGCCTACAAGTTTTCTTATGGTAGGTACCCAATGCAAAACTACAGCCCCCCCCCCCCCCCTTCTTTTTTTTTCGTTTGTTTGTTTGTTCATGATATGACAGCGCAAGTTATATAACTCTGTGAAATTCCAGATGTTGGATTACAGGTCCCTGTTTTCTGACATGTAAAGGGAGAGACAATTGTATTCACCACAGCTGCTGTATTTGGCTCAGAAATATATAGTGTGAACAGCCTAAAGTGTGCCCTTGATGTTTTTTTCTTATACAAAAGATAGCCCTGACAGCCCCCCTTTTTAGAGTTGTCTGGTCAGTGACAGCATCATCACCCCCCCCCCCTTTCCTGCCTTTGCCACAATCACAGCCACAGCTCCCAGAGGCCGTTTTGCAGTGCCCCCCCCCCCCCCCCCCCCGAGCCCTCCTCCGGGTCCGGGTCTATCTGTAGTATCGGATACCTCACCTTGACGCCGGAGGAACGCAGGAGGGACGCGGGGCTGCGTCTCTATCGGTATCTCCAGCCAACCATGTTAGGTTACCACCATCTGGTGGTGCCCTGAAAGTTCGATACACCTGACTTCATACCTTTACAGGTGTTCTGTTTGTTTCACAGGTGATGCGGGACCCCCAGCAGAGGGGAATCATGGCAGGTGTGAGACGCTCAGGTGAGGCACACCTGTGAGACGCGCTACCTGAGGCCCTACTACCTCCAGGGGGTGGACAGCGGTCACCATGGGAACCCTCATACTGCCGCCCATCCACTTCAATGACCAGGTCTATGATTCGGTGAGTGCAAATGTAACATAATTATTTAGTTGCTGTATTTCAAGTCTACAACACAAGTCCTAAAAGTTAGAAACACTATTTTGGATATATGTATACTATAGGTCTGCAGGGCAAGAAAGGACTGAAACACTTGAAATATCTGGTCCTTCTACCTGTCTGAAAAACGTAGTGCCGTTAATAACGTTATGATAGAAATTAAAGTGGTATATTTAGATTCAGTATATTTTTTTCTATCATTCAATACCAAAATTGTTTGTCAGGCACAAGTATTTTGATAAAGAAATGGGAGTAGAATCTGAAAAAGACAGCACAAGTTTTCAAAATAATGAGCATCTTCCCATGTGACATTGCTAATGAATATAATAAATAGGAACAAAGGGGGAAAAATATAAAATACGTTCAGATGATAAATGGCCACAAATGACACACAAAATATGTTAAGAAAATTCAAAAAGTCATCAATTATGCGCTCCCTCACCAGTAAACTTATGTGTTTGATATCAAGTTAACTTACTAAAAATCTTTGGAAATTAGAACTGAAAATAGAGCTGAAAAACAAAACCAGCCCTTTCTTGCCCTGCAGACCTATAGTAATGATCTTTGAAAACACTATAGAATAAAATTAATTGCTATCTTTTAGAGCTTTGACGCTAAGATTAGCAGCAATATGAATGTCCTTAAAGCTGTTCTATACCTTCAATGTAATTAAAGTTGTTTTGTACCTTATGACTTGGAGTTAGACATATATTATAATGTTTGACTGCCCTCTGGTGGCTCGGTTGGAAATTAATCATTTTAATTCAGTTGCTATCACTTGTCACTATTATACCAGTTAAAGTTTTGTTGCTGTGTACGTTTATAGATGTCTCATCATTGCCCTATGTTTGCCGCACACAAGCTACATCGATACAATATACCTCATCTTGGAAACCATTGTAGATATACTAGGAGTATAACTATGTAATTAATATTCACAATGCAAAAATGTGCTACCGGCAGTTCAATTTGATATCAGAAATGACTAATGAGTTTAAGTGCCCATGGACACTGATATAAGTATTTATTTTCTAATAATTATCAATATTGTTATATAAATAGATATAAAGATAAAAGAATAAAGCATTTAGATAAATGATATATATTCATTTATTTATATATGCCTTTTATATTTAATCTATTCAAGACGGCCTCCCATACAATACCCGTCTCACGCGACCATTCAATGGCCATAGACTCCCCAATGAAAAGAGCAATCAGCTGGTCGTGTTCTCACGAGAACAGACTCCCACCTGACGGGGAACGCTCCCTCCAGGGTCCCCGCGTCTCCCCGGCGTCTCACAGTAAACTCCTTACCTGTATTCCCACCTGTAAGGTACCCCTCCAGGAGCAGGGAGGGTCACTGCACTCAAACCAGGGGGAGGGGTCCATGTGGCTGGTATTGACTATCGGTCAGTTTAAAAAAAGACATAATGACCACCGTGGACCATTGTTTGGGTTTATATTGGAGGGAAAGGAGGAAATCAAAGAGGCTATATATATATATGTGCGTGTACATGTATTTTGTACACTTTAGATTATATATGTTGAAAACGTACATGACCTATTCTGAGGAATAAATCTATGGAGGACTATGTTGCGAGTTCTGACCAAACGAGCTAAATTTTCCAAAACGTTTTCTTTTTAAATTTTCTTTTATGTTTTAAGACTTCTCCAGTGTATATGTTTATGTTTATATGGGATCAGACATACAAATTCTCAAATTTCGTAATTTAAGTCCTTCATTGTCAAATTTCGACACACACATACACAATGTATATATTGAATAGAATATGGTTAAAGTGTCATGCTATTGGCAAATTTAAACGCGATAGAAGTTGTCTAAAAATGTCGGACGGAATCATATAAGTAGAAGAAATATACCGGAGGTGTAGGCAATCAGTTATCGCATGTCATTGGATGTTTAAATTGCCCGAGCCATTCTAATCTATATCTAATAACCGGTTAACCCACAAAGGTTAGGAACATAACACATTATACATAAATGCTCCCAATATTCCTGTGTAAGGCTATTGGCACCCAGAGTAGCCGGGTCAGGTTACTTTACCTATATCAATATTGAACATTATACCCATGGTTAGGTTCCACTTGTCGGTATTGTCGCGGCCTTTATTGGTCGTTTAGTGGGTCCATTCAGACCACTTATATAGGGCTGACGAACGTGGAACATGAGTTAGACCCACGCAGAGCATGCAGGTTTATTGTTGGTAAAGCCTTGTTCCCACCAGCCGATTTTGACCACCTGTAATTTGGTTGGTTGGTTGGTTATTGGTTGCTTTATGCCCTAATCAACTGCCAGGGTCATATCAAGGGCAGTGATGGTGATCGAATCTATGAGAAGGTAGAGACCATACCCCTATACATTTACTGAGGTAGGTGTTCTTTAATGTGCCTGGTCCCATAGACAGGGCCAGACACACAACAGCCAGTGGCACAAGGCCTTTGATATCCCAGTCGTTGTCACTGGGAGAAACACAGAGGGGTGTAGCAGCCCTGCCTGGCCCTGCATGCCAAGCGAACGCTCTAACCACTTCACCACCCCGTGCCCCCACCTGTAATTTGGTAATTTATTAGTTTTAACTAGTAATATGACAAAAGATGTATGTCTTACCTACCATTTGAAAGAAGAGAATTAAAAACCATTTCTAATGGCATACAACATGTTCCTAATTAACCGATATTCCCACTGCCGATTTTTTAAAACGGCAGTAAAATCGGCTGATGAAAACAAGGCTTAAGGCTCTCCTGACCAGGGTAACCAAAATATTGAATACACAAAACGCCCGAGGTTCAGACATTTATTACATGCCTTACACAATATATGGGTGCCCTCTCACCCACTTCAAATACCTCCGTCGCGGTTTACAGGCATTACCAGTGGTGTAGTCAGGCCTAATAGACCCTGCACAGAGCATGGGCCCAGTCACCCTATGAATATTATATACACACTCCCCCTCAGATCCCTGCCTGGTCTTTTCTCAGGTGGTTTAGGCCTCTTTCATAATAAATCTGACTCGGTCTGTGACGCCATTGTTGTCTTTGACCTTGGTGGGGGAGTAGAGGAAGGTAGCTACGGGTCTTGAAGTGATCCTTGACGTATACTGGGGGACCGGGGGGCAACTAGAGGCTGTGCATTAAGGATACGATGAGGTGGTCTAGTTCTGAGGGGGTGATTAAGGTAGTATTGGCTCAACTTGGGTTTGGGTCCCCAGTGCAAAATGGACTCTGGGAACTGTGGCAAGAAAAGGGAGTCTGTCACTGACCAGGCAACTCTAAAAATATGGGACTGTCAATGCTTACTGTCCTGTAAGATCTTTATAGAATAGCTTTTGTGTCAGATGAAGGCATCAAGGGCAAGTTTTAAGCTGTTCAAACTCATTCATAATGTTAATTGTATTATAATCTTTGAAGAACAATGCCCATTATATTTGTTTTGAGTGTCAAACACAGTAGGTGCAGTGAAAACAAATGGGCTGTCCCTTGAAATCTCAGCCCCCTGTAAACCAACATCCAGAAATTCACAAAGCTGTCATATTGTTAAAAAAAAGTGGGGGGTTGCAGCTTTGCAGTGGTTTTCTAGGGGCCTTCCATTAAGTATGTATCCATCAATGGGGGGGGGGGGTCTGAGATTTTTGAAAATGTGTGTATGTTCCAGTACAACTCCAATGCGTAATTTTTACCAAGGTCTAGTACAACTCCAATGCGTAATTTTTAACAAGGGCGGGTGGTGGGGGAGTCTTAGAATTTTGAAAATGTGCGTACGTACTAAATGGACGGCCCCCTACCATCAAAGATCGAGTACCCCCCCCCCCCCCCCGGCCCAGCCTCTCTCCCCCTCTCAGAGTGAGTACCTCTCCTCGGCCGACCAGTCCATGCCTCTGCTGGCACCGGGCCTGGGTTAATCACCGCTGGGAGCCGGGACTTAGCAGTAGGCCCCGATATACGGAGGTAGACAAAGGAGGCACGCTCCGACCACTCACTAACTAGGCATTGCTAAGGTCCACATCTCATAAACGGCTCCTAGCCGCCCTACACAGCATGGCCGGATCTTAAGGCGTTATAACTGAGTTAGAGCTATAAGTAAACTGTGCGCGGAGGACTGGAGTGAACAACATTGTCGTAGTTTTGCGAACCAAACTGTAGGCTATACACACTTACACGGTTCCACCAGCTGCGAGCACACGGAGGCCACTCTGGTGATTACACGAGCTACACTAATGCCTTGCGGGAAGCTCTTGAGAGAATGAAATTTGCTCGCGAAATGACGTCACATGCCCATTTATATATGTGGTAAACCGTGTAAGCGTGTATGTGGTCCATATGCGCGGACGCCATTGTGTAACTACATGGCGTCCTGACTGGTCATGTGGGGATCAGAGCATAGGCCTGCCATGTATGTGTGTGTGGGTATTTCCCAATGTAAAGCCTACACGGTATTAGGCGGCGGACCAAAACATACTCACAGTAGGTCTACAACATTCATATTGGATAGGGAAATGGACCAGAATCAATCAATTATCGCCTAGTTATTAGAAGCACAGAGATAGGACTTACTATAGGCCAATGTGGGTTAGTCTAGACCCTAGTTCCTTGCATTATTTCCTGTTATGACCTTTCTGAGTTTGTGGAGGGGTACCTACATAGACCGAGGACAGGAACAGAACTAGTCAGTCCGTTATCGCCTATTAGGAGCACATAGACGGGACCTAAGTACATTATTACGTGTGTGCGTATAGTCTAGACCATATTCCCAAAGCACCGTGCTCTGGTAGGACCTACCTGAAGTTGTGAAGGTGTATTACAGACCCGGGACAGGGACATTGACCAAAATAGCCACTTGCGCCATGCCATGTTAGGACCTATACATAAGGCTGTGAAGGTGTACATAGACCCAGGCACCTTGCCCTGTGGCCCTGTTAGGACCTACCTGAGATTGTAAAGGTGTATCTATATAGACCGAGGATAGGAACATTTACCAGAACTAGTCACTCAGTTTTCGCCCATTAGGAGAACATAGACGGGACTTAAGTACATTATTACGTGTGTGCGTATAGTCTAGACCATATTCCCATACAACATGCTTAGGACCCACGTAGGGCTGTGAATGTGTACATTGACCCAGGTACCATGCCCTGTTAGGACCTACCTCAGACTGTGACCCACCAGGTACCATGCACCTGGAGAGGACCTCCTCGGCCCGTGGAGGGCGTCCCCCGCCCTTCAGGCCCTTCAGCGCCGTCCTCCAGGGGGACCCTAATGACCTTCACGACCGTCCCAAGGTCAAAGCGCGGGCGTCCAGCGCGGGCGGAGTGACCTTCAGAATGCAGCTGCAGTTTAACCTGTCTAAACCGGTGCTTTCCACTCACTTTCAGATGGCCGGGCTGTCGGACCCCTCCTCCGGGGAAGGAGGAGGCGGTCAGCGGCGGCGAGAGACGAGCAGTTCGGGAGGGTCGAGCCGCTCACCCCTTGACCTCCCCATGGGGGTCACGGCCGGTCAGACGCAGCGGACCATGACGGCCAGCCGCGCCGTCCGCCAGAGGCGCTACCAGGCCGTGGGGCACGTGACCAAGGCCAGCGGCGCGCAGTGCGAGCAGACGCGGCGTCTGTTCGAGAGCGCCCTCCAGCGGGCGGACGGGGAGTCGCTCGTCAGCCTGAGCAGCTCCAGCCCGGAGCCCTACTTAAACTACACCACTACGACTAACTCCGTCTCCCAGCAGACCTACGCCAGAAGCCCCAAGGACCTTAACTCTACCGGGTTCTCCTTCAGCACCAGCCAGCAGTCGAGCCTGCCGAGCATCAACGACACCCTGAGCAGCTCGGCCCTGAGCCACTCAGACCGCCCTCCTCACCTGGTGAGCAGCTCAGAACGCGCCCCTCCCCCGCCGACGCCCTACGTGCGTTCTGCCTCCTGCAGCATCCGCGCCCGCCACAACGGGCCCTCCGCCGTCGGGTCGCCGCTCTACAACAAGCACTCCAACCGCGCCGCCGCCGCCATAGCGGCCGCAGTTCCGGTTGTCGTATCGTCGGCGCCTTCCGGTTCCGGCCGCTACAACCACGAGCGCTACTGGACGCGGTCTCCGGCGGCCCAGACGTACATGGACCGGGTGAGCTCGGCCTTCAGGGTGGTCACCACCCCGCGTAACCATAGCAACCACCACCACCCCGACGACGTCGCTTCCGGTTCCGCCTCCAAGGACCGCAGCGGCTTCCTGTCGCTGCCGCCGACGACCGCCGACTTTGCCGACATCCTACTGATGCCTGCGGACTCTGACCTCTGCCCGGAGGAGTACTTTAAAGGTCACCCTGCCCTTCAGCCCTCCAGGGTGGCTGACCCTGACCCTGGAGACGCACAGAGCGTCTCTCAACCCCTCCAGCGTCCCCAGCCCGCGTCCCCTGCACACGAGGAACGCCCGGGGGACGCTGAGGAGGACGCGGGGCTGCGTCTGATCGGACCTGAGCAGGAAGACGCCGAGGGGGCTAAGGACCAATTTAATGAGCAGCTCATACCCCTCGCGTCCACGGAGGAGAGTGTGATACCAGGACTAAGCGAAGAACCTGTTCGTTTGATAAACACAGTAGTTGAACCAAGTGTACAGATACCGCAAACCCCGACCACCAAAACAGAAACAAAGAAAGGGACGGTCCCACTGAAAGCTGCAAGTAAAACAAAGTAAGTAAAACTATCGTGACACTTCAATGTTCCTCTGTACAGTACCATTCTACAAATATCGTAAGTGATAGAAACCTTGGGCGTCTGTAAAATCTTAAGATTTGTTTGTTAATTTTAAAACTTACTATATGTTGATTAGAGCCCAAAGGTAAATGAGGGCATTTTGTTGATTGTCTATTGAATTATTTGTTTAACGACAGCTGTTGCCTGATCTATCACTTACACTTATAATGTCATTGTCTTCAACTTTGCTCACATTTAGTATTATGCTGTATGTCCAATGGACCACTTTACTAGGCTACTCCTAATTCGTATACGAGGCCACAGGAGAGAGGTGACCGCTTATGAGAGTAACTCTCAGTATATTATCCGATTATTTGTTTTTTTAAATCGATTGAGATGAAATTGGTGGCCGTTTGTGGGGGTGGCCGTAATTTAGGTATACCTCTGTGTATCATTACATTATTATGGCCAGCCAAACGAGCAACGACTTAGCAAGGCTGATTGTTGTACGGCAATTGCTGCATGGTTTATGTTGTTAAACTTTCCACCTCTATAATAATCATCCTAAGTTGCATACCTGTGTAATACCTGGCGATAAAATCACGGCACAGCTCGGCCTATTTGGGTTGGTCCTAAGGATACTGCCGGCATGGGGGCGATCGCCGAGTTAACTTAAGGTGTTCGACTGAGGAGATTATCACATTGGGCGGTCCACGCTGAAGCTAACTCAGGATTATGCAAGACCATATTATGCATGAGAAGAATGGACTTCAGGTGGTCTATTTAGGGAAGCTACATCTCACTAAGTGATAGATTATATCAAATGCCTCTTTTTTAGATAGCAGGCATTAACAAGTTTTATAATTCTATCATATTTCAATGTCGCTATCCCTCTGATTTAACTGTCTGCATTAGTTAGCATTCATTTGTAGGGAACGTTTCTATCTATCCCCTAGATCTATATTCCATTCCCCTCCAAAGGACCTTTCCATTGTTGAAGGTTTATTTACTTTACCTATAGATTTCGTAATATACAGCGGTAAACATAGATAACAAATCTGTAGACATTGCCTACCCCCTCCCCGTAGTTTGATATCAAACGTACAAATTGTCCAAAAGATATTCTAATCTTCGTTTCACAGTAGCCTTAACTTCCATAACCCATTAATTAGTATATCAACTAATGGAAAAGTTACAGATTAAACTCGATACTTAGATTATTTATGGTAATAACACCAATAAACACAGGGAATTTGATTGAAGAAAGAGAAATACAGCTGTTCTCTGTTTTTGTCAACCTTCCCCTATGTTCTGGAAATACAATACAACCAATAGGCATTACTACATTACTGAATTATGCTTAACTTCGGATCACTATAATACAACCTGCCAGGCAGCAAGACAAATTGCACCCCTTTAGACCAGCATTATCACAGAACATGTTCTACATTTCATAAACGTCCACAGCATCGCCCCAAACAAAAGCCGAACCAATAATGATTTTAGCCGGGACGGTTACGTCTTGTCCAGTACACAAATACGCGTCCAGAAAAGTCTGTATACCACATACCGATTTTTTATGCCGATCTTGTATTTGCTTATACTTCTCTGAGAAAATGGCATGAGTCTGTATATCCTGATCACCATTTGAATGAGAATTCAGACACCTTAAGTATGCTACTGATATGTGATATGTCTAAAGTTAACCTCGATCCATCTGACAAATATTAGAATAGGTAGCAAAATCGGCATGTGGAGTATAGGCTTAGTGCTGAACTTGTGCCCCAGGACCATTTAGCGGTAGTCGTTGTGTAGCTAAAGCGCTAAATGTCAACTAACAATATATACTGATTCTCCACTCACATGCTCGGCACCAGCTCTTTGTGACAGATAATTCCTGTGTGGACTTCAATCAAGGTGTAGAGGAAATCTGTTTAGTTAGTTCCTTAAAGGGGACCAAAACTAATGAATTCAACAAAAATTTTCCAAACTCAAATAATCATGGAAATCCATTACTTGAGCCTATTCTTGGCTTGTGCTAAAGTCTAAACCATAAAATATGGTAGAAAACCATTGAAGACATGTTTTCCTTACTCAAATCAATTAATGTGGATCCACAAAAATGGGGTTTGTTTACAAGGAAATGGAGATGTAACCATGTCTTGTGGAATTCTACTTTGGTTTGAGCTAGTTTTCACAGGCATTACTTTGGCACTGACCTTAACTAGACTCATCTAACATATTTCCATGCTTATCTAAGTTTTAATAAATTTTGTCAATTATAATTATTGGTTTTGGCTCCCTTTAAGACAGGGTCAATTGATCATATAATTATGTTGACTTATATTTTATAAGATCTTATATTCTATGATTAATATAAGTAAAATCAAGTCAACATGATTATTATGTTGACTTTACATAGGTTGTACCAGCTTCATTTCTTCGAGTTGCTGCGAAGATACTCTTTTTCCAAACCTTTTTTTTAAGATTCCTAAAATAATGATAAAGCGTTTTGATGTTTTGGTCATAGGCTACAACAGTATTTATAGACGATATGAAAACAGAAATCTTTATTTTCGAGCTTCACTAAATCTACCCAATGTCTGGACTTTTTTAATGTATACAAACGGCACCTGGCGCCCCATATTTAACCAAACCGGTTCTAGTTTATTGCGGATAGATGGACTGCATTTACCATGTAAGGGTTTCACAAAGTGGAGGTTCTGTGCCAAGTTAATCCATCTAGCTAGTTCTTACAACAACCCTGATGAGGGGCTTTACTTTGAAGTGAAGGACTATCCCCTAGGGGATAGCATGTGTCCCAAAACAGTTCAAGATTTCATAATCGTTCTACATCCATGACATTAAAGGGGACCAAGTGAAAAATTATGTTGGAACTTTGTATGTCCTGAAAAACTATGTAGGTACAGTCCATAGGCCCAACTTAGGGCTATGGTAAACACTGGCTGAACATCATCAGTTTTAGAGAAGTTTTTACTTTGCTCAATTCAGTCAACATGGACCTGCACTAATTGCCTTTGTATACAAACATATTGGAATATTACCACATCTTGTGGAATTATGCTGATTTCCAAGATGATTCTCGCGGATATTACTTTACATCTGGCTATAGATACTTATGGGATATATTTCTATAGCAAGCTGAGTCTCCAGACCTTTGTCAGTTGAATATGGTGGTTTTGGGTCCCTCTAAATGGTACATCAAATAACATTTTTTCAAAAGATTGGACAAGGTTAAATTTTTGATATCTGATCTACGATTTGGTTATATATAGGCCTATGACAACTTATTCCAACAATAATAAAACTGATTTAAGGGACATTGATCACCCCGTTTGTAATGCTGCGACAGTGTAATTTGCCTCATTTCAAATGTTTGTAATGTGGTAATGTATATACATGGGTAACATTACAAGGAATGTTCGGTGCTACCACCAAGATCATTTTATTTTACACATTCTAATGTTCTCCACCCTGGAGGCTTTAAATCCTCTTTTAGGTAAAATTGATAACTATTGACAATAATTACAATATTAAATTTGGTCCCATGCTTTACCCCCGTCAGTTTACCGTGTCTAAAGGAGGTATTACACCATGCAATATAGGTGATAATATTATGACAATTGCAGACAATTTTCAGACATGAGAAATAAAATCATTTTTTCAAATGTGGAAACTCCTCAATATTGCTAAGTTCAAACGATTCTCTCACTTCAATTGTTTGTGATATCATTTAATAGTCCCGATGTTACATTGTTACACGGCCCTATTAAAAGCCCCATTCGCCGTATGCATGTTTTCCCCTAGGAATCATTGCAATCTCAAAATCGAAGGCATAGGAAATGATTGTTTAAATTCGAAACTTTATCATAATAGACATTGGCGAGCCCAGGCGAGTCATGGAAATACTCTTCCAAAATCAAAATCTTCCACACATCTCCCAAAATTGAAATCTTCAAAGTAATAAAATCGCAACGAATTCCAAGGTAAAAATAGCGTACGAGGCCATGTCCAGCGGCAGCCACTCCCCCCCCCCCCCCCCCTCAATCCCCATCTGCTCACTGGAGGGGAAACAGGTTGCTGCCGGACATGCTATTTGATCTCTGGATCCGTATTGGACGTGATCAGTGTATGCTGTAATGCATTGTTAAGCGTGTCTGGCCATGCATGTTGAACAGAGGCAAGCTTTGAAACGTAAGATATGTATTATATTGCCGCTTAAGGTAAACTGTAAGACGATTACAGAAGTGACGTCATTAGTTTGACGTCATGTGTAGCATTCCAATATCCAACTGCCCCTGGTTAGCAGTTTGTGTGTGTTAAATACCTAACCCTCTTAGTTTTGTATTTATAATGTTCTGGGATAATGTTGCACGGCACGGTTGCATAATATGCATGGCTTGTTTCAAGTGGCATGCTAAAGTTCTGAAGTTGACCTACCGAGTTTTCCAGGACTCCTCTTTTCTTAATTTCATTTCCAAGCCGTTTCATTACTTAAGCAATGTTCCTCCAATCGATATAAGGAGGTGAATATAGCAGAAATAGAATCTAGCGAAACATTACTCTTTCTTGTTTTTAATGTATTTCAGGCCCGTACCCAGGGTCTGCTGTGGGGGGGGGGGGGGGGGGTGGCGAGGTTCCACAAGAGGAACTTTTGATCATATTTTCAATAATTTGAACTTGAAAAAGGGGGTGGCGAGCAGTAAAAAGTGGAACTTTTCAATATTTTCCTAATATTTCTGGCGATTTTTACATTAAATTTCGCAAGGAAAGGTGGAACTTTTGGAAACACCCCCGCCACCCCCCCTGGGTACGGGCCTGTATTTTGTTAAAGTGGTTCATTTTCACGGGCGCGGTGAGTCCGAGTAAAATAGTAAAGTACATACAATTTCGGCAGTGTCAGTGTTATATAAGAGCAATAGTACGATATAGTTTATTAATAAATAAATCTACGTGTATTAGGGGGAGCAGGAAAACTTATGTTCTAATACACTTAAAATAAGAACAGATGAAGGAAAACATAGATTTCCCATGTTAATTGGCAGTGTCTTAAAGAGTCAGACTGTTGTTAACAGTATTCGTTTGTGGGTAACATGGATGTCATAAAAATAATAGTGGACTGTGGAGGGCTCAATGGTTGCACAAACCAGCACTTTTTTTATTGCATATTTCTTGTTTCTATTTATAGCATTTCCCTACAACTGTTACAACTGTATGTTTATCATGCAGGGTTACACGAGAGGACAAACGAGACGCCCCTTCTAAACCGACGTCGCCGGGCAAGGGCCGCGCCGCCGCAGCCGCCGGCGGGGAAAACGACGACGCCGTTTCCGGTTCCGGTTCCTCCTCCAGCGGACTTCCGTCGCGTCCGAGCAGCGCTCAGTACTGGAGGACGAAGACGTGGGTCGACGACGCCACGGTGACCTCTACGCCCAAGGGCAGCGAGCAGGGCGACGACACGGGGGGAGACGCCGCACTCAATGACCCCCAGCAGCCAGCCAAATGCCCCAAGTCCCCGGATGTGAAACCGGAAGTCAGTTTTAAACCGGAAGGAAAGGGGAAGGTTGATGGGAAAGGAAAACCGGGAGGGAAGAATCAGGAGAAACAAAAACCGGAAAGGGGCAAGTCGGGAGGCTTAAAGAAAGCGGCGGAGGTCACTAAACAAGCCGCCAAGGTCGTGGAGGAGGAGGTCAAGGTCGTGACCCCTGCGGCGGATCAAGTCGAGGCTGTGAGGCTGACGGAGGTGCCCGTGGAGGTCATGAACCTGAACGACCTGAAGAGGAAGCGGGTCAAACTGCCGGACTTTATCTGCCCCAGTTCGGAGGACAAGTCGAGGGAGTCGGCCGTCCTCGACTGGCTGGAGACGACCAGCATCCACTGGGCCATGAAAACAGCCCCTCTATTATAAACTGACTATAGGGTCGAATCCAGGGGGAGGGTGGTCTAGGGGGTCCTAGGGGGTCCTTACAATGCACTCTTCGACGTTCGCACCTCCGCGCAAGGCAAATAGTCCGTGAGAGTACTCTCTGCTATATAGATCCTATGCTAAACACCGGTATTATAGTATCACTACGCCCTTCGCTAGTGGGCAGCGTCTGAACAGGGCCAGACCAGGCCCGTAGCCAGGGGGGTTCGGGGGGTTCGTTCGAACCCCCCCCCCCCCCCCTTTGGAGAACCCTCCTCTAATCTTTAACGTAAAATATGACACTAAATTAACCTTTTAACCCTTTTATTAAAAAAACGAAAAAAAGACCTAGTAGTCAAAAAACGAACCCCCCTCTGAGAAAAGATGGCTACGGGCCTGCAGACCCAATGGCAGCATACTCCCCCGTCGCTTCGCATTCCCCAAGTAATTATTACAAGGAAATCAGAAGAGAGAAAGGAGTATGCCTAGTGGCAGCTACAGTGCAGAGATGATTCGCCGTTAGCGAGGGTCAAAGTGGCAGAGTTGTTAAAATGAGCGGATGCAGTGGAGAGGTCAAGTCCTCCTAAAGATATAGGAGGATCAGCATTCACTCTGTGGTGGAAACAGCCCCACTGTTGTAAACTGAGGGGATTGGCGGATCCAGGTGAGAGGGGGGAGGGTCAAGGGGATCCTGACCCCCACCCCGCGCCTTTTGTTGGGAACTTACATATGATATATGACCAGGCCCGTAACTAGGGGGGTAGGTGGGGGTGGCGGGCCACCCCCCCATAAAGGACATTTCCCCAAAAGTTCCACCTTTCCTTGCAAAATTTAATGTAAAACCCCCTAAAAATAGTAGGAAAATATTAAAAATTTCCACTTTTTACTGCTCGCCACCCCCCATAAAGGAAATTTTTTCCAAAAGTTTCACCTTTTCTTGCAAAATGTGACGTAAAACCCCCTAAAAATAGTAGGAATATATTGAAAAGTTCCACTTTTTACTGCTCGCCACCCCCCTTTTCAAGTTCAAATTATTGAAAATATAGGCAGAAGTTCCACTTGTGGAACCTCGCCACCCCCCCACAGGAGACCCTGGGTACGGGCCTGTAAAAATATATGTGACAAAGAGAAATGAAAACTTCGCGCATGTACGGACAATTCCGCGACATCTTAGTACCCCTCCCCCTCCCTTTCCGAAATCCTGTATCCGACGAGCATTTTGTCATAGTTGGATCCAGGAGAGCCCTAATGGATTCTAACCCCTCCCCCCTACTGGCCCCGCCCCCGTTTCTTGTGGCTTAACTATAATACAACACAGGGGTTGCCGTTTGTGCTCGCAAAGACACCGTCCAAAAATACTCAACCAATATTCGGACCCGAATTTTCGAACCCCTGGATCCGTCCTTGTTTATTCTACCCTCAAAACTACATACTGTTTGAGGCATGAGAATGTGACTTGACAAGCTAATTGTGATAGGATAATTACGCCGCAATACACGTTGCACGACTGTGATAGCAGGACTACTACCCAGCGAAAGATACTTGATGAACTTCGAGGGTATCAAGTTGTGGAAATTTCGGACAGCCTCATTTGAAAGGTATTCAGGATAAAAAGCCATGATACTTTCACAGACTTGATTCATGACTCAGTTGTGGACATAGAGGCCTATTATTTTCATTGTGATAGTTGTCCTGGTGATATAGCCAGCCCTGGCATTATTAGAAAGCAATTCAGGCTTATTGCGCCTTTAAAATCTGATGACCAGCGTAACTGTTAACAGTGCAAACGCCAGTAACTTTCGTTTTTGCTGGTTCCTGCATGTACAATGGTAACCAACAGTCTGTTTTCAGCGGCTTGCAAATGACCAGAGCGACCTTCCTAGAATAAGGGCGAATCCCCTAGGAAGGGATTTATTCGGTTAAAAATCCGGACATTTCAGGCCACATAACCATTTTCTTTCGACCTTGGTGGACCTGATGCGTCGGTCAACTGCAGTCCCTGTGATAAACTCATTGAAAAAGTTACTTATAAACTATGAATAATTACATAATCTGTATATCATTTCACCCTTCCCCCATTATCATCTACAAACATGAAGTTGAAAACTATAGACAACAGACAATCAAAACCTAGTACATGTAAATATTACTCATCCAACCATGTAACCATTGAAAAAATAATTTCTTCTTTGATTGTTTTCAACTTCGATTATATGTCACTAATAATGAATTGCCTTTGATTCTCATCATTTCCGTTGCACTTGTTATGTATTGAAAATTCACCGTCCTGGCTTACTGTTATTATGTGTTACTCAAATAAATGCAGCATGTTTATGCCACTGCCTTTTGAATGTTCATTATTCATAACCCTTTATGATAGTATACTGTGCATTATTGGTTGATTATCACCTTGTGCCATCCAAGTAATATTGATAGGCGGCAACAACGATGGCCCGATCGTAGTAGGATATATTGATTTTAATCATGACAAGTAATTTATTACTTTAATAATGGTTTTAACAGCCAGCTATACACAGATAATTCACAGATAACCTCATTGACTCGCTATACTCTTTGGAAAGGCCGGCGAATTATATAACTTAACATCTATCGCCGATGTTATGCATGAGAGGTGGTTGATCGAAACTGCAAATTGTGTTAGTTTTTCTTTAAATTAAACATCGAAAGTATTCTTGTACAACATAATCGACACATCAGAAACTAGTTTCATTTTAAACCCCTAACAATAGGCTACTTATAATACTTGAATAATTTAGTAAACTTAACCAAGGCACCTTAATAAACATTCAAATAGAAAGCATCGTTGAGAATTCAAATCCTTCTCCCCTTGCTACGTCATAAATTGGGTGGATTAATTATTAATGTGATAAAATACAAGTTTATTAATCTCCCATAAAAGTGTATAAACTAAATATTTTCTTTCTATTTTGCTGCCATTGATACCGCACGTCGTGTATAACATACTGAATTCAATTAAATGAAAAATGACTATCCTGCAGTTATGTGCTAGCTTTCCTTTAATCCGTTGAAAATGTTAACAGAGAAATTAAAGGGTGTTTCTTATATATTTGAACATTTCAACTTAGAGAAAACACCGTTTAATTAAATTTTCATTAACATTTCATTTTTTTAAAGTTGCACTTTGTTATCCGCTTGCTGTGCCATATGAACGAACAGGGAATAACAAATTGAACAGAAAGTTATGCACTTTCCCCAAGGGTACAACCAGACTCGGGCAAACAAGAGGGGAGCCGGTCGGGTGGACTGCCGCCGGTTGAAGGGTCAGGTTTTGTCCCTTCGGTTTATGGCCATACATTATTGAGTGAGGGGAGTTTACTTAACGAAGCCTTATGCTATTAGAAGGCCAACAAATCATTATTTCCTGGTATTAGAAGGCCAACAAATCATTATTTCCGTCAACAGATCTCGGAAAACAACACGGCTGGCTTTGATTACACACAGATTGATTGGTGACTGTTAGTCCAAACTACTGCCAGGTAATCATACAGAACGTATGTAATGACTCTAATGGCGTACTTCCTAAGTAATGTGGGTATTGTTATAAAACACCCAGTAAGATAAGATTGTGTTTTGCCTGTAGGGGGGTTAGATAATCATTCGGTACGTTTAGGGTCTCATAGATCCTTAAAGTTGGCCAACTGTTGTAAATGAGCATTGGTTATTCAAGTGTTCCTTCAAGACATGCTCGCTGAAACACATTGGTAGAAGTAAATTGTTGTGTGTGTCAAAGAAAATTTGCGAAATCTATAGAACATGGTGCTGACAAATCATTCACTCAGCAAAACCTGGATGGCGGTAGAGTTGGTTTTTATTCATCGAGCTATGGAAATGATCATAATATATAGACACAGAAATGATGATTCCAGTCCCTAAAAGCTGCTGCTGCTGATGTTGATAGAAAACACTATCTCCACTTGTTAAAAAAATAGGAAAAAGAAATATTATGTGAAACTGAATTGAATAAAACTTCAAAGAATTTGTGGAGATAAAACTCATATATCTAAACGGTCAATTTCAGAATACAAACTCAAACGGCAGATATTGTATAGGTGAGATTATAAGTATGAATCAAAAAAGAAAGAACGGCATCCAAATTAACAACATACAAAATCTTGTGAGTAAAGGAATTATGATTCATCGTTATTTTGGAACACAACATTGGACAATGAGAGTAACCATGAGATTATAACGAAATAAAGTTTGCAATAATAACATTGACCAAAAAAAAACGTTTGCCATGATATTCGCCACCTGGTGTGACAAGCCAAAGTAACATCTTCCTCCCATACGCCCCCTACCAGACGTCTTCCGCACTGAAATACCGACCCTTAGGAGCTTAGAGTGTAACACTCACTAAGACTGATAAAAGAAAAGTTTAATAAAAAAGGTTTTGCAACATTTGATTGAAATCCTATCAATTTTACCTTATGATTGCACGTCATCCGTCACTCCACTGTGGAGAATTTATATGCTTTACAGCTTTAGATATTGTCCTAGGCCTGCTATTGACTTGGGCAGTTCGAGATGTACAAATCAATTCCAGTTGACAATTTATACATAATGTTGAGGAAAGCGTAGTTACACAAAACAACAAGGCAATCTTTCTTTCAATTTACACTAGAGATCTAATTATGACGGAAAGAAATTTCCTCCAGAGGTTTACTTTCCAATTATCACCAAGCAAGAATATTACGTTATTATAACGTCATTATAACATTCTTTTTAGTTCTGCTTTGGTTCTTGTTGATGGCACCCAAGAATGTCTTTAGAACCTAACATTGCAACGTCACACTGTTATGTCATTGTGACATTCTTGTAACATTATTTCACATTATGATAATGTTATTATAGTATTCTTAATTAGTAAGGTCTCAACTTCACCAAAATAATTATAATGTTATTATAACATTCTTTTTCAGTAAAGCCCATGCTGACACCTAGGATCGAGCCCACTGCAGTCTTACTCAGCTTGTGGTTACATCTCTGTTTGTGGAGAGAACAACAGACTCTCTTCTTCTTGGTGACGTGATTGGTGTCCAAGTGCTAAACTTTGATGTTTTGCTAATAATCGTCTTAACGTGCTGCTTTCCTGAAGAGACAGTACTAGTCAAATGCAGACAAACAGTGCTCACGTAATTGCTCTGTGATCAATATTATTATGCAAGGCTGCTGATGTATATATTTTTTTTTTATCCAAATTTAAAGCACAGGTCTAAAATGTTGATACACCGTCATTTTGCCAGTTCTGCAGTGGTCAAATTCACTTTGCACAGAGCTAATCTAAAAATAACACTGACACCTACCAACAAACAGACATGTTCATCAATGATTCATATTTACCAAATAGCTAACAAATCGTAGGGGGTACCCTGTGATTTTTCATTAAATTCTGTAATTTTTCCTTATTTCATTATCAACCTCTCTAAGTCAGTCATTCCTTTCACCTCAGGACAGAAAGGTATATGACACTGCAGATGGCGCCACAATTAGTTCCGTGAGGCCTATAAGAAGAGTTAAGACCATATTCCATTGTGCTTGCCGTTGGCCTGTTACCAGTGGTGTTCACCCCCACTGCAAGCAAAAACAAGGAGCCCAAGGTGGAATATGGATATTTGCTTGCAGTGGTTCTTGTGTTGCTACTTGCATTGAGTTAATGTATGTAGGATTGCAAATGATTTAATATTATGTCTATTATGGAATGATTGCAATGGAGTATACCAACACGTTAGTATTTGAAATCCAAATTACTTACGGTGGCAAAAAGAACCACCACAAATGGTATCCACATAGTGGAATATGGGCTTATGTTATAAGCCCTTATATTAGTATACGCATACATTCCGCATGTATATTTGGATATAAGAAAAATAACATACGAGCAACATTACGAACACGTACGCAATTTGCAACCATTCTTTGGGATACGGATAGTTAGATATGTTGGCTCATTTAATGAAATATCAGATTGGATTTATTCATGGTTTTCAATCCTACTCCTTGGATATGGAATTTTTATAAAATAAAAAAAGACAAAATCGACTTGTTTCTATTCGAATGAATGTTTGTAAAATGTGTGTCAATCTACCACTAAGATAAGGCAAGGAGAATAAGACTTTATATGAATTTGACTGTGCTAGCATTAACAAGGGCAGACCCGGACCCAGCCAGCTTGTGACGTAACAGAAACGTTCTGCAACCATACTTTTTTAGTCAGTACTTACTAAGATGGCACATAATAATAACATTATTGATGGTGAGGTTGAAACCTCACCAAATTCGAGCATTATTAAAACAATATTTTTGGTGAGGTTAGGACAAAACCAAAACAGAACATTATAAGAACATTCTGTTTAGGTCAAAGAACATAACCAGAATAACGTCGCAGCAATAGGTCGCAGCAACATAATTAACAAAAGAGGCTTGACACAAATGGCACATAAAACATTTAATAAATTCACACAGGACAAACAGAAAGACAGACAAGTAAGGCAATGTGGTAAAAGTAAAAGTTAATGTAGATAAAAGGTCCAATGCACATGAATAAAATGAGTGTCAGTGTGCTTAGGTGATGGAACCTATAAAAATGTGATAACTGATATAAACCTAAGGCCTGAGTTTACATTTAGGGAGTGGAGGGTGGGAAACAGTGCTACCTGAGATACCTCCAAGGTCTGACTGATCAGGTGCTCCGACAGAAGGGCCTTTGTCTAGGTGTAAACAGGTAGTGGATTGGGCTGAGGGCACTGGTTTCGCCTCAGTAAATTGTAGCCAATTTGCCAATTAGCCTCAATAGACCGTCCGCTTTGCCAGCTAGCCCACCCCTTATTTCTATGATATCAATATTTTAAGAAAAATGTCCATCATACTTAATTCACAGTCATTTCCTGGTACTATTACCCAAAACTAAACTTTATAAGCTTTTACTTTTAATATGATGTAAATGTAGCTGTGGGGCTGGAAAGCAAAAATGGCATTTTCCCATAGGGAACAGTGTTAAAGCCCCTCAGCTTTGCCCACGATGTCCAACCCTAAAATCACAAAAACATACCTTAATTTGATTCAACTATAATGGAGGTAATTACCTAATTGAGAGAAAATGATAATTCATCCTCATTTATCATCACATTATTGACTTATAAAACACAAGTACTAACTCATTCACTCAGATGTGTGTCAGTGCCTGACTTTGCAAAAACTGCAATTATGTCTGACCTCTGCATCATGCTAGCAATACATCCCAAAGTGGACAGGTCTATTGGGAGTCATCAAAAGAACATAAGAAGAACCCAACCAGAACCAAATAGAATGTTACTGCAACGTTATTACAACGTCACACCTCCGGCTGGGGAGGGGGTTCAAGGGGGGTCAGGGCCCCCTCTTTTTGGTGGACCCCTTAACTAGGTAAAGAGAGAAAAATGTTGCCTGTGTGTGCGTGAATATATGCACTTTTAGTACTTAGCCTATTTGCTGACCCCATCCTTTTGGAAATCCTGGATCTGCCTCTGTTTAACATATTTCCTGGAGAAACATGTGAGAAGTGTTTTTTATCAAACAAAATACGTTCATTCGTTTTGTAAAGAGATACTCTATTTGAGGCTGCAGTTGGACACAATTTTAAGGTGTTACGCAATGCTAGAAATTTGTATTCTTCCGGACCACCAGCTTCAAGAGTCAAAGATGATAAAATTCAAAGCTGTATGATGCCAAATGTTATATCACTGTCATTGTCGTTTTCTAAAATTGTTACATTTGAAACTGAATACTGAATCAATCCATAAATATTAGCAGCCGAACAGAATAGAAACTTGAATGATTGGCAGTTTGGAAGTTGTATTCTACAGGACCACAATGATTACGAAAGAAGAATCATCTATATAATGCTGTAAATGAACATACTTTTCTTTAGAAGTTGAAATAAAATCTTATTTCAAAATACATCCACTCGAGTACTATGAATGGATGGGTTTATTTGAAATAATAATATTCACTTTGAATTGTTCTTTCAAAACAGTCATTCCGAAAGGTCTCAATTATTAAACTCTCTAAAGCCTCATTCCCACTAGGAAAATTGGACAGAATCTGTCCACTAATTGGTGCTGAAACTGGCCTATTCTACCAGAATAATTGGTCGATTTTAGCACCGATTCATATGAATCATGTACATTTCAATATCCCATACTAAGTCTTATTGGTGGCTTGATTCATCTTGAATCAGTGCAAAAATCGGCCAATTCTTTTTGTAGTAATCAGCCAATTTGCACACCGATTCAGCCTAGTGGGTATGGGGGACAACTTCATTAAAGTTACAATTTGATAGAGTCAGGTCTCGGAATGGATATATGACTTAAAGCGTTTTAGAAATGGAGATAGAAAGGTGTAAAGACATAGAATACTATAAGTTGATAATAAGACCGAAACCTTGAAAATTGATTGGGGGCCTTCCATTTAGTACGTATGCAAACATTATCAAATTCTAGACCCCCCCCCCACCCCCCCTTAGGCTAAAATACGCATTGGATTTGTATAGGAACGTACGCAAAATTCCTTAAATCTCAGACCCCCCCCCCCCCACCCCCCTTGGTGCGTACATACTTAATGGAAGGCCCCTTGGCGAAAATCTATAGAGGTATGTTTCAACTACTGACACCAGATGGCGGTACCAGTAGTACTGACTATTAGAGGATGATGGCCTTTCATTAGTTGGTTGGTGAACAGGCCCTCATATCAGGGTCTACTGTGTGGGGTTGGCGAGGTTGGCGTGGAACTTTTGCCTATATTTTCCATAATTTAAACTTAAAAACGGGGTGGTTAGTAGTAAAAAGTGGAACTTTACAATATTTTCCTACTAATTTTAAGGGTTTTTACATTAAATTGTGGAAGGGAAGGTGGAACGTTTGGAAAAATTTCCTTTGTGGGGGGTGGCCCGCCACACCCACCACCCCCTCTTGTTACGTGCATGTTGATTTACACCCTAATTAACTGCCAGGGTCATATCAAGGGTGGTGATGGTGATCAATCTATGAGAAGGCAGAAACCATAACCATTATACACTTTGACCGAGGCAGGTGTTCCTAAATGTGCATGGTCCGATTGACAGGGCTATATACACACAACAGCCGGTGGCCCTCTAGGGACCTTTGATATCCCTGTTGCCTATTAATTGTTTATAATTATATGTCTATTTGGTTTGTTTATTGACAACCTTAAGATAAATTTGTTCTGCAAGATGTTACAATTGACTTAGTTATAGAATAATACGTATCTAGTGTAATTTTATAACACGGACAATAGTCTATTGGAAGGAAAGACGACCCATTACTAAATGAGATGCACAATGTATTTACAACCAGCCTAGGATCCCAAACAAATGGCGTTGGCCTGAAGCTGGTCTAAAGTTGGTCTAAATCTGTCTCAAACAAATTACTTTGGAATATTGGGTACCGATCTTACATTCCGTTGGGATATACTAAGGTAATAAAAGATAATATTCGATACAGGTTGTTGTATTTCATTTTCATTTATTCAATTACTAATTAATAGTTATCTGCCTAAAGTAAAATATGCCGTGGTTTTAATGTCAACTATATTTTCAAGATCTACCCTTAAAGGTAGTTCAAATGCTTATATTGTTCGAGGGCTCTGTATTTTGATATAATAACATTTCGAACATTTTTATTCTACATATATAAATGCTAACACATCTATGATGTGGCTTGATATCCCAGTTTAAAAGAATGCATTATTGTGAGATCGTTCTCACAGTCGAGCCAAACCTATTGCAGCAGTCTTACAGTCCATTCTATTGCTTTATACCATTGTACCATTTGTACCACTGTACAACAAGTATTATAATCTAACTGTATGAAAGAAATTGTAGGAGTTTTAATCCTTGTGAATGTTAAACGTTATAATCCATATACCGCTGCCATGCTAATTCCTTCTCAAAAACTGTGATCTGTTGATCCTTGGATTATCCAAGTGAAGGGTCAGTCCAGGCAGAGCGCAGAGTGTATACAACGTTTTATAACATAATCTGAATTTATCTACAGTAGTTTGAATTTAGTAGCGTTAGATATCGTTTGTACTTTATGTGTACAAACTTTTGATATCAAAACTTGCACATAGCGGATATTTTTGGACATGAAAATGTCTTTTATTGTTCCTTTTCAACTGGTCATTGTTATCAGTTTTTCAAAGGATTATACCTTTATTTATGTATGGCTCTTTTTTTCCAGGAAACATATTACTTTATCCACAAGCCTTCTAAGCAGTCACTCGAAAAAATAGTTTGGGTTCGATTGGCACATTATTGATTTCAAGTACTTGGATCATTACATCAAAGTTCAGTATTAGGGCTGTCGAGAGGCTCTATTATCGAACCGAAACTAACATTCAGTTATTATACCCTTTGTTGAATTTCCAAACCTGTGTCCTACGACATTGCATGCATACCAGATCTAGAATTGGAATGGAATGCTCGGGTTATCTTCCATACTTATGTCATTTTAGGGTAAAATATCACAGTAATTAAAATGCACTTATAAGAATATAAATAGGTTTTGATTATGCTAAAGTATACAAGTTAGCTGCCTTAATATCAACTCAGTATTAACTGTGTGCTGCACTAATTCTAAGTATACGCTGTGTGTCACTTTCTTCAGTAGATTATTATTTTGATTCATTATTTTTTGATTAGGTTTAATGATATATGTAATATGGTACATTTACACAGGGCAAATGACCCTAAACCTTGGTGAGGAAAATGTACATGGAGTTATATGTAAGTAATGCTGATATCTTTTACCATTAATAAGAAAGATGAATCATTTGGAAAGATGACATGGTAAGTAGGTATTTTTTCAAAACACCTATTTTTCTCAAGAAAATGACATTCTGGGACAATGAGAGAATTAAACATTTGGGAATGATGAGTATTCACTGTTCCGACACGTTTTGGCAATTTCCATTGTCCTGAAAATGCAATGACTTAATAAATACGTAATGGTCCTAGGTTGCGTCTGGTCGGGACGCGGCCCCCTGACGTCGGACGCTGCCCGTGACGTCATCCCCCTGACGTCGGACGCTGCCCGTGACGTCATCCCCCTGACGTCGGTCGATGCCCGTGACGTCATCCCCCTGACGTCGGACGCTGCCCGTGACGTCATCCCCCTGACGTCGGACGCTGCCCGTGACGTCATCCCCCTGACGTCGGACGCTGGCCGTGACGTCAGTGAGGGCGTCGGGTCATGACAGGGACGCCGGGAGGGGCGAGTCGCCTGCCTTGTGGGGGAGGCAGTCCCAGAGGGGGGCGATGCACGGCGTCTCCAGGTGCGCGTTCTTGCCAAGCGTCCCGTTGGCCATGTGCCAGGCGTACAGTTTGCGCGTCGCTAGGGGCGTGTTCACGTGCTTCATAGCGTGCACGTGACCCGACGACGACGACTGGTCGCCGCGCGCAGACTCCCCGCCGCGTTCCCGACCCCCGCCGTTTCCGGTTCCGCTGGATTCGATGAAGGTCACGGCGCGGTGACCCAGCGCCGGAAGTGAGCTCTGTCGGTAGGGGCTGGCGTGGATGCGCGGCAGTGGGGGCATGGCAGCACCGGAAGTTAGGGTGGTGAGACGCTCGTCGACGACGATCGGGGAGCAACCGGAAGTCCGGGAGTCCGGCCGCTCCGGAAGTGACCTCCGCGTCAGCGCGCGTCTCCCACCGGTCCGATTTCCGGTCCTCCGTAAGTCCCTGGTCGACGATGAAACTGCGACGGTTCGAGAAACACCCATGGCAGCGTTACTAACAGCGGCCGTTTTCACATTGTCGTAAGAAACAGAGCGGCAGCGGTTAAGCCGGCCGCCCGGCAGGTCCTCCGTCGACGCCGACCGGATGCGGTGTAGCGCCGACGTGCTCTGGCTGGTGACGCCCTGGAGACGCCGCGTCTGTAGCTGACCCTGGAGGACGCTGCTGCTTCGCGGAAGTGGCTCGGAGTGCTTGCCGCTCCAGGCGGCGGACCGGATCTTCCGGTTGGCGTGTCTGAAGAGCGGCTCGAGGCGTTCCTCCGGGGTGAGGGGGAGCTGTCTCCGGGGCCGCCCCGAGCTGCTCGCGCTCTTCACTGCTCTGGGTTTAGGAGCTACTCCCACCGGCTGGGGTCTGATGGTCTTTGTATCTGAGCCCCGCTCAGACTTCCTCGGGGACCGATTCCCCTCGTCGTCGTGTGTGTCTCTACTCTGGTTGGTCACGGCAGGGCTGTTTTTAGGTTGTTCGGGTGTAGTATCGAGGGTTGTGTTTGTTTGGGGGTTTGTGTTGTTAGTGTCGTTGGCCGTTTGGAGCCCCGATGGGGGACGTTTGCGGGGCGCGGGTTTGGGCGCCGTGGGGCTGGGCCGGCCCTGGATGCACAGCCCCCGCCCCAGCGCCTTCATCGTCGGCGTATTGTACTTACCGACCCCCGGCGTCCCCGGCGTCCCCCCGACCACCCCGCCAGACCCTAGTAACCCCCTCCCGAACCGCGGCATCGGCGACGGCGCCGCGGCGGGCTCCAGAGACTTGCCCCCATGTATTGCCCCGCCCCCTGGTGGCCCTCCTCCCCCCGACGACCTTCCACTTCCGGTCGTCGCCCCGCCGCCCGCCCGCGACGCCGCCGCGCCCCCTATCGGGCAGAAGCCCTCTATGGTCATGTCGGAGACGCCGTCGACCAGCGTCTCTGGGTCGCAGGGCACCAGCTCCTCCATGCACGGCCCGCAGTCCAGCGGGATGAAGATGACCTTGACGAGCAGCTCGTCGGCCGGGAAGGTCACCCGCTTACCGCTGGTTCCCCGCGGGGGGCGCAA
Organism: Lepidonotus clava; assembly: GCA_936440205.1. Lineage (NCBI taxonomy): Eukaryota > Metazoa > Annelida > Polychaeta > Phyllodocida > Polynoidae > Lepidonotus > Lepidonotus clava. Next base: position 64,943,373 of record OW387134.1, on the reverse strand, counting down.
CCGGAAGGAGTCGTCGGACGACGCGTCCTCCAGGGACGCCGACCTGCGTCTCCACGCGTCGCCATGGTCACTGGAGGAGGGCGTCTCCAGGGTGACCTCGGAGAAACCGTCATTGCCCTCCATCCCTTCCTCATCTTCTTCTACCTCCTCAAGAGCCTCTTCATGTATCCCGCAATCCCCCTCTTCGTCCCCCTCCTCCTCTGGCGTTTCCACTCTGTCCTCCATGGCCGGGCGTTCCTTTAGGTAGGTAGGGGACGCTGGAGGGGTCAAAGGAGGGGTCAAGGGAGGAGTAAGGTCCCCCATCAGGTCCTGCATGTCTTCATACATCTCCATTGCCACTGTCGTCTCACATGCCGACTCAAGGAGCGCAGTACCTACTCACATGTTAACAGTTACCTTGTACTTCATATTTATCATATCAACTCCAGGTTATATCGTTCTGCCAACGCGCAGCCTATGACTGTACATGTACACAGAATATGACTCTTCATGTGTGCCATTGACTGGATAGATTTCCTTTGATGATAGTAATCCGTTATAGAATTCCAACGTCGTGCACTAGGCGGTAGTCCGATAGAAGTCCAAACTGGGTCCAATGGTTCGACGTGACAAGTTCTCCCGCAGGGCCGTCACTTCTGGCCAATGTGTGATGTTCCACTAAGTCCTACTCAGGTGTGGGTGGGTTCAGGATGTCAGTAGGTGCCTCAGGTGTGTACAGGCTGTATTCAACTATCCGATTTTACTCCCAATTTCAAAAATCGGCCGTTGAAATCTTAGATAAACATAAACATGTTATATATCATTAGAAAGGTCTTCAAATTTTCTTTCAAATGATATGTAGCATGCATGGGTGTCTGTAACATTTTTAGTCAAAATTTAGAAACTTCCAAATTTTCGGCGGTCAGAATTGCCTAGCGGAATACGGACTTTAAGCTGACTCCAACAGGTGAGGTGTGTTACAAGGTGTGCAGACCCCACCTGCCTCCAGCCTGTATCCCCGGCTTCCTCCTGGGTCGGTATTGAACTAGCAGTTGTCTCCACAGGGGGTGCAATCAACCAAGTATAGTGTCTAAATCTACAGTCCAACCTGTATGGTGAGACATTCGGTCTGGCGTGGCGGCTAACTCTGCGTGGGTGTGGTTATTGCGACATAGTTTCCGGAGATACAGTCTAATCCGAATAACAAGACACTGAGTCCGACAGGCTTGTCCTAGTCTGTGGGAAAGAGTGATTATATTGCACCACCCCTCCTCATAGCATAGAGCCCTTGTCATTGGTATAGAAAGACAAATACCGCACTTCTTTCGTTCTACGTTTGTCCATTTGTACAATAAAACCTTTTTGAATTTTTAACAAAGTATTCATTGCCCACATGGCGGTTGTAGAACATTTGGGTAATGAGTGGAATTCCAGTCGGCACCAGTCGTTAATTTATAATTATCCTTTAAATGTCCACCTAAGACACGTCCGACTGTATACACTGTTATTATACCTACAGGGCCGGGCGAGGCCTAGGTATGGCACTACCAGATCTAACCACAGTTAGCTGCCGTTAGTATAGTCCGCAACTGTTATTATTTGGCACCTGCTCCTGTCCCTGGATCTCTAACTCCGACCTGCTGTGCTGCTCCGCGTCAAGCCGGGCCAGAGAAGGGACCCCTGCCTGAGACTTTGGGGGGAGTGGTGGGTGGGGAGTCGGCCTGGCCCAGCGTTGGTCATCGGACCCACATCCGCCTATGGGTTCCGTGTCAGCCAATCAGAGTTACCGGAAATACATTGTTTTTAACCGGAACTGGATTGTAAAACCACTCTAAAACACTGTAATTTTGACAGGTATCTCAAGGAGATGTAATTGAAAATACACAGATAGATATTTTCAGGCTCAAGAAATAGATAAGAAGTTACCTTTCTTACTATCAAGACATTTTGATACAAGTAGGTATAAAAATACAAGATGGTGGAACCCACATGTTCGGTATTGCTGTGAACTCACAGACTGGGTATTTCCGGGAGTGAGGGGTCATCTACGAGTAGGGACTGACCACCTGGGGAAATCCACACACCTGATCCAAGACGGATATAGCCTAGTCGTATCTTAATGTCCGCAATCTGCCCACTGACTAGGCTTAAGCTGACCACTTGTTTTAGTGTCCGGTGTGTGGGATCCAACCCGCCGAGGGGTATCGTTTTCCGAACTGGTCGTTTCAACTGTCCGTATTTGTAATTAGCCTAGTCTCCACTGTCAGGCTGTTTTAACATAACTTCCCTGTCCGAAGTTCCTCATGTAGAACTAGCCTAGTGCGGCGTGTATGTGTGTGTATTATAATACATATACATATACATATATATATATGGCACTGGAGGCCTAAGGCACTAGAGTCTTAAGGCAGTGAGTTGATTAACGCTGTGCCAATTGCCCGTTAGTGAATCTCTCATCTTCTGTTGGCCTAATTACATTCATTACTAATTGTTCCTCCTGCTACTCCTCACCTCCCTTGTAGGATACTTATTGATACTGCAGCCTGGCGTGTGTGTGACCGTATACATATGGCACATGAGTCCTATAAGGCGTTAGGGTAATTAACGTGGTTCCAAGCGTCCGTTAGTCTAATTAAATATCCTCTCTGTTGGTCTGATTAAGTCCACCTCTCCTTGTTCCTACTCCCTCTAATTAGTTCCATTGTAGAATTGCACTGGCGTTTGTTTGGTGTATGATCATGAATACGTCTATTCATATAGCCTAAGTTGCTGAGGTAATTAATGTGATCCAAATTGTCCCTTAGTCTAATTTAAGGCGCCTCGTCCGTCACTCCAATTAGATTGAATACCGATTGTTCCTCCTTCCTACACCTAGTTCACTTGTAGAACTGCACTGGCATTTGTTTGTGGTACGTATGTGTATGGGCATTTGGCACTGGAGTCCGACGTCGTTGAGGTAATCAACTGTCCGTTAGTCTAAGTAAACCCGCCCCCTCCGTTGGTCTAATGAAATCGACCTGTCCTTGTTCCTTCCTCCTGCTCCCTCTCCCGGCTCCTCCCGTAGACCTCCTCTGGTCGGGAGTACGTCCGTACATACAGGCCTGGAGGTGATTACAGCCATTCACGCCCATCAAGCCACCTACAAACACGACTAAAGCCTGTATTCCACTAGCCGATTTTTACCACCCGTTATTCGATATTTTTTTAATGTCTAACCAGTATTATGTCAAAAAAAGATCATGCATGTTACATATCATTTGAAAGAGAATTTCAAGACCGTTCTAACGGTATGTAACATGTATATATGGTTCATCAAAATTACAATAGGTGATTTTTCGATATCGGGCGTGAAATCGGCTAGTGGAATACAGCTTTCAATGGTGTGGGGCCACCTGACTGTTGGTTTTAGGCCTTCCTAGGCCGTGCCTGGTCACAAAGCCGGCCTAGACCCACCACAATGCCCGTGAAGCCGCCTGATTATGACCGAAGCCGTTAGGCCCTGGTCGCCTAATGCCTGGGTGGAGGGGTTTATGGTGGTGTGGGAGTGGAAGCCTAATGCGTCCATCGTGATGACTAACTGTTTTCTGGGCCCTGATTAGGAGCGCTATTCACTCCTGTCATTGGTGATTTACCTGCTAGGCTTTTGGCTTGTGGAAGAGATTAGTAGCGGGTTAGTATAATGGTGGTGGCTCCCACCCTTTAGTAGTCCTTTCATGACCTAGATACCTCTTCCATAGTAGGTCCTTACACCCAAAAGAGTCCATGGATACTAGTGGCCACCTAAAATCTGAAGGAATTCTTTTATTGGCCTTCTATAAATGGCATGGGGAACCCCTTTGATGGTTGTCAGTGTGCTGGCTGGTTTATGGTCCAACCAGCGGCCCGGAAGCATGCTGTTATATGGAGTGGAATTCCCACCTAAAATGGTTGCTGGTTAACAGTCCTATTTTCAGCACCTAGCAGACTTGGACATAACTACAGTCTAGCCATTTGCTTCTTGGGACGAAGTCATTGCCCAATGGTAATGGTAGATTGTGGAAGCTTTGCCGGTCATGTCGCTCAGGTAGATATGATGTCATCAGCCCGGTGACGTCACTACAAACATACATAAATCACAATAAAAACACTTGAATCAAATTGTCACTCAAGTAGAAACATTTGTTTACGTTTAGCACTCTTGTTAAGCCATTCTTGTTAAGCTAATAACGTTCGTCAAGCAACCAGTGTTGACTGTCCCGAAATAAGGTTGTTTAATGATTTTATCTTTGAGAAATACAGGGAGAGTACATGCCTCTTGAAACCTTTTATTACTGTGTAATTTCGCCTTTGTAAAGATATCCTCAGAATGCACCTGTCATGTTGAAAGTTAAAAGAAGGCAAAATGTTATCAAACCAACTGGGGAGGAGGCACAAGATGGGTCCTAAAATATTGGAATTTAGCTATCCATGGTAGAGAGAATTCCTCATAGATTATAATGGGGGTCCTAAGCAGGGTACTGCTTTAAGATGAGAGCAGTTTGCAAAGTGAAATAACCATAGTAATATATTCGAGGAGTCTACCTTAAGACTATAGCAAAATTTGGTATAGCCTTGGGGTAGGCTCCTGGAATATATTACTATGGTTAATGCTATTTCATTCAGGTTAGATCAATTTTTGGTAGTTTATATTTAATATTAACTATAAAAAATTGATCTAACATGAATGAAATAGCATTGTTGTTGTCCATCTCAAATGACATGACCCATTAACAGATCTCTTTTCTCTTTGTTCTTAGTTCTTTCAAGTTGAACCTTTTTGTCACCTCACAAAAATGCGTTGCTTCTGACTCTCTTCAGAGTTAGTATACAAAGCACTATCTGTTCGGCATTATAAACTTTCTACATCCACTCAAAAACCTCCCCCAAGTAGAATAATGCTTTATGAAAGTAGCATTTGGTGAAAGTGCCGAGTACATTGAGAGCAGAGATAGCTAGCCAGGTGCCAGCTGTACTGACTATAGGGAAGAGGTATAAATATATACTTGGGGGATGAGAGATCAAAAAAAGGAGCACTTAAGTGCAGGACCAACCCACCAGCCTGCCGCCTATACCCCTAGCTTCACCGATCGATTGACAATTGATCCTCATGAAGTAGACTTTTCTTTGTCAATTTTTAAACCACTCACACATGAATGTGATCTGCTGAGTTAGTACATAAGTAGTGTTGCTTATATATGATGAGATAGTAGTGATATTATAAGAAATCACAGAATTCCAGAGATCGATACGAAGTTTAACATAATTACAAGAAAGATCAGGTTTCATTTTGAAACATTTATAATCGCAGGTGCAGGAATGATGATCATACTAATTTCGGGATCATTGTTGTAACCGAGCCCCGCCCATAAAATATGTGCGGCAGTCCAAAAATAATTTGGAAGGCTCCATTATATATTGCAAAGTTTTACAATAATTCCCAGACCTCAAAGATACATTTTCCATAAAGAGTGATGTATGAAAAACAGTGTAGATGCTAGAGGTAAACTTTTATAAATAACATTTAATTTTATAAAAAAAGAAATCCAAAAGAAATTATGTCATATTGATAAGAACTTATTTGTTGTCCTCAATCATTTTCAAAATATTCAGGGGCGTCATTCTTTGTGCCTTTAACGTGACAAATTCCGCCTTTGGCAGGCACTTTACAATCATGGCAATCCTCTTCCATGACCTGATGGTATTAAGAGCTGACCACATGTAACAGTACTGGACGTGTGGGGCTTGGCAGGGACTTGACATGGCGTGGCTAATAACCTATGTATATATTGAATGTTGTTTTAAGTAGTGGCCGTCCGAGTTCCGAGTTCCGCTGGCCGTTTTTAGCAGATTGCTACAGTGTACAAGTGAAATGTTTCAAGACATTCTGGACTGAGATAAATTTCGACCATCTTGGAGTGTCTCTACTGTAAGTATTTGGGTTTTCGCGCATATTTTTGCATTTATTCTACTTTCACGAACATCAACCCTAGTGCTTCTAAAACCTGGTAGAAGAAACATAAAGGCATTGTGATATAGCCAGAGAGTTATGACGTGAAAATAGCCTACACTTTTGATTGTGAACTTAACAGTGTCCTTTAGAAATTCAGATTAGCTGGTTGACTAAAGGAATCAATATTTCTTTTCAAAATGGCTTACTTAATGGGTTTCAGGGGGAAACATGGTCTCCTGCAGTGTGGTGACGTTTGACTGGATTGAACTGATGAATGCAAGTAAGTGAAAATATACACAGGCCTCAAGTGTTTCTCTCCATGACAACCTCATCATAACACCTCAAATCTTTTGAATTAATATTTTTCATTTTCATTTACTCCGTTGGTGACTACAATGTTGTATATTTTGGCATATTCCTTTCATGAACAAAATCTAAGTAATGGTGCCTTCTTTGTGTATCATAGATCCAATACAAGTGTTTATGTGAAAGTTTCGTACCTGTAGGATCTATTAATCTAACCTACTTGAATATGATATCCATACCTACATGGGCAGCTTCTGAGTGGCAGCATACACATATTATATGATTGACGCCTTATGTAACTACCTGTGAAACACCTCTGCCTTAAGCCTTGTTTCCACTACCCAAATTTACTACCGATATCAAAAATTGGCAGTGGGAATATAAGTTAATCATGAATATTTGATATACCATAAGAAAGGGTTTTTAATTCTCTTTCAAATGGTATGTAAGATATATAATCTTTTGGAATATTACTAGTTAAAAGAAATGAATTACCAAATAATAGACGGTCAAATTCAGCTGATGGAAACCAGGCGTTATGCCTCATATTCACTAGACGATTTTCACCGAGTCAGTGAACCGGCCGGTAGTAAAATAGGCTGAATGTACTCAGATAATCAGCCATGTTTCTGAGCACCAATTCAAATCAAGCATGTACATTTCAATATGGTACAGTGATAGGTCATGATAACATTTTTATTGATTTTAGCGCTAATTTCTTGCCCAACTGGGTAAAAGTTCCTTGAGGTCTAAAAGCCCCATGTCCCAAATTGGCTGATCAATTCTATCGGCATAATCAGCCAACTTAGCACCGATTCATATCAAAATGTACACTTCAATATTGCATACTGATTGGTGATTTGAATTGGCCCCAAAATCGGCTGATTATTCAGGTAGAACCGGCCGATTTTAGCCCCCCACAGTTAGCCTACTTGCTAAAATTCGTCTAGTGGGTGTGGGGCTCAAGAGGCAAGGTCCACACACCTAGAGCTGTTAACTCTAAGACATAAATCTTCTCTAGTCGAGGCCTGGCAGAGGACCAGGAGCAGAGGACCAGGTGCACTGGGCAGTATGGGGGGGGGGGGGGGAGATTAGGGCCAAGGCTGGAGAAGGCACTGATTAGTTAACACGTCTCACTGTAGGTGGCGCTAACGGTCCTGATTACTGCCAAATAGGGGTAAAAGGCAAGGTGGTGGATAAACAGGGGGGTCATAGAGTAAAATCCATTTTCAGTTTCATAAATACATTTAGAATAAGTGTTCTTCTTAGGAATATTTCTATCAACGATTTTATGTGTGGTAATACATTTTCTTTTAGTGCGTAAGTGTATCAATGATATAAACACACTTGAAATTAGATATTCTTTGCAGGAGGTTCATCTTCCAGATATGCAAGAATATTCCTCTAGTATACACCAAATGACCACTTAAACTGTGTTATGTTTAAAACCCTATAGGTTTAATTAATTAATAATGCTATTCATATATGTACATACCTTATTCATGGTATACGTTTATAGCCCATTTTATCTCAGTTGTGGAATTACACCAACAGGAGTTCCTTTGCAATAGTTAAGGGTATACACTTAACTCATTGTTGGTCTATTGCTTCTTTAGAGTTGGCAATCAGACAATTTAAAGACAGAAGGAGACACGCCCACTAAACACCTGCATAATTCAGTGATGTTCTTCAGCTTGCTGTTGCTTTCGAATTCAATAAATGATCCTATCTATTTAGAAAAAAAACAAGTTCTTTATTTTTGCAATAAGGTACATCCTTGAAGGGTACCTGGCAGTAACTATAGACGTTGTACAGATAATGTCATAATTCTCATGAAGGGCCAGGGCACCATATTGATCTCCAATGGGGGGTCTGAGTTATAGAGGTTTGATATCCAGTTAATGGACTATGGACTTCAATATTATTAGAGTTTGTGGATATAAGCTAGCTCCTTCCCAGCCTATCTCTGACCAGACCACATGTCCAATCGATAACATAGTTCCGCATTATGAAAGACATAACACTCACGTGAAAGGTTGACATTTATTAATCTCCAAGGTGTGCATTCAAAGCCCAGATCTCCAGTTAACAATGAAAAATCCAATCAGGTAATGTCCACACTGAGCCAACGCTCCAGCCTGACTAACATACTATCTGCTATTCGCTTCCAATTCCAGAATCTGTCCATTATAGTACCGATCTTTTCAGGATGTATACCCAACAACGGCGAGCAGCGCTCTACTGGCTAGCAAACTGACTACGCCTTATATATGAATAGTCTACCTACCTAACGTTCCCTTTCCTACACGCTTCAGTCATCGTAGAGTGTCACTCCTAGCACTGATTCTTAGTTTACACTAGAATAGCTAAGTTAAAGTCTGGACTGACCCTCTGCGTCAGTACAAGATTTTCAACAACTCCCCTAGGATTTTTCCCCGGAATTTGGGGCTGAGTATGGCCCTGGATGGAGATATTGACAATCTATTGTAGTATCTTCCCTTTAAACAGGTCCCTCTAGGATTTGAACCAACAACATAGGTGTTTGAAGGGGGTTGCTAACCCTTACACTATGAAGCAGAGGGGAACTAAATGAAGGTGTCATGACCTAATTTGCTGGTTCCCACAGGTCCTTTAAAAAGCTGTTTAACAAATCAGCAACCAGGTGGACTGGCTTGTAGCAGCCTATTTTGCTGGTTCTTGGTATAGCCTGAAGTAATTTCAGTGTCTAGACTGTAACATGTGAAAGTGTATCATTTTAGAAGTAGAAGGGTACGTTATCACCCGCACCGCCGAGCAGAGGGCCATACAAGGGTCAGTGCTACTAGTGACAGGCTGTACAGCCCACTCGTCGTGTTCACTGTCTAGAGCATATTTAGAGCATATTTAGAGCGTTTCTTGGGTGATAAAATATAGAAGACCCTTAGGGGTCGTTCTCGGGCCTTCGAACGACCCTCTGGCCAGCGTACGGCCTTGGGTCGTATGCTGGCCGCTGGGTCGTCCTTCAGCCCCCGGACGCCCCCAGCGGGTCTTCTTATATTATAACTACTTGTAACCCCCTCAGATTCACTCGCAACCTTTCAGTTTCATTTGGAACTGCCTTATATTCTTGAGCTTGGTAAGGCCCTGGACGGAGATATTTATTGGCAGTCAATTGTAGAATCCTCCAAGTCTCCCCCTGACCCTGCCATTAGGTGAATGGGAGCCCTGGTCAGCTGCCAGCAGTAAATGGATTAGCTGATGGATCCACCACCCTGGTCTAATTGCCCCGTGAGGAGCGGCCTTGTAGCCACTGGAGGGGATCTATACACCCTTTTCACGAGCCTGCGCAGTGAACCTTCCCAGAGATGCCTTGATCCCAACTGCTTGAATCCTAACCCCAACTGATTGGACCATGCCTGTGGACCTTGTGCAGTTGTGGTCATGTGAGTTTCTGGTGCCAGCCATGTGATCCTCACAACCATGTGGCTTTGCATGAATCTGATATTTCTGAGTTCGAGACAATCGTCTTGATTAGCAATATTTTTGAATTTATCACCAATATTGCGTCCAGCCAAGGATGCAATGTTGTTATACTCTGCAGGAACGTTCTGGTTGGTTTTGTATTTGGTTCTTGTCATACCACCCTACCTCTCCCCTTCCCCTATTCCCCTCCACCCCACTCCATCTCTACCTTACAGGGAGATCAAACTCCACGGCCCTAGGCCTGAGCTACCCCTGGACTATTGATCCTTGGTATTTCACAGTTGTATGTGTATTTTGTGGTTTGTGCTTTCTAAGGTTATGTCCTGCATTAAACCTGGTTTACACAGTACAACAGTCAGGAATACATCAATGATTACGATGATAATATCAGAGGAGAATCAAGCCAAACTTTTAGAAAATTTAATATAAACAATATATAAGAAGATATAGTGTTTGAGATGGTGTCAGGGCTATCCTAAGGCTGACGGGACCCTCAGAACAACTGTCGGGACTATCACAAGGCTTAAGATAGTGAGATAACAGTTAACATAAGAATTTTGGCGGCCTCCGTAAATCCTGCTTTACAAAATAAGCCCATCCCATATTAGGTATATGCCAGGGTTGGACAAGGGTTGGACAAAATTACTGTATATGCCATCCTTGTCTTCTACCGTTTAGGTTACAGAAATAACCAAGAGTCATTTTTCTATATACCCAAGTACAGATAGAACATTATGATTTCCTAAATTTTACTAATTTACAGATTAGCATTTCAAGGCAATAAAGGGTTGGACATTATGGGTTTGGCTGACAGGCTTTAGCATTGCTTCTTATGGAGAAAATTCAATTACAATCAACACCATTTAACAAACTTTAAATGTGATTTTCCGACCAATTTTTTGTATCCACTGTGCTTTAGGCTTTTTTCTAACGCAAACAATTTTTTTTGGGTTGATTTTTTTTTTTGGAAAACGGGTTCAGCTTTCTGGTCTTCCACCGTTCCAACTGTACATAAATGTTAAATCAGGAGAGTGTGGATCAAAGTATTAGACACATTTAATGTTTGAATGTGCGGTTTATTGACTTACCTGACGTGTTAGGCACCAAAGTGTATCGACTTCACCCTGTGACGTGAACTCACTCGATAGGTCAATGTATGCGGAGAATTACAAAATCAATTTTAGTTCCAATTTTAGATTTTTTTCGACAGGGGTCATGGGAAACGCCCTTCATGATGTGAACTAAACTTCAAACCCAAAAGGTTTAAATGGAGATGCAGTATACAAAACTGTATTTCAATGGACTTACTTCTGGTACTATTATTACCACTTGTAGAGTACCGTGGAAGATTGAAGATGGTGGTTAATTCAAAGCTTTTTTTTTCAACAGTGCCCCGAAAATAAAGTGTAATATTTATCTATACAATATGTTTCCCATATGGATAAGGATATGATATAGTCAAACAATCTTCAAAGTGCTCAATAGTCTTAGTATCACAACAGCATGCATGAAACATTGCTGTAGCAAGAGCTTACATGCTGATGTTTGTACAACCAGGCATTTCGTCTCGTTGAAAGACCTCTAAATGTACTTATGTTAAAGGTTCAAGTTGGTAATTATTTGGCCTTAACTGTGCCCCTATCACATCTCCCTTATACTCTACGAACTAATGTTAACATTCCTGTACCATTCCATTGGAATGACTTGCCAGAAAGCCACTATAAATGTTACACCATTAATTACTCGAGAGATAAACTCCAAGTCAATCATAGCAGTTTGAAACTATAAATCTACATGACTAATACATTCCGAAAAGCAGTTGTTATTGGTTGTATCCAAGTGCTTTGGGCCTAACTCCGTATGAAATATGATATTTATTTCTGCACACCTGTTATTGATTGACGGTGCATGGCCACAGTTTACTATTCAATAAGCCTCCAGCAGCACTCCAAGAATAAGTTCCATAGGCATGTGAGTTATTTGTGCCAAGATCTAATCATAAGCAATGTTGTTGATCGTCTTCTGGTAATTATTACACCTTATTAAAACCGATTAATTCTGATAACTGGACGGACAATTTAACATCTATCATGGTGGTGCCAAAGATCGTCTACAATGTGTGTTAAAATCTATTGATCTATGGACCGTATATTAGAGCGAGCACAAGCGGATATATATCAAATATATGAGCTACAGGACAGGGCGATGGGTATCAGAATAAGTTAGAACATACTAAATCAGTACATGTGAAGATTGGTCAGGCTATATATATCAGAGCTAGGAGGAAAATGTTAACACGTACATTATACACTGATAAAGATAAATGGTGGCCCAGTCATGGAATCATTTTTATGAAAATCATTTTTGATCATATATATATATATATGTATATACATGTATATATCTCAGAGAATGTCATTTCAGGAATGTTATATGCCGAAGAATAATTATGTTTTCTTAAACAAAAGAAACTTAGCATACACCTTTTACTAAAGTGTGGCGCCCTCCTAGCGGAAAAGGCCTGAACCAAATGATTAGTATAATATTATGTATTCGTCGTGTGATTTCAGACAGGATTCAAAATTATCTGTGTGCGTATGGGGGGCGGGGGTTGAGGCGGTGGGGTTAGAACCCCCTGGACCCCTGCCCAAAAGGGCGGCCCTTTGATTTCGGCTTTTATAAGCAACCATTTCGTCTTAATTTCTCTGCAATACACACATTTAGACGTGCAGATTCGGATCCAGGGCACTGGCATTTAGATGAGGACATTAAACATGAGGCTCTTATACGAGTCAGGTTAACGTGGTACTTAAAGCATTGACCCTGGTAAGTAGAGGGGTTTGTGGTTTTCATCCCCTGTTGGGGGTACGTGTTTATAATGATTAGACCTAAGCCACAAAGATTTAAGTCGCCGTCCTTACATTCATTGACCTCCTGCTACGACAGACAACCCCCACAAAGAGATTATCAAACTCCAGGGTCCGAAGCTACCCCTGGATTCTTGATATTTTGTATGATGATTCAATAGTTAAGGTATTCCCAGGGTATTATCTTGTTCCACTCTGTTAGGCCTGATTTGCCTGCCCAACAGGGTTTTCAGGGGCGGATACTGTTACAGGTTTTTCCAAAAGGGGGGGGGGGAGTCAGCATGAAGGCTAAGTACCAAAACTGCGTGCAATCGCGTATGTATATGTGTGCGGCATTTTCCCCTCTTTTTGTAGTTTAGGGGTCCACCAAAAGGGAGGAGTCAGGACCCCCAGGACCTCCCCCCTGAATCCGCTCCTGGTTTTGCATGTTTTGTTCATATTACATATTCCACAAAGACGTAGGTCTGTTCAGAGATATCTAAAAGAAATACAGTTATATGATATAAATTTATTATAACTGTCATAGCAAGATGATTAAAAAATACTCTGGTGCTATAATGGTGCTTAAAAGCTATACAATCTGGCAAACTAAATAATTACTATGTTCATATTCCTGAAGCTTAGTCCAGAATGTATTTCACATTTTGTTAATTTGGACCAACCGAAATTCCACTTTATTTACAGAGACAAATGGAAATTACAGGACTAATACTCTTATGGAGCTGTTATATGGTTCTCTTCATGGGAAATACAATACAACTTGCTTGACCCTTTATTTCTGGAATTCTTTGAGTTTCCATGATTTGAATATTTGAGCATTACTTAACTAGTACTGTTACCTTCCTCCAAAAATATGTAAATTGATTCAATGTTCGCACCACCTTTATTCATGTAACACAGTACAAGTTCTTGTTTTTTATTTATTTGGCAGTCATTAGAAGCACTGAGGCCCCCTCTGGTGGTGGCAGCTTTAACTAAACACTTTATCCACCATATGGGAGGGATACCTGTCGGTTGATCTTGGAACTAAATTGCACACTAAAATATGCTGTGATATTCCAGGGCTATAGCCAGCCCTAAAGTCAAAGGGGGTTCAAGTAAAATTTAAGGGGGTTCCAACCTGCATTTTTGACAAAATTTCCTATATATCCAAATGATCACCAATATAGCGCCCAGGGCCCATATCTTCGTAACTAATTTGGCTGATCAGGGAAAATTTGATCAGGGTCCCATGATCAGTGATTTTGCCTTGTACAAGAATTTATTGTATTATTGCAAAATAATGTCAAAGAGGAATTATTATTTGTAAAATTTATTCATGATAGACAGAATACTTATCACGGAACCCTGATCAAATGTTCTCTGATCAGCCAAATTAGCTACAAAGATATGGGCACAGACCCTATCTTGGGATTGTGACGTCACCTGTACAACGTCTATGAGTTCTCTCTTGATTGCCTGCAGTGGAGCATACCATCATGTTGGTATCTGAAACACAAAATACTTGAGGTGGCTTAAGAAAGTTACCACAAATGCTACCTACCGCAAACTGGAATGTGTTCTTATTAAGGCATGCATGTACCAAAGTGTCCAATGGCGAGTCGTATACTACTTTCAAAGGCTGGGAAGGCCTGATCTTTACTGTCGTAAACTGTTTTAGATATCCATGTCAGGTGTTTGTGAATGACTAGCCCAGGGATCTTAAATGATGAACAGATGTTCGGATCATAGATTGCCTGACAATGACTAAGTTATTGGATTTATGTCATGGCTGGGGGAGAAGTGGAATGATATACATACAGCTGGAGACATAGATATATTATACTAACCTCCATATAATTATATGTTCCAACACAAAATAGTAGCCTTCTATATGTGACTGTTATTTCTCAATGAGCTTAGACAACAGCACTACACGACATAGCCATTTTTCAACAATTAATGCTTTTTCAGGTTTTTTAGCACATAAAAGACAATTTGGCTGTAAGTAAAGAGCAATATGTGGAATGCATTGTTCTTGCTGCCTCCGTTAAAGATAATAGAATTATAAATGAATACAAACAAAAATAACATAGCTACACAAAGATGGGTGACTTGGATGAATGCCTAAATGTTTTTCATGACGTCCTTATTAGTGGCGTTGTCTATGAGACCCTGTGCAATCAGGTACAACACGGCAGTCATTGTTGCTGTTTTCGTGACGTCATTCATAAACAAAGAGTCCGTGACATCACGAAAACAGCAACAATGACAGGCACGTCATACCTGGTTGCACGGAGTCTCATAGACGGCGCCACTAACAAGGATGTCACGCCGATATGTGACACAGTAATTAATCTTTCCTATGTACGATCATTTATACAAACACACCGAATGATACAAATAGCTTTATGTGAAGAGAAGCTGTCAAAACATTTTTATAAAGAAAAACATGAACTAGATCAATTTCCTCCAGGTGGGGTCCCTGCCTTAACTTGTTTTTGTCTCTGAGCCGTAATCTCTCATGACAAACCTATGATGCCAAATGAAAGTGTCTTCTATTATGCACCTGTTGTGTTTACATGTATGTATATGGTCCCTTTCCTTCATTACACTAAGTTGTCCAACAGTGGTGCATGACCCCACATTTCACGGATCTCTAATCACCTAACCAATGACTCGATACCCTTACAGATTGGGACAACTTAGGCCAAGGAAACAAATATTTGCATTCCGGTAACCCGACCTACCCTAATTGTCTGCCCCGACCCTACCGTTCGTACAGGCCCTTTAATCAAGACAGCTAACATTGTCTAAATATGACAAACATTGTGTTTTTTTTCTCTGAAAGACATTTTTTTAAACTGTCAACGTAAAGACAAATCCTGACCTTCCTAAACCTAATTTTTTTGACTGATGGTACAGGGACACTTTCTAAATGTGCCCTTCTGGGACACAATGAAAACGGGTCATTTGCTAAATTGTCATTCCAATGCAGGGTAGATAAAATATTTTTGAAGAATAGAAAATAGACAAATCAATCAATAAAATAAATAAATGAATCAAAATAAATTCCTGGCCTAAGGCCCTCTCACTGGTATATTGTGGGTCGTTGCGGCCACCTTAGGGTGGTAGGGTGAAGGGATCAATAGCAGCTTAATGATTGGCTTGTCCGATCCCCGGCCCACCTGCCAAGGCAATGGGATTAATTTCTAAAGTGCTAACACTTGTCGTGCAACTTATAGCTCGAGCGAGCGGGCGTGAGAAAGGGCAGCCCCGAATTGATACTCTGCATTAGGGCCTTTTCGCAGCGGTTAATGCGGGCCTGAGAGCATTAGTGATTGGGTGTTATATCACCCACATACCCCCCTACACCACTCAGGTGTAGCCTTCGATGAAATGCAGCTGTGGGCTCGGGCTGGTTCTTGAAAGACGGAACTATGCTTTCGCCGCGGCGCTCCTTGGGGGGCAGGGTCTAAAACCGGCCCGTGGTGGACGGAGAAAGGGAGAGTGTAATGGTTAAGGGATAGGCCCACGAAGACCGCTCCAGGGCCCGTAAACACCACAAGCCTGGTAGGTTTTAAGTGGTGGTCAGCTGCTGGACAGGACCTGCCACCACCAGGCTCTTGACCACTAGGTATTAAGTGTGAACGCGTCGGGAGAAATATATAAGCGACTGGCGGGACTTGGGCATTAGTGGTTGTAACTGTTGGAGAGATGGGGAGACGTTAAGGCCGTGGAGGCGGCTGGAGGTGGAGTACTGAGCCTCCAGTATGTCCCCTAACCATGGGGAAGGACAGCAGCAACGGGACGCCGGGAGAGACGCCGGGAGAGACGCCGGGAGAGACGCAGGGAGAGACGCTGGCAGGGACGCCGGGAGGGACGCCGGGAGGGACGCCGACGCGGCAGGGGAAATCCCCAGGAGCGACGCTCATGTGGAGATTGGAGTGTCCAAAGGGCTAAGGCCCCCGTCTTCCTCACCCTCTCCCTCCAGCTCCATATCCTCCACCTCCCGGCAGGCCCGGAGCTTCCTCCCGACGCTGGTAGAGGGCGCCCCGCCGACGGACGCCCAGGAGGAGCCCTGGAGGACGCCCGGC
Source organism: Lepidonotus clava (assembly GCA_936440205.1). Taxonomy (NCBI): domain Eukaryota; kingdom Metazoa; phylum Annelida; class Polychaeta; order Phyllodocida; family Polynoidae; genus Lepidonotus; species Lepidonotus clava. The sequence goes on along the minus strand of OW387134.1, from coordinate 64,926,715 downwards.
GCCGTCCGCAGGAGGCTGGGAACGCTGCAGCTCTCTAAATTCTACTCAGTACTGGTGGAGAGGGGGGTTCGCTCCGCTCCCACTAGGGGCGCCTCGGAGGAGGACGACGAGGAGGTTCCGCTTCCGGTGGACGTTGCGGTCACTCAGTGCGAGTCGGCGCCGCTCTCACCGGAACCTCCCACGTCCCCGGAACCCACCGCCGACGCCGTGACGTCACAGGTCGTGACGTCACAAGTGTTGGCAACAAAGACTGAGAAGCCCAAACCACGTGATGCGGGTGGTGGTTTGCTGCCTTCAGTAACAGCAGTAGCCCCCAGGAGCCGGGCGGTGACCACTAACGTCCTGCCATCAAAGTTATCCCGACTGACCATCACCACTAAGATAACTCCCCTGTGCACCACCAGGGGGCAGTATGCTGCGGGACGACGGACAACGGCCACCTTCAAGGTCAAGGCAGTTTGCGCTCGGCCTCTTCCGAAGGATCCTGGCAAAAAAGGTAAATAAATCTCCAGCAACTCCCCACGTGGTGTGATCCCCTCCCGTAGGCTTAGAACAATTGAGTCTGGCTTAGCGTGCACACCGCCTACACTAGTATGTAGCTAATACCTAAATACATGTGTTTATATACTTAAGGCTACACATTGCGCGTCAAAAGATTACATTTAGCATTTGTTAATCCCCTATGTTAATTATTAATGCTTACTAATAGCTGGCACTTGAAATAAACTCAAAGGTCTTTTTTTCGTAGTATAAGAAGTAATATCAAATTAAGTGTTTGCAAGCGGCAAATCAAGATAGTTTGTATGAGTTAACTTCTGTTTTAATAAGTTGTTGTGGATAACTATTAATGATTACAGTGCATCCCCAGCAGCTTTGTAAGTGAGAAACCATTCTCAAAGTATGTATGATTGTTAGAATGGCAAACACTGCCCCTGCCCCCCCCCCCCCCCTTAACTTCTGATCCAGGTTAGGAGCGGTTCCCTCCGTGTTTACGTTTCTGATCGCATGCTAAGCCCACTAAAAGGGTATTCCTTACCTCTGTTGACATGTGGCCTCAATTTATGAAAACATTTAGACATGGCCCGCCATCTGAGCCTAGGATCAATGACGACCGCTTTATGTTATGTCATAGTGAAAAGATCTAGTTGCATGTCTGCATTCTTTAGAGGGTTTTAGACTTCTTTGTGTACACAGAAGAGGTCTTTATTGCGTGCATACCTTCTGATGGTCAGGACTTTGAACAGTCAAAACATGGAATGGTGATCGTGCAAACATGTATAAGTGCAATTGTCCGCTATATGAAACCCATTCCTCCATGTTGAGTTTGGTGCTGCTTGCACCTAGGCAAGCAGCGATGTAACAAGCAGGTTCTGTGACCACACTTTTTTGGTCAGTCTGTTACCTGCCCAATTTTCATGTAAGAGTTACAGTACTTTACATTAGATTGAGACTCTCCAAGACAGAATATTATAATAATGTTATATTCCGGTGAAGTTGAGATCTTACCAAAGCAGAATGTTATAATAACGTTCTTTTTACATGAAATAACAAAACCAGAATGTTATGATAACGTCACAGTGCAATGTCACAATGTTAGGTTCTAAAGACGTTAATGGATGCCTCAAAATAATGTAACAAGAACCAACCCAGAACAAAATAGAACATTACTGCAATGTTATAGTAACGATAGATTCTCTCCTGGGCAGAGTTTGTTATGCTCTTGACACAGCCTAGCAGAATCCTTACAACACGACCCTGATAGTTGTTCGCCTAAAAGCCCACTCGCCGTGGTGAACATGGGTTTTTGTAGAGCTCTGTGATCTGCTAACGTTGGAAACGTTGGGTTATCGTAGCCCTCTATGACCTATTCCCTTGCGAAATTATTCAACATGTTGAATATTTTCATACAAACCTGTATGATTCAGGATGAGATTGCTTGCAAAAATGATTGCAAGAGACCTTCCTCTCCGTGTGAATGCTCTGCGATAAATTTCTCTAGCTTGCGATCATTTTCACTCCCATGTGATTATTATCGCAGGCAAGAGACAGAATTTTTGCTGGGTTCTGCGATGGGACCTTAGGCGAATGGGGCTTAAGTGTTACAATGGCCCCAAAAACATAATGTGAATTGTATGTTGATTGTCGGACTGTGTTTCCTTACAACAACAACAATTTTTCCATAAAATAATGATGACTTTTTGTGCTTATTATCCTGAAGCTACGGTAAGCACATTTTCGGCAGTGCCAATTGTCAGACCGGCCATTAGATACAGCAAACTAACTGAAGGGTAGCCCATTATTGACAATGTCCTAACCCATCCATTCGACCCCTCCGTCCCCTCTATATATATGCATTTAACTAGATAGCAGCTTCTTACATGTAGTCATTGTCAAATCCCAAGAATTCCAACTTGATTGCTTGTGATCTAGACAAAACAATACGCCATTCAATAGAATTATCAAATTGTTTCTATTTGTTATTATATGAATGCAGTTGAGTGGATTGAATAGACAACTTAGAACAATAGTGCAATTTGTGACCTCCTTTCAAAGATTCTTCCTATTCATTTTTGCTTCAGTAACAGTATATCAATAGAGAATGATGCTAAGCAACACGGACGTTTAGATCGAGGGACAACGCAAACTTCGAATGCCTAATATTCTAATAGTGGCAAATGCGTTTCGTATAGTTAGATATTACCAGTTAAGGTCTCACTTATACACTCTTTCCTAGTATGTTATGATTTTTGGTTATTCCAGACGGCATAAACTTTTTCGAATACATTGCATATGAAAACTGGTCAGTTGTTTATAATCATCAATAGGCCCATCCCAGTTTTCACCCAAATTAAAGTTTAACATGACATAATTATTATTTCCAAAGTGCATCTGTTCTTTTTCAATTAAGAGATTTGCATTATACAAAATTAACATAACAACTTTGTGAACAAATTTATCTTGAAATTTGTAAAATACAGCTTTATAATTATATTGGCAATCTTCCCATAGGAACCAATGTTAAAGCCTGTCAGCCAAACCTTTAAGGTTCAAACCTATTTTGCCGTGAAATATATCATTTCAATTGGCTGGCAAACCTGCAAATCTGTCAATTGGACAAATCTTAAAAATCACAATGTTTTTATTAGGATTTGGGGATATAGAAAATATAATTCTTGCTTATTTCAGTAATCTAGGAGAAAAAGATGGCTTATATGGTAATTCTGTCCAACCCTTGTCTAACCCTGGGATGTGGGATGGGCTTATTGTAAGATGAATTGATGTGTCTAGAAATCCACGTGCTTATTTCAAGGAATTCAGTCCCCCTCCCCCATTCAGAAAAATATGTCCCTCAACCTTTGCATTCTTCTTACGTGATTCTGTCCTTACTTTAGTTACGAGAGATAGCGAGGTTAAATCGTGCGATGGGTTATTTTTGAATAGATAGCTGTGTAGCAGCATGACATCTATTTTGCACGTAGCAATAATTAGAATCGTCAGTGATAAATCTGATCCACGGATGCTATCGGTGCACACATCTAGACTTACGTTTTGCTACAATTATAGACCTTGTGAAGACATGGTCACGTGATCACATTTTGGTGATCACCATGTGCTCATCACTTGCATGTGGGTACTTGATAAATCCATGTATATGAATTCTAGATGATGATAATTGCATAGTTTCACATTGTGTGACTTATTCAGATAAATTCAGCAGAAATTTGTGTCTCTAATCTTTTTGAAATTAGAATAATAGTAACTTCAACATGATCACGAACATAGTGCCCATTTCCTTTCTGAGCATTGCGATGTCATCTGCACAACATCTATATTTTGTTGTACCCTGAACGATTGCAATGGGCCCAGAGAGTACCAAAGGGACTTGTTAGAATCATTGCTTTACTTCCTTTTTTATAGAGTAGGAGGAAATAGGAGGGAGGCCCATAATCCTATTTCTACCCAGAATGAGTATTTTTTCTTGTACTAATATAGCAGTCCTTGTGGTCGGGCGATCTTATGGTATTGGGATCTTGGTCTTAGTAACCTGTGTCGCCCCCTTGTGGATTATCATGTACCTAATTTGAGCAGAGTCGTACAGTCAGGTGGGAGGGGTTCAAGTTTTCCATGTTCTTTGAGGGAACCAGAAGCAATTTTGTGTTTAAAAAACGACATTTTAGAAAAGAAAACTCTAATGCAATTTGTTTCTAAACCAGTGTAAAACAATAGCCATGGGAACTAGCTCAACAATATAAGGGAGACAGGGTAATTTAATCAAGTTAAATTATAAAACGATTAAAACATACTCAAGCTTGTATCCCACTTTTGTCAAGATAGGAGAGGCAACTGTCAACATACTGTAGTGTCTGCTTCTAAACCATACACAACAAACCGGGTCAAACCTAGCAACTGAAAACAATATTTGTTACGTGTGTCCGTACAAAAAATATATTCCGAGTTAGATATAATTGGAATTTTATAATAAGGTCAATACACAACCAGAGACACATATATAAATATTACACATTTGTAAGGTACATTTACTCACCTTGTTCGTCCTTCCCTTGGTAGTTGAGTGTGTTGATTGGAGTGTTATCGTTACTGATCGGGGGAGGCACACTCAGACGAGTGTACTCGGGAGATACGGAAGACAAAGTGGACGAGATGTTGAAAAAAAACAAGTGACTTTTTAACAGGAAGAGTTATTGATTACTACTAAGCCCCATTCACCCTGGTCGTCGTTTGTCTCTGAGATCTTCGAACGTTGAAAACGCTGGATTGTCACAGGTCTCAATGACGTGGTGCTCTGTGAAATTATTCAACATGTTGAATATTTTTGTAGAGAACCTGTCCGATTCTAGATGAGATTGCTTGCGAAAATGGTCGCAAGGCAACTGCCTTCTCAGTGTGAATGCTATTTGTACAATTTCACTGGCTTGCGATCATTTTGTCGCACCTGAGATTATTGCAGGAGATAAAATGTTCGCTAGTCTCTGTGACCATAGGCCAGGGTGAATGAGACTCTAAATTCAATTCAAGCTGAAAGCGTTTACCATCCGATTACATGCTGTTTTCCGATAAAACTTATACATTTGATGACAAAACAAACAATTCAAAGTTTAACTACTTCACCTGGCGTTAGTGAAATAGTCCAAGCAAATTGGTTAACACAAGCCTACCGATTATAAATGAGAAATGGGCAGAGATACCTATGTTATTAAGTTATCAAGGCCCGTATATACCCACATAATGATTTCTGAGCCACTGTACCCATTGTTGTACCCATTTTAGCATATACATTGCTTTAGTTTTTGACTTCTTTCAAGTGTTAAAAGTGTTTCAAAATGATAAATACATGCATCGTGAAAGTTTTGGGAAGCCTGATGCCTTATACAAAATATGCCCAAAAGGTCGTTTTCATTGTAACAAGGTAAGAATATCCGAAATATAAAGCAGTTATGAGAAAGTCTCATGGTAGGCAATGGGCTTTGTGCTTCTTTATGTGATTCTTGAGCAATGATATGTCATTTGGATCTTTAAATATGAAATATATATATATAGTTCCGTCCGCCCACTCATGGCACTCAGTGACCTTTATGAACTCTCTTCTTGGCAGGTGTAACAACTCATTACACTCCCGACAGGATATAGATTAAACCTTCATGTAAGAGGAAATACTTTGGTACTCTTCCATGTGGCTTTAACAAAGACATGTACGGTATAATAATTAAATATATAGCTGGAACATTAACTGTGTGTAGGTATTCTCCCAGGGGGGGACTTGAGCTCGAAAGGGTACCCACTGCCAAACAGACACCTATTTTTAGGCAAAATAAAAGGCGGTGGTGAACTAATCCACAGAACAATATAGGGGCAATCTTTTGGAATGTAGCCTTATTGCTACTTTATTTCACCCCAAAGAACTAATGAAACTGTATCCGAAATTCTCCTAAGCAGTTTTGTTGATTTCCTTGTATTTTCTGGTATTGATACGCGCTGATTTTGGGGGGCGGTGATCTGTGTCCTCAAAAAATAAGGGGTGGTCGACTAAAATTCAACAGCGGTCAGTCATGAAAAGCAAGGGCAGTAGTTTGGCAGTGGGTAGTAAGCTTCAAATAGTCAGTGCCCCCCCCCCCCCCCCCGGGATATTCTAAATCTGTCCGAATTTGCCTAACCTCTTACTAGAGCCCTGAAATACGTGGTACCGTTGTCTCACCGGGGTGCATTGGCACCGACGTACATAATTAGAACTCCAAGGCTGCTTCCTATATTAGTCTATCCACTCGTTCTACATGTAAGGCTTCCAAAGGCCCATACTGTTTGATCTAACTGCCACCAAGAGCCTGAAATGTTAGGGTAGTGCGGCGCGCGGGCCTACTGTGTTTGTTCGCGAATGACTAGAGATGAGGCTACTTAAATACGAGTGTGTGGTGGTGTTGAGTGGAGACATGGCACGCCTCCGGGCCAAGCCTAGGCTAACAGGCGGCTGTGTACGCAATCACACTTTAGGCACCCGTGGACTGAGTACAAGAGTGTTAATCCTCAGCGGTCTAACTTGTCAGGATCAACGTTCATAGCCCTGGGATAGGGTTAAAGGATCAAGATATATGGGAACAGTATACAGGATATATATATGTACAGACGTTAGGAAGATATTTTCTTCTTTACTTCTTGTTCTCATGATAACTGAGAATGGATGATATAAGGGGCCTTCTGGCCAGCCAGGATTCTTGTATTCCTTCTAACAAAATTATGAGAAAAAGGTCTCAGGATTTGAGTATGTCTGTGGATAATATGGTGGCAACCAGGGACCAGGCTATTCTTCTGTCACCAGTCAGTCGGTTGACTAAAAGTATGGAGACTTGCCTCTCACAAAATAACAAGACAACAAACAGTCATGAGACTCTCCTGTCACCAACTAAATTGGTAACAAGAAGTCAGGAAACTTGTCTGTCACCAGCCAATATGGTAACAGACAGTCAGGAGATCTGTCTGTCACCACGTAACATGGTAACAAAGAGTCAAGATGCATGTCTGTCGCCAGTCAGTATGGGAATTAAAACTAGTCAAGATAAGTGTTTTTCACCAGTTGATACTCTCAAACATTGCCGTTTTTTATCCTCGAGTGTAACTGTCCAAAAGGTATGTATATTTTCTTGATTATATCATAATGTAGAATAATGTAGATATTATGTCCAAGTTAATTCAACTCAATCAAATAATTATAGTATGTAGAGACTCTTATTGATGTTCGAACATCTCGACCATGGATAATCTTTGTCAAGGTTAATTATCATACTCATATAATATCTATAAAGGAATAAAGCGTGTGTCGTTTCAATTTTATTCAAGTCACAGAATGAACATGTTTTTATCCTGCATGGTATAAGATGTCAACCTGAATCTATAGAGGAATAAAGCGTGTGTCATTTCAATTTTATTCAAGTCACAGAATGAACATGATTTTATCCTGCATGGTATAAGATGTCAACCTGAATCACTGAGATTTTCAATCACTTTTGGGAAAAGCAATGGGTATGAATTAGTAATTAATTATTTTCCTTGGTTGAAGCTGCCCATTCACATCACTCTAAATCGTGTGTCAAGCTGTCAGGAAGAGGTAGCTGGTCCCAGTTTTATTTCCTTTACAGAAAGCCATATATATATATATATGTATATATATATATATATATATATATATATATATATATATATTGTGTGTGTGTGTGTGTGTCAACATTTTGAAACAGGCATAATGCTATTTCAAGTTGAAATAAATTATTTCAAACTAATATGGATATATCCATATTTAGTTTTAAAAAAAATGTCTCATAATGCTATTTCAAGGCAAGTCTTTTTTTAATTGGTTTATTAAGTATCTTCACATGTATACACATGATCTTCCAGATTATGACAATATAGCAGTGATCACAGTTGACGGCAATAAGTATCAGTAATTACAAAAGTGGTAATAGATATAGGTGACAATAATGAAATAGATGAGCAAAGTTTCTAGACACGTCAGGTTGGTTATTGATTCTAACATGTCATATCCGTTTTATATTACACTTTCGTAACAATATTCTTAAACCTCACCTTTGTTTTAGGTTTTTTGTGTATTAGCAGAAAGCATCTCCTACACCTTCACACGTTTGTATTATCGAAATAGTCAAGACCTACCTATACTTTATGTTTCAAAGTGAAGTTTCAAAACGGCACTAGAACTGCACAAAAAGTGTTCGTCTTTTTTCATCAAATAAAATCCATGACAAGATGAATAATTCGGGTATAGCAGGTAAAAGAATAAAAATAAGATATAGATGTAATCCATGTGTCTTTGATATGACTTACTTGTTCCTTAATCATTACCTATTTGCGATAGAAAATCGACAGCTTTCACAATGTTTACAGCATGCTTAAAAGTCATTTAATCGATTTTTACAGTTGCTGAGGTATTGTATCTTTGGTAAAATTACCTGCCGATCACAGGGCTCTCTCCCCTAAAGCGTCTTGAGAACCAATCAAGGATTTAACAAGTGAAATTAGTCTACCATACGCAAAGGTCAATGGCCTGTGCATGAATCCGATTTCGGTGGCATTAAAAAGGTAGACAGGTGTGTGTGGGGGGGGGGGACAAAGGCTAAGTAATAAGTAGTTGTATCGCTGCCCTATAGACCTTTTTCAATAGTGTGGCGGCCTGCTTGCGAAGTAGGCCTGACCCCCCAGATATGGGTTCTTGTGGACTGGAAAAGTAGGGATCAAAGGATCTATGGGACAGTTCACTGCGCAGACTCATGAAAAAGGTGTACACCGGCCTGCCTGTGGAGCTTTGGCCTCTGGCGCGGCGAACACAATAGAGCCATCAGTCGATGAATGGGATGGGAAAAGGTGTATAGCTGTTGGTTGTGTGGCCATACCAGCCCCCCATACCAGTCAATGGATAGGTCGGACCTAATGGTGGCGTATTGACCAATTTATCGATGTAGGCAGTGAGAGTATACAGAGACCGTGGATATACCTACAACCAATAACACCCTGAGCGACTCATCCTAAAGCCTAGATTCCACTTGGCGATCTTGACAACCAGGAATTATTTGCTATTTTTCAAGTCTTCATTTGGGATATTACAAGAACCCCTACATGTTACATACCATTTGAAAGAGAATTAAAAATCCTTTCTAATGATATATAACATGTCTATGATAAGCGCATATTTCTTGCGATTTTTGAAATCGGGATTAAAATCGGCTAGTGGAATACAGGCTTAACGGAACGAGTACCTGTATAGCTCAGGGGCATGAGCTGCTCAGGGATCCATTACGGGCCTTGTGTGAGGTGGTGAGCAGGTCTTCAGGGGTTTCCCACAGCCCGGAGCCCAGAGCCTGTTTCCCCCGATACATTATGTATCAGGAGCTCGAGTCTCGGACCACTATGAGTCTGTGGTGGGGAGAGAGTAGGAGAATTTAGACAAGGCTGAACAGAGGTAACCTATATAGACACACCTGACTGAAGTTAGGGATACCTAGTGCCACCAGCCGGTGTATGTGGTGCCCTGCCGTTGGGACACTGCATATTAAAGAACGCCTGCCTTGGTAAAAGTGTAGGGGTATGGTCTCTACCTTCTCATAGATTCGATCATCCAGGAACGAGGGTGAAATATCCCAGTGCTCCAGAACCACTGAGGCTGGTGGTTCAAACCCACAAACAGTTGGGGATAAATACAGCATGTCAGATGACACCTCAAAACCTAATAAGCGGTCGCCGTACCGGAGTAGGAAGGTGGACAGGGCCAAGGCGGTGCTGGTCAGCCGGCTGGGGGGAGGGGGCAGGAGGGGGTCAGTGTCGGGCTTCGGACGCTGGCAGCTCGTCGCCATGGTGACGGACCATCAGAGGGGGGCGGAGGTCACCCGGAGGTACCGGACCAGGAGGACCAGTAAGGGCAGGCGCCGCTGTAGGACAAGTGAGTGCATCCTCAATTAACTATATCCCTTTTTCACGAACATGCGCAGTGTCAAGTGAGTGTACCGAGCCTTAAAGGGACGTTCTCGTCCTACCGTTGTTAGGCTAACGTACTCCGACGTTAGCCTAACGACACTACGGCCGGTCACGTGTTTTGTGGCGTTAGAACATTATCAAGTGATGTGATAGGTCACGTCGCGAATTTTGGCAAGCCGACAGGGGGTTACAACGTAGCAATTTATGTTTCGTAGCAGGACGAGAAGGCGGCTTTAAGTATGGGCGACCTAGTTATGTGAATTCTTTCTCTTTTTTTCTTAATCCAATTTCGGATGTTTACGGTTCTTTTATTGGAAAGTTCAAAGTGAGTGCCCCCAGCAATTCTATTGTAGTTATCATTTAATTTGGCCGATTTTTACAAACCTATGTTTATTAATGTGTATACACAATTATAGAATAAAAACTGTGAAAATGGGTTGACATGAGATTTGGTTAGATCATACCTCCCAAGTCGGTTCATGCAATCTAATTACACAATGATAATGTTGATAAACACTACGAATTGTGCCTTTACGCATATATATGCGCATTTATTTTTAGCCATGGAAAACCTAGTTCGCTCATTTTTGTTATCCAATTCCCTAGGTTAACAGTTTTTCCATTGGAAGCAATATAATTATTATCAATTGAAACTGGTTTATATCAATCAATTTCTGAGCACTGACTTGAATGTCAGCTCATGTTTTATTTCTCAGCATGAAAAAGCACAACCAGATAATAATCAATGATAGTACTATAAATAGCTCAGTACAAGGAAAGGTAAACGATGAACAATGCAAAAAGATCAGGTATTGCGGTAATGTATCCAACTACATTCAAAAGATGCAAGCAAAGATTGTTTTCCATGGTTTTCAAAAATCATATTTGGTCATATGTGAACAGAATTGGGCAGAGCCTGGGAAATTCTTAGATTAATCAAGTAATTCAAACCCGGGGTAGAATGGAGCCCAACGGGTGCATCCATCTTTTTTCCATCTACCTCCACATGCAAGCTTTTGAAGTATCTGGATTAAAAATGTCGACGATTAATGATGATGAACTAGTTTCATGACCCACAGAAAATGAATAGAGATGTTGCAATATACACATTCACACTCTGACAAACAGACCACGTCAAAGAAAGGAGTCGCATTGACGTTCTCATCAGAACCTTAGAAATATGAATTGTTACACCCGAACATCAACTACTATCACTAAGTGAATTCGCTTCTCTCCCCAAATACACAGGTAGACTAAGCATTCTCCATAGTAAAACCTTGTTAATTCAAAGCCTCTGGAACCAAAAGAAAAGTTTGAATTAAAGGGGTTTTGAATTATCAGGGTCCTAGTAGTATATAGGATCAGTGTGCTATCTCTATTAGTTGATTTAATGATACATAGAATGTGATTTGTTTTGGTTGTTAATTCAAATCATACAGCATAGTAAAGAATGACTGACACCATTATAAGAATGACACATCAAGTCAAATAAGATATGGGTGCTATATGTATATCCAATATGACTAGGGGCATAGAAATGGTATTTTCCCTTTGGATATTATTTTTTGCATCTTTAAATAACCTTAGGTGAAATCAGATTACACATGATTCTAGGAGTGGCAATGGAATTATAGAAGTGGCTACAGATATTGTTCGGTATGGTCTAACACCCCCTGTTAGTTTAGGAGGTACAGAGGGCCTCCTGGGTCAATGACAACCCCTCCTCCTGCAGTGTGAGTGTGTTTAGTGGCCCCACCAGGAGATGGTTATCAACCTTAGTGGGTCAGAGGAGTCAGAGGAGGGTCAAAGAAGAGGGACAAACCACAGATGTCTATAAGTTGATGGCTCAAATTGATTTAAATTAAAGGGGTTTTCTGAAAGGTTAGTTTGAATTATCAGGGCTTATTTACATTGGATTAGATAGCAGTGGAATGGGACTGGCTCTGTAGTTTGAATTAACAGGGAATTTGGATTATCAGGGCTTTGAATTAATGAGGTTTTACTGTATCATGAAAGTATAACCAGAGGCACAAATTAGGAATTACTTTGTATTGGTAATAAGATTTATCTAAATAGTAATCAATGATATTACAATCTAATTGATATCTTAAGGGTATTAATGGTGGTAAGAGAAAAACTTATATGATAATGAGTTGTGGGATGGGTGGGAGATAAAATGAGGAAGAAGAATTTTTGTTAAGCGAGTAATGGTGGGTGGATGGTTAACTTAAAATTCTGAGAATAAAAGGGTTCGCCCACTCTTTCTATTACCGTGTCCCCACCTTTTCAAAATCCTGGTTCCATCACTGTTTGTGTGCACCATAGTAATGCCTCCAGGGTCGGATCAGGAGATCAGAGCCCACCTGTTGAGCCCTGACCTGGTCATCCAGGCCTTAATCCCCAGATTAAATCCCTAATGTAACACCTGTGTAAGACTACCTGAGGAGCACCTACGCCATACCCACATTAACAGTGTTTAGTAGTGGCAACAAGAGAATGAGTGGTTGGTTGGTTGGTTATTGGGGTTTAACGCTGTATCAACAGCTATAGTCATATCACTGCTGCTACACCCAGTGTGTCAGTTATTACTATAGGGATGATAGGGAAGTCTATGATAAAAACAGTAAAACCCTTTGATTTTTTACAGGATATCATTAAGATCTAGACTTAAAAGCTGTAGGAATTTCAAGAAAAAACATTAGAACGTTTCTTTCTGGGATTCTGCGTAAACGTAACGTATCTCTTATCTCAGTATTGTAATCTTCTGTGAAGATCATTTCCTCATAAGTTTACCATTGTGCCTCATAAGTTTACCATTGTGCCTCATCCTTTAGTCATGACTTATTAAGAAATAAGTTGACGTATTGAGGTGCAGTGTGGGATCTGAAACTCACTTTGTTGTTCCTATTAAAGAACTGTTCTTGGGAATTGCTTTGTTTGAAAAGACATTTAAATGGCATAGAGACAGGTCTTTATTCTTTGTTTGGTTGTACATTGAACCAGTTTGTTCTAGGATTAATTTTTAGTTAATCATTAAAAGAAAAGGTTATTACAATGTAATATGCTGGGGATACTGCCTCTACCCACGTGTGAATTAAAAATATTGGTGATTCAGTTTGACATCTTGGAAATGCTTTGTTTCTAGTTTAGATTATCGATTGTCCACAGCTAGCAATAAAACATGTTACTTCTAAAGGTTTAACGTTACACGTGCACTAAGATGTTTGCCATTCAGTATTGTTGTTTATCATTGTTGTCTATGTTTATACTGTATAATCTACTCCTATATTCAGTTATGGGAAAATGCCACCAACGTGATATTGATCAATAGACATGTCCACTGAATTCAATATCATGTGATTGTACAAGAATCAATGTCATCTACAGTCCTGATATCTGAATCTCTTTGTGACTGGTGCATTGAGAGATGTCAATATTATCGATGTGTTTTTTCTAAGTTGAAATATAGAAATAAGCTAAGAAATCGCTACTTAATTTCAGACACAAACATGTGAATACATATGAATTTCGTATTTGTACAATGACAGACACATTGAGTGAAAGGGTGCCTCTCATATGTACAGGGTACTTGGTCGTTCGTACAGGCCTCCTGGCAGCGGTCTGTAAAATCCACCCAGTACTCCATCAGAGGGACATAGAGGGACTTTCCAGTCTCGATGTATCCTATATATACACACAAGACTCCATGACCAATACTTCTTACTATGACATGTTTACTAACAGGAACTCCAGGTGTCACTCCAGTGCCTGTTAGTATGAGAGCTTCCCCTTTCCAACACTAGGGGTCTCTGCAGGTTGCTCTATGGTCTCCCTGGTACTACTGGCAGGAACGGATCCAGACTTTCCAAAAAGAGGGGAGGGGGCGCCCTTATATGTTGAAATTTGAAGCGCCCCCTTTGGAGGCTGGTATTTACATTAACAAAAATCTAATTTTGGTAAAAATAATTGGCAAAGCGCGCGCCTCCTGAGTTCCCCTCTAAATCCGTTCCTCTATTGGGTAAATAATGCCTTCACATACGTACAAACACATCACTGTCTACTTGCATATACAAGTATTTGTTTTGTGTGTGTTTTTCTACCAATCATGCGGTTATCATTAGAATAACACGGTAGCCATTACATTTTAGAAAGCCTTAAACAGATGTACACCATGCCCTAAATAATGCTCTAAATAATGTGTTAAAACTGAATGTGTATCTTCCTAATTTCCCTTCACCATGCAACTTTAGGGTCTTCTTATTGAGTGTCTCTTGACTTTCAATTTAATCAATTGAATTTGCATTTCAAAAATAGACGTCTTTTAGAACAATCCGTTGGTCTGAGTTGTATCTCTTTCATTTTGTCAGGTCTCTGATCTTGGCTTCCTTCCTCACATTTACATAACTAGGACCTTTCATCCAGCCTTGTGAATCGGTCCTGGCAACAGCCTCTTTTAATTGTACTCTCTTTGTTGGGGTTTTGAATTGACTAGTGGACCGGCTTTGTTCATTGCACCAGCGGCAACCTCAAAGAACAGACCCCAACCACAACCTCAAAGGAAAAAGAAAACATAAAAAACACACGCAAACAATCGTTTGTTCCACCAGGAAGTAATATCGCCTCTCAGCCCCCCCCCCCCCCCCCCCTTCTCCACCTCCGACTTCAATCAGGGGTGTTGATGGATGTTGGCCATGTCGCATATCTAATTTAAGAAATTGTCATGTCGCATATCCCTTTGTTCCTTTTGTTCTATTTCAAATTTCAAATACCTCTAAATACGCCCTATGTCATGTCTTTGTTTTATCTTTGTGTCACTAAGGTCCATGTAACATGTCGAATTTAACAATTGGCCATGTCGCCCTTTCGGTTTTAAAGGTCTACACCCATTCAATCATTCCCACTTCCTTGTCCGACTGATATTGTTACTCACCCCACCTGGCGGGGCGCCACCGAACTGCTGGTCCGGGGCTATGGGGCGCCGAGTGGTCAACTGGAATACAACTTGTTTGGGTGGTGTCTTTGCATTTGGCATTTTCGGGTTAAAGATATAACCTTTTCAAAACGTTTCATATTTGGGTGGAACTCAAAATGTTTTGGTTCAGGAACGTGACTAGAACATATCAGTATGATCAGCCAGTGCAATATCAAAAAACGTCATTGGGATCTATCACAATATTGATATAAGATCCAAACAGAATGAAACAGAACATTGATGCAACATTAAAATAACGTTTAATGCTTCGCCTCGTACATTCTGCAGACTGTGCCACTTGAGTTTCCCTTTATTCTGACTCCCCACTCCCTCTCTCCCCACCCTTTTCACCCCTCCTATCAGTAGCTGCTCGGGTATAGCCCTGATCAATGCACCCCCGATCACTTATTGATGGTGTGAGCTGCTCCCCCACACCGGGAACAGGTGGGGGTCCGCTGGTCGCCTTGGTAGCGGGTGAGAGCGGGGTGTAGTTGGGGGGGGGGGGGGGCATCTGTGTGGGGGGGCCTCGGCTACCAAAGCCACTATTGCCACCATCAGCACCACCACAAAGACCCTTTCCCAAGGGTGGAGGTGACTTGACTTATATATGCCTAGGTGTGTGTGTGTGTTGCGGTTTCCAAACTTGACCCATTCAGGAGGACTTTGTCCATGCAGAAACATCTCCATGCTTATTAAGGGATATCTAACTCCCTCAGAGAAAGACTTTACCTACATGTGTATGTAAATCCTATTTGATCCCCAAATACCTAAAGTCCTTTTTAGTTTGGTTCAATTCAAATATCTTTTAGCATCTTGTTATGCTACATCAATTTAACACCCATTGTGAGTGAAAGTAGCATCATTCATTTCACTCCCTTAGAACTGCAAACTTGGGTCGTAAAAGGGTACCCACTGCCAAATGTACACATGAATCGGGGGCAGCAAATGTCAAAAGTGAGGGGCAGTCAGCCACTTTTTTGCCAATAAGGGTTGGGGGGGTGAACTAAGCTACATTGTACTTATATAAAACGTCAATGGACAACAACTCGAAACTTAGCCTAATACATTATTTCACACAGAAATGTTATAGCAATTTTATCAGGAGTTTTCCTAAGCAATTTTGGTAAAATTGTCTATTAACGGTATAGAGATCTTCTGATTTTCGGGGGTGGTGATCTCCATACCCCAAAAATTAGGGGGGAGGGGGTGATAAACTAAAATTCAGAAACAGTCAGTCACAAAAAGGTAGGGGCGGTAGTATGGCAGTGGGTAGTAACTTTCAAAGAGTCAGTATCCCCCCCGCCCCCCTCCGGGCAACAACACCGCCACAACCACCACCATCCCACCGCTACCACCACTGAAAACATCACCACCACCACACCACTACACCACCACACCCCACCACTCAACCACTCCACGACCACCACAACCACTCCTTCCACCACCGTCTTACCTGGCCGCCGACCTACTCCAGGGGTCTTTGATTGATTTACGGGCGAGCAGGTCGGGAGCAGGTCGAGACCTACCTGTTGCTGCGACTGAGCAGCTCGTTGTATAAGAAGATAAGGGAGAAAAACAGGCCTTCAAACAGGCTTTGTGGAGGATAAGGGACGAGGAGAGAATCTACAAATGTTCAATGGAGGAGTTTGAACCTCAACAGATTTTGTGAACTCTTTGTAAGAGTCACTGAAAGAGTTAAAAGATAGAATCTACAAAGGTTCACTAAAGGAATTTGAAGGGGGAAGAACCTCAACTGCTTTTGTAAGCTCAGGATAAAAACTCAGGAGAAAAACAGGCCTCTTAACAGGCTTAGTGGAGGAGTAGAGACGAAGATAGCATCTACAAAGGTTCGATAAAGGAGGCTGAAGAGAGGATAACCTCAACAGCTTTTGAAAGCTCGTTTGAAAACTCAGAAGAGACACAGGCCTCTCAATAGACTCAGTGAAGAAGTGGAGACAAAGATAGTCTACAAAGGTTGATTAAAGGAGTTTTAAGGGGGCAGAACCTCAACAGTTCCTGTAAGCTAGATCTAAGACTCAGGAGAAAAACAAGCCTTCAAACAGACTTAGTGTGAGGACAGACTCTACAAAAGTTCACTCTCTAAAAGAGTTTGAAGGAAGAAGAACCTCAAGATCATTGTAAACCACTCTCTGGGTTTTTTTGGGTGCCTCTGGTTGGAGCATCTTTCGCCCGGTGGTTTGGCGACTGGTATGAATGAATCACAAAACTCTGGACATAATGGGGGGCCTCAAGAACTACGTGTTCTTGAACCCCTTCGCCTCCGACATGCTGCCCCTGAGGAGTGCCATCAACTTTGACTATCCTGACAGCAGCGACGACGACAGTGAGTACTCCATGGGGTAGATTTAAGAAACCTTTTATTCTCTTTTTATCTGACCTCCTCTGGTTTTGAATACTATTCTTGTTAATTTCCTTTTGCATTTCCAAGTTCAAAAATATTGCAATTGACTGACAATGGGATTTGAAATCATTATAAAATCTTTTAAATGGTTTGATTTATTTTGTGTTTGGATATTTTTGGTTTGAAATACCCTTTCGAGAAAATTGCATCCATTTTAACCTACTTTCACTTTTTGATGGTAATCACAATGCGAAGGGCATGTCATCATGTGCACGGAAGAACAACAAAACACAAACATCCCTATTTACTGATGTAATTTTTACAATTACCTATTACCCATAACTTTGTTTCAATTCTTTTGATTTATATTATCAAATAATATTTTGGATAATCAAATATCGCCGATTTATACTCCTACACACATTTCCACATTACTGCCGCCTTTTCCTGTCTTTGACTGCATCTTGCCTTGCCTTGTCTATCTCCTTGACACCTTCTCCTCGTTCGTCCACCGGTACTTGTTACTGCCGCTCGTCCCAGGTCCAAGACGCCCTCTGAGAATGGTGTGGAACCCTAAAGAGTCCTGCCTCGTCTGGGAGGGTTCGTATTAGTGGTCTTTTCACACTGTAGGCCTATACACCATTTTCACGAGTCTGCGCAGTGGACCGTCCCATCCTTTACCCATGGGAATGCATATCCCAATATATTAGTTCGGGTCTATTATATGCTAGTAGGGCACAACAGTACTGAAAAGGTCTACTGTAGGTTGGGGCTTCAGGATGCTTACCAAGGTCACTGAATGTCGTCCAGAAAGTTTGATGTGGATTCGTACCACCAACCGTGGTTCGATGACGTAAACACTTGACAATTCTCGTAAAAGAGTATAGGTGTTCTTTCGGAGCACATTCTGCCATATTCGTTCGCTTTTGGGATATTTATTAAATTGACAAATAAAAGAATTGATCTGTAAATATCAATTATTTGATATAATATGTTGAAATTATCAATTCATGGCCTAATTGGTAAGCATACTGCTGTAGTTACTTAGACGTGATAGAAAGGAGTCATTCACTTAAATCTAATTACTTGGTAGTTCCACCACTGAAAATGGTTATAAAGATAAGTTTAGTTTAACCTAGTGCATGCATGGTGCTTTCTCGTTTAAATAGACGCTTACAATGACGCTCGAGCTGCGTTTGAAGTGTTACTTATACGCCTACGGTGTATGATATACAACATCTGGGCATTCACCATTACGACACAGGTGTTGTTAAGTTGCTTTAGTCAGGTTATATTGTAAATAGTCTGTTCCATTCATATCCACTTAGTCTTGTCTCATAGCGTAGTAGTAGTAGCTTAGGAAAGCGTCAAAAGCTAAGATGATTACCAACAGCTCGTAGGCAATTCGAGTTGTGGTTCTGGAAATGTCTCCCGCCGTTTCTTAGGGATACAGGGTTATGTGTGCATTACAGAAACATATAAATTACATAAGAATCCACTAAGATCCCGCATTCATGTTTCCCTTTCAAAGTGCTCTAATAATCCAAACGAAATGCTTTTAGTGTGTGTTTATTATTTTCTTAGCTATAGCTCGGAGGGGTTAATGTAATGGTTTATATCCTGTAAAGGAGTTATAGACCGGCGGCGTACTTCGAGAGCTCATGTCGAACCCGCCTGACTTATTATTGCTAATCCGTGCTTAATGGACGTACTACAAAGGAGGCCTGCGGCGGCACGGGCCGAGAGAGGGGGAGGGATGCCAAAAAACAATGTAAAGCCTATATTCCACTAGGCGATTTAAACTATCTGGAATTTGGCAATTTCTAAATTGTCATTTTAATATGAGAGGAAACGTCGCATGCTACATACCATTTGAAAGGACATGTGAAATCCTTTCTTATGATATCTAACATGCCTATATTTAATCTGTATTGCCACTGGCGATTTCTGAAATCATGAGTAAAATCGGGTAGTGGAATATAGCCTTGACGGCGTCGTGGTCAGGGCCTCTCAGTCTTTACCTTTTGTGTGGAGCAGGGAGTAGAGACCTTCACCATGCACTGCTCGCCGGCCATGGGGGTCTGCGGTCGGGCCAACGTTGGCAGAAGCTACAATAAGATCCATTAGGAGAGATATTTATATCTATATATAGCCGTTAATCATAACTGGAAGGATCTGCGTATTTATATCTAAACTGTCCCGATGGGGGGTATTTGGCAAGGCGATCCGCCCTCCCTTACAGCCATGGCGCCGCCGACCCTCCAGGTGAACGACGCCTTAACATCAGCAGGAGGAGGAGATATCAGACAGACGCAGGGAGAACGCCCAGCGTCCTCCAGGGTCGGACCAGCGTCGGACGCCACGCCCAGGGACGCTGCAGGGTGCAGGAGGAGGGGGACGCAGCAGGGGGCGTCCACTAACATGTCCCTGACCCAGCTCAGGTCGGCTGTCCTCCACGGCTGGCCATGGACTGTCTACGCTTTACACCGCGGCGGTCCCCCTATATACCCGCCCAGGCGCCAGGGGCAGGGACAGGGACAGGGGCAGGGGCAGGGACAGGGGCAACAGAAGGGGCAGGGGCAGCATCAGTCCCGTGGAAGGCCCCCCGCCGCCACAACCGTCTCCTGTCCCAGAATCCCCTTCCGTTTATCGGCGTTACCGGAACCTCCGTCCGGATCCGGATCCAACTCCCAAGTAGGTACGGCTTGAGGAGGGGGAGATATGGGAGGAGGGAAGAGGGGCAATCATAGCCTGCAGCAGTAAGATAAAAGAAGGTTATTGGTTATCACCCTGTAGGGTCAGATGGACAGTAGTTCCGGCAGTGGAAAGACGTTTCACTATAGATCTGAGCAGCAAGAAACTGCTCATTTTGTGTTCCTTTCATTATGACATAGGTCTAGTGATAGTCAAGAGATCTGGTTAGATATAGTGTTATTCTATATGATGTGTTGTACATTAACAGGAAACATATTGTTATTACACTTTGAATGTGCCATCAGAGTTGCGTTTTGGTGAATTCACAAGAACACAGGAAAAGATGAACTAACAGGAGGTGTTCAGGTCTTTGAGTTGTTTCTTGTGTCCCAGATCTATAGCTATGTTAGTCTATGCTTTATAGGTATATTCTAATAAGTACTGTGTCCGTATATGATGCATATATCCCAGCAGTGTGGGGCAGTGGGCCCTGCCCTCAGGGTAATATCCCTGAAACTCCTTGGGTTTATATCCCAATCCTGGACCCCCTTACCTGGTTGGTTATGTCCGTGGGCTTTGTGAGGTCCTTGCCATGTTAAAGATTCTGGTGTTCTTCCATTGTTGTCTCTGCTATTTTCTTTTGTTTCCGAGATTACATTTCCTTGTCTTGGATGGTGTTTTATCAATGTCCATTGGTTAAATATGATTAGTATTATGTAATTGTAAGCGCCATCCGGATAGTAGATGGTTAGGACGTCATGTAGTCCAATATACATACGTTGTACGTACCCCCACCAGTCAAAGCATCGCGTTTTGTCCAAATATCTACCACTCAGTAGATACAATAAAGAAGGATCAAAAGAAGTGTTTTGGAGGGTTGAGTGAGGTTTGAGTTTCGTAATGAAAGGGCTCTGATAGATTTGTTGTCTCTGATATTTGTCTTTAGTTTGGTTAACGTAAAATGCGTCTTGTGATTTTTCTCATCGACCTCAATCATTTTCCTATTTTCACAAATCTTTCTCGCTTGTGTAGAGGGTATTAGGAAGAATGCTAGAGCAAAAACTTTAAAAACGTGTCACGTATTCCGATTAGGGCATGGTGTACTGGGCGATCCTTGAAAACAATCAGTGGAGGCATTCATTTGTTTTGGTCTTTGTTTAAATATTTTTGTTTTGATTCTCCTTTTAAAGAGAAGGCGCAATCTAGAAGTTCTGATACTGAGGACTTTTAAAGCGTTGCGTAGGTATTCTTTGGGTATAATACATGTAAGGCTGCTTTTAGACTAGCGAACCTAGTTATTTACCTAGATATATATGTATAAGAAAGCTTCTGTATTAATTTTACGAAATTTTAATTAGAAATTAGCCCTATGTAGTCTCACTACCAACTATTTTCCCAATTATATAAAGCCAGTTGTGTCTGTATCACCAAGCTATAGTAGATAATCTTTGTGCATACATATTTATATATAACACTCTATTAGCCTATAGCTATACTCAATATGGTCCTGTTTAGATCCTAGGTAGAGGTATATATATATAGGCACAGGCCAACAAAGCTAATACTCTACCACCTTGTAATATGAGCTGCAACTTTCGTAGGCTACTTTGGACCCTATAGGCTGAATAACAATCCACCCAGAACTGTCTCGTAGACTCTATACTCACGACACGATTTTTACGCTGTTGCAAAAGAAATTTGTGCTAAAATTGGCCGATTGTTATGATTGCCTGTCAGTATACTGTATTGAAATGTAATTACCTTATCTGAATGATTATTCTGAATCAGTGCTAAAATCAGTTGATTTGTGGAGTATATCTGGTCGATTTTAGCATCGATCCATCTGCAGTCTAAAGGGCCATACCCACTAAGCGATTTTACCGTCACTGGGCGACGGGCGACTGGAAGAAAGGCCGTCGTCGGCGCCCGGCGACTGTAAAATCAAGCAGGTTTGATATTTTACCGATTTTCATGACGATCCTGTTGTCCGTCGCCCGTCACTGAGAACTCATCCCATACCCACTTGAAGATCGCCTAGTGGGTGACTAATCGACACTATTTTAAAGTCGGCCGATTTGACCAAACGAATCAGCAGACTTCAGCAGCAATTCAAATCTAACGTGTACATTTCAATATTGCATACTAATTGGTGATCTGAATTGATGCGAAAATCGGCCAATCATCTTGGTAGAATTGGCCAACTTTAGGGCCGATGAGTCGGCCAACCTAGAGTGCCGACCAAAGAAATTTCATGCATCTAAATGCGTACACAAGTTGCTCCAGAAAACGATCACACATCTAAAAAATGATGCGTGAAAATGCAAAAAAAAAATGCATGACGGATTCGTGTCCATATAAAACCATGTATAAAGTATAAATATTTATGTAAAACATTTTATTATATCAATTAGAAACAAATTGCACTTTAACAAGGGGGTTTTATCCCCAAAGAAAAGTGTCACGCATCTACAATTTTGTGTTAATTCACGAACCCAAACTTTGGAATCGTGGGCATAAGATGCGTGAAAAAATTTTGGTCGCCACCCCTTGTCAAAATCGCCTAGTGGGTGTGGGGCTTAACACCTGAAGCTTATTACACCCTGTGAACCTAAAGTGGTCACCCTCGGGTCCTTACGTTAGGGCTGGTCAACCCCGACATTCACCTACATATTCTGAAAGAAATTCAAAACAAATAATGCCCTGGTCAGAATATAAAAACTTTAACAGACTCGAATAACTAGGGGAGCAAGTTGCAAGACTTTAACTGAGGTGCTTGGCAATACAAAAAGCATTGGCTTCTTTTTTGTCCCATTCGATAAAGTTCTACATTGTTAGCAAATGAATAACAATTAAACCACTCTAAAGGAATCATAAGGTTTATGCAGGTCTTTATTGCTGCCACTTTAACACATGTTTGGTTGGGACAGCTGGAATGTGTTACTGTATTTGTTTTCTCCCCAAACCTTTTTTTTATTTTTTTTTAATAAATTGTTTTTTACTCCTTTTTGTGTGAGCTAGTACCACATATATATTGAGAGCTTCTCTCCTTCCAGAGCATTCCATATCATTTATGTGCTGAAGTTGTTATATCCCGTGTGTAGATTATAAATAGGCCGTGATGTTTTCAAATAAGGTGAGCTATACGGTAAAGCCTTGTTTGTTGCAGCCTTGGTTCCCTGCAACTACAGACTACTAATAGACAGTCTGTAGCCATTATAATTTCATTTTCTTTTGATATACCTTTTTTTACTTTCCCTTATTGCTAGAAGATTACCGGCCATGTGACAATCGGTTGTTTATGATGGATTCTAAGAATGCTATTGATCTTGTTTCAATTTGGTCTGGGCCTTGTTAACCTACCTCTCCTAACCCGTTGTGGGGGAGGTGTGTTTGAAAGGTTGGCGAGAGAGGGGTAGCCTCAGCAACCGGCCACCACAGACTGCGTTGTTGATTGCAGGCCCGGGGGAGCAGGAGGTTGCATGTCCGCATGCAGTACGAGAACCCCTATGGTAAATTGAATCTCAAGCCGCGCAACGCCCTGCCGCTCCAAAGAAGTAGTCCCCGGGGAAATAGTCCTGCGGAAGGAGACGGACGCAGCAGTCCCAGGGCATGTACTCCTACTCCCAGAAGAAGTAGTCCGCCGAGAAGTAGTGCCAGGAGAAATAGTCCCGGTCGCCAGATAGATCCAGACGCCAAATCGTCGCCGCCAAAACCGACTGCGGTGGTGAAAGAAGGAACGGAAACGAAGAAAGTAAAAGATGGGAAAGATGTCCCTCGCCCCACTCAAGGAGTTCGGAAGGCTCCCTGTCCTGTGGCACCCAACAAAAGTAAAACTCCGGCAATGCCTCCCTTGTCAAACTCCAATAACCTTGTTACCAGGGGGTCTTCATCCGCGCCCACCAAGTCAGGTAGCACACTGCAGAATAATTACGGGGGCTGGTGTTTGGGAACTAACAAGGCTTCCTCAAATTGAAAACTTAACTAACATGGAATCACACACACACATGCACCTGGTATGAGAATGAAGGTACTAACAAGATCATTAAGACAATCCGATTTTGCTTTGCGGATCAAGGTTGATTTGTTGTTTTCTGGTATGTGGGCAATTTCTTATTGTTTTGGTTTCATGGATTAAGTATCGAAGGGATCCTATTTTGGTTTGAACTAACCATTCACAATTGTATGTTTGAGCTATACTCTCCAACAACAAATGCTTTAATAGACATGAATATATATATATAAATATATATATATATATACTATATTTGCATATATATACAACATAAGCTGATTTATGAGAGATTACATGAAGGTACTGAATCATGACAAGTTGATTATTATTGCAGCTCACATCAGTAGAAGCCAAAGCTATTCACCTTTGCAAAGCACCTTTGCTATGAGCCCTAATGAACTGTACGTATCCCAAGGCCCTGTTACTGTACACAAACCTCTTATGATGTCTGTAAGGACAGGTCTGAATATGGA
Organism: Lepidonotus clava; assembly: GCA_936440205.1. Lineage (NCBI taxonomy): Eukaryota > Metazoa > Annelida > Polychaeta > Phyllodocida > Polynoidae > Lepidonotus > Lepidonotus clava. The sequence continues at coordinate 64,902,209 of OW387134.1, read as the reverse complement.
AACTCCCGCCTTCATTTTAAGAGGCTCTTTGTTCAAGTGGCTTTCCAATTACAGCCATGTAATTGGCATTGCCAAACCACCTCCATGTAGACGTATGTAAAACAGTTCGCCGCAGACACACAAGGGCCATAACTTCTAGGTGATTATGCCTGAGTCGGCCTACAGATCAGTGTTAAAATCGTCCGATTCTATGGGAAGAATTGGCCGATTTTAGTGCCGATTCAGACCAACCTGCACATTCCAATGTACCATACTAACAGGGGACCTTAGGAATCGGCCAATTTTAGCACTGATGAGTTTGCCGACTGTGTAAAAATAGTCTAGTGGGAATGGGGCCACACACACACACACACACACACACACACACACACACATATATATATATATATATATATACCTACATACTGGCTATATACTTGGCAGGGGATGGCCCTGTTCTCTATGTGTTAAGCAGTGCGGGAGAGGTGTGGCTGAGGGCTGCCAAGGCGTCTTACGGCCTGCAAGTTAAATCAGAGGCTAAGCAGGAACTGAACCTTTAAATTAATGAGGCCTGTGTAACGGATCCAATCTGCCATCGGCCCGAGCTGGAAAGGTCAGGGGTGGGGCAGGTGGGGAACGCTGGTAGGAGACGCAGTGGAGACGCAGTGGAGACGCAGTGGAGACGCAGGTGAGACGCAGGAAAGACGCAGGAGGAAGCGTTACCTGTACGTAGAAAGCCAGGAGGAGAGTCTCTTACACTGCACCTTTGTTTGTCACCTACGACCTTAGAGTCAATCTGCATGGATAAGGAAATATTTCTACAATATAGAGGATGGACGGTTTCTAGCCTTGCATATTAAGTTCTCACTTGATAACTTCAAACCTATCTACGGCAATACAGTCGCCTGTGATGGTACAGAAGTATTTCTACATGGAGGACGGATGGTCTCTTACCTGTTACCTTTACACCTGAGAACCTCAAAATTATCTACGACATTACAGTCGGCCTGTGATGTTACAGAAGTATTTCTGCAGGGAGGACAGACAGTCTGAGAACCTAAAACTTATCTGCAACAGTACACTTGGCCTGTGATGGTACGGAAGTGTTTCTATGATGCAGAGGGCGGATGGTTCACATCCTTATGTCTCACCTGATGTCTACTCATAATGAAGTATTTGTGTAGTGTTACTTCTCAGCTGAGAACTGCGAAGATCTTACCATAAAGAAAGTCGGCGTTTAATGATGTGAAAGTCTACCTAAAGAGTACTTGCGAACTAATAATGGTTAAGACAAGGGGTTTATAGTGCAGGCCCTTGCGGACCACTAACACCTCAGCAGGAAAAATAAAGCCTATCGGATTACATAACAGACTGATACAACTGCGAACAAATCTGATCATACCTTCAGTGATTACTCCTGTGGATACTTTACACACCTGAGGGTGGTAATTGGTCAAGCCAGATTGAGGAAAGACCGCCGGGGGATCTCCATCAAATTAACGTGCATATTTCATATATAAATATTTCATGTAATAAGATGAGATTTAATTCCAAGTAACGGATCTGTGATCGTAAAAGAAACACTTTTCCAATTATGAAATGCGGAACATTCACTGATGGAATATTTCACCACCTTCAAATTGCCACAGATGATCTTCAACACTCATGAATAGAGATCCTCTAAGTATCTCCACTAATATGAACGTGTTTCCTAGGAGTTATTATATAATTATTTCTGCGTTCATAAAATTGAGACAAAGGGAGGGCACCAAACGTTTCTCATGACATGAAATGTTGTCACCACTGAAAACATGGAGAAAATTAAACATTTTAATGGAATCACCACTATAATTTATCAGTATACAAGTCCCTCCAGGATTCAAGCCCATAACATAGGTGTTTAGAGGGAGTTGCTATCCCTGACACTATGATGCTACATAGAGGATGAGAAGGGAACTAAATAATGTTGTCATGACCTATTTTTCTGGTTCCTACAGCCCCTTTAGATAGCTGTTTAACAAGTCAGCAATCAAACGGACTGGCTTGTAGCAGCCTATTTCACTGGTTCTTGGCACGGCCTGAAGTAAGTTCAGTGTGTAGACTGTAACATGTGAAAGGACATCATTTTAGAAGTAGTAGGGTAATAACACTTGCTATAAACAGTCATCATGGATCCACGAAACCTTCCTCTATCGGCGTCAGAGGGAGTGACCATGCCCCTGTACCGGTCGGTTCGGCAGCACCGGAGACAGCTGGTCAGGGACCTCAACTGGTTGACGTACTGTCAGACGTACAGCATGTACCAGCAGGCGGGCGCCTCCCTCACCCGCTTCTACCACTGCATCTCTAAACAGATACCACTCAGTAAGCATGGTTTTCAGTAAGGGCTTATATCCCTGCATCTCCAAGCAGATACAACTAAGTAAGCAGAGCCCTCAGTAAAGTTTAATACCACTGGATCTCCAAGCAGATACCTAAAAGTAAGCAGAGCACTCAGTTAACAGTTATAACCCTGCATCTCCAAGCAGACACCACTAAGTAAGCAGAGCCCTCAGTAAAGTTTTATACCACTGCATCTCCAAGCAGATATTGCTAAGTAAGCAGAGCACTCAGTAAATATTTATACTACTGCATTTCCAAGCAGATACCACTAAGTAAGCAGAGCCCTCAGTAAATATTTATACCACTGCATCTCCAAGCAGATACCACTAAGTAAGCAGAGCCCTCAGTAAGTTTAATACCCCTGCATCTCCAAGCAGATACCACTCAGTAAGCAGAGCCCTCAGTAAATATTTATACCACTGCATCTCCAAGCAGATACCACTCAGTAAGCAGAGCCCTCAGTAAATATTTATAACCCTGCATCTCTAAACAGATACCACTCAGTAAGCAGAGCACTCAGTAAAGATTTATACCACTGCATCTCCAAGCAGATACAGCTCAATAAACACAGCCCTCAATTATTAGCAGTTATAACCGATAACCCTAAATCTTCAAGCAGATAATGATCAGTAAACACAACCCTCAATTAGCAGTTATAACCCTGCATCTCCAAACAGATACTGCCCCTCTATTAGTAGTTATAACCCTGCATCTCCAAGCAGATACTGCCCTCAGTAGGGGCTTATAACCCTGCATCTCCAGGCAGATATGACTCAGTAAGCAGAGCCCTCAATTATTAGCAGGTATAACTCTGCAAGCAGATACTATCCTAAGTAGGGCCTTATAACTCTGCATCTCCAAGCATATACTGCCCTCAATTAGCAGTTATAGCCCTGCATCTCCAAGCAGATACTGCCCTCAATTAGCAGTTATAACCCTGCATCTCCAAGCAGATACTGCCCCTCTATTAGCAGTTATAACCCTGCATCTCCAAGCAGATACTGCCCTCAATTAGTAGTTATAACCCTACATCTCCAAGCAGATACTGCCCTCAGTAGGGGCTTATAACTCTGCATCTCCAAGCAGATATGGCTCAGTAACCACGGCCCTCTATTATTAGTAGTTATGTTAATATAACCCTGCATCTCCAAGCAGATACTGCCCTCAATTAGCAGTTATAACACTGCATCTCCAAGCAGATATGGCTCAGTAAGCACAGTCCTCAATTATTTGTAGTTATGTTAATATAACCCTGCATCTCCAAGCAGATACTGCCCTCAGTATAGGGGCTTATAACTCTGCATCTCCAAGCAGATATGGCTCAGTAACCACAGCCCTCAATTAGTAGTTATAACACTGCATCTCCAAGCAGATACTGCCTTCAGTAGGAGCTTATATCCCTGCATCTGCAAGCAGATACTGTACTGCTCAATAAGCAAATAGGAATCATACGCATCTGTTCTCTCTCCAGTGTTAAGCACTTAGTAAGCAAGAGCTTCAGTCAGAGCTTATATTACTACAATTCTAGCAGATATGTTGCCCTCAGATGGGTTTTGATTAGGGCGGCAGTTGGCTGACTAGAGCTCCTTTTTAGTCACCAGACATCTAGTTAGACATCCAGTGATCTTCCTCCTTAATTGCCGCACAAAAACAAAACGATAATATCCACTAGTTGTCTTCTTCGATGGTCATGTGGGGTCTTGAGGTTTAATAAACACAGTCATCAGTAGGGGCTTATATCACAGCATCTCCAAAGAGAAACGTCTCAGTATGCAGGCCCTCAGTAAGGTCTTATACCCCCACCTCGCCCAGTAGATACCTTTCAATACATGATGCCTTTGTATGAGCAAATCTAGTTGGACCATTGTCAAATTTCTGTTTCACATGTCCATAAACAAATTCTCAAGCACCTGAATATGATGACCAAAGCATTTGGGCATAATTATAACGACGGCTATAAAGTTATTAGCTAAACCGCCATTTTGCAGCCCCTGTCCTACAAAATAAATCACAGAATTTTTATTTGAAGACAAACTTATCAAAACATCATTTGAGTCTTGCCATCCTAACATTGTTGTAGATTCCCGGAGCTATATATGCATTTCCTATGAGTTGCTAGTGTCAATGCCACCCAAACGTCTTGTCTATAGTATTTATTTGATTTTTTTAAAGACATCATTTTGTGATTCAGTGGGTTTGGTTCTAATGTATGAATAGAGACCTATCTTATAGAACAACCAATTAAAGCTGGTATAAGCCTTTTAGATGGGACGATGGGATTATTATATGAACAATTCGAATCAAGCAATAGAGCAATAGTTTTGAAGTTGTAGAAAAAGTGGACTCTCATTTTCTCAACTTTAGTAGGTTATAAATTACATTCTAACAGGGGCAAATCCAAGCTATTTGGTGAATATTGGTATCTGAGAGGTGGTTAATTCTACGATGTTATGGAATAGAGCTTTTCATATTGATAAGTTTCTGTACTCTGTACAATTGAATTGGTTCTAGCTGCGCTTGTGCGATAATATGTCTGGTAGTATAGATTTAACACTAATAGCTGGTTGTGGTAGAAGCTAGATAAGACCTATGTTCTTTCATTTTAATTTTCTAACCTCTTATCTAATTGCATGGCTATTGATTGTGATTGATTAGAATTCAAAATGGTTTCCTCTATCCATAATAAGGTATTTGAGAATACATAATTAAGAGATGGCTGTACATGTAAGTTTAACCATTGAAGTATGCCCTATCACAGACCTTACAATATGAAATGTTTACCATTTGAATTTGAACCAGTTGTATCTGTCATCGATGATGTCAATTATATAAGTATACAAGTCTTGGTCATTTAAACCCATATTTGTAACATATAATTGCAATTCCTAGCTTAAACTGAATTTCTTAATTTTTAATTTTTCCATTCGCCCATTTTACAAAACCTAGCCTGTTCTCTATATTATCTACTTTCATAATTTTGAAAACTTTTATGAAGTAGGACGTGGATTTTCTGGAGATCCTGGTTTACTTGGTTGTTCTCAGCCATAAACAATTACTTCCTTTCCGTCCATCCTTAACCCGTTGACTGCTCTCCCATCCTCCAGGCGATGACGTGCTGACAGGAGGCCGGTACCACAGGGTTAAGCGCGATAAGAACATCCCCGAGGACCTCCAGTACCGCCCCAAGGTCAGCCTCCCCTCCAACAAGGAACCCACCTTCTTCATCGGCGGCTGCAATGGCGTCCAGATGTGAGTAGGAATTCTCCCAGTGCCGCGTCGCATATCAAACGCAAAAGTTTTTCTTTCCCTGCTTTTTTTTATCCTTGTTTCCCTCATGTGCCAATCGTCCCTGTTGCAATGGTTTTGCACACATTTTGAAGTTAATTTAATTAATTGATAAATACGTTTCTGCAACTTATCTCCTATATATTTTATAAGATGAGGGACACTGCCATCATTTGCTGAAAACAGAATATTAAAATTCACACCCCAAAATGTCCCCCCGGGACATGAAAAAAAAGAGTGGTTAAACCATCCCTATAAGGATGAAAGGTGGATTTGCTCCCTGTTGAACAGGGACAGGTCTTTTAAAGTGTGCCAATCGTTGCTACAGCAAGACCCGTTATGCGACCGGCCACAGACGCGATTCTCTCGTTTGGTTTGGTGTACCTGCAGGCTCAATCAAAGTGAATTGTGGGTAATATGTTGACTAGTCCATCTCCCCTTCAAAGCATCTAGCATACTGTAATTAATCGTTTATGACATGATCTTTCGTCTTAGATTATTAAAAGGTAGAAGTAGGTACTTTTTTTCATTTTGTAAGTGTATGTACTTTTTCTGAAGTTAATTTGGAAATATTTTCATCACGTAAATTATTTATTTTGCATTATTCTTATTGGTTTTCCAGTATTTGTGGCAACAAAATATGCCAAAATTGGTAAATCTAAGAACAAAATAAGAACAAATTGCTATTTATCTATCCATAATGGATCAATTTTCATACCAACTTAAGAAATAGTAAACATAATCTACTGATAGAAAATGAAAATTAGTCAATGATAGTTTTCCATGTTAACCACTAAATACTTCATGCTTAATGAAAACTTCTATACTGAAGCCCTGTGGTTTGACGACATATTTCCCATGATTCATCCTGATTTGGGAAAGTCTGCTGGATAAACCCGGGAAAACCACTATCCGCGGTAGCTTGAATTATATAAACTGTTCAATGATCTCCTTTTTGATTCAGTGTATGCGACGCCCTGGAGGCGCTGGGCTGGAGGCGGAGTAAGGACAAGCTGGACGAGAACTTCAAGCTCAAGTGGACGGAGATGAAGAGTCACATCAACTACTCGGCCTTCCGGGAGGGGGAGCAGCTCGTCAACCACATCCCAAACTGCCAGCTGCTCACCAACAAGGTACGACCAACGATACTGTAGGCTAGCAAAGATTGGTAATTCAGCTGCTCACCAACAAGGTGGGTATGACCAACAATACTGTAGGCTAGCAAAGATTGGTAATTTAGCTGCTCACCAACAAGATGGGCACTACAAACAATACTGTAGGCAAGCAAAGATTGGTCATTCAGCTGCTCACCAACAAGGGGGGTACCACCAACGATACTGTAGGCTAGCACAGATTGGTAATTTAGCTGCTCACCAACAAGATGGGCACTACAAACAATACTGTAGACTAGCAAGGATTGGTAATTCAGCTGCTCCAGTCCCTATCAAGATGGGTAATACCAACAATACTGTAGGCTAGCAAAAAAAATTGGTAATTCAGCTGCTCACCAACAAGGGGGGTACCACCAAAGATACTGTAGGCTAGCAAAGATTAGTAATTCAGCTATTCACCAACAAGGGGGGTACCACCAATGATACTGTAGGCTAGCAAAGATTGGTAATTCAGTAACAAGGTGGGTAAGACCAACAATACTGTAGGCTAGCAAAGATTGGTAATTCAGCTGCTCACCAACAAGGTGGGTTTGACCAACGATACTGTAGATAAGCAAAGATGGGTAATTCAGCTGTTCACCAACAAGGTGGGTATGACCAACAATACTGCAGGCTAGCAAAGATTGGTAATTCAGCTGCTCCGGTCCCTAACAAGATGGGTAATACCAACAATACTGTAGGCTAGCAAAGATTGGTATTTCAGCTGCTCACGAACAAGGTGGGTTTGACCAACGATACTGTAGATAAGCAAAGATGTGTAATTCAGCTGCTCACCAACAAGGTGGGTAAGACCAACAATACTTTAGGCTAGCAAAGATTGGTAATTCAGCTGCTCACTAACAAGGTGGGTAAGACCAACAATACTGTAGGCTAGCAAAGATTGGCAAGTCAGCTGCTCACCAACAAGGTGGGTACGACCAATGATACTGTAGGCTAGCAAAGATTGGTAATTTAGCTGCTCACCAACAAGATGGGTAAACCAATGATACTGTGGGTAAACCAATGATACTGTAGGCTAGCAAGGTTGGTAATTCAGCTGCTCGTCAACAAGGTGTATACATTCAACAATAATGTAGGCTAGCAAAGATTGGTTACAGTGATTGTATAATGAGGAATGTCTTTTAATTCTAAAAAATATATGCATACATATATATATTTATAATATCTATACTCCTATTGTGCAGGTGGGCCTGCTTAGCAGCCTCCAGGAGTACGAGCGGCTCACCACTAGTATGAACCCCAAGGGGAAGAGACCCAAACTCTATTATATAATGTATATATCTTGTATTGTATAGGTGGGCCTGCTGAGTAGCCTCCAGGAGTACGAGTGGCTCACCACCAGTATGAACCCCAAGGGGAAGAGGCCCAAACTATATTATATAAATATATATATCTTGTATTGTATAGGTGGGCCTGCTGAGCAGCCTCCAGGAGTACGAGCGGCTCACCACCAGTATGAACCCCAAGGGGAAGAGGCCCAAACTGAGGCTCAACGACTTCCTGCCCGAGACCTACCGCCTTGACGACCCCAAGGAGCGCGAACAGTTCTTCCAGACATTTAAAGGTGGGTACTGCTATTTATTCTATAATTATCAAGATTCCAACCCCTATACCTTCAGTATTTTCCTGTGCTCTTGAGATCATGTGAATAAAAGATCTGTTATTGACCCAGAAGGCAATAATGCCTTTATGTCAATGTTAATGCCATATTTTGTGCTGTCAGTTAAACCATTCACCATTAGCAATTGGTTTGTGCCCTCTTGGTTTGTACTTTGTGTAAAGCCTATATTCCACTTGATAATTCTGACTGCCAATAATGTAATTTAATATCTTGTAACGTATCATGGCGAAATATCACCCTGCATACTAAGATGATGATGTATAACACGTTTCTGATCACCCAATATTCCCAATTCTGGTTGGCATAACTTTTTACTGTATTTTCCTCTATGTCCTTTATCATACGGGTACACTTATTTAAAATTCTTTGCTATCAAAACTCACTAATGAATTGTATGTTTACTTTCTGTTTAATTCTGTTGGTTTCTGTTTACCAGTTAAGTTCTGCCAGTGGGCGCATAAGGTCAAAATTATTGGGAAAGCCATTAAGTGGCATTACTTTAAAATGGGCGTTCGATCATTGACGTAAGCATCATTTAAACAGATTAATGAGAACTAGAACTAACCTGCTGGTCTCAGACTCGGTAAGCGCCCATGACCCCAGGCTGTTCTTATAGAGAGGCCAGGGTTATTATTCTACTGACTTAGGGGCATCCTGTTTGTTAAAGTTATACGCCGCAGAAGTCCATTCAGACATTACACTCGGCGTATTAATACAATGTCAGCCGGCGCACTCCAGCCCGCCACCTCCGCTTGTTATATATCCCCGCCTTTAGAGTGGGGTTTAATCAGGGGAACAGAAACAAATAACACGGCTCACAGCGGGGTGGTCAATAAGTCCATCCCTAGGGTTCGATAAGGGTTGGACAAAATGGCTGTTTAAGCCATCCTTGTTTCCAAATGTTGGGGTTACTGATTTAAACAAGAATTATGTTTTTCTATATCCTGTATATAGTACTGTTTGAACATTGTGATTTCTCAAATTTTACCAATTGACAGATTTACAGGTTTGGCAGCCAATCGAATTGACATTGGATATTATAGGCTGAGCTGACAGGTTTTGACATTGATTCCTATCGGAAAAAGGCCAAAATATAAAGCTGTGTTTTACACATTTTAAGAGCAATCTGTGAACCAAACTGTTTTGGTCAATTTTGTTTTATACATCTGTCTTCAGGGAACAAGCATGGAGGCAATTTTGAAAATATTTCATAGCAAACCTAAATGTATGTATAAACTGGGATGGGCATATTGGTTACCTAATACAGCCTTCTTATCTTTGCATAGGCCTCTTGTATACAAAAGATACAATGCCCATTAAACATAATGCTAAAGAGTCTAGGCAAGCAAAGGTCATGTAAGGAATGAGGTTTTAATTTAAATTAGCATTACTTTATACAGGGAGACACTTATGCAAACTAAACGTGCTCTTTCTTTTTATTTTAGTTCGAAAGTTTTTCCCTGGGTGTGTTTCGTTCACTACAGTTGACCGGTTTCAATATAGCAAAAATAGCATGAGATTGTCCACATTGGTTATGTGTTTTAGATGAAGATGATGAGATGGTCATGGTACAAATATTTTGGAATATCACAATTAATACACATATGGTCATGATTTTATGAGGTTAAACTGAAGTATAGTTATGAAGCTTTTAGTATAGAAAGTACATCTCCCTACCACATATAGCCAATTTCTCGACTTTTACCTGCAGACAAAGCACAAGGCTTTAGCATAGGAATTTTCATTAATCATGTGACTGTTTCTAGTTTTATGTGTAGAAAACCTAGAGAACATTATTTTTTGAATTTGTATCCATATACATTACATCTTTTCCAAGTCGTTTGAAAAGTATTCATTTATTGTTTATAGTCTTTCCAGCGGGTTTTGTCGACAAAAGTGGTCAAAACTGAAATGAGAAAGAGCAGGTGGCAGTTGCTTCCATTTGATGAATCACCCCCTTCCATCTTGCATCTTGTAAGAAGGAACTATGCCGGGCCGACCTTGTATCTGTGATCGATGCCTCGCTTCTTGTCTCCACCCACAAAACAAATCGTTTCTATTTACCCCTGTACGGCCCCCCTTGGGGGTTCTCTGTGGCACCTTGCTCCTCATTACTGGGGCTGCTGCATGTTTAATGCACTACCACCCCAGCCTCACCACCTTAAGGGTTTGTCCCACTAGGCGATTTTGACGCTGCCGATTTTGCATTTGGTTGATTTTCTCTGAGAATATGGCATGAAACCATGCATCCTATATATATTATTTGAAAGATAATTGTAACATCTTTATAATGATAGATAATGTGTGTTTATCTGAGCTTTATTCCCACTGCATCAGCACGTGGAACACAGGCATCAAAGCCTGCATGCCACCAGGTGATTTTGACTATGAGGATTTTGTTAACTTTTAGGGTTTCATTAGAAATATTGCAAAGAACCCCTGCATATTACATAGCATTTGAAAGGTAATTCAAAATCCTGTGTAATGATATGTAGCGTGTCTACTATCAGTGAATATTTCTTCCGGTGATTTTCAAAATCAGGAGTAAAATCGGATAGTGGAATATAACACTATGGCCTTATTCCACTAGCCGATTTTGTTGCTAATTTAAAACTTTGGCAATTGGGATTCATGTTAATATAGACATGTTGTGTATCGCTAGAAAGGTTTTACAATTATCTTATGAATAATATACAGGAAGTATGGCTTCATGGCATATTCTGTGAGAAAATCAAACAAATCCAAAATCGCCGGCATCAAAATGGGCATGTGAAATGCAAGCCTTACTCCCCACCCTACTCAGATCCCAACCCTTCCCAGACCCTCAAACCCCTCTAAGCCACGTGCACTAAGCGATTTTGACCATGTAAGCTGACTTATTGGTAGTAAAATTGACTCATTCTACCAGAATTACCGGTCAGCTCAACACCGATTCATATTAGACACGTGTATTTCAATATTGCATACTGAACGGTTTTCTGAATTAGAGCATAATCAACCTATTCTTTTTCAAGTAATCGGCGGATTGAAACACAGATTCACAACAGTGGACCGGGCTTAAGCTTTTCACCAAGTCGGCCAAATAATCAATGCTAGAATCACTGAATTTACTTAAATAATCAGTCAATTTTTGCACTGATTCAGATCAGGCAGGTACATTTAAATATGATATACTGACAGACTATCATAAGAATCAGCTGATGGAAGTGATAATTTATTGTCCGACTGCGTGAATATTGTCTAGTAGGTATGGCTTTAAGACCCACACCGACTAGGCTGAATCGGCATGCATCTATCAAACTGTTTGCCAAATATTTGCCTCAATTGTGATGACCAGTTAGTATGCAATAATGAAATGCACATGTTTGATAGGAGTTGTTGCTCAACTCGGCCAATTATTCTGGTATAATTGGCTGATTTCAGCACCGATTAGTTGGCCGACTTGGTCAAAATTGCCTGGTGGGTACGGGGCTTTAAGCTCCATACCCACTAGACAATTTGGGCCTCAGCAATCCTCTTTTCCTCTGATCACCCATCAGTGTGCTTTATTGAAATGTGCATGTTTGATCTGAGTCGCCGGTAAAATCGCCAGACGATTCGCCCAGCGATTTTATCAACCTTGTTCATTTTAATATACCATACTGACGGGCGATCAGAGGAAAATACGATTGCCGAGGTCAAAATCGCCTGGTGGGTACAGGGCTTTACAGACCCTGCCCAGCTTTAACCCATTGACTCCAGGGCTGATTAACTTCCCCCACCTTTGTCTGCTGGTCAATGGACACGAGAGGGAAGTCCTTGAGCTGCTGAGTGGATCTGAAGAGTCTCATCTCACATTCACAGCCCTTTGGTCAGGTAGCCATGGTCACCTGTCGGGTGGTGGATAGTGCGGTTTGTGCCATTGGCTCTACAGGTGCCTGCACTCAGTCACTTATATAAAAACGGTCTTAAAATTCAATGTATACATGGACTGACATGAGATTTAAGCCCCATATCCATTAAGCAACTTTTACACAGTTGGGCAACAGATATGTGCTAAAATTGGCCAATTCTACCCTTAGGATCGGCCGATGTTAGCACAGATTCAGATCAAACATGCACATTTCAATATGCTCTACTAACAGGAGATCACGAGCATTGGCCAATGTTAGTGCCGGTCCCTTGCCCAACTGTGTGAAAGTTGCTTGGAGGGTATGGGGTTTACGATTTGAAAATGCAGCCCCTCAGATGGTTTAAGATTTGAAAATGCAACCCCTTAGACTATCGGTGATACTTTTGCAAATAGGGACTGTATCATATTATATCATGGCCATAATATAATATTCATATACATGACTGTGGCGCCCTTTAAAAAGCTTTATTTCATTTCAATCACTGCTAATTTAAAGATGGGCTCATTAGATATAGAGTTTTGAGATCAAGCGAGACCCTATTTTTAAATGGAGATTATAGAGGGAACACTTCAAACGTTATAGAGACTACTTGGTTTCCTCCTTTCCCGGCCCCTTAATGCAGACATCAGGCAGACTTATAAGCGTGAGCGTAGGGTAGAATCTATATTCAAACGAATTTATAGAGGGAACTTTTCACACTTTATAGAGACTGTTTGGGTTCCTCCTTTCCCGGCCCCTTAATGTAGACATACGGCAGACCAAGCCAGTTGGACCTCTGCCATATCACAGGGAGCTAGGGAGAAAAAAGTCATAACAGACTGCTTATTGCAAATAGATTGAGATCGATACCAGGAAGTAGAAACCGATCTCTAAGGTTTTCCTTTTTGCTCTTTTTCTTTTACTCGAATGTCGGTGTTGCAGAAAACAAATAACCTAACACTAAGCAAACAATTGCGAATAGAAGTGGTTGCGGTGTGCATTTTGATGCATGAAATGATAAACGTGGGCAGTTTGCTGGTTGTTAAAACACAACATTTGAGAATGGAATGGTTAATCATGAAGTGTATAAACAGGCACAGTTTGCTGTTTGCTATAACACATTGGCAAAAGGATGCTGAATTATTGATGCCTCTGGCCCCAAAGACAGACTAGGGCTAAACATATCAGTCCTACTTCACATTGCGTGACTAGTGGTGACTAATCAGGTAGACAAGGCCTACTTTGTGGCAACACACCCCACCCCCGGGCCGCCATAACAAACAAAGAAACACGGAATTGTAATTTGGGAATGACACTCCATTTATGGTTAGTCTTAATCAGAATGCAACTTCTTAATAAAAGTTGCATTCTGAGCTAATTTGACAAAACCCCTTTTCAATTTCATTATTGTAGATCATAGTCACTGAATAGTCTGGAGACCAAACTAGACTTATTTTTTTGATAAATCTTTGTTTGTAAACTAAATATTGATTATTTTTTCATTGGAATGGAAAATTCATCAGATGAAGAGTATACTAGGTGATGATCTCAAATCTATCACATGTTAGATTAAACTAAAATAAATATGACAATTGCTCACAACAACAGACAGGTAAAGCTGCCAGAAGATTGCCCTTTTGTGGTTTGGTCTTGCCCAGAAGAGGTGAAATATGAAGTCTCAGTCTGAACATTTGAAACACCAAAGGAGTTTTTGTCTGGAGACAAAAACTCCCTTTGGCATCTTTAAACACAGTTTTTATCTAATTCAGAATTAATTGAAGCTTATATTGAGTTTGATCTAGGTCTTGCTGGCTAAGATGTACTTGATCCTGCTGAAATTGGAAAAAAATATTTTTCAAACTGAATTAGCTCAGAATGCAACTTTATAGTCTAAAATACTGGCAATAATAACATAAAGGATAAGTGTAATGATGATGATGTGTTGGAGTTTTAGGTCTACTCAGCAATTTCTCAGCTATATTAAGACCAACTCCAGTTTCTGACTGTACACAGTTATATGATCAAATGTACAGGGTTGGAAACGATGGCGAAGTAAGGTGATCTAACAGGAACCACCGGAAACTGAACCCAGGCCGGTCGTATGCAATACTAGTATGCTAACCACTAGACCAAATGATGCATCTTAAAGGAAAGCTTGCACATAAATGCTGGATGGTCATTTTTCATTGAATTGAATTCAGTACGTTCTTCACAACTTGCAGTATCACTGTTAGCAGAATGGAAGGAAAATATTTAGTTTACACACAATTATGGGACATTAATAAACTTGCATTTTATCACATTTTTTAAGGGAAATCCACCCAATTTATGACGTAGCAAGGGGAGTTCTTGGGGAATCCCATGTTCCCTTAGAAGGGAATCCCCATCCCTGTATAATTTGTAAAAAGAATTATGTACTCTAACAAAAAGTAAATATATCTGACCTGATGCAACTCATAATAAATCAAAATATTTATCCATCTACAACTGTTCATTAATAAGGGAATCCCAAAATAACTTTAGAAGTAATTCCCTTAGCTGTGACGTAGCAAGGGGAGTACTGAGCAGCCCAGCATTCAGGGAATTCCCAAAATTAAATTTCTTTCCTCAATAATTCCCTAAGAACTCGACATTTTCAATTTTTTTCTTTTGAAACATTTTTAGAATACTGAAGTGAAATTAGTTACACTAAAAATGGTGCTTTGTGAATTTATGTGCAAGTTTTCCTTTAAAAAGGAACCATATGAATAGTTTTAACACATTGTTTATGTTGACTTACTACCTTTTTGTGTTGTCTCTGTCCACAGAAAAGGATGTATGGATCTGTAAGCTGACTGGTAAGAACCAGTGCCAGGGAATCTACCTGGTCAGACAGGCCCCGTTAAAATACCCATTATTTATATTGTTAAATTCTGTGTTATAAATTTCAGAGAAGGACGTGTGGATTTGTAAGCCGACGGGTATGAACCAGGGCCGGGAAATCTACCTGGTCAGACAGGCCCCATCAAATTACCCATTATTTATATTGTTAAAGTCTGTGTTATTGTTTTCAGAGAAGGACGTGTGGATTTGTAAGCCGACAGGTAAGAACCAGGGCCAGGGAATCTACCTGGTCAGACAGGCCCCATCAAATTACCCATTATTTATATTGTTAAAGTCTGTGTTATTGTTTTCAGAGAAGGACGTGTGGATTTGTAAGCCGACGGGTAAGAACCAGGGCCGGGGGATATACCTAGTGAGGAGCGCTGACGAGATCAGAAAAACTGTGGAGGACCATGAAAACGAGAAACAGCAGCCCAAGTCAGCCAAGCCTCAGAACAGGATCATACAACGGTAAGATTTAATGCGTTCTAACTTGGTTAATTGTGTGGTGTCGATGAAAAATTGGTGATCCCCAAGAAAGTGTTAGCATGCAATCAAGTTCCTGTGATAGAGGCTGACATTTGTAGTTCTAACATATATCTGAGATGTTTTCTTTGTTTTAAGATTAATAAAACCTTAAAACTGATTTGTTTGGTGGCTACAACTTTGAGATAGAGAACTAGAACTGGATATGAGTTGTCTAAATTACTACACCAGTGCCTACTAGCTGTGTGCTATTGTGGAAATGCCATTTTACTTTGTTGATCAATATTCTTGTACTGGGAAATTCCAGGCGAAAATGGCAGCATTATTATGACAACATCGTGGATAGAGTAATACAGAGGTAACCCTTTTCAGTTGGGTCATTCCTACAGACACAGTTTCCACTGTAAAAGAATTGAACACTACACATATTTTACGCTGATGCCTCACAAACACCTTCGGTTCTTCAAAAAATAAGCTTTTACTCTTTTTGCATATGAAACAATTTCTGGTCATTCGGTTTGCGCTTACTTTACCCAATTCAACACATTTAAAAGGATCTGTGAAAAATTATGATTATATTTATCGAATGTTTAGAGCATCGATGGCTTTTGAAAAGGCTTTTCTCAGAATGCACACAAAGAATTGATATGCATGGGGCACTCATTTGCATTATACCTCAAGGGGAAACTACCCTTTTAAAAATTCCACTTATAAATATTTGCATTGAATTCTTTTATCAAATCTCAGGCTTGGCCATGCCCTGTTGATTTAGATTCCATATTATTGAAGACCAATTATCATTGCATTATTTGATAATTGTTGCAAGACAAACTTATGTAGGTGTTGCCCTCTATAACTAAATGTAAGGATGTTTTTTCGTTTTTTCATATCAACGGCAAGAATATTCAAGCTATGCTACACGCGTGTTGTCTGATATTTCTTCCATACTAAAAAAAGAAATCGATTTTACACACACATACACACACAAACGCAAACACACACAAACACACACACACACACAGACACATACACACACATACACACACACACACACACACACACACACAGACACATACACACACACACTTTCAACTTGATCTCTTTCACAGAGAAATAACATCTGATTAGTCAATATGAAGAAATGTTTATTTTTGGTGTATGAAGCCCATTGGTATGCCTTCCATGACTCATGTTGCCCCTCTTTCCAAATACTGAGCAAAACATCAAACGCGGATGGGGGATGCAATCAATGATGCACTCAAATCCATTGATCCATATAAGCCCCTTACAAAACTCAACTGGCTCTCCAATCACAAGTTTTTTTTCTGCAAGGTGAAACTAAATACTAAAAGAACAATTCCTAGGATATGGCAATGTGTTTTGTGTAGCAAACAAAAGAAAGAATACCAAGACGATATCTGAAATTCTAAAGGAATCACAAAACTTTGAACCTTGTCGATTTTGTAGTCAACTACGAAATATGTTTATAATTGTATCCGTCTTTCCATATATATATGTAGTTCCAACATTTTCTAGCAACGGGGTAATTCATGAGATAACTCTAGTTTTATGTTGATGAAAGAAAAACAATTCAGTAACAATGATATTTCTCTTTAGTTCCCCTCACATGACTATGTTTCTGACAAATGATAGCTTCATAATAAACAATAATTATATTAATTTCATGTTTTCTGAAGGTACATCATGAACCCTTTGCTGCTGGACAAGCGTAAGTTTGACATCCGCTGCTACATGCTGTTGGCTAGCACCACGCCCTACCTCGTGCTCTACCACAAGGGCTACATCCGACTGTCCATGCACGAGTACGACAATGACAGCGACAACCTGGTTGCCCATCTCACAAACCAGGTATGACCGAGGGGAGAGTATTTTATGTATGTGTAAGGTGTATAGTGTATTTCATGGAGTGTTATGAATATGACAATGATATTGACAAACTTGTTGGCCAACTCACCAACCAGGTACGACCATGGTCCTATAACAATTTTTGTTGTAACCCTAGAACTTCAGTATACAATTTGATATTTATACGTATATAAGGACGTTGGTGACACAGTTCTGTTCTTACATCAGAAAATAAATAAATTCTACATTTTTACTCGTGCACAAAAGAGGGAAATTTATTCCCCATCGTAGTGCGCGAGGAAAAAAATGAATACCAAATTCTACATTTTGATATGGATTCAAACAAGGACGACCCAGGGATTTACATGTTTAACTTAATCGGGAAAACAAGGGAGACGATGTGCCATGGAGAGTTATGGGATATAAACTTCTACCAAGCATTTATACGGAAGTATGAGCTCTCCAACGATTATTGCAACCTCTTTTATTTGTGAACAATAGTACATTTCATACTTTTCTATATTGTCGATTAAAAGTAACTTTCCGCCATATTGATTTCCAACCATCGTTTTGTACCATGATAAAAAACAATTTTATGATTCAATTTTTCTATAGTATTGCACGAGGGTCTCAACAGTCCTTTCTCTTTTGTTCATCAGCATTTTTTCCTACATTTGGCAACCCATAAATGTCTTAAACCTGATATCCAATCCTCTCAGAGTACATAACCACCAAGTATATATATATATATATATATATATAACAGAGATATACAGAGATATATATATATATATATATAACCACCAATGCCCCCGTGTTGCAGTTCATTCAGAAGAGGGACCCTATGTACAAGGAGAACAAGGAGGAGACGGCCTGGAGCATGGACCGCTTCAACGACTACATCAACACACACGTGGCCCCGGACAAGAACCTCGAGTCGGACTGGGTCTACAACACGCTCACAGTAAGTGATTTAATGACAGAAGCTCGAGTCGGACTGGGTCTACAACACGCTCACAGTAAGTGATTTAATGACAGAAGCTCGAGTCGGACTGGGTCTACAACACGCTCACAGTAAGTGATTTAATGACAGAACCTCGAGTCGGACTGGGTCTGCAACACACTCACGGTAAGTGATTTAATGACAGAACCTCGAGTCGGACTGCGTCTACAACACACTCACGGTAAGTGATTTAATGACAGAACCTCGAGTCGGACTGGGTCTACAACACACTCACAGTAAGTGATTTAATGACAGAACCTCGAGTCGGAGTGGGTCTACAACACCCTCACAGTAAGTGATTTAATGACAGAACCTCGAGTCGGACTGGGTCTACAACACACTCAGAGTAAGTGATTTAATGACAGAACCTCGAGTTGGACTGGGTCTACAACACGCTCACAGTAAGTGATTTAGTGACAGAACCTCGAGTTGTACTGGGTCTACAACACACTCAGAGTAGGTGATTTAATGACAGAACCTCGAGTTGTACTGGGTCTACAACACGCTCACAGTAAGTGATTTAATGACAGAACCTCGAGTCGGACTGGGTCTACAACACACTCACAGTAAGTGATTTAATGACAGAACCTCGAGTTGGACTGGGTCTAGAACACACTCAGAGTAAGTGATTTAATGACAGAACCTCGAGACGGACTGGGTCTACAACACACTCACAGTAAGTGATTTAATGACGGAACTTCAAGTTGGACTGGGTCTACAACACACTTACAGTAAGTGATCCCAAGGTCAATTAGTGATTGACAAGGTTATTTAATGACGGAACCTTGAGTCATACTTGGTCTACAACACGCTCAAGGTAGGTGATCCCAAGGTCATTTAGTGAGTGACAAGTTTATCTAATGACAGAACCTCGAGTCGGACTGGGTCTATAACACGCTTACAGTAAGTGATCCAAAGGTCATTAAGTGATTGACAAGGTTATTTAATGACAGAACCTCGAGGCGGACTCGGTCTACAACACGCTTACAGTTTGTGATCCCAAGGTCAATTAGTGATTAGTTTTTGGGCATATAATTGATTGTGTAAGTGTTACTGATCGCATGGCTTGGTAGCTATGAATGATAATTCAGGTACGTACGATTGTAAAGGTTGCATATAGCAAAGCCATACCAAAATGTAGGGTAATCAGCATGCCATATTAATAACCCAACCTACGATGATAACTTATATTCTAGGCTAATAGGTATCGATGTGAATGTATAACATACATATGGGCGTTTTTCTTTCACTATTGCAGAACAAAATGAAGCAAATCACATTATATGCGTTCCACAGTGCCAAGGCGAGACTACAAACAAAGATCGGCTACTTCGAGCTCTACGGCCTTGACTTCATGGTTGACGAGGACATGAAGGTAGAATGCGTTGCTTATTTGACAAACTGAAATATATTCAAATAAAAAGTTCTGCTGCAGAGTAATTAAGACTGAATCGCGATAATGCATAGCTCTTTTATTTAAAGGGAGCCAAAAGCAATGCAGGATCACAATTCTGTAAATTGTGTTTACTATTGAAATTTATTCTATGACCATAATTGAGACCCATGATAAACTATAAACTGTGAAAGATGGCTATAACTTCATCACAACACAATTAAACATGTCCCTGATCAATTTCAGCTATAGTGACCCACAATAATTGGTTTGTTTACATTGTTTTCTGCAGGAAGAAAGGAAAGGACTTTAATGGAACCCAAGTTATATTAAAGTAAATTTTCATGGTTTAAATTGTACTGCTAGCTAAGGTTACACTGAGAATCGTAGTTATCTAAGTTTGCGAAGTTGCGGAGTTTAGTCACATTGTACCACAACATTGCTTTTGGCTCCCTTTAAACTGAGATAGCTGATCTGCATTGTTCTATTTCAGGTTTACCTGATAGAGGTTAACGTGAACCCGTGTCTGGCGATTAACTGTGAAGCCCTCAAGGAGGTGGTGCCAGGGGTAGCCAGAGAGGCCATCTGTAAGTGCTAAACTGCCTAAACTATGATGGTTTGCATAACTATCCTACAGCACATTACATAGAGACATTGGTCAAACTATTTAAGAACATCTCTTTGATGTTTCAGTAAACATGATCAGATTCAGAACATGAATAAGTAAGTGGTAACCATATAGCATATTTCTGTATATTGCTGCTGTCCCACTTTCTCAGCACTAGTACTTAAACACATAGAGATATTATATTCACTCTAAATGCTTATTACCAATGCTCTGAACATAATTTAGTTTCTTAATTAATCAAATACATTATGTAACTACATTATGTAAATCAAGGCAATTCTGTAGCTACCCCCATTGTACAACCTCTGTTCGTTTCCCGCCAGATTTATCCATCGAGTGCTTCGAGAAGAACCGGAAGGGCCGGCCGCTGATGCCGCTCCAGTCACTGCGTAACTTCGACGTCCTCTACAACGGCAGCCCCAAGGTCAAACCCACCGCCTCCGGAAGTAACCCGCAGCGCACCCTGTCGACGAGCCCCAGCCGGGCCTCCAGGGGGTCCAGTCCCGCCGACGGCAAGACGCCGACCAGCGCGCCACACAGCGGCGACGGTGGGAAGTCATCGTCGTTGACTACTTCCGGTGCGACGCCCGTGCGGCGTTCCAAGAGCCTGTCGCCTGCCAAGGAGCACGCGACGCCGGCGTCTGGGGGCGCGGTGAGCGGGGGGTCGGGGTCGGGGTCGGCGGGACTCATCTCCATACAGACGCTGGACGCGGACGCTGGAGGGGTCAGCAGCGAGCCCCTGCAGCGGCGGGGTCGGGGCGGGGCGGCGTCCCATCAGCGTTCGACGCCCTCGTTCCCCCAACCGTCGCCGCCGCAGCGAGGCTTAGCCCCCAAGGCGACAAGCACCATCCTGGCTCCAGGGTTCCGGAAGAGCACCTTCCCGTCGCTCGTCGACGCGTCGTCGGCGTCGGCCCCAGGGACGCTGATAACGGCGTCCCCGACGTCCCCGACGCACCCCGCGTCGCCAGGGCACTTCTCGGGGCCCAAGGCGCATGCACAGTCGCCTCTGGCAGCGGCTGCTAGTTCCGTTGATCCCGTGCGGTTCCGGATGACGCACGCCGCACACCAGCAGAAACGGGCTCGTAGTAGGACGCGGGAAAGGGGGAAGAAGGAGGAGAAGGGAGAGAAGGGGGAGAGCCTGGAGTTAGGGGTAGGACTAGGAGGGAGTCCCAACCCCCAGAAGGAGAAGATCCACCTAATCACAACTACCACCAAACTGAGCAGAGGCAGCTGACTGCTGACGCCCAAACTTGACCCGACAGCCGTATAACACCAACTAGAGACACATCTCACATACAAACAAACGGTACCTATCTGAAATATACAGCAAATATGACGTCATGAGTACATCTGTCATGTCATTGGTTAGACTTATTCCCAGTGTCTTTATAGTAAATATGGTGTGGGACGGTGGCAGTGGCAGATACAAAGGGGGATCCCCCCCCCCTTTTTTTGGGGGGGGGGGGATGCAAATTTAGATTTTTTCAATGTAAAATTCGCCCAAAAAGTAACTAAGGAACATTTGTTTCTAGTAGCGCCCCCCCCCCCCCTCCCGACCCCTTTTCAAAATCCGGGATCTGCCTTTGAACAGCAGTTTATTTGTTTCACACAGGCGTTTATGTATGTAAGATCATTTTAAGTACAAGTTGAAATATAGAACAGGGCGATTGTCTTGATGTATATGAACGTGTACCCAATGACGTCACACCTTTGCTGTTAGTACGTGTCTATACCTGTCTGAATCAGATATACTATAGGGTCAGGTTATGCAGGCTTAATCTATTGGAGCAACCTTGTCTTTGAACAGTCATTGTACTTGTAATCTGTATGGTGTATTTATAACAGAAATGTCAATGGTACATTAATTCAGGAAAGGTCTATTGACAAATTATGATCATCTGAAGGGTCATATTTGTTAGATCCTTTGTACCTAATGTTATATTCTCGGGAACTCGGGGTTAGGTAAATTTGTAAATGTGTAAATAGTGTATATACAAATTATAAAATTGCCAGAGGGAAATATCTTTGTTATCGAAAATGTACTAGTCTTTTAAGGAATCATTCTTGTCATCACTCTCAAGTCAACTTCACAATGTACTTGTAATCGTCAGGTTGGAATATAAACAAGAAAAGTCTGACTCACGTTTTACAAACAATTACTGCGAACAGGGAATTTCCGTTCGATAATGTATATTATCCCCTGGATATGCTATTTCACGGGTACCATTATTAGAAAGGGGATTTGTTTCAAGGTTGTCAACATTGGTCATTTCTCACATTATCATATTGATAAACTCTTCATGAGGAAGGTAGATTCAAACGAATGTACATAATTCAACTGCTCTTGCAGTCTTATGATTAAAAGAAACTGTGATAACCAACCAATGCCAATCTATGCAAAACGTTCTGTGATCTGATCCAAAGGATGTGCTTATGAAATTATTATTAGTGCCACACAAACAACCATGACAAACATGTTATGCGCATGAATCTTTTTTGGTGTACATGAGCGACCCATGAAACTGTCACAATTCTATTCAATCTCACTGCAGGCCTAGTCCTATGAATTTTTGTTAACTACATTTCCTTGATATGCTGCAATGAGCACCACGAGGTCTCACCTTCATTTCCTCTCATTGTATCCTTGTAGAAGTGTCATATCTAGACACAAATTGCTTGCCATGGATCTTAGAGTGTCTCGTCGATAGAAAACACTTATCTCAACTCACAATTCAAATAATCCAGGTTCATTTTCAATCAACTCGTTTGAGGGGGTCTCCACCAACAACTACAGAACTATATAGATACCACTGGGGACTCCCTCAATCAGTCATGTCTTTAGTCATCTGATTCTCTTTGTTCTTAATTACCAGTTACACAATTCCATGTTCAGCTGTTGAAGGGCATTATCCTACAATTGGTGTTAGTGTCAGGCAGTGGGAGAAACCAGAAGTGAGTTATGTAACCACTGCCTGATCCAAACAGCCCTCACGCCTCCATATGAGGACCTCCGCTGTCACCTGCAGATGGCCTGGTCTAAGCTGATGAGTGATAGGTCAGTATGAGGTGCATGGCAGTGCATGCATGGACCTAGTAGTGGCCCTTTCTTAACCACCACCCCCTCCCCCACCCTTGCTGTGTGTGACAGCACAGTAATGGCGGTGGTCATTACTCAAAGCCCAGAGAGCATATTGTTAGTAGGAAGGGCATGTTTATGGCAAGGGGTACTACTGGTAGTAATAGATTATGATGCTTTTGTTACCAGTTTTAGTTGATTGAGGAACAAACATCACTCATGCATGAGCAAAACTTTGTCACTATTTTACTTCATGTTGCAATACTCCTATGTGGGATGCCACTGGTCCTTAAATACTGCACTGACAATCATCAGTATTATTTCGGTATTATGTCACCATCATGCTTCAATAAAGACATCTTCAACTCACGACTTGTGTACTTTTCATTCTTCCAATAATGAATTCTAGTACTTATGATATAGCCGATAAGTAAACCCCATTTCTTTTTTATTAATGTTTTACCATTCTCTTATATGGAAGATGACGATGATTGTTGGAGCTTATTGTCGATCAGCAATTTTTCCGCTATATTAGGACCAACTCAAGGTTTTTGGATCTCACAATGTACTGGCGACCGAATCTATGGAGGTGACAATGACGGCAAGGTGGGGCAGTGTAGCAGGCACACTCAGGGCTCGAACCCGGACTGGCGGCCTCCAAGGACGGATTAAGAGGGGGCGCATGGGGCGCGCGGCTCCCCTTATTTTGGCCAAATATCACATTTTCTAAGTAAAACTGACTCCCCTGGAATGAGCGCCGGACTTTTTTGATATAGGCGCCTCCTCTATCTAGAATTCCTGGATCCGCCCCTGCCGGGCCCCTAGTGGCAAAGAGGTTAACCACTACACTGTCCCGCCCCCCTTCTCATAGGGAAGTAAGATTACTTGATACTATTACTCTCTATACAAAAGAATGATAACTACACTTATACTATTGTTGATATCACTCTACAATGTCAACATGTCCTAGAAATAAGGCATACAAAACCCTGGTTTACGCAGTACTCTAATGCCCATTCTTAATTATATTGCATGAAGAAAAACAAGAGTCCATTGATTGTTCAGTGAGATTTATTTCATACAACAGATTACATGACAAATTTACAGGTTTTAGATAGATATAGGTTTGCCAATCAGGAATGTGCAGAACACTACTTTAATAGTGAGCTGAATCAAATAATAAATACTATAACTAATACATTGTTCTACGTTGTATCATGAAAGGGTCCTTAGCCTAGTCTTACAATAATATATCAATTCCAAAACACGGTTGGGGGAGCTCTCTCTGAGATAATTTATGAATTGTACAACAGATGATAGCTCCCAAATAACTTTAGTCATGAACAATTTTCAATTGTTATACAATTATTCACAGCCATATCATTATTGAATATGGCTGCCATCGTAGGCTTATATCATAACAGAAACTGGAATAATATTTATTAGTCAAGTGTTAAAATGTAAATCCCACCACCCATATATTGATTATTTCATTGTATATATGTTCTAATCTTTTCTCTGGTGATTTTCATAAAATTAAAATATAGATTCTTTCTACGATTATCCTTCAGATAAATACAATAACTTATATCTATAAAAGTAAAGAAAGAAAAATAAATCTGTGAAAAGCACCACAGTCATTTCATCCAGTCAAACTATTGCACGTCCCTCCACACAGCGGTGCGAAATGTGCCAGACATCCAAACCTATAAACATCTTTTTTAAAGGTTATGTTATAATATGTCAACAAACCTAGGAATTGCTGTGCAACTCCTTTATTATATATATATAGGCATACTGTCATGCAAAACTATATTTACAACTGGTTATTACTAAGCACTATTGAGCAAAGCGGTATATTGCCGATCTTGTGTGATATCAGCATCGGCACAACAACAACGTCATCTTATATCCTGGATTTCCAAAATATGATATCAGCAGCATTTTTTCTTAATCGTGCTTTATCTGTCTTTAATCCCAATAGGAGTCGCACATGTCTCTGCTAAGCATATCTGGAAGATTTCGTCCTCACATTCATAAATGTTATATATATATATATATATATATATATATATATATATATATAACTTTTTGATAGAATATTGGTGATAAGCTTCTCTTAACTGCCTTCTCATACCCCAAAGCGTCTAATGTAGGTTGTTCCGCACGCTTTATACATAATATGTCTTGCATAATATCAAATCGATAGTGGCTCGATATTTACACAACATTATATTACACATTGGACGAACAGTCTTCAAAAACAGTATATCTGTTTGTAATGGTTATAAGTGTCATTAAATCACGAATGTCTCTATAGGACTATCACAGATAGTGAGTGGTATTAGTGTTTGTTTCGTTAGTTTTAAAATACAGTGTTATTATCGATGAATAAACATGTAATCATTCGGTAAAAACATTGTTATCAATAGTCAATAACAGTGTATCACAGTCATCGCGACGAGCAGCTCCAACATGGATATAAATAACTCGTGAGTAGCTCAATCGGCCTGGGCCCTTGAGCCCATAATATTCACATTTCGGGTGGTTAATAATCTCTGCAAAGTGGTGTTTTAACAGTCTACACTCACAGAGTGATTGTTTACTTTATACATATTGTGTTTATCACATACGATAGCTGGTCTGCAGTTCAGACCCGTACACAGGTTCTGCTTTTAGGGGGTGGCGAGGTTCTCTATGTGGAACTTCTGCATATAATTTCAATAATTTAAATTCAAAAAAGGGGGTGGCGTTTTTCAGCATTTTCTTGCAATTTTTAGGGTTTTTAAAAAAAATTTTTTTTAAAAAGGTGGATGTTTATTTCTTAAATTCCTCTATGCCACCCTCCCCCCCCCCCCCCCTCCTTGTATACGGGCCTGCTGCTGTGGTAGACCTAGGCTTAGGCTGGGGACTATGTACACGTTGGGCAGATCTTTGATTGTGTTGCTCTAGGCAGGTGGCTCCTTTATCAGAGTTCCACTAGCTGGTCTCTCCCTTCTGCACCTCCAGTTCCCTCTTCGTGGGACCGTCATCTGCGTCAAGCCATCTGAAATAACGAGAATATAATTTATATATAAAATAAATTCTTTTGGATTTTTTTATGTTTGATAAAAAAAATTCCAAAATAAGCAAAAGGCTTGGAGCAATGAGTGTTCTCTTTATCTAAAGTTCTAGTATTGTAGAGGAAAATATAAAATCTACAATTACACCTTACTGTTTTTTTTTGTATTCCTAGAAAAGCTGATTTCCATGCTAATTGTCCGACCACTATTGAAAGCGGATCTCCAAAACTTATCATAATGGTTTTTATATAAATCAAAGTTGTAAAATTTGCTATTTGGATATACTTTTTGATCGGCTCTTATTACTTGAACAGGTTTTAATTGCAATCTCTCAGCGTCTGAGTCTCTACCATCAAAGTCTCAAGGGGGCCATGGAAACTGTTCACCCAGGTATTGTAAGTAAGAGGCTACGTCCATGATGGTAGATCACAAACAGTGAGGACTCAAACAACAAGCAAAAGAGTAACCGTTATATATCTATATGTGACGTTATTATAACATTGCAGCAACATTCTGTTTAGTTCTGTATTGGTTCTTGTTACGTTATTTTGATGGCTCCCAATAACGTTGCTACAACGTACTGCTGCAATGCTGCCCTGTGACGTTATCATAATGTTCTGGCTACGTTATTCAACCTAAACAGAATGTTCTTATAACATACTGTTTTGGTTTTGTCCTAACCTCACCCAAAAATAATGTTTAAATAACATTCTGATTTGGTGAGGTTTCGACCTAATGTAATTGTTTCGTGCCATCTTAGTAAGTACTTGACCGAATAAAAAAGTATAATTGCAGAATGTTTCTGTTACGTCGCAGCTTGGCTGGGTAGCATCCTAGGGCTGTACTACAATATTACCCCAAATACCCATAATGCGTCTTATGACTGTACTACAATCTTGGTATGCTGAGGACGACAAGATACTTACTGGTCGCAGGGGAAGACGAACTCCTCAGCCGGGTTCTCCGCGTCCTTGACGATGACCTTGTCGAGGTGCCAGCCGGCTCCAGGGCCCTGCTGGTCGTGACCTATGGTGACCTTCTCCAGGGGGCCCAGCCCTACTGCCTCCACACTGAACGTGTCCGTCTGGGGAGGGTATAGGAAAACTTAGATGTACTATGTATTTATCTATTCGTATTTTATGTATGTCACCTATAGTAATGACCTTCAGTGGTCCATCGCATAATCTTCTCCCTGTTGTGAGGATTGGCACACACAGCGAGACCCATCGCTGTTCAATAGTGAGTGTAGGCCTATCCAACTTTACTGATAACAGCGATGGTTTGACCACCTGTTTTTTTTAATGTGTAAGGGGGGTATTTTGGGGTCCGTATTTTAATGTTCTGTTTTCAGTGGGTGATAGCTATACTTTCAAGCTTATAATATGTACAGGAGGCAAGTATTTTTCAATAAGTTAGATGTGTACAAAACCATTGCTGTTGTAAGGATCAGCACATTTAAAACTTTAATGATATCGCTGTTGCGAGACCCATAACTAAGTCCTCGCTGTGCTCTCGCCGTTGCGAGGGTTGGTTATGCGACGGAGCACAGGTTATATGTAGTTAATATCTTTTGCTTCGGAAGACTCTCTCAAATTGTTATTTCATATGACTTTAATTTTTTGCTGTGTCTGTGCTTTATTCGCCATAGATTTAAAGCTACTGGTCATTTTAATTTGATCTAAACTGATCTCAGTGATACTAAACATGCATGTTGTAAATAAATCCGCTGAAAAGTGCAAAGGTAGTAATAGTCCAGAACGCACCTTCCCGGCCTCGAACTTGTTGCCGCCCTCCTTGCTGATCCTGAGGTAGCGCTTCCCGGAGTCTCCTCCAGTGGCCCCGTGTAGGGTGAGGTAGACGTTGGCGTCTGTTCCCCCGCCCAGCTTGGACCCGGTCACCACCTGGACGTCGTACTTAGTCACTGAAAACAACAAGTGAGGGGGTAAGGAACTAATAAGCATATCCCACACTGAGTACATCCTAGGGTTGGACGAGGGTTGGACGAAATAACTGTTTAAGCAATCCTTGTTTCCAAAAGTTGGGGTTACTGAAATATACAAGAATTATGTTTTTCTTTATCCCCAAGTACTGTTTGAACATTTTCTCATATTTTATCAATTGACAGATTTGCAGGTTTGCCAGCCAATCAAAATGATGTATTTCAGGGCAAAATAGGGTTTGACATTATAGGTTGGGCTGCCAGATTTGGAGGCAATTTTGGAAATATTTTATAGTAAACCTCAATGTTGGTGTAAACTGGGATGGGCTGAATAGATAGACACAAAACATATATGTATAACATTTTAGGCAATTTTAGACCCCAACAACATCCTAGGCTAAATACGCATTGGGTTTGTTTAGGAACGTACGCCCCCATTTTAGGATATGTGTCTGACAATCCTACGATTGAGATGCGCAAAATGCACCGTGTGCACAACATGCAAACCAGAGAAGGAAGAAATAATTTCAAATATACTGAATAACAAAAAACCGATATATTTTAACCAGTCAAAGTATAAAGATATTTCCCATGCCATTTCCTCTCACCCCTGACGTAAGGTCAAGAGGGAGAACTACACAATGACCCCGCATTTGATTATGATCAAAACAAATTCCTGATTTCATGGGTAGCAGAGAATATGCATATGACAGGTTCCTATTAATTTGTGATTGTGACTTATTCATTTATGTAACCTATGTATATTTCTATCGAATTATTTGAATTCTAATGTACTTATACAATTGTTACATTATATTGGTTTGAAACTATGGTTTTAGGCAACTCATATCTGAATAAACAAATGAAAATAAAATGACAGAACTGACCTGGCAGCGGCTCCTCCCCCGGCCACCTGGCGGGGACTTCTCGTACCACGTCGCCGTCGTCCTCGTCGTCACAGAGCCACCTGGTGAGCGGGAAGGTAAGCTGCTCCCCTCCAGGGTTGAGCAGCTCCTCCAGGACCACCTGGTCCACCCGCCAGCCGCTCGCCCCGCCGCCGTTATCGTGCTCCAAGCGGATCTTGGTGATCTTACCCACCTGGGCAGGGTCGATGGTCACCTGAAGGGGCGGAGGGAGAGTGAAGGGGTTAGATGCGGTTAGTTTACCTGGGTGATGACTTCATTTCTATATACTACTTACACATTTAACGTGTGCTACAGTCTAAGGAACATTCAGTAGTATCTTTTGGACCTACAAGCTGAGGATAAAAATCGGTAGAAAACAAGAAATTTGTGCCATTGTGGGTTCATTATAATTGACCCTGTTATGACCTATTGAAAGTAATTTTCACTGCAAAGGGTCATGCAAGGGATCATGTAAATTGATATATAGGATAAATGATTCAATGCAATATATAAGGGGGACAATATGATATATACAAAATCGGTAGTCATAAAATCAGCCTGAAGAATACAGCCTGTTATTGTATGTATATGATGCACCCCATCCCTACCTGGAACTTGTCCGTGGTGTCCTCCACAAGAGGTTATAATATAAGGCCCTCTTTGTGCCCTTCCTTCTCCAGGGGCAGTGGCCCCAAGCTGCCCTTGTCTCCAAACACCGTCAAGGTTACAGTCTTAACTACTAGATCTGTATCACCCTAAGGTATATGATAAGATAAAATACGCCCCCCTGCCTACCTGGAACTCGTCCGTGGTGCCCTCTACAAACAGGTTGAGGCCCTCCTTGTGCCCTTCCTTCTCCAGTGGCAGAGGCCCCGAGCTGCCCTTGTCTCCAAACACCGTCAAGGTGACCTTGGCGTCGGTCCCGCTGTTCTTGTCGTCGCTGGTCGTCACCAGCACCTTGTAGGAACCCTCTGGGTGGAGGAGAAAGGACATGGGTTTGTTAGTTATTAGTTATATCTTTGTATGATATTACAGGACCGGATATGGTATTTCAGATAGGGGGCCAACATATAAAATAGAGTACATTCGTTCGTGTATAAATGTCTTTTTTATCCTTGTGTACATAGTTTAGGCTACCACTGAAAAGGGGGTTAGGATTGAGTGGCCCAGTGTTTGTGAAATCTTTTTTGAGTGGCCGGACACTGTGTCCGACGTTCATGGGCTTAGTATCGGACATTGTTCTATATATTTCGGTCATTTTAAACATAATTTACCACTATTTTCATATTTTTGCCGGACATTATGTCCGACGTTTTAGGCCAATGTGTCGGACATGGTCAAAACGTCGGACATGTCCGGCAAAAACGGGGTTTTCACAAACAATGGGATTCCTGGACCCTCTCTGGATACGCCCCTGTGTTTTTAGCATATATTTTATTAATATGGTTGTTTAAGACATCGTCATCAATACAAATGGATTCCTAGTGTAATAGAATGCCCTCCTGCAAAACAAGATCTGCAGTAAAAGTTATGAATTGGGAAAAGCAGAAGTTATAAAGAATGAGAAGCATTTGTTTAGAAAGCGATAATAAGGTATGATTATTGTGAATTTCATTCAGGAAATATCATAAGGTATTGAACTCCATATTCAAGGCAATTATGTTGATAACAGTAGCAACTTTCGATTCATGTAGGATGATGATAATTTCGGTAAGTGTTGAATGAGTAACAGGGCTGTTCATAAAGGGTTAATCGATCAAACGTTGGCTGGAAATGACGTTGTGCCAATTTAGATTACGTGAAGCTCAGGATTATAACGCCAAACAGTGGGAAATCGAAAGCGTCATGTTTCCTTCCGGAAAAGACAATCCCTTCAATTGTCAATAAAACTATAGATACACTATACGAATTTCACTTACTTTCAAACAATCTCGTGTATACGAATTTCCGTTACTTTATAACAATCTCGTGATGTTAGTTTTTACTTTCACAAATTCTGTTGTCTCCGTTATTTAATCGTGTTTGGAAAAATACTCCAGCAATCAGACAATTATGCGTAGGTTAGTTTTATCATATAACCCTATATCTGAGGACACCTCACCGACATACTGACTCTTGTCCGAGCCATTGTTGCCCGTGTCACCGTACAAGGTCCCCATCTGGGGAACCGTTGTACTAATAGCTTAGCACTTTTAATATATCATCATGTTGTATAATCTATCAAGGATCAGGCTTAGCAAGTCTACTTCTAGTCTACTTCTAGAAAGAGATATGTTACGCTCCCAGCGCCACCTGTTAACCAGTATAAAAGGTGTTGCAAAGTGAGGAGCAGGCAGTTTTAGTGAGAACATCAGCTGAGTAAGTTTAGCAAAGGAGCTACTTCGAGTGAGTACATCGGCTCCCGCGTAGCAGACTGGAGTTTACTTATACCAACTACCTCGGACATAGGATTGTGATAGAGCTGAGCACTAGAATGGTCTAGAATGTGTTGGAGCAACTTGTGTTCTAAATGTGGTTGATTGCTGATAGGAGATGGGTGGTGGACTGATGAAGACTTATACATGGTGGCTTTGACTCGGGATGAGATGTTTATTGAATAAAAACCCTTTCATATTAAGAGCTCCCTCATCGTTCATTTCTTTTGAACTATTGGGAAGTGAATGAGCTAACTTTAAACGCAGTCTGATCGACTCAGACATTCTGGATAAACGACTCATGGATACTTAGTTATACACTCATCACGCAGTATTAAAACTAACATTAACAATAGTTCACCGTAACCACACCGAAGATGTCTACACCGAGAAGGAACAGCAATAGGGGTGAAAACATTTCTTTGAGCAGAATAAGGAATATAAGGAATAGGTGTACTATTTGTGGGATGGATAGGCCTAGACCACCATATAGCAAACAGAATAATGTGCAGGGAAGGGAATAGCTTCCCACATCCGTGAATTCAAATGAAATATTAAAGCAACAGATACTAAAGGGTCACCTATAGTCTGTATTCCACCAGTCGACCCCTTAACTATACCAGCAATTTGGTAATGCAGGACCATTTTCCAATACTTAGGCAAAAGGCCATACATCCTGCACATAATTTGAAAAGGTATCCAAAGACTTTTCTAGTGATATGTAACATATTTATACAACCCCCCTTTTCCTACTTTCGATTCATGAAATCGGCCGAAAAAGCAGTTGGTGGAATACAGCCTTAAGGCCGAGACTAAAATGATACTATAAATGGCCCAATGAGCTGGTCGTACCTTTGGCGTTGTCGTCCACCTCGGTGACCTCCAGGTCCCGCTCCAGGGCCCCGTCGTCCTCCCCCTCGTCCAGCCACCTGGGGGACGGGCAAAGATAGGCTTGTTAGGAATGGGCAATAACACTAGACAAAATCTTATAAGATTTTTTTTCATTATAATTATTTCCCATGAGTATCAATAATTAAAGGATAATGTTATAGATATAACTTTAACTTATACTCTGACATAGTTCTACGCATAGACTTGCTCAAATGTAGACCCTAGGCTCTAAATTAAAATAGAATAGGTCCTGTTTATTCTCCAGATCTCCGCGTGCTCTAGTTCATTGCATATTCCAGTCATATTTCTTGAAATGTATTTCTAATTATGTATGGCAAAACACATGTAAGAAATTCACCCCGATAAAGTCCCGATGGAAGACATTTCCAGTTGGCATTTGGACAGGGAGCTTTGAGCTCAAGGGCACACCTTTTCTCATTTTCAAGAACTTGTATTAATGGTATTCCCTTCTGCCACCAATCTATAGTTTGTAACCGGCCTCACCTGTCACACTTAAAGGTGTACGTCTTTCCGCTGGTTGCAGGCTCCTTAATAACAACCTTCTCCAGGAACCAGCCGGACCCCAGCCCCTTCCCGTCATGCCCCACGATGACCTTGGTCAGCGTGGAGAGGTCAACGGCCGACAGGGTGAAGTGGTCAACCTGAAGGTCAAAAGGTCAAGCTGATAATTGTATTTCTTTGTAGGATATACCTTTAGATTGACTCCCTACGCTTGACCATTCGTGAGAAGAAATATGAAGCTACACTGTTAAACAATGATTTAATCCTTTGTAAAGATTTATCTTTATAAAGCCCTAATTTGATTGACCATATAACAGAAAATATTATGAAGCTACCTATCCGCTGTTAAACAATGATTGGTAGTTATTGTTTTGTGAGTTAAGATTGGACATGCGTTATAAATTATCATAGGCCTATAAGAAACAGTGAACTGTTGAACAATTAGAACTGGATAACAATGCTGCTTATAAGTTATACTAAGGAGATACAATAACCAGAAATATATTAAATATATATTAAAAGCGCAATACATGGATAGGGATATCAATAATTTACAACCGTATTGCGCTGCAGACATTAGTTTCCAAAATAACTATTCAGGACTACCCATACAAAAAACATAAGAGTACCTTCCCGGCCTCAAAGAGCCGGTCCTCGTTTAGTGCCGCTAACAGCCGCCGCCGCCCGGTGTCGCCCCTGTCGCCGAACACCTCTATGTAGACGTTGGCGTCTGTCCCCGACCCCGGCTGGTACCCCGTGTGGGTCTCTACCTCGTAGTCAAACACTGCAAGAACAAGCGAAAGGGGACCTAGGGGATGACTGTGTTATTATATTTTAGTAACAATTTAGGACGAAATTGTCATGATTTTCATATTCAAAATGACTCGCTACTCAAATGATTTTTAGTGTACCCGATTCAAAACACATTTCATTATACTACTACTTAGTCCAATTAATGGAGCATTTTTTTAAAAAGGGACCTGTTGGCAATTCATCGTGTCATGATATATGACATGATTGTAGAGACACTACTCTTTCAAATGCAGCAAACCGTTATTCTGATAGAAGCTGAGATATCTTTGTATAGACCTTGCTGCCTCTTGTACATTAAGAACCCCCTTTTCCCAATTGATGTATTTGTTTCCAGTTAATGGCTACTGAAAGTTGCAATTGCAATTGAATATGTTTTATCCAATAAAAAGCAAGTTTTCTAATTATTGCAAATACCAAAAGTGCAATAACTTTTGATATATATGGTTGCTTGTTCTGTTCCCTGTTTCCAATAACTAGAAGATAAAGTGCGTGTGATAAAGTGACTAGTCTCAACTTACCCTGTAACTGATCCTCTTCCCGGCTGAGATGCAGAGGCATCTCCAGCCACCCGTCCCTCCTGGAGTCCTTAATCACACTCTGACTGCCCGCCTCAAAGGTGTAGTCGGTGCCCGTCTCGTTACAGTGCAGGCGCACCTGGAGAAGTAAAACCCGCGTATTGACAGCATGTATACGCCCTTTTCAAGAGTCTGCGCAGTGAACCATCTCATCAACCCTGTGTTTTTCCAATACTGTTAGCATGGGCCCATTGCAATCCATGTCCCAATACATTAGTTCGGGCTTATTACGCCACACTATTCAAAAAGGTCTTTAATATTGGGGGAATGAAACCAACGATTCTTCCGATTCTGAAAGATACTCGATTGTTAAGTCGCCGTCAGTGGCGCCGCCTATGAGGGTCCGTGTAAAGCCTTGTTGTTAAGGATCAAATTAAGAAAAGACTTGCATTGTTGCAATTTGCAATTATTCGACCTTTCAAGAAAAGGTAAAACTTTACCCCCGTTAACACAACTGCAATCTGGTGCAAGGACACTCACCGTGTGACAAAAAAAGTTGAGTATCTTTCCGTAAGTAAAGTATCGCTGGTTGAACCGCAAACACGTATTTTGAGATATCTTTAACCAATATGATACTGGGTTTTGTGAAGGGTTTGGTCTATAAGACAATACTGCCTAAGTATGTATTTATTACATTAATGCATGATGTTTGGAAATAAAGCTGTATGGTATCGATATTAATGAGTGAAATGTGAACAGTGCCTAAAATGAAAAGGAAAAGGGGTCCAGGCGGCAATATATTGTGAACAAGTATGGGATTTGATTTGTTTCTGCATGAGACCAAACATTATGAGACAATGTTGAGAGTTTAAAGTGGACCGGGCGTTCAGAGTGAATATAACAATGAATGGTAATGAAATGTACATTTGATAAGTAAAACAATGTGAGTTACTTATAAACACATCAAAAGTATTATACAATTCACCATGTTCACACTATGAGTGCTACATCCGTTTTGTACACGAATTATTCATTATGAATGCAGGAAGGGTGATGACAAATAAATCAATTATTTACAATTTAATGCTAAAAATGGGTGTTTCATGTGAAATATATTAATTAAGGAAAATGCGAATTCCATGATTGTAGGAATAATGAGATGTAATAATGTAATGTAGAGAAATATTGTATTCTATTTCGTCCAACGTTATGAAATGAGTAAAATGGAAACATGTCAAACATTTTAAGTGTTGTGTGACTGTGTATGATATCATAATAATATGTTACAAAAATATGTCTGAAAGTGAGATGACAGACCAAGTCAGGCAGATACAGAAATAAGTTGCTTCGAAAATATGAAGTTGTAAAATATGTTGAAAAGGCGAGTTCTCCAAGAGTTCTTTGCAAAATGTTTCAGTGACTAAACACCAACCCGAGTAGTGCAAAAGTATAGCTTGCACATGTAATTATATTATTCACATGCTAACAAGTTATAAGCTATCAAGGATGGCTTTGAAAATTCTGTAATGGCTGAGAAGTTATGTCGCCAAATATCGTCATGAGGGGCGGATCCAGGGCTTCAGAAAAAGGGATCCAAATGAATATTGAAACGTGCCAAATAGGCGAGCACGTTCAATCAGTTTGCCCCTTTCTGTAGTTTGGCCACCCCCTACAGATCCGCCTCTGCAATGCTGTTTATCATACAAGCGCATTGTAGTAAGTAGTAAACTCAACAATTAGCGTGTTGAGGAGTCTGTGTGTGAGTGTGACTCAAACCAATACACCCAGTTCTCCTTCTATAAGATGGCGTGAACAAATAGGAAAGGCCATTTGGAAGAGAGGGCAAGTTCTCCTTCCTCTGTTACTAAAAAAACTATATTAAGAGAAAATCCTTGCTAAACAATTATAACATAATATTATATAGGTATAATCATAGAGATACATAAGATTATGTATGTCTATGGTATAAATCATATAAGTGGCTTTGACAATTATTCCTTGCTACTTACTTTTAAGATTAAGGGGTTTAAGATATGACTTCCTTTTAGAATTTAGGGGTTTCAAATATGACATGTTGATTTGTTAATAGATTACACGCCAAGTTCTTCAAGAAGGAGAGTACTGGGTGAGGCAGGGTTAGAAAATTTGCAATTGATTGGGAAGTGAGTAGGTGCGACAAGCGGTGAGACAACCAGGCAAAGTAAGAGGCCGATGTGTACGCACGTTCTCCGACTGTAGGTTAAAAAGTGGCATATCTCATTAAAGCGGTACAAGGTAGGATAATGTTGTACCGGCTTCTATATGGTATGCACAGCTGTGAATCCTAGTTATAAAACTCTCACACTTTCTATAGTATTCCAGGTGATCCGTGGAGTTTCTATTTATGCAAATATTGTGAATTTTCTGGGCTGAGAAGAATAATTGTTTTTGAATTCAACAAATGAAATAATTCAATCTGACCCAATGTAATTCTTAGACATTAGTAATTCACAAAGGAAAATAGAAAAGAAAGACATTCTTTTGTATTGTATATCAAAGTAATTCAATGATTAACTGTTCTGTGTCACACACAGTTGAAGGCTGGGGTGACTAACAGTCTAGATACATGAATATAAGTAAAAAAAAGAAATACATATAACAATTTCAAATTCGAGAAACATTATATTTATAAAGATACCAAGTATAATGCAAAATAAAACAGACTCAGATAACATTCCAATGCACTAACTCAATAGGCTCTTTCGGGACGTATGAAGGATGAGGTTCTTAATTGTAGTCCTTAAGCCTGTACTCCACATGCTGATTTTGATACTGACAATTTTGTATTCGTTTTATTTTCTCAAAAAAATATTACATGAAACCCTACACCTAATAATTCGCAGGGCAATAAAATCTTTATTATGATATACAACGTCCATGTCCATAAAATTATTTTTACTACCACTGCCTTTTTTAAAAATCGGCAGCAAAATTGGTCTATGGTATATAGGCTTGAATGTATTTTCTTGTTTTTCCGACAAATTAACTAGTTAAATCATGTGAATGTTTGCACCTACCACTTCCAGGTGCCAGGTGTGGTCGCCCTCCGTGCCCTCGGCGTAGCCCAGCCTCATCTTGTACAGACTGCCCAGGTCACCCCGGGTCGTCAACTGACAAGTATAGAACAATTATGTATCAAGTTTATGGTTATTACATTTCCTAGATCAATTTCAAAAGACTGGAACATATTTTATCACTAAAGTCTATGTAAGTGTACTTTAGTAAAAGGGCTTAGACATTATACACACAGCCTATTAATTTTGGGAAGGATACCTGCATACTTCATTATGATTATTACATTTATTAATACATGTATCTATGTCAAAATAATGCTGTCTAGTTAACTTGTAGTATTAATATATTAACTTGTTATGTGGTATTAATATATTAACAACTGTGAATTGCGAAAAGATATCAGGCTGTTTTGAGACATAAAACTCCTTGCAATTGGTGTATGTATGTACATAGTACAGTCTAAGGTGGCACAAAGCAATTGTTATTGGCCTGGTTTGCACATACTGTCAGGGGCTTTAGCCTGAGACATAAATGTGTGAAAATTTGGGCAAAAAGAATTGCTCAGTGCCCCGTATACTTCTATACATGTGCTTGATTTATGCTATGTCAAATACATAGAAAATGTTGAAAATTCTTACTGAAAACATTAAAATTGGCATTAGCATTCACACACAGGCAGCATTGCCCTCTGGGGCAATAACAGATCTTTTACTCACTGGTTTGTTAGAGGGCAGGACAATCGTAGCGGTATAAGGGGTTGAATCCTGATATAGAATAAACGTTCACCTGGAACTCGTTGGTGTAGCCGGGCTTGTAGAGGTCTTCCTCTGACGTCACCAGGGGGAGTACCTCCGACTTGGTGACGTCACCGTAGAGGACGACGACCCGCTGCGCCCCTGACGGCGCTGGGGGCTCCTCACTTCCGGCCGGCTCCGCTGTTTTCACCCACAACCGCCAGGTGTACTCTGCAAGGGGTGGTTAAGGTTTTGGAATTAGGAGGAGAACTACTTTTCTGGGCCACTTTTCTGGGGTACCAGCAGTAGGTTATCAGTGTAGCATGCCAGGAACTTTATTGTCGCTGATGCCAGGCATGTACACCAAAAACCTATGGCTGGTACTCAGTGGCCCAGGAAAATCGTTCTCTCCCCAATTTGTATACTTCTAATGATCGTTCCCTATTTAATTTAAGTCTTCATAAAGAAGTTATACATATGACTAGATAGAGAAGAGATTCAAAAACCAACTATACGAATACAGTCACGATCGACAGCATTTCCCATATATTTACAATTACGCACGACTATTTTCAAAGTAGGCGACTACCTCTTTAACTGATTAGGGTTATCGTTCACTAACCAGAGTGTAATTGCTGGTGTCTGGGGAATGTAAGATCACAATTTATGACTACAGACCTGGTCAGCTAGAAACAGCTCATTTTGTGTTCCTTTTATATTGTTTAGCAAAGATTGCCTCTTATACATAGCAATAGATAAGAGTTCTGGCTAGATATTATTAATGTTATTTTTGTATAAAGTGTTGTAGATTAACGGGACACACATTGTCACTACACTTTGAATGTGCCATTGGAGTTGTATTTGGTGAATTTACGAGAACATAGGAAAAGACAAATTAACAGGAGGTGACAGAAATTGGTCAGGTTTTTTTTAGTTGTTTCTTATGTCCCAGATCTATAGTGACCGAACAGCCTCACAAAAACATGGGTTATATTGCAGGATGAGTATTTCTACTGATACAAATCATCTGTATTCCGAATCTCACATTTGATATGGCAGCTGTTTGACAAACAAAACAGTTAAAAAGTAAAAGTTACCCTTGTCTGGTTCTTGTACCGGTAAGGCCTCCAGGTCCCGTACTATCAACCCGTCGTCTTCACCTTCGTCCAGCCACCTACAAGGACAAACCAA
This sequence comes from Lepidonotus clava, assembly GCA_936440205.1. Lineage (NCBI taxonomy): Eukaryota > Metazoa > Annelida > Polychaeta > Phyllodocida > Polynoidae > Lepidonotus > Lepidonotus clava. The sequence continues at coordinate 64,862,544 of OW387134.1, read as the reverse complement.
ATATGTAGATCTTCCCTGAACTTTCCTAGATGACATGACCATGACGTTTACAACCAAAGTAGTGAATCATTAACAGGTAACTGGTCCCAATGTTATTGATAATCAGATCGTATTGGAAAACCATGTTAGGCCGGCAGTTTTATACTAAATGATTTGAAATATCGTTCATGGCAGCATGAGGAAATAAAAGAAATAGAGATTTTTCATTGCCTTTTCATATATCTCATTTTCACAAACTTGGAATACAAAACTACAGATCTAGAGCCTTGCAGAATCTCAATTGTTAGAGATTATTTCCTTTTGATATGGAATTATATGGATTCATATGGGCCAAGGCCGAAACGGTTGGGAACAGGGGATATATGGAAGGGTTCATTTCGCAGACTCGTGAAAAGGTGTATTCAAAATGATTGATAAGGGTATAAATCCCCATACCCACTAGGCGATTTTACCGTCGCCCAGCAATGGCAAGGGCGTCAAATTCCCTGCACAACTGCCAGGCGATCATAATCACTGGGCGATCTTCCGTTGGTATGATGCATATTCTAGGCAATGGGCAACGGACGACTCGATCGCCGGAAAAATCTTCAGGAAAATCGCCAGTAAATAACTTGCTTGATATTGCCTTCCCTCTGTGACAGCGACAGCAGTTCACCACGTCAGCTGTCGCCCATTAAACGGTGATATCGCCTAGTGGGTATGGGGCTTTACACGCCAACTCACACGCCAATTCAGCAGTAATCGCCTAGTGGATATGGCCGTTTAGTAAGGTGTATGAGGAAAAACTCACCTTGAACAGGGGAAGACAAAGACCCGGCCCGGTTTGGCAGCTGGTTTGTCTCCGCCATCCTCTGCACTCTGCTCACTGCTGTCCTTGTCAGACTTGTCAGCTGTCTTGTCATCTGTCTTGTCAGACTTGCCAGACTTGTCAGACTTGCCAGCCTTGTCAGCCTTGCCAGCCTTGTCAGCCTTGCCAGCCTTGTCAGTCTTGTCAGACTTGTCAGTCTTGTCAGCCTCCTTGTCCTCGTTACGGTTGGGTGATTCTGAGCTCTCCTCTTGGTCGTCGTCATGGTTGACTGCTCCCTCTATCGGCTCTCCCTCCTCAATGACCACCTTATCCAGGTACCACCCATTACCTGCAAGATGAAAGGATATCTATAAAGGCTTCCAAACAATAATATAATGTCTCTATTCTGTTCATGATGTTATATTGACTCAACTTAAACTTGGATGATTTTCTTGCATCTGGGACAGAATACACGCCCTGTCTCCACATTGAAAGATTCTAGACTTTGTTCGCCTGGTTTTAGATATTAATAATGTGCTATTAAAAGTCTTGAGAGTGATTTAATCTTGTAGACATTACAAGTTATGCAATAGCTTGTTCAACCATTATCTATTGTGTCATAATTTAACAGGAAGCCAAAAGTAAGTATCATTAATGACAAATTAACAAAACTCTAAACAAAAGGAGCAATGGTATCCCATGTGAGACCTTTGTGAGGTCCACAATATGAAAAAAACTGGCATTTTCTATTTTTTTTAATCTTGCCATTAGTATTACATACACCTTTGGGGGTTAGGGTGGCCAACGTCGTTGAGGTGTCGATATCATTTGTTGGTATTGCCCCTGGGCAGGTTCGAGTCCCCCAGTGGACTCCCCCCAGTGGAGCAATGAAATAAGGACATTTGGATGACCCCTGCACGGAATTGTGCCCAAATGATCAACTGGGTGGCACCTAAAACCAGTTATGTATACCAAAAACTGCCCAGTATAAAATAAATTTGATGGGGAAAAATATATATATCCATAAAGCTTACCTTGGCCAGTGCCGTCATGGCCGATGGTGACTACGTTCAGCATGGACAGGTCCACTGCCTCCACCGTGAACCGCTCCACCTACAGGGCATAGCAGAAACAGGTTACTGAATATTATAATCCTAAATAGTAACAATACTCAGTAAATTATAGCAAAACATATCAACCTCACCATTACTATCACTACCTCTGAGTACTAATACATAAAATTGTAACTAAAACCTTCTACTATCTGAAAAGCGTTTGTAAAACGAGATAGTTTTGCGCAATAAAAAAAATGATGTAGGAGTGTATCGCATCATTCACAACTACAAAATGATAGTGTATAGTGTATATGGCTTATATTGAATATGGAGTCCAACGTTTCGAAACTTCAGAAGTCCCTCGTCAATAATAATGAGCTGACAAACTGAGCCAAGATCCAACTATTGTTTATGGCCAGATCTACTTTATACTACTCTTCATGTCATGTATATGGAAATGCCAACATCAAGGGCATCGACAATTAGATATAGGTTAACATACAGAATAGGCTAATATCCATGGGTTGAAGAACTGAACTATGATCAAGGCATTGCTTATAGTCAGATGTATTTTATCCTACTCACAAGCGTCAACACCATGGACATTGAATATAGTCAGTCTTGACCTGTCTAATTGAAAGTATTTTTGGGAGAATTTGCGTGTCTCTTGTTGAGGTTTAAATAAAAAATATTCCTTAATTCTTACCTTTCCTTTCTCGAATTGCTTCTTTCCGTCAAGTTTCAACTCTCGCCTGCCGCTGGTGCCTCCCGAGCCTTTAACTATGATGTATACGTTTGCGCTGGTTTCGGCGTTGTCTAGGTCCCCAGTGTGAACTGAGACCTCGTAACGACGGACTGAAACAGGACCGGTATCAAATTCAACTATGGCACATCGACCAGTGTATCTTATTTATACAAATAAGGTCAGTAAGGGCAGTAATTGAAAGGGTTATAGAGTAAAGATTATAACCTGACTCAAAATACAGAATAATTGATTCTGTGTCTAGTTAATATGAAAACAAATAAATTATAATTAGCTGCAAATGAAAAACGGTTCTCCGGTTGATGCTTTGAGATTTGAATTGATATAACTGGTGGATGTCAATAATAGGATGAAATTATGTTTTCTATGTACATAATTCAGTCATACCCTCCTCCCACACATCCTACCAATGTACAAGTTACCATACTGTTGTGTGTTACTGATATGGTAACAACATATTTATAATAATAATAATTATTTATGCATTTGTAAGATGTACTACTCTGTAATTGTAAAGCCCCATACCCACAAGGCGATTTTGACCAAGTCGACCGACTGGTTGGTGCTAAAATCAGCTGATAAAACCCCAATAATTGACTGATTTTAGCACCGTTTCAGATCAAACATGTATATTTCAAGATCGCCCGATTCTAGTCAATTGCCAGTTGCCAGTCACCGGTAAAATCGCTTAGTGGGTATGGGGTTTAATAATAAAATAGTGCGGTGGAGTACACCATTACCTGGAGGAAGAGGCACTGAGGGCCACAGTATGGGGGCCTCCACCCAACCGTCCTGGGTCTCGTCTACGGTCAGCTGATGGTCTATCTCACAGGTAAAGTCGTCCCCAGTAGACTCGTTCACAAAGTGGATCTGTAATTTTAGATTGCAATAATCAGTCACCATTTTGCAATCTCCCATAGTAAAAACTGATAGACTTCCACCTGAACCGTTTTTTCTGAGAAAGACCTTAAAATCATTTGCGGTTGTTTGATGATGGAAGTTTTTTGCCTGATGTGCAATTCTTAACATGTTAGGACAATCAATAGTGAAAATAGGATATTGATATATGTACGACCTTGCCGTATATAAAATCAGAAAGGTCAAATATTAGGAAAGAATGAATATGAGGTACTGTAATTACCTTCTCTAGGAACCATGCCTTGTCATCTGACTTGTCATCAGATTTGTCATCAGATTTGTCATCAGACTTGTCATCAGACTTGTCATCTGACTTGTCTTCAGACTTGTCACCAGACTTGTCATCCGACTTGCCATCTTTCTTGCCACCTGATTTGTCATCTGACTTCTCATCAGACTTGTCATCCAACTTGCCATCCGACTTGTCATCTGACTTGTCATCTGACTTGTCATTTGACTTGTCATCTGACTTGTCATCCAACTTGTCATTTGCAAAGCCAATCCTTACTTTGAACAAGTCACCTATGTTCTCTGGTATTTGCACCTGTTTTGAAATAAAGAAAATCTCAATGACTTCCATTTTGCAGAACAATATTCTGACAGTTTATTTGTCGTTCTCTGTAAGCCTTCCTGACAGTCATTCTTTATCTCTTTCCACCAAGCCAGCCGAGCTATAGTGTCATCCAATTTTGAGTATTTTCTATTCAATCATGTAATAGGCATATTCTTGGGGAAGTGGTACTTTTTCAATATGATGTACAGCCATAGAATATTGATTATTAATATAAGAAGGCCCGCTGGAATGTCTGAGGGTTGCCAGACAGACCGTAGAGACCAGGACGGTCTCAGGGCGAAGCCCGTGGGCCGTCCTGGTCCCATAGGTCCGTCCAACTACCCGAGCGTCCCCCAAGGGTCTTTTTTATTCTATCACCCAAGCAAAATTCAAATATGTTGTAAATACTGAAAATGAGGAGCCCTCTGAGTGGTACGTACAACCTGTCAATATGCACTGGCCTCTGTATGTACCGTTCGTCGGCCGCGCAGATGATAAAACCAAAGATCCTACTTAAAGTACTCAAATGAAATATTTTGTTGATAGTAGTTATCATCCTCGAAGAGCTTATTTAAATGGTTTTCTATAACAATATGTAATATTCCAGTATCATCAGTACCATCGTCCAATCAAGCATTCTACATGCCATCCATACTTGCACAGTAAGATTTTCCCAGCAAAAGGACCCCTATTTAACCATCCCCAATGACCTACCCTGAAGGTGTCCTGTTGGTTGGCCTGTAGGACAGTTTGGTTGTCAGTTATGGCCTCGGACAGAGGTATGGGGTCTGATTCCCCATCTCACCTACACAGAACACAACTACATCTTAATAACTCCCTATAATACTCCCCCCTCCCAAGCACACAAATGATAACCTACCCTGAAGGTGTCCTGTTGGTTGGTCTGTAGGACAGTTTGGTTGTCAGTTATGGCCTCAGAGAGTGGTATGGGGTCCGTCTCCCCATCCCGCCCACAGACCACCATGACTTTACCTGAAGATTTCCCCGTAACTCCCAGCCCATCCCCAGAAACCCAAAGATTATGACCTACCCTGAAGGTGTCCTGTTGGTTGGCCTGTAGGACAGTCTGGTTGTCAGTTATGGCCTCAGACAGTGGTATGGGGTCTGATTCCCCGTCCCGCCCACACAGCACCATGACTCCATCTTAATATGTCCCTATAATACTCCCCCCTCCCAAACACACAAATGATGACCTACCCTGAAGGTGTCCTGTTGGTTGGCCTGTAGGACAGTCTGGTTGTCAGTTATGGCCTCAGACAGTTGTATGGGCTCCGTCTCCCCGTCTCGCCCACACAGCACCACGACTACATCTTCATATGTCCCTATAATACTCCCCCCTCCTAAACACACTAATGGTAACCTACCCTGAAGGTGTCCTGTTGGTTGGCCTGTAGGACAGTTTGGTTGTCAGTTATGGCCTCAGACAGTTGTATGGGCTCCGTCTCCCCATCCCGCCCACACAGTACCACGACTACATCTTCATATGTCCCTATAATACTCCCCCCTCCTAAACACACTAATTGTAACCTACCCTGAATGTGTCCTGTTGGTTGGCCTGTAAAACAGTTTGGTTGTCAGTTATGGCCTCAGACAGTGGTATGGGGTCTGATTCCCCGTCCCGCCCACACAGCACCACGACTACATCACATGACGTGCCCGTATCGCCCGTCCACGTGGTCACCAGCCAACTGCCCTCTGGTGGTGGAGAAAAAACACAATTATTTTCTTTTTTTGTGTTTACAATCTTTTTTAACTATATTACGCAACAATACCTAGGTTAGGTACATTGATATAAAAACAATTGAATGACCATGAGAGTCGGACTACATTCAAAACTAAAACCTCAAAGAACCTTTCTGAAACCTTGAAATCTGTAAAAAGATGTTCCTGCTTTATACTCACAATCTATTTAAGAGAAATATATGGTTTCAGGAAGCTTTACAACACTCAAACTACTTAGCTATATGTGCTCTTTGTTAATAGTTATTTGGAATTCATTGAAATAGTAAACAAACAGCATTATACTTTCTACTGTGTCTGTTTATGGACTTTTATGATTGCTTGGGTTACTGTGTTACATGTGTAGGTATTTACCAGACTTTGGTAGTTCTGGAACAGTGTCTAGAGGTACAGCAGCAGGACTGATGACGTCATCAAAATGATGGTCGGTCAGTTCAATCTGCCATGTGTTCTCCCGGGGTGACGTCACTTCCTGTTCATCGTCCTCCGTCGTGGCCTCCTTAGCCTTAAGCACCCTAAATAATTGAAACAAATAACAAAATGTTAAGGATACTGAAACTGTGAGAAGGGGATGTATAATCGTACTGTATCTCAGTGCAGTACAGATCCATTATGAACCTTAATCACTATCATTCCATTGTCTAGGGATTGATATGCTTTCCGTTTCTTTTTAAGGAACGTTATGTTTTAGAATTCAATTTTCAGACTTTTTCCTAATAAAGGTAAAACAAGACGAGGAATGTATACTGTTTCTGTCTTCCCTTTTGAGCAATTCATATCTGATTGGCTAAAAATGCTAATTTTGTGACGCCTCATTGAATGGCTGGTGACGAGAAATAGGGGTGTAGATGGTGGGATTTTTTAAAATGCCCATGTCACATGTCACTAAGCGAAAAGTCATGTCACTAGTGTCCCTTACTAACTAGCTGTTGTCAAACACTTAACTGAATATTTTGATATACTATGTTTTACACACCATGTCGCTATAAGGCCTATGTCCCTTGTCGAATTTAAGAAATGCCCATATCGCCCTGTCAAATTTAAGAAATGGCCATGTCACCCTGTCAAATTTACAAAATGGCCATGTCGCCCTGTCAAATTTGAGAAATCCCATTGAAATAGCAAAATAAAGCTTGATGTGAGTGACTGTCAGGTCCTCATGATTAGAGTACTTACTTGAAGCAGTTGAAGACCTGTTGTCTGGCGGAGTATACCCCTGCGGTGACCACCACCTCCTTGACGGCCACGTCCTCTGACGTCACGTTCACCAAGGTCACCTTGGTGATCGTCCCAAGGTCAACCGTCGTCAGGGTGAATGGCTCCTGATATCACAAGACCAGATGAGAGTTATATTTAGGGAAAGACATGTGTTTGATGTTTGAGTTCAATGAAGAAAGTGTTATTTTTTTAAGCAATAAGAGCTGGTGCATATCCGAATAAAAAATTCATTACATAATTATCAACATCTGATCAACATAGGCCCCTGTAGAGAAATACATATAACCAACCGAGAAGGGGGTACGAGGGTGGTTACTGTAACGCGATTCCATATTTTACGCGTCGTTCCGTTTCGGCTGCACCGCTATGAATCCAACTTTTCCCTGTAACGCCGAGTTTCTCGGACGCGCTTCCCGCGCAGACACAGTGTTAATAAAACTCCAGTTTCCAAGTCACTTTATGACTCCTTCTTGGATTTCCCTAAACCTCTACATATTGAAACATGGTGGCTAGCAGTGGAGTGATCATCTTTGGACAACTTTTGGGAATGGAGACTGTGAGTAAACTGCATTTCTGAGGACATTTCCCTGGGTTGAGTCTGCTGTCAACCACCTCCCTCAGCATGTGGTCCTGTCAACAAGCCTGTGTAACTCTGAGTCTGAATCTACTCAAGTAATCTGAAGAAATGAACTGCTCCTGTAACTCTGAACTGGACCATAGTTCAACCTGCCTGTGTCATTTAGTCTGAGAACTCATGAATTTTACATTACTACCTGAGAAATAGTAATTGTACCTGCTGTCAGTTAGTGTCAACCTGACATTGACTCCTGTCAACCTCCTGTGACTACTCTCCTAGACCTGTGGTGTCAACTCCTGTGGTGCTGTGTGCGCCGTACACCTCCTCTACTGTCACAACCTTTGTCACTACGTACCAACCTACTCTACGCGGTGTTAATTCGCCGTCCTGCTGTCCTGGTATTTTATTGTGACACCCTGCTGACCTGGTATTTTATTAGTGTCATCCTGTTGCCTGACCTGATTAATTCACCTGAACTGTCTCACCCCTGTCTGCAGTCCAGTGCTGTCGACCCCTCTGATCTACTGCTATGACCGACTCTGACGACGACCGTGCTGGCGGTGGTGCTGGCGCTGGCAGTGCTGGTGCCGGTGGCGGTGCTGGTGGTGGTGCTCCTGTGCCACCTGTGCCAATTACTCTACCCAACCTACAACCTCCTGGCGAGCTGGACGTCGACTCACCTGGTAAACGTGAACGTTGGCTCGACTGGAAAGAAGCCTACGAGCGGTATCTCCTACTATCGGGCGCCCATGGTCAGCCCGAAAACTTCCAAGCGGCGATCCTCCTACAGTCGATTGGTGTTGAAGCTCGTAAAATATACAAAGGGTTCGTATTTGGTGACGGAGAGACGAAAGACAATCCTAGAATACTGATTAAAAAGTATGACGAGTATTTCCTTAGTGAAACGCGTGACTTCATCGAAAGACTCAAATTCTCGCGACGAGTACAACAACCACATGAAACATTCGAACAATACCTTTCTGACCTTAGATTTCTAGCGAGTACTTGTAACTTTTGTACCCCTGCCTGTCGTGATGCTCGTATTATGGACCGTATTCTGGACGGTCACAAGAGTGATACAGTTAAAGAGAAATTAACTCGTTCAGCTAAGCTAGATTTTAAAACCACTCTAAACATCTGTAGATCTATGGAGCTTAACGACGAAAACAAGAAAGTTGTAATGAACAAATCTGAAGGGGAAGTTAGCAAAGTTTCTCACTATCCTAGCAAAAAGTCTGAAGATAAGCGTTGCAAATTTTGTTCTAAGACTCATCGTATGGTCAAATCTGCTTGCCCAGCCTGGGGTAAAACATGTTATTCTTGTCAACAGCCTAACCACTTTCCTGGTTCTGACACATGTCAAAATGGTAAATCTGATGCCAAACCTGATCATAAGCCTAAAACTTCTTCAAGTTCTAAAGGTTATTCTAAATCGTCCAAGCGTAGTTTTTATCCTAAAAGAAAAGTACACGCTGTAAATGATGACGAGTCCAGTGACGATTCTACCGAAGGTTCTGTAAGTGTTGTAAATGACGTGTCTGCTATTTCTGATCCTAAGGCCCGACCTTTGTATTGCAAAATGAAAATCGACGACTCTGAAATTGTCCACCAAATTGATCCTGGTGCTACTGTATGTATTTTACCTGTAAAGCATGTTGGTAATAGGACGATTCGCGATGAACCTGTAACTCTAAAAATGTGGAATGGTTCCAGTGAGACTGCTCTCGGTAAAGTTAAAATCAAAGTTACTAATGTCAAAACTGAGAAAAAATGGAATGTAGATTATGTCGTCGTAGAAAATAACAACTGCGTACCTTTACTCTCTCGTAAAGCAGCTGAAAGCATGGGTCTTATCACTGTTAATTATAATGCCTTCGATGTTTGTTCTGTCAAATCTGATGACATGAAATGTGAATTTCCTCATGTTTTTGACGAAAAACTAGGTACCCTACCTGGCGGTCCTGCGCACCTCACTCTGGAGGAGGGTGCCGAACCTGTTGTACGACCTCCTCGTACTCTCCCTGAGTCCCTGAAAGATTCTGTCCTTAGTGAACTTAATCGACATATCGCAGAAAAAACTTTGTGTAAAGTAGATCGCCCTACTGATTGGGTAAATCAAATGTCAGTCGTAAAGAAAAAGTCTGGCGCTATTCGTATCTGCGTTGATCCTAGGCCCCTTAACCTGGTCCTTAAACGTGAACATTTCATGTTACCTGTCCTAGATGACGTTCTTCCAAAACTCTCTGGTGCTAAGGTATTTTCCACTTGCGACCTAAAGCAGGGATATCATCATGTGGAACTTGACGAGGAATCAAGTTTTCTCACTACCTTCGCTACTCCTTTTGGCCGTTATAGATGGCTCCGACTCCCTTTTGGCCTAAAAGTTAGTTCGGAAATCTTCCAAAAGCGTCTCTGTATGGCCCTTGAAGGCCTCGACGGTGTTCAATGCGTAGCCGATGACGTAATCGTGTACGGTAAAGATGTCGCGGAACACGACGCAAACCTGCGGAATCTTCTCGTTCGTTGTGACGAGCACGGTATTAAACTTAATCCCGATAAATGTAAGTTCAACGTGCCAGAAATAACTTTTCTTGGCCATATCGTATCTGCCTCTGGTCTGAAAGCAGATCCTGCGAAAATTGAAGCGATTGTAAAAATGGAAGCGCCGACCGACGTCGCTGCGGTAGAGCGTCTCCGAGGCACTGTGACATACCTCGCTAGGTACGTGCCGAAATTATCTGAAGTCATGAGGCCGATCTCGGTCCTCACACACAAAGACGTTGAGTGGTCATGGGGTGAACCACAAGACAAAGCGTTCAAAAAGCTTAAAAAGCTATTGACCGAATCCCCCATTCTTGCGTATTACAACCCAACGAGCGAACTGATTATTCAGTGCGACGCTAGTCAGTTTGGAATAGGCGCTGCTCTTATGCAGAATGGCAAGCCGATTGCCTATGCCAGTCGTGCTCTGACCGACACAGAGTCGCGCTACGCGATTATTGAAAAAGAAATGCTGGCGATCGTTTTCGCGCTCGAAAAGTGGCATCAATTCACATACGGCCGACCCGTGACGGTACATTCCGATCACAAGCCACTTCACGCTATAACCAAAAAGCCTTTAGACAGAGCCCCGAAAAGGCTTCAAAGTATGCTTATTCGCGCACTTGCCTACGACATCACGGTCGAATACCTTGAAGGCAAGAAAATGCTACTCGCGGACACGCTGAGCCGTGCGTTTATCAGCAATAACCAGCATCGAGAGAGCGAGTTCGAGTCCGTAAATGCAGTGAGTTACCTGCCGATGCGCGAAGAAAGGATCATGGACATCCGTGCGAAAACTCACGAAGACCCGATTTTGTCTTTGCTTAAAACGACGATCCAACAGGGATGGCCCGAGAAAGACCAAGTCCCGCTTCAGATCCGTGAATTTTATGCCCAACGCGACGAACTAGCTGTCACCGATGGTTTAGTATTCAGAGGTGAGCGTCTGGTCATACCGAAAGGAAACCGAAAAAGTATCCTTAGTGAGTTACATACGGGTCATACGGGCATTGAAGGCTCGCTCCGTAGAGCCCGTGAAATGGTTTATTGGCCCGGCATGACAAATGACGTACGTGAATATACGCAGAAGTGCGAGACCTGTCGAGAGTTTGAACAGTCACAAGCGAAAGAACCTCTCATGAGTCACGAACTGCCTTCTCGTCCATGGCAGAAAGTAGGCGCAGACCTACTTACTTTAAATGATAAAGACTATCTCGTGACAGTCGATTATTATTCCAACTTCTGGGAAATCGATAGACTGTACGACGTCACGTCGAAGACAGTTATCCAGAAGCTGAAGGCTCATTTCTCTCGATACGGAATACCAGAGCAACTAGTCACAGATAATGGTCCGCAATTCTCGTCTTCGTATTTTCGTCATTTCACGATTAAGTATGATATTCAACATACGACTAGTTCGCCTCACCATCCTAGGTCTAATGGAAAGGCAGAAGCCGCGGTAAAAGCCGCAAAGAGAATCCTGAAAAAGACTGCTAAAACTGGTGAAGACCCTTATTTAGCGATTTTGAATGTGCGTAACACGCCACAGCAAGGTATCGATTTGAGCCCGGCTCAACGATTAATGGGTCGACGTACAAAAACTCTTCTCCCAACTACAGCGAGTTTACTGAACTCCGACCGATCAAAGTCTGAAATCGCCGACAAGCTGAAATTTCAGCAGACAAAACAGAAATTTTATTATGATAAAACAGCGAAGCCTTTAAAGCCGCTGCAAGAAGGCGATATTGTGAGAGCGAAACCGTATCAGCTCAATGAAAAGTCCTGGGAGAAGGCAACCGTCAAAAAGAAACTTGACGAAAGATCTTACGAGATCGAAACCGATAGCGGCACTACTCTACGTCGTAACCGAGTACACCTGCGTGCGACACAGGAAGACCCTACACCTACTCCGGTAGTGATCGAACCTTACCCTTTGACCGTTCCAACTGGAGATATTCCGGTACAAGAGCCTGTGGAGACTCCCAAAACACCACTAAAAGTTCCCACAACACCAGCTAAGGTTCCAGTTAAGGTCCCTAAGGTTCCTGCTAAAGCTCAAAAGGCTCCAGTTGTAGAGCCAACTCCCTATGTGTCTAGATCTGGGCGAAGCTCCAAACGCCCTAGTCATCTTGCTTCTTATGTGACTTAAGAATTGTATATTTGTATTTGTACTACATACCGACTAGTTATGTGTATTATGTATCCGACACATATTTTCTAGTAATTGTCAAACTAAAGTTTAGTGTCAACTACATCATGTAATTATCTTGTAATAATTACTCTGACTTGTAATAAGCTATGTATGATTGTAAGCTTTTTCTAAGTCCATTGGGGATGTAACGCGATTCCATATTTTACGCGTCGTTCCGTTTCGGCTGCACCGCTATGAATCCAACTTTTCCCTGTAACGCCGAGTTTCTCGGACGCGCTTCCCGCGCAGACACAGTGTTAATAAAACTCCAGTTTCCAAGTCACTTTATGACTCCTTCTTGGATTTCCCTAAACCTCTACATATTGAAACAGTTACCACCCCAAGCCTGGACCCCGGGATCCCGGGGTCCAGGCTTGGGGTGGTAACTGCCCGAGGACCCCCTTCGAGGTTGGTTATGGATTTATTATACCTTAGCCCTGAGATTCTCCATAATTTAGAAAATATCACCTGCAAAATTGCTTCACTAGGACTATGTTCTTGGCCACTACAGCCATCTGTAGTGGCCGTCGACGTCCGTAGTGGCCATCGGTAGCGGCCCCAATTATCGCCCATTTATCACGTCGGGAAAATGCGTTTTTCTTCGCGTTTCTATGCTTTTTTATGCGATATTTCAAATATATACGCATAGATTTATGCATTCTAATCCCAAATATCGCATCTTTTGTGAAAAAACATGCGTTTTATAAAGGATTATCACGGACTATGTTTTCACGTTTGTTCACGCGATACACACTATGTATTCATGCGCCGTCCCCGCGCGAACTATTTCTTGTATCACCCTCCCGTGTGATAAAAAGCTGGTTATTACACGACTTTGATAATTCATACGTTAAACTCTTAACTACTAAACGTGTATCACCCTAAGGTATAATAAATGGAATGATTGAATCACAAATACAATTATGAAATTCTAACAAATATCTAGTGTCACACCTACACCGAAATTAAATCACTTTATTTTACAGCGAATACTTAAAGCCGCTTTCTCATCCGTTTGACGGATGTAATTTGATACGTTGTAACTCCCTGCCTGATGTGCCAAATTCATGATGTGACCAATAGCGTCACCGGATGGCATCCTAGAACACTTTTTTCGTTTTATCTTGAATCATTGTACATCACGTTCAAATAACTCTTATCCCTACAGTCAATTCTTAATTGCATTCTTACAGACATGGTAGTGTTGGTGATATCTAGTTCTCTGAGTTACTACAGTGCGTCACACGTTGTACCTGTTGTTTTAGTTCCTCCTTCATGGCCTTGACCTTTTGGCGGGCCTGGTAACCACGGTAACCGGCCTGTATTTTGGTGGCCGCCTCCTCCCTCTGCTACAAGTCATAGTGCCATGCATAAAACAATGGATTATTGTGATCTAAAAAGATGGGAACTAATAAGTAACGTGATGGGTTATGCAATGAGAAACTTATAAAACATCAACTCGTTAGTATGTGTGCAAAACTTATGACTTATATAAAGGGGTGATAAATACGGAATGTTATTATGCATGGCGAACGTGAACAAATATTATATTGTGAATACGTCACAGTGCTGTGTTTTCAAAATTGTGAAATACTTAATTCCTACTCCTATATTACATGCATTGCCTTTTCATTATAGATTGAATACAGTTACTCTTTCTCTCACCTTTTCGGCCTTTTCTTCTTTTTTGCTCTTCTTTTTTGTTTTGTCGTCTTTCTTGTTTTTATCCTTTTCTTTATTATTCTTGCCTTTGTTGTCCTTCTCATTTTTGGCGTTTGATTTTGATTTATCGTTGGATGTTTTCCCCTTTTTGGAATCTTCTTTTTCGTCCTTTGAGTCTCCCTTTGAGTCTCCCGCCTGATCTTCATTGGTTGGTTGTTCCTCTTCCGCCTTCTTTGTAACGGGTATCTTATGCCAACCACTATCTCCCTTTGTACCGTGTAGACAGACCCAGACTTCCGCCGGCTTCTTTTCCTCTTCATCTCCTTTTTCATTTTGAGACTTTTCTTTTTTCTCCTCTTTTTCTGATTTGTCCTTCTTATTTTTATCCCCTTTACTATTCGTTTTGCTATTGGTAGCATTCTTCCCCTTCTTATTTTTGTCCGATTTATCATTGTTGGCTTTCTCTTCTTGGTCTTTCTTTTCTTGGTCTTTTTTCTCTCCGTCTGATTCCTTGCCTGTTTTGTCTTCGCCGTTCGGACTGTCTGATTTGTTGTCTGGTTCCTGGTCAAAGCTGTGAACCGCCACAGTGTAAGTCACCACTGAAAGATATAAGGTAATCCTCGTCTCAGAAAACGTTATCTGAATGCTACAGTAGTGATACAGCTATCCAAAACTACCAACATTTACTCTGGGAACTGATGATCTGAGATACAGGGAGATAAAAACTAATTCTTAAGCATTGAGTCTATGGAAAAAAAGTTAGTTTTTGGGAGGTGTCTCACGCCATAATTTACCACATGATGCGAACTGGCAAACGGTCTATGAACCTTGCTACTTACTGGGAGGAATGGCTTCTCCCGCCCTGATGGCCGGTAGTTCCCGGCGAGCGTTCTCTGTCCTCTGCGCCAGTACCGACCGGAAGTCGAAGACCAGCTCCTCGCTGGTATCGGCGTCCGTCATGACCAGCAGCGCCACCTGCCACAGCAGTGCCTCCCCCTGGTGGAGAGTTCCGTCAACTACCCGCACCTTCTGAATGGTACCCACGTCTCCAATGGCCAGCTGAAGAGAGACAAAGTGAGGGAGGTGACTGAGTATAGTTAAAAACTGAAGAGTTACATAGTATATGAGCCATTCCTTTTGGTCAGCTTAGGTCATTGCTTCCAAAAGGTAACATACTGCTCGGTAGCTTTCTATACAGTTTGATTAAACCTGAAAAGATCTGAGCTGGAACTATCTGCAATACACTTGGTGTGCTATTTACACATATTTGAAACATTAATTTTGTTCACCATGCCACAGCAATAATTTTTTAACTCTCCCATCTATGTATATAAAATATACATTATAGGGACATTAATGAATCATAACACTCTCTAGTTTACGTCAGTAGATAAATCACACAGTAACAATATATGATCCAGGGAAGAATTTAGGGGAGGGGGGGCTGAGGTGGTCCTTCCACCCTGCGGTCCCCATACACTTAACTATTGAGGTTTAATATCCATTTAATGATAGGGTGCTATTTTGTATGTAGTTTATGATTATTTCCCATAGATATTAGCTAGCTCCAATGGCAGTTTGACTCTGTTCTGACTGGAGGTCCTTTCCATACTGAAGTTCCTCATCATGAAGGACATAACAATTGCATAAAAAGTATAAGTTTATTGAGTCCAATGTGAAATACCAGTCACAAGAACTCCTGTTGACAATGAACAACCCAAGGGGTGTGTCCACTCAACAACCCAGCCAACGCTCCTGCCTGACTACCAGTCTGTCCTCTTCAATTCCAAAACAGAACCTTGCTTCCAAAACCGATCTTTACAGGGTGTTTAATCATTGACAGCAAGTCGCGCTCTGTTGAGAGCTGCAGCTTACAAGTGCTTACATACCTACCGTGACACTACCCCTTACACTCTTCATCTTTGGTTCAAGAGTTTACACTCTTAGCCCAGATGTTAGGATCTACATGAGAACGGCTAAGCTAACTATGGACTGACCATCCACATTAGTATAACACCATGAGTCAGACCCTACCAAATAACTCACCTCTCTCTCAAAGGCGACCCCAGGCTGTAGGTTGTCATTGTCGGAGGCCAACATGAGGGGGCCTCCCACGCCGCGGTCTCCGTACACCATGAGACCTATCTGCCCTGGCTGGTAATCAGTTCCATACGGTCTCTCAGCTGACTTCTCCTCTCCGGCTTCTTCTTGCTCTCCGTCCTTCTTCTGTTCTGTGTTGTTTGCTTCACCCTTTTTGTCTCCGTCTTTGGTTGAGTTGGTCGTGGCGTCTTTGTCATTGTCGGCAGCCACTTCATCTGGGTTCTCAAGAGTCAGCAGGCATTTCCAGAGGCCATCTGTAAGAGAATCAGATATTTTGATATTTCTATATGAGCAAACTCTAGGGCTTCCCAGGGACAGCTTTAAGTGATGGTGTTCCTCAAACAAAAAAGATTTTTTAAAGAAGGGTGCCCTTCCCCATTTTTCAAACCTCTGGATCCATCACTGTTTCCTAATGAACCAATGGTCTGAGGATGTACATCTCTCATCATCTTTCCTCTTCCTTTTCACCGATATATAATGCTTTATTACAAACAACTGAATGAAACTTGGATTTGCATGGAGATTAGACTGAATAAATATATATATGTGTGTACTTTCGATTCAGCTTATGGGGTTTTTTTTTCATTATTATCATTAAGTCTACAACTCCAATTACAAATGGTTAGTGTTCTTCCAGTCGATCATATAATATCTAAGTTCACTAAGAGATGAGGTATGGCAAAAATGATTTTCAGGTTTTGATTCCCTGCTGTTTTCCTGCCCTGTCACCTTCATCTCATAGATACGGTCACCAAAGACTGATCAAGTCAAAACACAGATTTCGTCCTAACTTGTTTTTGCTGTGAAAATGAACCTGGCTGTCGGTACAGCGTAAAACATCCATCACTCACTCACTCACTCATTCACTCACTCATTCACTCATTCATTCAGAATATCTTGCTACTACCTGTAGGTTATTGACTTACTGGTGACCGGCTTATCCTCCGCCTGCTCACCCTCCTCGGGCATTACGGCCACGTCCACGTCAGGAACCAGCTCCCTCACCGTGAGCCGGTCCTCGCACCCCGTGTCCAGCCACCTGACAGGGGTCAAGGGTCAAGGTCAAAGGTCAGAGGTCAGAGGTCAAACGTTACATGTCATTGTTAAGGAAACGGAGGAGTAATCTGAATCATACAATGAAATGTCTCCCCACAGATACTGACAATGGACAAACAACATGAATGATCTTGATAATTGAATACTGCTCTAGAACTCGATGAAAGAAATAGGGGGATCACGAAATAACCATAGCCGCCATATTGGTGATTAATAAGCAGCAATTATTGCTATTCAAAATGAAAAAGGATCTATAATGTAATTCATGATAAATCTCAAATCATTCCATTAATTCATAATTACTAATTTTCAAAACTTAAAACTCATGAGTTCGAGACTTTTATATTTGTCACGTGGTTGTGCTGAGCACATGGCGATCACCAAAAAGTGGTCACGTGACCATGTCTGAAAAAGGTCTATTTGTGTAGGATAGGGATCTGACGTCTTAGACCTAGATGTAATACCGTTAGTAAAAATCCCCCCATAAGTAGAATTTTCGATATCATATATACATACATATAAAAAGAAGTAAACTTGTCTCTAATATGGACATGGATACGGGCTATGATAATCTAAAACAACCTCAGCAATTATTAGTATGACTTGCCTGTTGCAGGGGAAGACGACTTGTTTCTGCGCATCCCCTTCGCGCAGGGCGAGGTGGTTACAGTACCACCCCATGCCCCGCCCCCTGGTGTCGTGGCCCAGAACCACCTTTTTCACCGCCCCCACGTCCAGCAGGGTCAGTCTGAACAGGTCCAGCTGGGAGGAAAAGATTACAGATATATAACAGGATCTTTTACGATAAGTTCTCCCTGCTCTAGCTTGTGGTTAGACAAAGTAAGTGTGCAGCACATTAACTTCAATGTCTACAGTTGACCACCCCCAACGTCCAGTGGAGTCAGTCTGAACAGGTCCAGCTGGAAAAGATTGCGCCTTTAGCACCAATAAAGAGCATACCAATTTGCAGTAGTGAGACCTCCCTATGATTGGTTTATGTCAGGCAAAATACATAGGTGGCGCACCACCATCTCACAAATAGATTTAGAATAGGCATGTCTGCCATTCTATTACATAAGGCACAGCTAAAACATAATGAACATTCTAGCTTTCTAACTAAGTGAAATGCCTTATTACAGGACAGACAATGTTGTCTGTGGAAAATAAAATGCAACGTTTGTTTGGGGTTTCGGAACCATTTTTCTAATTTCTAAATGATTTTTTTTTCGACAAAAAATGAAAGCAAGTACAATGGTGTCTCATAGTAAAGTTTACTTTCTATACAAACAAAGATGGGTCCACTGAATTGTCAATGAATATGCTATATTTGCATTTTCTTTGAAATTAACGCTATTTTTGCGTGAGAAAAAAGTGAGTGGTTACAAAAAGGGTTAAAAAAAATTACAGGAGAGGACAGACGGTATTCTCAAGAGAAATGTCACTTTGTAAAAGATGGTAGAGCTTCATACAGGTATTATGTAGACCAACGAGATGGAATGTTCCTGTTGCTTTATCACCCTTACGGCTGAGGAGCGGTACGTATACAAGGGGTGCTGCATAGTGACTGGCTGTGTGTATGTACCGCTCCTTGTGTACAGCATTATCATGTAATTTTGAATCTGGTTTGGCTGATGAATTATAGAATACCCTTTGGGGTCGTCCTCGGGTGTACAACCCATGGGAATTATACGTACCTAGTGCTTTGCCCTTGGTACGTGACAAACCCCGCTGGGTCATACTAACATAAGAAGTCCCGTGGGGGGCGTCCTCGGGTGTCTGTACGACCCAGAGGGGTTCGTACGTACCTCAGGCTTCGCCCTCGGTACGTACGATCTCCATGGGTCGTAAAGACACCCGAGGACGACCCCTAAGTGTCTTCTATATTTTATCACCCAAACAATTGTCCAGATATGTCTAAGAATACCCTAAATGAGGAGCAGTGCGTACAGCCTGTCAATACGCACTGGGCCTTGTACGGACCGCTGCTCGGCTGTGCGGGTGATAAAGACACCCTCGCACGCCCCCCGCAGGTCTTCTCATATTAGTGCCTATAAGAGGACGAAGCTCACCTGTCCCTGTCTGAAGGGCGTCTCGTTGAGTACAGACTGGTCCAGTACGCACCGCCCCGTGTCTCCCCAACTGCCCACCAGGGTGCAGCACACGTCAGCCTCGGTCTGGGCCCGGGGCATATCGCCGGTGAGTACGGACACCTCGTACGTCCGCTCTGAAACAGGGAGAGTGGACATGGGGTTAGAGTTAGAGTTAATATGGTCACAAAGCGGACCGCTGGGAAACGATCATGACATGTGTTGTTTTTTTCATAATGGGAGATGACTTTGATTTCAAAACAGATATAACTCGAATTAACCTTACCTCAGGGTTAAAATCAAAGTCTGCCTTTCAAAAAAAAACATTGTAGATTTGTTCTATTTTCGTTTTATTGTTAATTTAGTTTTAAATTACTGTACAAATATGAAAGGCCTGAGACTGGCAATCACTGGAAGACCGGCTAGTATCAAACTGCTGAAGGGTTGTATGTGCTTTTGAAAAATAAATATCGTTAATTTAGTTTATGATTTCCGTACAAACATGTAAGACCTGAGACTGGCAATCACTGGAAGACCGGCTGGTATCAAACTGCCAAAGTGTTGTATGTGCTTTTGAAAAAAATGAAAAAAAATGGAAAAAAATGTTTTTCTATCTTGAAATATTCAATCAATTGTCCAATATGTAACAATGGTTTTGCAACGCCGTATCCAAGGGGGCTGGGATCATAGGGAGTCTGCACATATAGGTTATCATGTGAATTAAAACAGCAAATTCGAAAAGAAGTGTAAGCTGGAACCCCCTCAGATTTTTCAGGAGCCCCTTCAAATTTTCCAGGAACTGCCTTAGTCTAGTAAGGCCTTGTTTTTCTTGAAAAGACGGCTTACATTCTACATTAAAAAGGAGGAGTGTTATAACAGGATATAACAAGTGTATGTAAGAGCAACATCCCCTTATTACTCACCTTGTAGCGGCGTACAGTCGGGCATGATGGCCGCCATGTCCTTGGTGGTCGGCTGGGTCTCACTACCCGGATGTAACCAGGCGTCGTGTAGGAAGTGGAACTCCTGGGACGTGTCGTCGTCCTTCAGTTTTAGCTGAAACACACAAAGGACAGTTTTGCTGTTGTGATATCTGTTTAGTGAATCTTCTTCCTTATTGGATAAGGCAAGCAATAAAAGACTTGACACGGAGGCCGACCTGACTTTAGAGTTGAGTTGAGATGGGAAGTTTGGTGTGCATTATAATTATTTGTCTTTCTGACTGAAAACTATGGCTCATCAGCAATTAGTATAAGCCTTCCACGACTATCTAATTGTAGACTTCAAATCTATCAGAATCTAGGCCGCCAATTGTGCCAATATCAACATATATATATATATATATATATATATATATATATATATATATATATATATATATATATATATATATATATATATATATAAAAGCCAGGATCATATGGAAATTATGTGACCATCTATAAATTCTCATTTCCGTATACTACTATCATGGCGCGTTAAAAGTAGAATCAATCCACACGACAATGTCGCAGAAGTAGGCTATTGAGGCCTTTTGAAGTGATGTCACACGCAGAGGCAGCACCCACGTAAATGACGTCGCCTGAAGAGGGTGAACTAAGTAAATGATAAAAGCCAAGCCATCTACAAATTGCCATTTTCATCTACTACTAACGCGCTGTGTGAATAAAAGAATCAATTAACGGGACGATGTCGCCTAAATAGTGAAGCCAATTCAGTTGACGTCGCGCATATAGGTAGTGTCCTTAAAGGCGGAAAGTTATCATATGTTTGAAAAACGTTATTTTGGTAATGTTGTCAATATGTACTTACTCTATGGAGGAACCATTCTTTCTCTTCCTTCTCCTCATTCTCTTCCTTTTCTTCGTCCTCCTTCTCTTCCTTCTTTTCCTTCTTGTCCTCCTCCTTCTCTTCCTTTTGCTCCTGCTCTTCCTTCTCCTCATCCTTTCCTTCTTTATCCTCTGCGTTAGAGGTGTAAATGAGACGTATCTTGAATATGGGTCCGATATCTCCTACGTTTATCTGAAAGATAAGAAAGTCACATTTTGATATTTTCACACAGGAGAGGTAAACCCAAACAGCTAATGTGTTTGAGTCAAAAACTAAACAGAATAAATAGTGATACATGATTACACGATTCATAGAGTAACAGGGGCGAATCTGGGTGGGGGGTGGGGGTCGTGGGGGTCCTGAGCCCCCCCCCCCCCCCCCCCCCCTTTAGTGGGGACATAAACTTGTCAAGGAGAAATAAACGTTGCACATATGCACATGAATGCACACTGTTTTAGTACCTATATGCAGACCCCCCTTTCCGAAATCCTGTATCCGCCCCTGGAGTAATATCAACTAACAACATTCTGATTCTATATAATTACATTGGTATGTTCTAGTGGTTATATTATCTATAGAAGACTATGATAAAACATTATCATATTTCAGAAAAATATTTCGAAAACATACCTTAGCTTCAATTGGCGGCTGCAGGTCCTGTCGAGCCTTCTCTTTCTCATCCTCGTCCTTTTCATTTTCAGACATACCCTCTTCCTCTCCTTTATCTTTACCCTTCTTTGAATCTTTTCCTGTATCCTTGTCCTTCTCCTTGTCCTTTGCGGACTTTCCATTCGTCTCATCTGCTTTTTCCTTTTCAGTCTTTGCCTCATCCTTTTCCTTTCCTTTCTCCTTGTCTTGTGATTGTTTCTTCTCTGTATCCTGGTCTCCTTCCTCCCCATTCTTATCCTCATCTTCCCCCTCTCCCTCTTCTCCCAGGACAAGGAGATCTTCACTTTCTCCGAGCAGGCCGTAGGCTTTTACCCGCAGACACCCTCCCTCGGGCAGCTCGGCCGCGTGTACTGTGACTGTCCACGCCCCCTTCGACTTGGGTTGTGAATCTTCTTTTTGATCATTTTTGGTGTCGGCTTCCTCATCGGGTATGTCTGGGCTTATCTTCATTGAACCTGGGAACGAGGGACACACTGAGCCATTAGGAAAATAAAAAGGATGAAAATCATGGATGATGCAAAGTTCATCACCAACGAGATTTAAAAAAGGTACATGACAGAAAATTATGACGATTTATTCTCTTTTATAAGTACTAAGAGGACCTCTGGGATATTTCCAACAGAAAAGTAGGAAGAATTCAGTGAGATGAAGACGCAAAGAAGAGAGTGGCGTATGCAGGGGGATGGGGGGTACCAAGGGCATCTAGAACCCCCTTAGATTTCTCAAAGTTTATGTAATAAAACTACAAATATAGGGAACTTTATCAAAATAACTATTCGAAACCGTATCAGTTTTGCATAGAACCCCTTTGAATTGACTTGGAACTCCCTCATATTTTAGGGCTAGATACGCCCCTGCTGAGAAATTAATTTATCATTTGAAACCAGAAAATTCCTATTAAAGAACGACACCGTACCCATGCAGCTGAGCGTCTTGCTGGCCGGCCCGTCCGCTGTGGGGCCCACATATTGGTGGCCAGGGAAGACCCACTCACTCAGCGCATGCGCAGTTTCCTTGACCACCATCTTCTCTACGTACCACGAGGAGTCTGAAACAAGAATTAGTTTTTATATTATCAGCAGTGGTTAGCTTTACGGTATTTATAGTTACAGGAAAAATTATGCTGAAACAAAAACTTTTGATATTACATTTGTATTTAAGGAGCAACAATAATGGGGAAATAACCATCGCCACTAGAGTCATTGCATTACTTAAGCCAAATACAAAATGAAAGTGTTACCTTTGCGACCTAGAAGATGTGCTGTGGAAATTCAGAAAATAACTAAACAGAATAAAACTAAAAGAAAAAAAAGGAAAATTGCATTTTGTTTTATGACATGACAAAGAAGGGGAGTACCCTCGGGCCAACTCTCTATATATTGTTTGCTAATGATTGTTTTAATTATATTAAAAACAGAGCCACTGGGGTAGATGCTATAATGTATGCAGATGATACTGTATTACTTGCTATAGATAAGGATGAGTCGAAATTGAAGGAAAGGCTTCAAAATGGATTGGATGTATATGGGAAATGGTGTGATGATAATAAGATGACTATTAATATTGATAAAACAAAACAAATGTTCTTTACCACGCAACCAAATTTGGAAAATGTTTATGATAATGACACTAGGCGAGTGAAATTAAATGATGTAACCCTGGGTTTAGTACGTAATTACTGTTATCTAGGAGTAATACTAGATAGTTGCTTAAAATATGATGGTTTTTTGAAATCAATTATAAAAAAGGTAGCATATAAATTGTATACTTTTAGTAAAATACAATATCTGCTCACTATGAATGCAGCATTATTGGTGTACAAACAGATGGTGTTACCTTTTTTCGACTATTTGGATGTATTGATAGATGGAGGTGGTAAATTGTTAACAGAACGTTTACAATATTTGCAATTCAGGGGTTTGAAAATTGTCTGTAATTATCGATATAATGGAAGGATAATAACAGATAGTGATGAAGAAAATGTACATAGATATTGTAAAGTTGAAATGTTGTATATCCGACGGATCCGAAGATTATTATGTATGATTTTTGATGTTGTACAAAATGAATCGTTATCTAACAATACTGAGAATATTGATAATGTAAGACGATTACGCAGTGATCAAGGAAGGAAAATACGTTTGGAAAAGCCAAATCTAGAAGTATATCGAAGGAATGTAAAATACAGAGCGTATTCTTACTGGAAACTTCTTCCATATGAAATGCAACATGATGTCAGGGAGGAATTTATTAAAAAATTGACTACGGAATTTATATATGACTTGTATAAAAAACATAAACGAGCTGTAGGAATGTGATGTAAATATGTTTATATATATACTTTGTATGTCGTCATGAAAAGCACATGATTGTATGTGATGATGAATCACTAAAAAAAAAAAGAAAAAAAGAAAAAAAAAAGAAATATATCCAGGTGGCGCTGGCGGTCTGGGTGTTTTGTCTGAAAACTACACAGTATAAAGAAATAGATAAGAAAATATATTCATGAAAAATAGACTTACCTATGTCAGTGCCGTTGTGTTGTAGAGTGGCCTCCGTCAGTTGGCCGAGGTACACCGCCTCTACAGTGAAGGTGTCGGTCTGTCCCTTCTTAAAGGGCGACGACCCGTCGGTCGGTGTGGTCAGGGGGTACAGGTCCACCTGACCTTCACTGCCCTTCAGGGTCAGGGTGACCTCAGAGGTGGTCTCAGCGTCCTCCAGGTCGCCCGTCGTTATGGCCACTTGGTAATGGAGTATCACTGTAGGGAGATGTACGTATGTGTGTAATACGAATGCAACAATGATTTATGTCATAATCCCTAGTCGCTTCAGATGTACAAGTAATCATCACCCTTTTTCGTTATGTGAAAAGTTGGTATCACTAGGCGCTGTAGTTAAGTGGGTCAAGCCCACATCCGGGGACTTCTGTAAACCCAGAATGCTATACTCGGAGCGATGATTATTCATGTCAGTTCTATCAAACTGTGTGTTAATCACTTTTTTAAACCAAGGTCATGGATTGCAAGAAGCTATATTTTCATCTTATAATTTATCTTACTAGTTAGACCAAAGAATTTCCATATGAAAATTCCAAAATAAGTTTCAGTATACTATTCATTCAATTCTATATATGCATGAGTGGCTTCATAAAGTACTTCCGGTCAAAAAACAATGTAGTTCCGGTTCCTCTAATTGGCGGAATCAGGACCCTGATGGGCCCTATACAGAGGCTGACCACTCACCAGGCGTCATGAGGTCGTTCTGACCAGTGGCCGGTAGTTCACGGCGTGTCAGCTGACCGTTCTCCTCGTCCGCCGACAACCAGCAGTCGGCGTAGAACCGGAAGACGTCACCGGAACTTAGGTTCTCTAAGGTCACCTATGGGGAGGGGAAAGGGCACATACAATGCCCAGTGTTTGTCAGGCGTCGGGTATATTCTCTATTTTAAGGAAATTAGAGTTAATTTCTAATGTAATCATAACTTAAGCTCTTGTTAATTTAAATTCACTGCGTAAAAATCGACCTTTATTGATTCCGACCTTATGAAACAGGACCATTAAGGCAATGAAAGGGTCTTTTACAAGAATTTAATAAGAAATTGACAAGTCTTTCATGTGACATTCGAAATTCCGGAAAGGTCACCTTTACAGGTCACTCCAACACCTGTAATGTACCTTATGCCTAATAGCCACATTTACAAAACTCTTAGAAGTATAAGGTGCTATGAGTTTCAACCTCAATAAGAATGTCAACTGTGACCTTTACATCAACGGAGTGCTTTATGCAATCGTCACATTGGTTAGCAAACATGGGAATCGATTAGATATTTATTACAATGTTAATATGCAATATGAACTGATTTAATGAAATTTAAGGGGTAAGCTTCTCTTTCGCAAGGTGCAGTTTTAACTCACCATTTGTAGATGCCATGAAGGGTTGGAGCCGCTGCTGTCGTGTTCAATAAGTATCTTATAGATCTCGCCCAGCTCCTTTAGTCGGATCTAAAGGTTAAAAACAAAAAAAGCCCGTCTCAACAATGCCCTTAACATGCGGTATTGAATGCATAATTCAAATGTGTAACACGAACGGCTGCATATAATAATCTATATATCCCTGCAATATTACCATTGCCTGTGGCCAGTTGTAGAACGACCGATCGTAAAAGCAATAAATCTAAGAATACTCTAAAGTGATGATTGTTTTGTGGGAAAAAATGCCTAAAAGACTATCTACTGTATAGAGCGGCAGGCGCTCCGACACGTCCGTCTTACCATATATATATATATATATATATATATATATATATATATATATATATATATATATATATAGTTATTTGACATGTATACCAGTATAACATTACTATTCTCGTTAACTGCCCACCTTGTGTTTAGACTCCTGCCCCCTGTCGTAGTCGCCCGTGCCCCCTAGCGACAGTCGCTCCGAGACGTCCGTCTTACCGTATACAGTAAGGTACACCTGGGACTGGGTACCAGCATCCTCAAGGTCACCCGTCTTCAAGGTCACCTCCCAAGGACCTTCTGAAACAGAGGGAGGGTGGAGGTGTAGGCGGGGTCGGGGTGGGAGGGATTGGGAGGCGTGGGCAAGGAGGAAAGATAGAATTACTTGTTTTTTTGGCGTGGGGTTAAAAGGGTAGGGATATAAGGGGAACAACATGAGAAATTGGTGTAAAGCATCTTTGATTTGTATGGGGGGTTACGAGACAACATATATGATTCTAAATGCCACCTTTATATAACATCTTCACAACAGGCTGAGACAACATGAATGAGCGTTTGGGTCAAACGAATTGCTTGCTTGGAGGTGTGTATGTTATAAGTGTAACGTTAGGCTTAGGGTTGTTTCTTCTTTTGTTTTTCCATATGAGGAATAATGCACAAATTATGAAATGTAAATGATCAGATGAACATGACTCTAAACTCTGATTAAAAGACGAAAAGAAAAAAAATTCCGATGAAGATGTCGTTACCATATATCAAATTTGTAGATTTTCAGAACCGGATCATAATTCGTTCCCCTAAATGCCTCTATCAATGACCTAGACCTTCCCATTCGAAGTATATATATGATGAGCACAGGCGTTGTAATTTCTATAGTATCAAGTTCATGCAGTTCACAAGATGATGTCATCCAACTCATAATTCATTAGTTCCTACTACGGTTCGCAAAAATCCACACAGGGCAACTTTTGCCAGGTTTGCATTCGTAAGGACCATGCTTATTTTTACAGTGCATACCCAGCCAATGTGTGGTCATGGTAACGTTTTGCGACGTTCTACTGTTCTGCAATGCTATTATAATGTTCCACGACGTCACATTCTTGACTGGGATACTATTAGAAATACCCAATCACTTTCAACTAGCTACCAATGCCATCCGTAAAATACAAATCTCCTAGACTGAAATTCTTTGCTCGTAATTCACAATAATTCCTTCAATATGTACAGTGAAAACTAAATCTAATAGTTGGTATCCTTTTAAATAAATATGCGTGAAATGTGAGACAAAACGTTCACATGTTGAATGGTGAGAGAAGAGGATGAAGTATTTGTGTTTTAAAAGTGCAAAGAGAACATAGGTGTACCTTTGCCTTTGTGAAACGATTTTCTTTGTAAAGGTGCAGAAAGTTAATATGTCATTGGTCAGATTTAAGAGCGTGATGTCACATTGCAAAACTGTTTCCATTTAGTTGAATTTTTGTTTTGAATATATTTTCCACGACAATGTATGTATAACATATGAAATTCAAAGTCTTACGCCTAGAGCTATGGATTAAAGGAAAAATATCTTTAAGAATTTGGTGCAGGGTGTGTTTTCCAAGTCGTTAAAAATACACAGACAAGAAAATTCCAATAGTAAGCAAAAATAGTAAATAGTAAAATCTATCGTCGTCTAAAGAAGAAACGTGCCCAATCACACTAAAGCTACCAATATTTCTGTAATCTATTAGTATTGCAGATGTCAAAAAGAGATTGAAGCGTTGTGCTCCTATGTATCGTTGGTGTATGGATAATAAACTGCCTTTCGCCTTTATGTTACAAAGTATGAATGGAATTTGTATATGACATGAGCTGTAGCTATGTAGTATGTGTCATAGTGCAAAATAACTACCAACGTCCTCAGTGGACCGACTACAAGATGCTCCCGACTATTCAAATGTCAACTTTCAAATCTGACCAAGCTGTTAAGAGTACCTTTCGTTTTTTTCTGTTTCAGAATGTCTTTCTTTGAGTTAACTCTCAGGCGCGCTAAGAATGACCTTAGCCAATTCTGTGAGGCTAAAGAGAGACAGGCAGAGGGGAGGTGTTAGGGATTGACGGAGGGAAGGTTACAGTAGGTTTACACAATCTGTGGCCTGTTGCATAAGAATTTCCATGGCTGCAGAGGTTTTACGTGGGCTTATGGAAAATGTGCAGGAGTTTCAAAATGCTGTTGCATAACACACTTTCTTAAATCACCCTCTTATGGTCATAAATGTACCCAAAACTCCCATAAATTTACCCAAATATCTTGTAGATATTACCATATCTCCCGTAAGTTTACTGAAACTCCATTAGCTACAATAAGGGTAAAAGGTGATCATAGGTTATGAAACGCAAACTCAAGTAACACTTTCCCCATTATGTTATGAAACAGGCCACTGGACAGACATTGAAACTACTTGTGCTACATTTAATTTTTCTGAGGTGCAATACACTTCCTGAACATCGAACTAAACGCACATTTATCACCATAAAAGGGGTTATCTATTTGGGATTGCATTATATGAATAGATTCATACATGGAATGTCTGTAATAGTATTGTACAAACTCTCTGTACTGATTTTCAAATAACCATCTCTCTTCACTAATTCTCTGTATATGATGTACAAGATATAGCTGTGGTGGTCTTAATAGAAAAATCTAGGAAAAAACATGTAGCTGATACATCTTTTTTTGTAACATATTAGTGGGCACAAAACTCCTTCTATAGAAGGTTTCATATTTTATAACTTACAAAAATAAGTTATATTTTAATATGTTTTACCTGCTTTCATGTCCTCTATCTCTTCTGGGTCTTTCACCTCCATATCGTCCTTATCCCGAGTTTCTTTAAGAAAGTAGTTGAAAGATCAATGAAGCTTTATGAATCATTGGTTTACAATTGTGTCCAAGCCTTGGCAATGTTTGAAAGCATACTAAGGATGGAAATGACAGCTCTTGAAAAATGTTCATTGATGGTGTTAGTTGTCTAAATTCAAGGACTTAAGCAGTTTGTCTAAATTCAAGGACCAAAGCAGTCATATATAAAATTACACAATTCTCTCCATCAATATGTACATTTTGCCGCAACCGCCCTAAATCAAGGCAAATTTGAAAGAATGAAACATGACTAAATAAGTGATAAGTGGGAAGTATTTTAATTTTGCCTCACCCATTAGAAGCAGTTCACGTTCCGTCTTCCCGTCACCCTCCTCTGTATCTAGCCACTTGCCGCAGTAGAAAACCAGCGCCTTGTCGCCGCCATCTTTTTCTTTCCCGCCCTTTTTCTTGTCGGATGTCGTCTGCTTTTTGTCCTTCCCCTTCTTTTTGTCCTTCTGCTGGTTGCCAGCGTCCTGTTTGTCCTTGGTCTCTTCACCCTTCTCGGAGACGACGATTTTGTCGAGGAACCAGCCGGCGCCGTGTCCGACGCCGTCATGGCTGACGATCACGCGCGTGACGTCATCCAGGCAGACCGCCTCCAGCGTGAACCTGTCCACCTGGCGGCCATATTATGAATTAGAGTCGATCATCATACGAGTTTTTAGCATGGCGAGACTACCATTTGTTACATTTCCGCATTTGAAAATTTGAGGTTGTGAGAGGTTAGCTTAGGAGTTAGCTTGGTTCCAACAACTGTCCTAATCTTAAAGTTGGCCATAAGCTATCTTCCTCACCTCAACTTTTTCTTAATGTAAGTTTAGTTCAAATACCTCAGCCTAGATCTATGATGTATTGTTGAAAAAATATGATATGATGTATTGTTGAGAAAATATAATTCAATAGTTTTTTTGGGAAAATCATTTTTATATTCAATAATTAAAGTAAAGATATACATGAGAAAGGAATGGGCAAAAGAACATATTGGGACATTTTAGGTGTTTCTTTTATAGAAATAGGTAGATCCATTTGATAAGCGCTCTGAACATGTGATATCATAAGAAGACAAGACATCTGCATGTACCTGGTTACGCTGGAACTTGAGCATGTTCTGAGACTGGTAGAGGGTGCGCACGCCGGCGTCCCCACGTGAACCGTGCAGCGTGACGTAGACGTTGGCGTCCGTCCCCGCGGCCCAGTGGTCTCCGGTATATACGGCCACCTCGTACTGCTTGACTGTGGACAGATATACAGGGAATTATTAGGTCTTTACACCGTGATGTGTATAATAATCAAAGTGGTTCATATGGCGCAGTGGTCGCCTGTATAAGGCCACCTCGTACTGCTTGACTGTGGTTAGATATACATGACATTATTAGGTCTTTACACCGTGATGTGAATAACCATTTAAGTTGTTCTTATGGCGCAGTGGTCATCTGTGTATACGGCCACCTCATACTGCTTGAATGTGGACAGATATACATGGCATTATTAGGTCTTTACAACATGATATATATAACCATTTTAGTGGTTCATATGGCCTAGTGGTTGCCAGTGTATACGGCCACCTCATACTGCTTGACTGTGGACAGATATACATGGCATTATTAGGTCTTTATAACATGATATATATAACCATTATAGTGATTCGTATGGCGCAGTGGTCGCCGTGTATACGGCCACCTTTTACCGCTTGACTGGGGACAGACACATCAGACTGATTGACTGTGGATACTAATAATGAGGGACATTGAGATAAAAGAAAATTTGGTCCAACGTTGGGTCACAAAAATTGAAATATCGTCAAAGGTTTTGGGAATTTGAAATTTGAAATATGTTTCCTCATCATGTTCAGGAAGATATTTTTATGGGTTTAAAGAAAATCTGAGACAAAGTGCGTGGGACACTCCGAAATTTGGTGGAATTGACATGGAATGACATTGAATATATGGGGTAGAATCATAACGCCCATTTCCCTTAGTATTTAATGTATCTTCCCTGTCTCAAGTCATGTCTAGTTATAATCCTTGATAATGTGTTATTACTGGGCTAACTCCTCCACTCCCTGGTATGAGAGATGCCCCAGTACTGTAAAGATTGACCTACCTGGCAGGGTGTCTTGACCTTCCTTGGTGACGGGCATCTCCCGGACAATGTCAAGGTCGTCCTGGTCGCGCGCCATCCAGCGGTCAAACCGGAAGTTATACTCCTCCTTGGACGCCTTGTCTGTTAGCGCCACCTGGAGGAGAACAGCAGGTTTGGATTTAGTCCTTACAGTGCATGTCCTGAGGCCATATGTGCCAATCAATAAGCCCATCCTACGTTGGGTATATCCTTGGGTAGGACATAATAAACGTGTAAATCATCCTTGTCTCCTAGAGCTGGGGTTACTCAAATAAGCAAAACAATGCTTTCTCTATATCCCCTAGGTATTGCTAAAGTTACAAAGTATTTTCATTTTTCAAATTTTGTCATTTGTCTTTTTAAGATAAGGCAATAGGTCACCAGTGTTCCAGTGGGTATGGGGCTTAATGAACTAGTTTGACCAGACAAATAGATGAAACGGTAAAACCAAGTACATATAGTTCTTACCTCCTCCAGTAGCCAGCCGTCCCAGTCGTCCCCTTCTCGCCGCCCGATGCGGATCTTGTACAGCTCGCCGAGGTCCTTCAGTTCTACCTACGACCGAGAAAAGTGAGCAACATCTTAAAATAAGCAAAGTCTTTAGAGATCGGGAATGACGAATGAAGATTATGATGGCAAGGATTAGCTGATATCATGTTGTATTTTAAAACACGATTTTACTTTTTTCACTCGACTTCTTATTTGTCAATGTCTATTGATAGTGAGTTTCTTTGTAAACCAATGTTTTTATGTATTAAATAGAGATGATTACAGATACATTCAAATTTGATTGTCATATCCTGTGTCAATTACAAGAAGGAGATATATTTCTAACCAGAATGTCTTTCAACAATGTATTTAAGTTTATGATTAACCAATTCAGGACCATTAGTTAAAACTTATAAATACATTGATGTATACAATGTTATGAAAGCAATGTTTTTTTCTGTTATATTATACTAGAGGTTTCTATCACCAAGTGCGTCTATGTTGGACATCTGAACAGCAGTGGAAACATTGAAGATTATTATGAGAAAAAAAGAAAGATGTTAAAAAAAAACTCACGTTAAAGTTGTGTCGACTTCCGGGAGCGAACAGCCCGTCCTCCCCCTTCTCCCCGCCCTCCTCCTCCTCCTCCTCCTCCCGGGTGTCGCCCCCTAGCGGTAGGTCCTCGGACTTCCCGTCGGCCCCGTACACCGTCAGGATGACGTCAGAGCGTCGGGGGGCTGCGCGCGACTCTGATGACGTCACTACCGTCACCCGGTAACCCTCCTCTGGACACAGGACATAGAGACGATAAGCATGTGAAGGCATAAAGGGATGAAATTGTAGTCTTAAATAATGACGATGGTTAGGGATTGTGTCAGAGGTTTTGAATGTAAAAAGAGATATGTTGCTTATGACATTGAAAATTGCCAAAAGAAATACGTATGTATGTATTCAGAAATACAAATAAAGCTACCAAATTGATAGTTAGGATGGCTTTGCGGTTCTTGTCTCTATATCATGTGTTATTTTCTTTGGGTACAAATGTCAACATATACCTATCCGCGTTCAGTTCTGCTTGAAACCCTTTCGTCCTCATTAAGAAATATACACAGCTATTTTACTGTGTCTATTATTGGCCTTCATGGTACGCACGTCTGTGAAATGAAGATGTTGTATGCTTTTGTAAACTTTCACTAGTGTTTCTCTAGTGTTACCGTTTCCAGGGTTCCTACCATTTTCTTACTCCTTCTCTTCTGTTTTTCTGTTCCTCCTCCTTCTCCAACAAGGAAATATAAACCAACATCTAATTGTGCCTCATTTACCCCAAAGGATGATACTTGCTTTTGTAAGAAAACAAAGTGGTGCTTCTATAGTAAATCACTTTCCCTGCCCCCTACCTTTCTCCTCCTCCTTCTCCTCTTCCTTCTCCTCCTCCTGCTCTTCCTCAGCCACCTTACGCTCGCCGGGTACCAGTTGCCGCTCGATCTTGCCGTCGTCCATACTCGTCTCGAACCAGCGCTCACACGGGAAGTAGAACTCTCCTGCGTCGTCACGCTCGGCTGGTTCCGCCTCCCGGACCGTGACGTCAGACACGTACCAGCCCGAGCCTGAGGGAAAGATTTAAGCTATAGAATCACTACTCAGATATGCTAAATTCCAGCATATGTGAGGGAGTTTCAGATACTCATAGGCATGACGTAGCGTATACAACGTATCTTTTATCACAGCATGTTGAAATTTTTTTTTTTTTTAACAATTCATTATTAGTGCACTATATTGTGCCTTCGTTGTGCATTACTATAGCCTTCAATATGATTCGGCAGATTAGAGATACCTTGACTAATCCAGCTGCCTTGTGGTTTCTAAAAATTCTATTAATGAATTAACAACGCAATAACCTGCATTGACCGTTCTAGATATTTTCATACAGGCTACAAATGCAGCCAACATATTGTAAAGTAAAAAGAAATATTAAAAGAAAGAGATTAAACTAGAAATGAAACGAGTATTTTGTGCAATAAGATGAATGCCTTAGGTTGTACTCATGCAAGTCTGTTGCAAAGAAACACAAAACCTATTCATTCTTTTATATGGTTCAATGAAGGAATTTCAAAAATCTAAATAAACGGAGCGCGACTCACCCTTCTCCTTCCCGTCATGCCCTAGCAGGACGCCGGTGACGTCACCCAGGGACACAGCGTCCAGGCGGTACACGTCGGTCTGACCTCTCTGACCTCTGCGGGGGTGGTCAGAGTGGGACAGGGCGCGCACCCCCGTGTCGCCCCGCGTCCCGTCCAACCGGATGTAGCACCGGGCGTCCGTGTCGGCGCCCTCAGCGTCTCCCGTACGCACCTCGATGATGTAGGTTACCACTGCGGAGGAATGATATTTTCTTTCATAAAATCCCTTCACAGATTTTTTTGTGCATAAAAGTGAAGTAAGTTACGTTTTTCTACATTTTAAAAATAAATGTAAACATTGTCAATGTTTATCCTAAATGGAGCCGGTGGCATTTCGTATTGTAAAAAGTTCGACTCAATTTTAACCGGTAATTATCAATAAATATATAGATGAAACTCAGTCAATATTATTTTGCCTTAGTTTCCTTCCTCAAAAACGTTTATCTGTTTATCTGTTTCTTGCTGTCCACTTAGTACTAGTGTTTTCCTTTAAGACCACCATTGTCCACTAAAGACAGAGAATCTGACCAAATTTTCAGAAAAAGTGTCCGCTGTCCACATAATCCTATATTAGATTATAGAGAGATCCTGCCGGGACCAGAAGATTTGTCCACATACGACAGTTGTCCGCTTAAGACAGAGTCCACTAAAGACAGAGTCGACATGTAGTTACATATGTATTGCGATTTCGGGTTATATAAACTACTTGAGTAATTAATCTGACAAAGTAGTTCATCTACCTACATTCACATGTGTGAAATCATGTTTCCTACACACATGCTGCTAGAAAGTGTAATATGTCTATTTCTACAACGGGGGTGGTTCTAAAAGGCGTCAAAATATGCTTACTGCAATGTCTCATTTCCTCATCCTTCTGACCCTCTTCCTAAAGGAAAGCCTCGTCCAACGGCTCTTTTGCTTATACTACTATCATGGTACAGCCCGATACTAAGTCCAATTTTCTTATACTACTTATTAAGTTTCTATAGTAACGTATCGCCTTATACAAAGCCCGAATTACATATACTACTTACACAGTATAGATAGGATGAGATCTAACCGCGTACAAAATGGCATTTTCTATTTACCAGAAAGGAGATTTCTAGACTAAACGTATAGTTATGCATACCATCTTATTCTTTCATAAATAACACTTGGTTAGAGAGTGCACGGGTAACTTTTCCCAAATGTTTCACTCACATGGCAGTGGTTTCTGGCCGGGGCGTACTACGGCCATCTCCCGGTAGGTGTCGTGGTCGTCCCGGTCACGTGACAACCAGCGGTCCAATTGGAAGACGAACACCTCGTCGGCTCTGTTGTCCTTCACCTTCACCTGAAGGTTATTTAATAATGGCGAAGGGCTCAGTTAAATATGCGTTGGGGGGATAGTTATGGATTGTAATGTTTCAATCTGATCTAAACATTCTTGCTCAAGAACAGGATTATTCGAAAGGGTTAGCAGGGGCGGATCCAGAAATTGCTAGGGGGGAGCTTAAACATGAATGTGCGGGGGGAGGGGGCCCTTCAAACATGATTTAACAGAGGAAGGGGGAGGACCCTGGGTAGTGCCAGGACCAAATGTCATTGTGTACTGACTAAGTACCAAATAGTTTGGGATATATCCCATACTCTTCCAATACATAAGGGACATAATCTGTAATAAATACAATGTTTAAACCATGGAATATAATGACGATAGTTAAAATTCCTATTCATTAAATATAAAAATAATTGCCTGAATTGTTGTAAACATGCATATAATATGGGTTTATTCTGGAACGTCTAGGCATATATATAGGCTTATGTTGGGGTATAAAGGACATTGAGATATTGGCACAAAACGATTACATACTATACATATATATTTTTCTCATAGAACATATTCTCTCTCCCTACCTTCTCCAGGAACCATTCGTGGTCGGCGTCCCAGCTGTCATGGCCGACCCTGACCTTGTACAGCGGCCCGATGTCCTTGCCAAGGTCGACCTTGAACTCGTCCGTACTGCCCGGAAGGAACACTCGCTGGTTGGGGTCGCTGGGTATCAGCGGCAGCAGGTCGGTGTGACCTTGGTCCCCGTAGGCCACCAAGGTCACCGGGGTCAGCGTCCCCATGGTGTCGTCACTTCCGGTGATTACCCAAACTGTCCAGTCCAGCTCTGTGGGATAAAGCACTCATATTTAGACCAGAACAGGGGACAATATTCAACCCTGGTAGCCTTTGGAATGGCCGCCATATTGGTGATCAATTTGAATTCATTATTATTCACATTTGTAAAGGTACTATGATTTTTGTCTATTTTATCAAAAGAAAACTCATCTTATCATAATGTGGTGATCACCAAAATCAGGTCACGTGACCCTGTCTGCACAAGGTCTATCTATCTATCTATCTATCTATCTATCTATCTATCTATATATATATATATAGGCCTATATATATATATATATATATATATAGTCGTTCCATTGCTTTAAGTAATGTCTGCAAACGTAGACAGTGCATATATGTAACACACTCTGGAATGAAACACTAATGGTGAAGGGAAAATATATCTGCAGCCGTATCCCCCTTTACATAATCATCTCTGATAATATGAAGGTTCTCTGGTTTTCATCATTTTAGGCTAGTATATTATCTGATCATGTATATCATAAGGAGAACACACTGTCGTTTGCTTATTGGCAATGGATCTAAATGCCCTAGCCCTCCATGGTAATGTCTTCTAACTATAACCTCCCTTAGCATGTAACTCAATGCAATAGTAATTTTATCTCCTCGTTATTTGTCTTACCTTTTTTTCAGGCAGTATATGTGCCCGTCATAGTGGCGGTCCCCCCCCCCCCCGCCCCCACAGAGTAAATTTCTACCTTAAAGTTCTACCTTTCCTTTCATAAATCATTGTAAAAAAAAAAAACACTAAAAAAATTGGAAGAAAATATTGAAAAGTTCTACTTGGGGAACCTTGACACCCCCTTTTTAGGTTTTGATTATTTATATTATGACCAAAAGTTCCATACAGGGAATCTCGCCACCCTCCCACAGGATACCCTAGGTACGGGCCTGGACTAACTCCCTCTCTATATCCCTGTCGTCCTGTCCTACATCTGGTTATAACTGTGCCCCACTGTTATTTATCTTACCTTGTTCTTTTCCCGGCAGTAGCTCCCTCTCTATCTCCCCGTCGTCTTGGCCCACGTCAAACCAGCGTCCACACGGGAAGAGGAAGGTGGCGCCCTCTGGGTCGTCCCCGTCACGTACCACCACTTTGTCCACGAACCAGCCCGCACCTACAAGTGCAAGGGACGTGTGATTATTTACGCTTATTTGCATACCAAACAGATCTATACGGATTTAAAAGATAACATTTATCTATTGACATATACGGTAACATTATTAATATCCAATTCTTAATTTAATTGTTATTGTACGTATCTTTTATTAATTGGTATTAACGTTTTGTGCGTGGAAATCTGAAGTGATGGAGTATGTACTCAAACAGTTCAATAGAATATCCCTATCATAGCAGCTGGTATGCCATAATCTCACTGGTCACAAGTCCAACATAGTCATAGTTTCATATTCACAATGCACATGCCATCAGTGGAACGCGAGACATAGAAGTTGCATCATTTACATACCGAACTTTCTGACCAAGAAAGGACCGAAAAATTTAAAACTTAAAAGCCCTGTAATAAAAGCTGACTACAATGTCATAATCTGTTCCTGTGAAAATCTAATCTATATCTTAGAATTTCCAAACACATTTTCCTCATGACATTTTGTCTTCAAGGTATATTCAAACACTCATAGTGTTATAATCAGATCCTTTTAATTCTTTATAAAATAAAGCCGCATGGTCAAAATCGGTCCTTTCCTAACCATCAGACCTATAACACTGAAGATATAGACAATGGCTATTTGTCCTCTTGCCTACCTTTCTCTTTGGCGTTATGGCCCAGCACGACCTTCTCGACCGTCTCCAGACACACAGCCTCTACCTCGAACACGTCCCTCTGCCCCGGCCGGTACATGGCCTCTTCGTTGTCCGACCTGACCAGCGTTCTCCGGCCCGTGTCGCCATGACTACCGTACAGGGTGACGTAGGCCTCGGCGTCCGTGTCGGCCCCGGGCAGTGTGCCGGTGTGCACCTCCACCAGGTACGTCAGCACTGGAGACAGGGAATAGTTTGTTATGGTAGTCAATATATTTATTTGCAAAGCAGTTGCTACCAAAAATGCTATCAATGCTACCAAAAGTTGAGACAGGGAATCATTGAAAATATACAAGCGGTCTTGTCACTGTTATATAGGGGCCTTCCAATTAGTACATACACATATTGTCAGAAATTTCTGATCCCCACATCCCCCTATTTAGGTTAAGGTATGCATTGAATTTGTAAAGGAACATATATATGCAAATTGAATTTGTAAAGGAACATATGCAAATTTACGAAAATGTCAGCTACCCCCTGGGTGCTTACTTACCATATAGAAGGCCCCTTAACAAAAGTCGGAACTAGCTTCCAAGTGACTTTTTGAGTATAATTATGCGAATTTCTAAAGATTAAGGAAGATTTCCATATACATGAATAAAATGATATGAAATTTTATCATTTATCTTATTCTTTTGAGGTACTTTAAAATTATATGTATTCCTCCCTCCCCATATGCTATCACTGGCCATATCCATGGACTTCTTACCTTGAGAAACCAAATAATTGAAACAGATACGTCTCTTTAAATACCTCTTGAGAATATTGTATATTTGTAATGTATTGATTATTCTGATTAGGATAAAGAAAGACTGATAAAGGGAATGAAACCAAATGTTTGAGCCACTATAAAAATCGGAACAAATGCTGTAGTATTAACTTATTTGTAGGATATGTTAGTAGTTTCTGGAAGTCCAGTCAAAGGTGAATGTAGTAAGTCAATCTCTCATATCTCTCTCCCACGACTATATGTCTTGAACATAATTATAACTTCCAACATTTGCCAATAGTTGTCTTATAGACCTTTTTCATTAAGAGTTTTGCGCCCCCTGGTGAAGTTAATGGAACCAATGGTTTAGGTCATTTCGCATAGTTAACCTATATGCTTCACTTCATATAGGTTAACTATGGGAAATGACCTAAACCGTTGGTTCCATTTACTTCACCAGGGGGCGCCACACCCTAATGAAAAAGGTCTATATTCAGATACCCTTGATAAATACACCAAATCCTTACATTGGTCCGGAGCTTTCCCCGGTCGTGTTGCGGGCTGTTCCCGCCAGGTGTCTCTGTCCTCCTCACCACGTGACAACCAGCGGTTAAACCGGAACTTGAGGGTCTCCCCAGAGTTAAGGTCCTTCAAGGTCACCTGAGGTCAGAGGTCAGGGGTGTCAGAGGGGTCGTAAAGCGGGAAACAATGGAACTAGACAGTGATATAACCGCAGTCTGTGTGTGTGTGTTCGTGTGTGTGTGTGTGTGCATGTGTGTTTGTTGGGGGGGGGGGGGTTTGATATGGGTATATCATAGCTTAGAAAGCTTCCACTGTAATTTTAGGCAAAAGGACGTCAATTAACCTTCATTACAAGAATATCAAGGTTTCAAAAGTACAGGAGCATTAATCATATTTAATAGTAATCAGTGTAGTTAATTGTGTAATAATTGTACATCCATTCACAATAAACTAGGACTTCCAATGTATCTGGTAGGCCTACTTTCAAATAAACCTACAATCCATATATCCCAGTACATATATATAGTAGGACCTCACTTATACTTGAGATACTGGTGGTTGCCAGAAAAATGCAAATATCGTGACCTATCCGCACTTTGTACTCCTACAAACCACACACCCAGTACATAGAAAACCTTCACCACCCACCTTCTCTAAGAACCACCCCTGTTCCACCCTTGGGTCGTTGTGACCTATCTGCACTTTGTACACCTTCAAACCACACACCCCAGTATATAGATGATATTCACCACCCACCTTCTCTAGGTACCAGCCCTGTTCCACCCGCGGGTCGTCGTGACCTATCCGTATTTTGTACACCTCTCCTACGTCCTTGCCCAGGTTGATCTTGAACTCGTCGCTGGCGCCGGGTCTGAAGGTCGGGCCCTCGGTGAGCGGGGTGTCGAGAGGTAGGGCGTCTGTGTGACCTTTAACCCCATACACCACTAGGCTGATGGCGGCGTCTGTCCCCATGTGGTCCTCACTGCCCGTGATGATGGTCAACTTGTAGTCGTAGGCTGTAAACACGAGGGACAAAGCTATACCAACCAGGGATGGCGACCAAAAAATATTCATGGTTATAATTTTTTGTCTCATGAACCTAAGATGTGTCCAGTAAACACTTACGAATCTTCATGAACATTCATAGACATTCTCCAACATTAAAAACTCTGTTCATAGTGAACATATAATTAGTTGTATATGATACATCCCTATATATAATAGAATACCTTTTAAGTGTAATGAAATAATTGGAAATTGGAAAAAACATAGGAAAAAAATGAAAAATAAAAAAGCACTATATTCGCGATCACAAATCATTAAAGAGCCAAAATTTGGAATTGTGACTATTTATTGAATTTGGGATTTGTGAATCTTTTTTGGTCGTCGCCGCCCCAGGTGGGTTCCAATGCTTACTACTTGCAAAATAAACTAGAAAGATGTTCTGTTTTCTATAAGCCTACAAAAAAGATAACCATCATCAAAGATATCCTTAAAACTGTAGATATTAAAGGGACATTATAAAATATATCCATTCATAAATATTGTAGTTCCAGTATCTTTGATTGGCTGAATCGGAATTTTCATGGGACATATTGTTGAATATCCTGCCCTTTACACCCCAAAATCTGAGACAGTAACATGGGCACAGGAAACCGACATAAGGCTTAATGTCATCAGACAGGAAATATGAACATATATATGGAGTTACGAAATTAAGAAAAATGCCTCAAACTTTCACATTAGTTTCCCTGAATTTGTTAATGAGGATGTATACATGTGTTATAACACCTTATAGTCATAACCTGAAAGCACTAGGGGCAAGGGTGATATCAAGCAGATTCCACCATCTTTTTTGTTCATAGTTTTCTTTATTGTACCAACAGTTACTACCGTAGGGAGTTATTTTACTTTTTACCTAATCATTGCACTTAATCAACTATCAAATAATTCTAACAGATTGATTTTGTCTAAAGACATATGATATTTTGGAGCCCCTTCACAAACTAGTGACTCGGGACCCTCGCTGGGTTCCACCATCTACCTTTTTTTTACATCTCTTGATATGACCATTTGTTATTTTTACATTCTATCACTAAAACCTTTAGATATCCCATTGAGTATCTTTGTCAAAAATAGCCTTTTATTATCCTCAAAGTTACAAAATTAGAAGCGGGGGTAAAGTTATATACGGGCATACACACAACCTACCCTACCTGGGAATCTTTAAGTCAACATGACAGCAAAGGCATTCCTTGAATTCAACATAGGACTTAGAGTATACACGCTTGCTACATTTTGAATTAGCGGGAAGCTTTTATGATATTCCTCTAATGTTGTATAAACTGAATTGGAAAGACGGAGTATGTGGCATTGTCATTGTTGAAGAAAAGCTGGGTCCTGGGGCGGATACAGGATTTTTTAAAGGGGGAGTCAGCATAAAGGCTAAGTACTAAAATGGTGTGCATTTGCACATACGCACGATACATTTTCCCCTCTTTTTGCAGTTTAGGGGTCAACCAAAAAGGGGGGCTGTCAGAAACCCCTGGGACCCCCCCCCCCCCCACCCGGATCCGCCCCTGAGGTCTAAGTAATGAAAGTCCCCTTACGATTATATTTCTCTGTATCTTCTTCAGGTTCGGGTCCATCTTGGGGAATGGGTCTGTACTCTGAAAGTGGAAAGGTATCATTGTAAACCGTATTCACGTAGCAGCAGTTTCAGTTAGCTTTTCGGATTATTGTCATTTAGTTTTTACACTATAGATCACGATTATGAGAAATAATATAGGCTGCATTTATATAATTGATTGAATGTCATACACTGAAAAAAAATTATGGTATGCAAATTGAAAATGTGTCTCAAAGAGTATGCACGTGTGTAGTATACAAATTCAAAAAATTTAAAATGTCAAAGTGAAATAATCATGTAGGAAAAATGTGTAAACAAAAAAATACATGCATTCCATAGCATATCAAGGCAGGGATAATTAATCTACTAGAAGAAAAACAAATACGCTTAAGTGCGGAAGCATGCTTGAAGCCTTAGCAACATTTGATTTAAAGTAGGTATCCTCTGGCAATAGGCCTACATCTCGATGAGCTCCTAAAAACTAAAATTCTTGTCATTAGTTAAAAGGTGCACAAGGATTATTGTGATTAGAATTATTTCAGGATTAGTAGCATATTCATCATACCTGTAAATCTATTTATGCTGTACAAACAACGTTGGTTGGTACAATACACTTCACATTAGTATTTCAAGAACTCATAATCATTTCTTATTTATGATTACGGTCATGCAAATGTAAGGCAAAAGCGGAAGATGAGAGAAAAGCAATGCAGCTGTTTCAGTTATACACCTTTCAGCTATCACATGCTGGGGAGTAGCTGTCTTTACAATATACTTTGTTAGGTTACCACCTCTTACCGCAGTGCTATAAGTAGTATTATCTACCCACCTTCCCACCCCTCTTTTGTGACTTTTTATTTGTTAGACAGGGTCTGCTGGATGGCCCTACATAGCAAAAATTTTGTCAGTTAGTAATTAGTGCCATGAGATTGGCCCTCGGAAGCAAAGGCAATTTTTGTGACTAACGGACATTTTGTGATTTTTTGCCTTAACACTATTACTAAATGAGTTGTATGCATATTGCAACAACCAAGGTCAGTGTGACCTTCCCTTTGGTAGTCAGGCTTTTGTTGTAATTTTTTTTTTTAGCTAAGGTGTATTTAAACTATACTAACTTAATTAATGAGTAACTACCATTATATGATTATCTTGTCTCAACAGTATAACAATTTAGGTCACGATTACTTTGTTGAAGCAAATCTTACTAACAGTTCTTTACATTGGCCTCCTGTACATCATTTGGGGTTCCTAGGGGTTGTGATATGCAAGGAGCTAACAATATTACATGCAAATAGTTCTTGTCTCTAATGCTGTCCTTATTTCACTTATTGTATAAGTGCTGGGCTTGTTATCTAATATCAGACTCACCCTCCTCATCTTTAGGAGGGTCCACTGGTATGTCTTCGGGCACCTCATCTACTGGCTGGTCTGAAACAAACATGGCGATCGGTTGATGTGACAGAGTCATGTCATTTGAAATTGTTCTATTTCCTGATAGTGGCCACTGGAATTTGTATTCCTGAAACCCTGCCAATGAGACCGTCTGGGCACTTGATAATGTATCATCAAAGCAGGGTTAACATCAAAGGCAGGATGTATTATACATAATAAAAAATCTATGATAACTGTAGATGATAAACAAGTTATGAGACTTAATTGCTCAGGCTCAGACACATATTTGTATCTATATTATTACATATCCAAAGGTGTATCCCATCACTGCACATGTTGGGTCCAATGAAACTAACACTATCAATTAAGTTCAGACTTCAGAGGAAATGCAGGGTTGCTGCTTCGAACACCACCAATAAGATAAGGTGAATGATCTTGTCAAGATATAATTGAATATTTTATTACCAAAGTCAAGCATGCAATTCTTTGTTCATACCTTTAGGTGGATATTTGAGATACACGAATCCT
This sequence comes from Lepidonotus clava, assembly GCA_936440205.1. Taxonomy (NCBI): domain Eukaryota; kingdom Metazoa; phylum Annelida; class Polychaeta; order Phyllodocida; family Polynoidae; genus Lepidonotus; species Lepidonotus clava. The sequence continues at coordinate 64,819,071 of OW387134.1, read as the reverse complement.
TGTTGTTGGTTTCTAAAAAGGTTTGATGTGCGGTTTTGTCCTCAGGCTAAAATAATTCATGTAACAATCTATAGTAAACGATACTTATTGTTTTTGCTATGGCTTGACTTTAGAGATGTGCGATGACAGATGAAAGTGCAGACAGAGACAGAAAGACAGGTTGTCATCTTTATTGGTTACATAGGTCATCACTTGCATTATATATTGACATATCTATCATTAGTACATATTGAAATGATTGGCAAATATGGCTAAGTTGTGTTAAATTCGGCCTTGAATATTTTACAACGTGAATTTTAACTATTACAATAAATATTCTAATCCAAGTTAACAGTTGGTCTCACAATATTTGTTTGATAATCTGCTCTTAACATAACATGCATCTCAAGAGTTGTTAAAGGTTGTTCCTATACAAGACAATTTGAAGGTAAATGAAATATAGAGTAAGAACAAATATATAGACGTTGTGCACATGACGTCACATGATGAAATGGACTGGCCGCCATATTGGTGATCATTTTTTAGTATTGATTATTTCTCATTTTGGGCCATTTAACATAAATATTTATATACAATTGTACTCAAACAAACTCCCTGACTCATTATTACAAGGTATCATTCCTTAGAACTTATACATTTAGAACTTATTGTTGGCCATGTGGTCTAACTTAGCACGTGGTGATCACCAAAATGGGATCATGTAACCATGTCTGCACAAGGTCTATATTGGAACATGCATTTTGAACCTAATACAATGAGTATTATTGACATGAACAGAACTATTAATAGTGATTTCCTAGTCATTTCTTTTGAACTCACCACAGTATATTGACTTGATTTTAATGATCCTGCAGTTGACATCTTCCTTTGTTATGGGAATTTCGCATAGGTTCATATATCAATGATGCACTGTTCATGTATTTGTCAATTTCTTCTAAGATATGTTGATTTTCGATGTTGATATTGATCATCACTTGTTGTGCCATTTTAGTTAACATCTTCACCCAAAGAATCGAAAGTATATCCATGAAATCAATGCTCTGCTTTCCTTGCTAAATCATCTTGATGTTTCTGTATTCAATAAATGCTTCGGATGGCAAAATAATGTGTTGCTTTTCACAGAAGAATTTGTGTGAACGAAATAAATTAGAGATGTGAGACTATTTACAACAGTTGTGTATATGTGGATTATCTATTGTCTATCTAACGTGCTGGAAAGGAAGTTGATGATTGGTGTCTCTAAACTGACTTTGGGCCGGCTGACACCAACTCACCAACACCTTTATCCTCAGCCTCTATCTTCTTTTGGTCTTCAACATCCCCAGTCTCTTTATTGACATCTTCACCTTGCTTACTTTCACTTGATTGTATTGCTTCTGTTGAAGATTGATCCACTACTTCTTGGGAAGTATTTGGCTCTACTACATCTACTACATCTTTTTGTTCTGATGATTGTTCTTTAGCAGGATCTGATTCTCTTCCTTCACTTTTTGAATCTTTGATGTCTGATTCTGATTGTTTGGTTTCACTGATTTCTTCAGATGATGATTTTAATTCCTCAGAAGCTGGTTCTGATTTTTTATTTGATTTAGCCCCATCTGTTTCTGTTGGGTGTGCCACATCAATTTCCTCAGAATGAGTCTTGGGTTTATCAGCCTCTGAGGATTCTTTTAGGTCATCTGATCTGGCTTCATCAGAATCAGTTTTTGGTCCATCAGCCTCTGAAGGCTTTGAATCTTCAAGATTTTTAGAAGTGGCCACATCAGATTCTGGCTGCTCTGTTTCATTACTTTCTGATGGTTGGACCTTGTCATCAGTAGCCTCAGGTTCTTCAGTTCCTGTTGTGTTTGATCCTTTAGGCTCATCTGATTTCATCAGAGCAATCTCTGGTTGTTTGGTTCCATCATTCTCTGAAGGTGACTGTATCTCCTCAGAATCATTCTTGGGTTCATCAGCTTCAGAGGGCTTTGGTTCTTGGACATCAGCAGGGACAGCCACATCAAATTCTGGTTGCTTGGCTTCATCATTCTCTGATTTTTCAGATGGCGATTGCATTCTCTCAGGCCTATCTAAATTTACATCATCTGGCTCATTTGACTGTAATACATTAATCTCTGGCTGTTTCATTTCTCCAGTCTCTGCTGCTTCCATTGCTTCAGAAGACATAGGTTGTGCTTCCTCAGGACTTTCTATGCTTTCTGCAGTTGGTGTAATTTCTACAGTTACATCAGGTTTAACTACGGTGGCATTTGCTGAACCAATTTCTTCACCTTCTTTTGTTTTTATGTCCACAGATGCTTCAAGCTCATCAGATTTTGTTGCATCAGACTCTGGTTGCTTTGTTTCAATGGGCTCTGAAGCATCCATTTCTTCAGATGAAGATGGCTTTCCTCCGTCAGGAACTGGCACAGTTTCCTCAGATGAAGATGGTGCTGTTTCCTCAGCTTCACTTGATTTTTCTTCTGGTTTTGTTTCTCCGGGTGATTGTTCTTCCTCGGAATCAGTCTTTGCTCCATTAGTCTCTGAGGGCTTTGATTCTTCAAGACTCTTAGAAGTGGCTACATCAGATGCTGTCTGTTCTGTTTCATCACTCTCTGAAGGTTTTGTTTCATCATCTGATGGATGGACTTTGTCAGCCTCAGCTTCCTCAGTTCCTGTGTTTTCAGATGCTTCAAGCTCATCTGATTTTGTTCCATCAGATTCTGATTGCTTTGTATCATTAGCCTCTGAAGCATCCACTTCTTCAGATGAAGATGGCTTTCCTCCCTCAGGAATTGCCACAGTCTCTTCAGATGAAGATGGTGATGTTTCCTCAGATTCAGGTGATTTTTCTTCAGGTCTTGTTTCTGCAGCTGATTGTTCTTCTGCAGAACCACTCTTTGGTTCATCAGTCTCTGAGGGCTTTGATTCTTCAAGACTATCCGAGGTGGCTACATCAGACTTGGTCTGGTCTGTTCCATCACTCTCTGAAGGTTTTGTTTCATCATCTGATGGATGGACTTTTTCAGCCTCAGCTTCCTCAGTTTCTGTGTTGTCAGATGCTTCAAGCTCATCTGATTTTGTTGCATCAGACTCCGTTTGCTTTGTTTCATTAGCCTCTGAAGCATCCACTTTGTCAGATGACACTGGCTGTTTTCCCTCAGGCATTGTGATAGTCTCCTCAGTTGATGATGGAGTTGTTTCCTCACCATCACTTGACTTTTCTTCAGGTTTTGTTTCTGCAGGTGATTGCTCTCCCTCTGAAGCACTCTTTGGCCCATCAGTCTCTGAAGGCTTTGGTTCTTCAAGACTATCGGAGGTGGCTACATCAGATTCGGTCGGTTCTGTTCCATTACTATCTGAACGTTTTGTTTCATCATCTGATGGATGGACTATGTCAGCCTCAGCTTCCTCAGTTTCTGTGTGGTTAGATGCTTCAAGCTCATCTGATTTTGTTGCATCAGCCTCTGTTTGCTTTGTTTCATTAGACTCTGAAGCATCCACTTTGTCAGATGACACTGGCTGTTTTCCCTCAGGCATTGTGATAGTCTCCTCTGTTGATGATGGTGTTGTTTCCTCACCATCACTTGACTTTTCTTCAGGTTTTGTTTCTGCAGGTGATTGCTCTTCCTCTGAAGCACTCTTTGGCCCATCAGTCTCTGAAGGCTTTGGTTCTTCAAGACTATCAGAGGTGGCTACACAAGATTCTGTCTGTTCTGTTCCATCAATCTCTGAAGGTTTTGTTTCATCATCTGATGGATGGACTTTCTCAGCCTCAGCTTCCTCAGTTTCTGTATTGTCAGATGCTTCAAGCTCATCTGATTTTGTTCCATCAGATTCTGGTTGCTTTGTATCATTAGACTCTGAAGCATCCACTTCTTCAGCTGAAGATGGCTTTCCTCCCTCAGGAATTGTCACAGTCTCTTCAGATGAAGATGGTGATGTTTCCTCAGATTCAGGTGATTTTTCTTCAGGTTTTGTTTCTGCAGCTGATTGTTCTTCTGCAGAACCAGTCTTTGGTTCATCAGTCTCTGAGGGTTTTGATTCTTCAAGACTATCGGAGGTGGCTACATCAGGTTTGGTCTCTCCATCACTCTCTGAAGGTCTTGTTTCATCGTCTAATGTTTGGACTTTCTCAGCCTCAGCTTCCTCAGTTCCTGTGTTGTCAGATGCTTCAAGCTCATCTGATTTTGTTGCAACAGACTCCGTTTGCTTTGTTTCATTAGCCTCTGAAGCATCCACTTTGTCAGATGATACGGGCTGTTCTCCCTCAGGCATTGTGATAGTCTCCTCAGTTGATGATGGCATTGTTCCCTCACCATCTCTTGACTTTTCTTCAGGTTTTGTTTCTGCAGGTGATTGCTCTTCCTCAGAACCACTCTTTGGTTCATCAGTCTCTGAGGGCTTTGATTCTTCAAGACTATTGGAGGTGGCTACATCAGATTTGGTCTGTTCTGTTCCATCACTCTCTGAAGGTTTTGTTTTATTATCTGATGGATGGACTTTTTCAGCCTCAGCTTCCTCAGTTCCTGTGTTGTCAGATGCTTCAAGCTCATCTGATTTTGTTCCATCAGATTCTGGTTGCTTTGTATCATTAGCCTCTGAAGCATCCACTTCTTCAGATGAAGATGGCTTTCCTCCCTCAGAAATTGCCACAGTCTCTTCAGACGAAGATGGTGATGTTTCCTCAGATTCAGGTAATTTTTCTTCAAGTTTTGTTTCTGCAGGTGATTGTTCTTCCTCAGAATCAGTCTTTGGTCCATCAGTCTCTAAAGGTGTTGATTCTTCAAGATTATTAGAGGTGGCTACATCAGATTTGGTCTGTTCTGTTCCATCGTTCTCTGAATATTTTGTTTCATCATCTGATGGATGGACTTTGTCAGCAACAGATTCCTCACTTCCTGTGTTGTCAGTTGCTTCAAGCTCATCTGATTTTGTTGCATCAGAATCTAGGTGCTTTGGTTCATTACTCTCTGATGCATCCACTTCTTCAGATGAAGATGATTGTCCTCCCTCAGGCACTGTGACAGTGTCCTCAGTTGAAGATGGTGTTGTTCCCTCAGCTTCACCTGATTTTACTTCTGGTTTTGTTTCTGCAGGTGATTGTACCTCGTCAGAATCAGTCTTTGCTCCATCAGTCTCGGAGGGCTTTGATTTTTCAAGACTAACAGAGGAGGCTACATCAGATTTGATCTGTTCTGCTCCATCATTCTCTGAGGATTTTGTCTCATCGTCTGATGGATGGTCAGCCACAGCTCCCTCACTTCCTGCATTGTCAGATGCTTCAAGCTCATCTGATTTTGTTGCATTAGAATCTAGGTGCTTTGTATCATTAGCCTCTGAAGCATCCACTTCTTCAGATGACACTGGCTGTCCTACTTCAGGAGTTGATACAGTCTCCTCAGTTGAAGATGGTATTGTTCCCTCAACCTCACTTGTTTTTTCTTCTGGTTTTGTTACAGCAGGTGATTGTTCTTCCTCAGAATCAGTATTTGGTCCATCAGTAGCCTCCGAGGGCTTTGGCTCTTGAAGATCAGGAGTGGCCCCATCAGATTCTTGTTGTTTGGCTTCATCAGTCTCTTGAGATTTTGATTCATCAGATTGTGATTGGATTATCTCAGAATCTGCCTTTGTTTCTTCTGTTCCTGTGGGATTTGATTCCTCTGGTCCACCTGACTCTACTTCAGCAGGGTCATCTGATTTTAGTACATTAGAACCAGGCTGTTCCATTACTTCAGTTTCAGATGATTCCACTGCTTCAGCTGCTGTAGGCTGTTCCTGCTCAATGTTTGCCAAGGTCTCCTCAGATGGTTTTACTTCTTGTGCTGCATCAGATTTTACTTCACCTTCTTCTGGTTTCGTTTCTTCAGCTGATTGTACCTCATTAGACTCAGTATTGGTTTCATCAGCCTCAGAGGACTTGGGTTCTTGCAGATCAGCAGGGGCAGTCACATCAGATTCTGATTGCTTGGTCTCATCAATCTCAGATTGTGATTGCATTTTCTCAGAATCTGCCTTTGTTTCCTCTGTCCCTGTGGTCTTTCTTTCCTCTGATTCCTCTGACTTTACTTCATCTTGATTATCTGATTTTGACTCATTAGATTCAGGCTGTTTCATTTCATCAGTCTCTGATGATTCCACTGTTTCAGAGGCAGTAGGCTGTATTTGGTCACCAGTTTGAATGTTGTCCTCTTTTGTAGATGGTGTTATTTCTTCAGCGTCATCGGATGTTTCCTCTGAGAGATCTGATTTTTCAGGATTGTTGGAGTTAACTTCAGATTCTGGCTCTTTTGTTTCATCAATTTCAGAAGGTTTTGTTTCATTATCTGATGGCTGCACCTTGTCAGCATCAGCCTCAGCATCCTCATTTCCTGATGTGTTTGATCTTTCAATCTCACCTGATTTTGTGGCATCAGACTCTGGTTCCTTGTTTTCATTAGCCTCCATGGCATCTGCATCTTCAGTTGACAATGGTTGTCCTCCCTCAGGAATTGGCACAGTTTCCTCAGTTGAAGATGGTGATGCTCCTTCAGCTCCTTCTGACTTTACTAAGGTAGTGTCACATTGAGCAGTCTCGTCACTTTCTTTGGGTTTTGTTTCTTCAGGTGATTCTACCTCCTCAGACTCGGTCTTGGGTTCAGAGTGCTTTGGTTCTTGGACATCAGCAGTAGCAGTCACGTCATATTCTGGCTGTATGGTTTCATCAGTCTCTGAAGTTTTCAGTTCTTCAGACTGTGATTGCATTTCCTGAGAATCTCCCTTTGTTTCCTCTGTCCCTGTGGCCTCTCTTTCCTCTGATTCATCTGACCTAACTGTCTCTAACTCATCTGATTTTACCTCATTAGATTCAGTCTGTCCTATTTCCTGAGGCTCTGATGGTTCAGCCACTTCAGAGGCAGTAGATTCTACCTGCTCAACAGATGCAGATGGTGTTGTTTCTTTAGCTACATCAGAACCTCCCTCTACAGGCTCTGATTTTTCAGGGTTATTGGAGGTAGCCTCTGCATCACCACTTTCTGTTGTGTTCGATCCTTCAAGCTCATCTGATTTTGTTAAGTCAGACTCTGGTTGCTTTGTTTCATTAGCCTCCATAGCATCTGCTTCTTCAGTTGACAATGGTTGTCCTCCCTCAGGAATTGGCATGGTCTCATCAGTTGAAGATGGTGATGCTCCTTCAGCTTCATCTGATTTTACTAAGCTAGTGTCACTTTGAGCAGTCTCATCATTTTCTACAGGTTTTGTTTCTTCAGGTGATTGTACTTTCTCAGACTCAGTCTTGGCTTCATCAACTTCAGAGAGCATTGTTTCTTGGACATCAGCAGAAGTAGTGGCATCAGATTCTGGATGTATGGTTTCATCAGACTCTGTTTCTTCTGTCCCTGTGGTGGTTGTTTCCTTTGATTTTACTTCAATGGGCTCATCCACTGCTTCAGAAGCAGAAGACTGTACTTGCTCAGCAGTTACAATTGTCTCCTCTGTTGCAGATGGTGTTATTTCTTCAGCTACATCAGGTGCTGCCTCTGAGTTCTCTGATTCTTCAGGATTTTTGGAGCTGGCCACATCAGATTCTGGCTGTTTTGTTTCATCACTTTCTGAAGGCTTGGTTTCATCATCTGATGGCTGGACTCTGTCATCATCAGCCTCTATTTCTCCAGTTTCTGTGGTGTTTGATACCTCAGGCTCATCTGACATTTTTGAATCAGACTCTGGTTGCTGTCCTCCCTCGGGAATTGACATGGTCTCCTCTGTTGAAGATGGTGTTGTTTCCTTGCATCCACTTGGCTTTGATAATCCATTGTCTGATTGATCAGTCTCAACACACTCCTGAGGTTTTGTTTCTGCAGGTAACTGCACCTCCTTGGACTCAGCCTTGGGTTCATTAGCCTCAGGAGGGTTTGCTTCTTGGAGATCAGTGGCGGCCACATCAGATTCTGCTTGTTTTCTTTCATCACTCTCTGAAGATTTTGATTCTTCAGATGGTGATTGCATGTCCTCAGAAGCTGCATTTGTTTCTCTAGTCCCTGTAGTTGTTGATTCCTCTGATTCATTTGATTCAACTTCATTGGGCTCATCTGATTTTAACACATTAGATTGAGGTTGTTCTGTCACTTCAGACTCTGATGATTGCACTGCTTCAGAAGCAGAAGACTCCTGTATTTCCTGAGCAGTTTCTGCAGATGGCTGTCCATCCTCAGACTCGGTCTTGGGCTCATTAGCCTCAGAAGGCACTGGTTCTTGGAGATCAGCAGGAGCAGTCACACCAGAGTCTGGTTCTTTAGTTTCCTCACTTTCTGAAGATGTTGGTTCTTCAGATTGTGATTGGAATATCTCAGAATCTGCCTTTGTTTCTTCTGTCCCTGTGCTCTTCGATTCCTCTGATTCCTCTGATTTTTCTGCCTCTGGACCAACTGATTCAGACTGTTCCATAACTTCAGACTCGGATGACTCCACTGCTTCAGGAGAAGACTGTACTTGTTCAGCAGTTGCCATGGTCTTCTCAGCTGTAGATGATGGTATTTCTTCAGCTACATCAGATGTTCCCTCTGTAGGCTCTGTGACCTTTGATTCTTCAGAATGTTCTAGTTCAGATTCAGGTTGTTTTGTTTCAGTAGTCTCTGGAGACTCCAAATCATCAGAAGCTGATGGCTGCACTTCCTCAGGAACTGCCATAGCCTCAGCAGTATTTGATTGTGCTGTTTCTTCATCTTCATCTGCTACTTCAGTAGTGGAAGTATCTTTCATTTCCACTTCTTGTGTGTCATCATTCACTATAGGTTTTGCCTCTGGTATTTCTATTGATTCTGATGCGTTGATTTCATTAGGAATGTTTTCAAGGGAGTCGCTTTCTATCATATTTGTTTCTTCAACAGTGTTTACAGTAGAAGTTTCCTTCTGCAAGTCTTCCAACGAATCAGCTGCATACAGGTTTGGTACCATATCCCCGTCCACTTTCTGGTCATCTCCATTTGTAGAAGCTACAATATGCCCATCTACGATTTCATCTTCTGTGTTATCATCTTCTGCTGTTTCCAGAGTTGGGTCTGGAACATTAACACACTGATCTTCACTAGGTTCAACTTGTAGGTCCTGAGAATCTTTGGATGGTTCCTCAGTCACTGAGGGTTTTGTTTCTCTAGATGATTCCACTTGCTCAGCACCTGCAACTGTTTCCTCGGTCGCCATTATCTTTGATTCTTTTGGATCATCTAAATTTGTTTCATCACATTCTTGTTGATTTGATTCACTGGCCCCTGAAGATTCCACTTCTGTGGAAGAAGGTGGCTGTACTACCATGGGACTGGTCATGGTGTCCTCAGTTTCGGATGGTGTTGTTTCTTCAGTTACATCAGGTTGTACTTTACCACTGTCTGATGCTTCAATTTCATAATTTCCTTCTGGTTTTGTGTCTCTAGGTGATTGGACTTTCTCCAAATTAATCTTTGGCTCATCTGTTTCTGGATTTGAATCTTCAAGGTTGATAGGGGTGGTCTCATCAGATTCTGGTTGTTTTGTTTCATCACTCTCTGACAGTTTTGATTCTTCAGATGATGATTGCATATCTTCAGAACGTACCGTGGGTTCCTCATTTCCTGAGGTCTTTGATTCTTCATCTGCCTCATCTGATTTTTCTGCATCAGTTTCAAGTTGTTTCCTTTCATTAGATTCCTCTGGAGTTGCAATGGTCTCCTCAGTTGTTTCCTCAGTTTTGTCTGATTTTATAACACTAGTATCTGACTGATCAGTCTCTTCTGGTTTCATCTCAGCAGGTGTTTGCACTTCCTCAGAATCAGGGTTTGCTTCATTTGTCTCCAAGGGCTTTGATTCATCAAGTTCAGTGGCGATGACCACTTCAGATTCTGGTTGCTTAGTTTCCTCGCTTTCTGAGGATTTCATCTCATCATCCTGAGAGGCAATGGCAACAGAAGCTATTCCAGTGACTAGCAGACCAGTTCCTACTGCTGGCTCCATAGATGCACTTGAGGGATCAACTTCTTCATTCAACTTTGTTTTGTCCTCTTCAGTTTCCTTAACAATTGGATTTTCATGTTCTGCATTTGGTTTTATTTCATCACTGGCAGTAGTGGTCTTGGCACCATCCTCTGATATTTTACCTGCATCTTGGTTTGTTTCATCGGTCAGGTCTGGTACATCAGTGACCTGCTCTTTGACAGTTTCACCTTGGAGGGCAGTTACAGCAGGTTTGTCATCGGTAACATCTGACTCTGTCGACTGCTCTGACCCAGAAATCTTTTCTTGAATTTCTTTGACGGTTGCATCTTCAGCTTCTTTCGATTCAGCTCCCATTTCTGCTTTCAGAGTAGGGGCTTCAGCACAATCCACTTCAGCTTCAGCTGCACTTTGGGACACCTGATGGTTTGTACCATCAGTTGCCTGGTCTTTGTTAGATGATGGTTCTTCCACACTTTCTGCTTTTGGGTCCATCATTGTTCCTTCACAGGAAGTTGGAGTCTTAGCATCAGCTTCTGCTGTTTCACCTACATTTTGACTTGTTTCTGGAGTTGTGGAGGCTTGCACTTCATCACTTGTTTCTTCAGAGGCTATAACAGCAGCAGCTATTCCAGTGGCAAGAAGGCCAGTTCCAACTTCTGACTCTGTAGAAGAACCTGACTGCTCCTGATGCTTTGACTCTTTTGCCTCAGTTATCTTGACACTTGAATCTTCAACTCGTGTGGTGTCTGACACAGTAGATGGCCCTTCATTTGAGCTTGGATCATTTTCCCTAGTTTCTGCTTTGGATCTAAGCTGTGTTTCCTCACTGCATGTGTTAGCATCCACTTCTTCATTTTGAACCTTGGGACTTACAGCTGCAGCTTCAACTACAATCTGCTCTTCAGTTTTTCTCTTTTGAAGCCTCATTTTTGGTTGCATGATTACTGGTTGGACTTGGCTTCCATCAGCTGTTTCACACTCAGAATTATCAACACGTGTAAGCAGAGGCACAGGAGTCTTGTGCCTAGCCTGTAGAGCAGGAGAAGATGAGCGTGACCTCTGTGGTCTTCCTTCGCCTGCATTCTTTGGCCCTGGAGGAGGTGTTGGTAGATGCGGTGGCACGGGTTCACTGTTTCCTGCATTCGCTTCCATGTCTTTATCCTTAACATACTGTCTGTACATCCCATTCTTCTTCTCTCCTTCAGGAGAAGCAGGAGTACTCTTGGGGATCGGTGGAAGCGGCAACCCATATGGAGACTGCCTGCCTTCATTTGCCATTGCTTTTGTAGCATCTATTGGGGTGAGCCTGCCAGATCCAGGACGTTTTGGGGCAGAAAAGACGGAATCCTGGCCATCTTCCAGGGGGAGATCTTGATCTTCAACATCAAGTTCATTGTCACTGAGGTCACCAGCCTCAGAACCCAGATAGGAGACACTTATGCGACTCTGGCCATCACGATCTGGAGTTGGAGTGTAGTGCTTCTGGAGGACGATAGTTTCAGAGCGCACTAGGCTTTGTTTTTCTAAATCAAATAAAAACAAGAAAATAAGGACATTGACGTTTAAATTTTATATAAAGAATAAGAATTACAGGAATTTGAACCTAGATAATAACTTGATTACATGAGTCTATATCAATGAATATCAAATGTCCTTACCACTGTTCATCATTGTTCATGCAAATAGAGCTGAGACATCAGAGAGAAGTGCGTAAACAGTGGAGGCGGTCTTCTTGTCCTATTGGAACATGCAGTTTGTGTGTATATTCTTATATAGACATGCTTGATAGTTCTTGGCCGCTTAGGGATAGGAGTTTTCTTGTCATAATCTTTACTGTTGAAGAATTTGGTGTTGTAAGGGAATAGGTAAATTTCTTATCCACATTGGTTGAAAAGTATTCTCTGCGATGTTTTCCTATATCTAACTCTATCATGCTCATTTAAACTTTTCCATAACTTAGAATAAAGTAGCACCTAACAACAATCATATCTTGATAAATGGAAACAATATATGTCTCTGTAAAAGAAATTAATGGTTAACAAAATTGTTAGGGAAAGGAAAATGAAATAAACATTATAAGGACGCTTGTGCATGTTTTGGGCTCACTGAAATAAAGATAATTCAATAATGCAATTAGTAAAACCACAGCATGATATTTTGTACAGTAAGAATAAATTATGTGTAGAAGCAAAAGAACTGAAAATATAAACTTAACATCACAGAATACAAAATCATAACGTCACTTTAATGGCATTGCACCCAACACTTTTCTGATCATATGACCAACTTACTTGAGTCAGTGTTTGGGGCTGGGAGAACTGTCTGACGTTCTGGGGGTTCACTGTACATTTCTGATAAAGACCTAGATCTTGGAAAGGGACTTTCACTTTCTATATCACTTTCGGTATCTTGTTCTTGTACAGGAATTTGTTCTATTTGCATTGAGCTTCCTATTGCATGAGAGGGGGCAGGTGTATTTTCCAAAGGTATATCAGTTTTGAATACAGTTGCAGGTTTTACATCAACGGAGGGTGTCCGAGGTATTTCCCTTCCTGAAGAAGGTTGCTGTAGAGCAAAACTTGATGGATGTTCTGTTCTGGCAGTGTTAGGAGGCAAGGAGAGATCTAGCGCTGCTGAAACTATACTTAAATGAGATTGTTCGGATCGGAAAGTCGGTAAGAATGTTGTAGTTGACTGCACTTCGAATAGGCGATTGCTGTCCTCATGAAAACCTATTGGTCTTGCGACAACTAATGGGATTGCTTTGATAGGGGTATGTGGGATGCTATTTGGGTACGACCTCATATTTTGATGTCCAGAAAAAACTTTCTGCTTTCTTGATGTTAGATCTAATGGTTCAGTTGATGACATCCTTTCTTGTTTTCTTGAACTTGGACGAACTGCTCCATTGCAAAAGAAATATAATGAGATACAAAAACTAATTAAGTTCTGAACTTGTAATAGTAGAGCGATATAATGAGAAGTATCTACCAAAGATAAAAGCAGGTAGATGTAAAAATATTCTCGATCACAGAGGCGTGCCTATGTTTACTCAACAGGAAGATGGCATTGAGAAGTATGAATTACCCTTCCTTAGTTTGCTACCCAGCATTAGTTGAAAATAAACCCTTAGAGATGCATGATTTCCAGATTTGTCTACATATAAGTATCACTGTATACCTGGACAGTATCAATAGTCCAGTCTGTAAATTATCCAGCAAGTCTTCTAAATCAAAGCTAAGCTATTTAGCCTTGGTTATATTCAAATAGTATCCGAATTCCTACAAAAGTTGAAGAAATGTATTTTAGACAAATCAGAAGGTGTAAATTCAGACAAAACGTGTTCTACAAACAAATTTAGGGTCTTGGTCATTGCAGGAAACAAAACCTGAAAAAGTCAAACAATTATTTTTATAAGGGTTGGACAATGATTCAACATGGAATGACACCTCTATGAATAAAAGGACGGTATAAGGCAATGCACCACATCTAGTCTTTCTTGAGAAACCTCTGAGAAGGAAAAATCCATGGATATAATGTTTCTGTAATTTCAATGTGCATAAAGTGGGAATGTATAACTCACCCATGTAAATAAATGATGAAAAGGTTTGCATCCTGTTTCAGTCCCCAAATTGAAGCATAACGTGCTAGACAATGCCATGAATGGACCTATTCTTATGGTTTTTATCTGCTGTAGCCAACCTTAATTATATCCTGTGACCGGAAGGTACACTTACGAATTTGTGAGTTTAAATATTTAGCTCCACAATTTATTCTATAGCTGCACCACTTTAAAGGTATTCCCTGAAATCATTGAGTAAAACATAACTAGCCTTTACACTGTGCTAAAACCAAACTATTTATTCCACTTCAAAAGCACATACCTGCAAGGTATTGTATTTGTCTCTATAGGTCAAACTGTTTTATCAACACATCATACATATATGTATGTAAACACTGTATGTGAGTACTTGTCTGTCATGCTCATATTGTATTCTGATATAATATTTCATGATACTGCATTGTACATGTATTTCCTTGTCTTTAATTAGCCACATTGATCAGTTGCATAGAGTCCTTATTCCTTGAAATCCCAAATGATATGATGTATTAATTATTTTATGTCTAGGGTTAATTCCTTAGATTATTGTTTTAGTTGCTACTTCTTCAATGTCCATTTATCAGATTGTTCTCACACTGTTGAATTTCATAGTTCTCATTTCTTCAGTAGCCTCAAGTCAACCTAAAAACAAGTTTTAAAAAGTAATGTAATTCACTACTAAGTTTTCTCTTTGTACTATTTTGACTGACATATATCCCCCCTAATAATTTCAAAATTATAAAACAAGTAGTCAACCATGTTATACAGGTATTTAAGAATCAATATAGCTTAAACTTACAATCTTATTGTAGTGATAAATATGACCATTTGATCATAACCAAGGATCGCTGACTATAACATAGTAAAGCTCCTGCTATATGATATACTTTATCATTATCATGTTTCAAGTTGAACTGACATAAATATAAAATGGACATCTATTGTATGAAAGCTATTGCTCACCCTGATGCATATCAAGTATTGCAGGAAGGTTTTTATGAACCTTCTCCCATCCTCCTGTTTGGAAGCCATAAAGAATAGAGAGGTGGTCTATCATATGATGGTTGAACATTGAAATGGTCTATCTTTCCTGTACCAAAAAGTTGGTTTTTACTCTGTATCTATCCAGCTAAATGTTATTATAGTATTAGAATGAAAACCACAGTACCAATATTGATTGCTGAAGATATGACTTTCAATCAAATCTTAAAAACTGACCTTACTAGGTTTACAGAAGATTCCTACTTTTCATTCACAAGAAAAAATAGTTATGCTACCTGGGATGTATAGGGAAATCAATTCAAATTATTTGCATTCCATCTTCCATTAATTATTTAAAGTACATGATTTTATTAATGATGTAGTTAAGCTTCTTTTAAATGTAGTTTTAAATGTTTCTCACCCTGGAATATGTCAAGTATTGCAGGCAGGTTTATCTGAACCTTGCCCCATCCACCTGGTGATTCAAAAGACAAGGTTATTCTTCCCTTTAAATTGGTAAAAACTTTTTAATTGTCATTTACCTCACGATTGGGATCGACTAAATCCATCAGACTGTTTCAGCTAAATTATTTATGACTTCTTTTGAAAAACTTTAAACTCTTCGTATTGTGCCATTACATTTGGTGGTACTTTATGCCTAGTATTATACTTTACTCGGAAGTATAAGCACAATCAACCAGTCCATGAGGATTGCAAGTTCTGTCTCCCTATGTGACTTATGTTATGTTTTTACCTTGAGAATGTTTAATGTTCATAAAGTCATGTAAAACATGAATGAATCTCCCTAAAGGTAAACTCACCTTGATACATATCTAGAACAGCGGGAACATTCCTTGCCAGATTGGACCATCCACCTAATAACAAGTGTTAGGTAGATCATTTCAAGGGATTGTGTAATGTTAGTAATCTGAATAGTTCCATAAAACTGATTGAATTATGGCAATGAGAAGTGATCTTTTTCGCCACAACTTGAATTGTACACCAAAACATCTACAAAACTTAAGTCTTTTCATGCATATTTCACCACAACTATCAAACAAATATTGCAAAAGTCTTTAGGAGAAGGTTCAATTCCGAACATTAAGGAAGGAGTACAACAGTTGTCAGAGGCAACCCAGCGTGTTCTAACCATAAACTTTGAAAGACTCTTAAAGTTTTTTCCTACATGGAAAGTTAAGTAGTTTCTTTGCATATCCAAACTTAATAATTCAGAGATCAATGTTTGTTTCGAAAACTCAAAATTGATACATCTCAGTTCGCACATTGGTCTCTACTTTTCGATAAGTAATATTTTTCTCTCTTGCGATTAGCTTTCTGAGAAAACAATGTTCCTTCAGGACCTTTAACAAGCAAGAGGCAATTTTGTAAAGACAAAATGTGTATTTCTAGACCATGGCAAGTTGTTAAATATAGGGAATTGGTAATCACTGTATCTGCAGGTACGAATAAAAGAAAGATATATCTTGGTGCAAAAACCAGATTGGTCCAGTGATAGTTTTCCTGTATCTTGGTTTGTGAAAAGAGACAAGAAAGATTTACTCTACAAATCAGTATGTGTGTTTTTCCATATGTACAAAATGGCATCCAGTATGACAGCAGAATTATGGATGTCAGTGCTGCACCAGATATAATTTTGTACATGAAAATAATCCACACATCATTCCTGTTTGAATTAATTTGGTGGACAGGAAAGAGCATTACCACTCAGGAAAATAAGAGCTGACCATGCTCACCTTGATACATTGTAACAATAGCAGGGGATTGGTTTATAACCTTTGTCCATCCACCTAGGATCAGAATATCAACAAGTTAAAATCAATCCATGGGACCTATTACATGTGTGCAGAATTGGAGTACATTCAATAATGGCCCTCTTTTACAATACCATTTGAGTTTGTCTAGAATGTTTTTTTTCTCCAGTTCTCTCTCCATTAAAACAGTAGAGCCTGTTCCTACTATACAAAGGTAAGTGTTTACCATTATCTAATTTATGCATTTTCCAATGGTCAAGTTTTTAACTCTAATACTAAATCCCTCAAAGTCCCTTACACTGGGAGGACTAACATATCTAACACTGGAGATCTATGTTTTTCTTTAGGATGTTTACTGTGTATAAAGTCATATTAAAGATGTAAAAAGCTCCCTGATGGTAAACTCACCTTGATACATATCTAGAATGGCAGGAGCATTCTTAGCCAGATTGGACCATCCACCTATTGATAATTGTAGGGTAAACTCTTTAATATATTATTGCTTATATGAAATGTGTGTATCTGAATTCTCTAGTAAAATGATCAAACTTAAGCCCCATACCCACTAAGCAACTTTTACAGAGTCGGCCAATGGATCGGCACTTAAATCAGCCAACTCTACCAGAAGAGTCGGCCGACTTTAGCGCTGACTCATATCAAACACACACATTTCAATATGGTATACTTATAGGCAATCATAGGAATTGGCTGATTATCTAAGTTGCCCATTACCCGCCACCGTTAAAATCGCCTAGTGGGTATGGGGCTTTAGGCAATGGGAAATACATTTTCTTATAATAACCTCAATTTCACAGCCAAAGGGCTACAAAAACTATAATATTTTTGCAGAACTTTCAGCACAACTATTGAAAGAATACTTCAATGGAAAGCAAGTTTCCGTATATATGAAATATTCAGTCAGTCTGTACATTAGAAAAATTCATAATTATGTTGCTCAAATTGATTTGTGGACAGAAAAGAGCATTACCACTCAGGAAAATAAGAGCTGACTATGCTCACCTTGATACATTGTAACAATAGCAGGGCACTGATTTTTCACTTTTGTCCATCCACCTAGAGTTATAATATTGACAAGTCAATTCAAGGGACCTGGTGCAGCTAACAGAGGTTTAAAGGAGTATTACCATGTTTATTTAACCCTCTTTTACAATACTACCAGAATGTCCGTTCATCTAGAGCGGTTTTCCTCCAGTTCTCACCATTAAAACAGGAAAACCTATTCGTCCACAAATAAAAGTAAGTTTGTACCATTATCTACTATATGTTTTATCCAAAGCGCAGGTTTTATTCCTTACACTAATTCCTTTTTTTGAAAATCCCTAATATTGTGAGTTATAAGACATGACTAGCACTTCTAACATGGTAAAATTAAAGCAAAACTACATTTGACATCGAGAAAAGATGTATGAAGATTCACACTGTCTCACCTTGATACATTGCATAAATGTAGGGGCATTGGGCTTTCACTTTTTGCCACCCTCCTTGTTTGAGATAATGTAGAAATGTAATTGTAAAAAGATAAAGTTAAAGTAGAAAGGGCACACTCTTTTATTCCATGTCTTTTTGAAATGTTTCATATCTATGTGGCAGGCAGTATTTGGAAAGATCTTTACATGCTGCTTATGAATGCTACTAAAGCCTGTGATAGACAAGCAGAATTTTCTTAATCTCTCTTAACCCTTTTGCTAAATTGTTGATGAAATAGAATAATGAGTAGGTTGGTACTATTTTCCCTAAAGTACATTAATGTATTTGTTGGATAGACTGGTAATTAGTGCCTTGTCCATATCATAATCATCTACTATGTATGTGTTGATGATAAGTAAAATTGAAGTTCCTATAGACTGTGATAATATTATGATAAAACAAACATATCAATAATAGATTTAACCCCCATTTGGTAAACGTAATAGAAATACAGTGACATCTTGTGAAAAGAAATATTAATTATAAGCATAGCCCCTCTCCCTTCCTTCTGTCATATACTACTTACTTCACATATAGTGGACATTCGGATATAGTGGAGAGTAGGGTCTGGCCCAAGGTGTCCACTATATCCGAAGTGCACTGTATAAAAAGAACTCTTGGTATTTGCTCACCTTGATACATTGTAACAATAGCAGGACACTGGTTCTGCACTTTTGCCCATCCACCTAATGGTTTATAAGTAAGGACTTGATGATTCATTATGGAATACAATGGCATTTTAGTTCAACTTTGAGCTTCCCAAAATTCAGCATTAACACCAACTATTGGCATTGCTAACATTTCACAATGTCAATCATTGCAAAAGATTTTAAGTTACATGCCACACTACAAACAATGCACTGGAACCCAATTGAAAAGCAATAAAGGCCAAGTATATTTTTGATGTTTATAAAAAAGCTGATATATTGCAATGATAGAAGGACACTGATTTTGCCCAATGCATTGACATTGACAACGTTATAAAATTTAATCATAGTAACAAATTTGCTAGACAGATTAACACAGGTCTAAGAACATTTTTTTCAGAAAAATAAGCCCTAGAAATATTATTTTGATTAAGAAAAATTCTAAAAAAAAAACACTGTTTCAGATTCTCACCTTGATACATCTGCTCAGTAGCAGAACACTGATATTGCACTTTGGTCCATCCACCTACCAAATGAGGAGTGTCAAAGTCAAAGCCAGGAAGTATGTTAAAATCCTCCCCCCACTTTTTCATGTAAGAAACAGAATAAACAAGTCTGTCCCCACTTTCAACACAGTCCATGCTGACATTTGATTATTATCAAAGACCTGAATGTAACCTATTGGACCAATTGATATGATAAATAATGTTTGATGCTAGATTAACTGTCTATGAGAAGGAATATTTTAAATTGGAAATATTTGCAAACTTATCTTCTCACCTTGATACATTGTTACAATAGCAGGGTATTGGTTTTGCACCTTTTCCCATCCACCAACTGATTGGTTGTCAGATAGTTCAACCATTTATGAAATGCAAAGCATTAACAGATTAGTTACTGCAGAATAAACATGTATGTACGGGGGGAAGGCTATGGGGAAGTAATTAACTAATCATACGGACACAATAATGCTTCATAGATATATTGATGAACCTGTAACATCTTTGGCTAGAAGTTTAGGTCTTTATTACTATTCTTTTGCCTGAAGACTGCAAAGCTTTTATATCAAATACAATAATCATCCATTCTAACTTTGATTCAATCTAACAATCTGGGGGAGCCAGCTTATTTCCCATTGTATTACCAACATAGATTAAACATAATTATATCAATTACAAAAACACTACATTGTGAGGCATATTTTGGTGTTTTGCAAATACTATTGTTGTTTGCTCACCTTGAGACATTGTGCTGATAGCCAGATACTGCTTCTGCACTTTTGCCCATCCACCTATTCATAAGCAGGGTATGTAAATAATAATACAAGTTTAAAGTGGCCATAGAATGATTTTGTGCAAAATGTTGCTAATCAGAAATGTCCTGGAGATAGTTGTATTGTTAAATCTCTCTTTGGATAGAAACTGAGGCACATTCTGATTCACTTCAACTGTAAGTTTCTAAAAAGCTGTTGGGGACTAGACATCTATATATATTACCAGAAATTTGATTTATGTTCAACATTTTTATAAAACACCTTCCCATGCTCCCAAAGTAAATTGGTATTTGGTAAGGGCTGATCATTTGCTTTTATAGGCTGGGGAACACTGCTATTTCCTCACCTTGATACATTGCAACAACAGCAGGGCATTGCCTTTGCACTTTTTTCCATCCACCTAGGTTTCAATTATACAGCAACTGATAATCACTTTTATACAAAGGCGTATATAACCAATGTGGGCCTATGAGGGAAGGTTTTAAGTTTTGTGGAAAGGTTGGTCCATTATGATCACAAAGATTCCTACGTATTCAAAGGTTTTAAGCATATTTGAATGATTAACCTTTCTTACTGTTTATCAGCAACTATTAAGAGATATTCAAGAAGTTCAAGAGTCATTTTGATCTATCCTGATGTTACTATGGAATATCTTATTATAGATAATAATGTTCTAAATGACCGAACCCTCACCTTGATCAAGCGCAACGATATTGTGGATTTGGTTTTGCACCTTGTCCCATCCACCTGGTATATTTAAGCAGGAAGATAAAGATGGGCTTATTAGACTGAAAAGTGCAATCCACAATTTATTTTTCAATTTAATAATCATGGTTTTTGTAACTCATAGTTACTTTTTATTCTATTGGAGATATTTGTGACATTACTTAATCTTCTGAAAAAAGTAAATTTGGACCATATCATCACATGATAGATGCACTCACCCTGATACATATCATGTATTTCAGGAGTCCGATCCCAAACCTTCTGCCATCCACCTGTTAATAAGGTAGTTCATATAACTATTGTATAATTTGTTTGGGTTTTTTTGGGTTTTTTTGGTTTATTTTTCAAAAGCACATACAACACTTCGGCAGTTTGATACTAGCCGGTCTTCCAGTGATTGCCAGTCTCAGGCCTTACATGTTTGTACGGTAATTTAAAACTAAATTAACTATAAAATGTATATACAACAAAACTACAATGTTTGTTTTTGATAGACAGACTTTGATTTTAACCCTGAGGTAAGTTAATTGGCATTAACAAGGAAGTTTGTACAAGGAATAAAAAGGTGAAGAAGTATGAGATGGGATGAGATGGAGTATGAGTAATCGAGTCTGGGGAAAGGACGGACATAATGAAGGGCAGGTAGTTTGGGTTAAACTATCATGGGTGGATAGGGCTGGAATTATTAAAATTTAGGCCTTTGGCTTTTGTTTATTATTGGTTTTTGTTTTTGTTTTTTGAGGTTGATATACCAAGGTAATAATTATGGTATATAGTATAGGGCACTGGTTTACCTAGAACAAAATATTTTCCAATCTTTACCATCTGTATTATTGTTACTGGGATCAAATATAGGATGAACAGATGCCTGTCAGTGAGTGCAAAATGGGTTAGATCTGTCTTTTCTTCCTCTTTTCAACTTCATATGGGGAGTCCCACAGATCTATGCCAGGCAGTGATTCTGAACTTCAGGCAGCCATTGTGGTTGGATGTGGGACAATTGGTTCAAATAAAATGTGTTAAACCAGCTTTCAGTGGAAAACTGCATTTCAATTTATGATTATAGAAAATAAAGGGACCTGGAAGTAGATCTATATGTTATTTTATATCTTAAACGAACCAATGTCTCTTGTTTCTGTTTGTGCTAATTGTAAGCTGAAATATTCTTAATGATGAGTCACCCACCAGACAATAACGTTGGTCATGCCTTCTTCAAACAGAGGTTCATTCACCTACTGTAAGCGTGTGTGGGTCTCCCCATATACTGTAAATATTGCTAACTGCCAATGAGTTTTGTTTTAAATTCCCTTTACAGCTAGTATTATGTAACATGTAGAATTGCCTCACCTTGCTGGGAATCAACTATTGCAGCAAGGTTTCTGTACACCTTTCCCCATCCACCTAAGATTAAGATTTTAGCATGCTGTCAGATATGGCGTACCATAATATCTCAGGTTGAAAGAAAAGTAACCGTATGGCTCCAAAATGGTATCAGAAATGAAAATAGCCCTTCAATAAATTCCACATAAGCCCTTCAATGTAATATATCTATAGGCGCTAACTTCATCATGGATTGAATGATTGATTATAGAATATCTAAGTCAGTCTAATGAAATAAAAACTTTCTTAAAGATTAACAATCTTACTTCCCTCCCTTGAAAGCTGTTATACAAACATGTAACCCTTACTCAGTTAGAAAAATTATTGTGCAAAAGAAATTATTTCAGCAGTGAGAGTCTAACACAAATATAAAAAAGATGAACTTCTATATTATAAAAAAAGCTTACCATGGTACATTTCAATTATACCAGGGATTCTAGTCACCACCTTGTTCCAGCCAGCTTTGAAGAGAGGTTTTGAAAAATGTTCATTGAAAATGATAGTCTTATCATGTTTAGTTTAGTTAATGCCTATACTTCAAAAATAATTTGGGGAGATATCTATGGGTTCTTAACAAGCACCTACTTTAGAATTTTATTAATACATTAGATTATTTCAACTAGTAAACTTCTTGCAGATTTAGTTGAGGATAAACTCATTGTTGTCTATCATATGAGATATGTATCAGTAGACTTTCTTGATATGGTCAGTCCTACTCAGCACATGTATTTCAGTATCCACTCATTGTCTCTGGTGACACTACTGGACAACTCACCTTCAGGCAAGTTGAGAATCTCATCAATGTTATCTTTCACTTTCTGCCATCCCTCTGTAAGTTATTAGAATTTATGGTAAGTCCCTTCAAGGGGTATTTGTATATCTATTTTCCACCGTCACACAATCTCTATTAAAATTCACTTATAAATATGGGAATGCACTGACAATGCTTAGTCCATTTAAGGGATTTCAATACTTGAGTTTAAGGAATTCTTGACTTTGGAATGAATTTCAAAGTATTGCTAACTATGATAGGTATTATTCAGTATTTGGTATCTTTTGCTTACCTTGGTATATTTCAAGGATTGCATTAGTAGCCTCCTGAACCTTCTTCCAACCATTTGGTGGCTCTTTTCACAAATAAAGTAAGCTTTGAGTTTCTAGCACAGTAAACAGTTGGTATTTTATGTTTTAAGGGGCCTTTTGAAAAGACAGTGGCTAAGGAAAGTGAATGGAAATGAAGTGATCTGGCACTTTATACCATTAGCTTCACTCAACTTATATATATACCATTTTGATTGTGTACTTTTCAGTACAGACATGCCATTCAGAATATAAATTCAAATATTTCTTAGGTTTTATTATTAAATGTGTTATGATTTTATTTGCATCTCTCTTGTTTTTAGACCTGTAGAATTCTCAGTCTGTAGCAGAATGAAATTTGAGGAAGTGAGGCTCACCTATGTCTCCATATGGAGCCAACAGAGGAACTATTTTCTGCACTTTTTTCCATCCATCTGTTGATTTTGAAAGCATTATGAATATTTAAGTCTTAATAACAGTTACAATTGGTAAATTTATCTATACACAAATGAATTATCGCAAACGTTTCATTGAAAGAAACACATCTAGGAAGGGTGGCATAGAAAACCTCAAGCTTCACACTACCATGAAATAAATTTCTCTATCAGAATGAAGTTCAAACTAATTAATGTGGATGAAAAAATAAATAAGATGAAAAATGAATAAGGGAATGCATTATCAAAGTTATAATATTTTCTTCTAGTTAATATGAGAAATCAAAATTTTTAATTTGATGGGGCTATCAAAATTTATCTTAAAATGTACTGTTTTCAATGTTTGTATCTATTATGTATGTTATCTGTTCACAAAATAGATAGTTTAGGTTTCCATAATTTATGGAGTACAACTGAAATCAACACCTAAAGAAATCTGGAAGCACATGCTTGTAAGGGCTGGAGTATATTCCATAGAAGCAATTGATTTGTTGTACCTGTTTATAGAATGTAAAAATCTGATAATGTGCAAAAAAGTTCAATTGTTCGTTATGATAAAATGAAATAACAAACTGTTGCTGTCTATGACGAGCATATGAGCCTACCTTGCATTAGTGCAAGAATAGATGGAATATCATTCTGCACTTTTGCCCATCCACTTGAAAAGGGTTCTTGAAATGAGAAGAACTTAGATATTACCATTATATGGAAAAAAGAGACTCATTCCAGTATTCTATTGACTGAAGCCTTCAATAATTTGCATATCTATATATTTGAGATAGAAAAACTTGTCTTAATCACATGCTTAAAAGCATAAATCTTTTATGTTTAATATCTTCTCCAAAGTGGAAATCTATGCAGAGTCTCCCTATTGAAGACAAATTCCAGTGTTATGTGATGCTAGATACCATAACACTTCAGGTCTAGAATCAAAGTTTTCCAAATGGAAAATCCATAAAACATTTCTACCCTTGTTGACAGAAAGGCATGCCTATTTCTTGTATGGTTGAATATGTGAAACGCCTAGTTTAAGCCCTTATCCTTCTCCATTTTTCATGGTTTACAAAAACAAGAACAGACATCTCCTTTTTAAAGGCCCTGTACAATGACAGATAACTATCAATAGATTGAATACATGGTTCTTGGAGCTTTGAGAAAGTATCACTTTGTTTGTATAAGTAGTTTATTGCAGGACAAAATGTGTCCCATTTTTACATTCATTCTATTGAGAGTCCTTTCTCCCTATGTGGCAATAAGTACCCCGAATGCAATTCCGTCACTATTGTGCATCATAACAAAAGATCCTCATTATAATATAGCATGTAGCTGCAAGGAAACAATGCTGATTAGTACATGCTCAAAGGCACTTAAAACAAGGAACCAATCGTGTGGTTAAGCATGCGGAATTCTGCTGCACGCAACTCGCAGGCTGTATGTCTTTCCGCGACAGTTAAAAAAACGTGTTCATCACCCTCTGAATAACCTGGAGGCAAAAGCTATGGTATTTATCATGTATGATAACTGCACTGCAAGGGGTGGACATGAAATACAGGCATGCAGTATGAAGGTCAACCTGAATATTGAAAGGGGAATACAACAATTGATACAACCACAGCGCTTATAGCAGAGCTACTATAAGCAGAAAAACCACAAATACTGTGATACAAAAACAGGGTACTTCAGTACACATCTGGTATGTCAAACTCAGATCTTTAGAGTGTCCTTCAACAATGAGCATAAATAAAGGGGAAGATTGGTTCTCAATAGGGATTACAAGGGGAGACAGACCAGGCCAAATGGGCCAACCGCAAAACCAGAATATCCAGGAGCAGGATAGACCTTCCTCACCTTTCTTTACTTTTCTCCCTAGCCAGATAGCCACAATTGGCTTCTGTATAGGCTTAGCTATTGCAATGAGAGTAGGAAATAAAAAGATGTTACACCCCAAAATTCAAAATTATATTGTTTCATGAATGAATATTATGTTCATCTAATCATACAAAATTATGTAAAGAAAAAAGAGATTAGGAGTCCATATTTCTCAAAACTTTTGTGTCTGTGATGGTGACATGAAGCAAGTCACATACTAAAGTATTTTGATCAATGATTTTTGGTAATTGAGTCTGTCTGTCAAATCAATTAATTACACCAAAATATCACTCTCAGGGTATTCTCAAATGATGTTATTACTTATCATGACAGTGAGAATCACATAGGAACTAAGTTTAAAACACTGATAAGAGATCAATGGGCCCATGGACTTACATAACCTATGTCTATGATGGGTCTAATGAGAAGATCTTTTAAATGGGCTCAAATAAGGATAGTGGTATCTTGGTAGTATTTGGAAACTAAGTCTGCACTGCCTCACCTTCATGTACAGGCTGCAGCATCAGGGACCTGTCAAATCCAGACCTCATCCTCCTCTCTGGGAAGTCTACCAAAGGCCATAGGTTCAAAAATAGGTCAAAACTTTCTTTGCAATAATTAAGTATCCAAAACAAGCTAACACTCTCTTTGCATAGAAAAAGGACCTAATTTCTCTTTGTATCCATCATTTATCACAAATGGGTCAACACCCTCTTTGCATCAATCATCTATCAAAGAATGACCAAAGCTGTTTTTGCATCAATTTATTCTATTAAAAATGGGTCAACACTCTTCTTACATCAATTATCTGATTTATCACTTGATCACCTACTTGCCTACATTCTAATTCTCAGATTAAGACATTTTATGAATTAAAGAATTAAAGGGCTAATGGTTGTCAAAAGCTTTCTTTAGTCTTTCAATGAATACTACAATAAATAAGCATATTTGGCCTGAATGTTGGATATGTATTGTTTAGCTAATGATGGGAAAACCTAGAGACCTATCCTCACCTTTGATACGGTTCTTGCCCTTCCTTGACACAGTGGGATTGGTTCGTGGACTTTCCTGGGATTTCAATTTGCGTTCACTTGATGTGACATGCTTGTTTTCATCTCTGTACCAAGTCTTTTGTTTCACTTTTGATATGAAAAACCCAGCAAATCAGATGAGAAACTGTACTTAAGACAGACTTAGAGCAAACCAATTTTGGTTAACCAAAGTCACCACGATACTTCGATTTTATCACTAATAATCTGTTAATAGCTACTGATTATCTCCTCGTGTGATGCTGTACTAACTATTTGATCTAATATAACCATGTTGATTTTAAACCTAGGAACTCATTTGTAATGAGTTGATGATTGGTGCACTGTAAAGAGGAATCACCTGATTAGTTACTTTTTTCAATGGCAAATACTCAGAAATATTGAGGCACGTAATGGTTTGGAACCCACCTACAGGAAGCTTGCGACTCGTCCGAGAACCTACCAATTCTAGAAGTAAGAGTAAGACACAATTAATATACATAATGTTTGTTGGTGGTTGCTGCAAGGCCAAGCTTCTCCTCGTCACATGCTTCAAAGTGTCACACATAAACCTTGCTCTTAAACTGAAATAAACACTTAATTTCTAATTTCAAAATTGCTGAAGTGCATCTGTATGGAATACATGTCAAATAAAACAGAGTAGATATGTGTCAGGAGTGAGCATCTTAACAGGGTTGGTCTTATTCTTGGTAGAGGTTTTAGGGGTAAAATGAATGGGGTCCTACCTTCCAGCTCCAAGACCCTCTTAGTGACTTTTTCATCAATGGCAGTGTCCATCCATCTGAAAGAAGAGTGGTTACAATTGAGTGGAAGGCGCTATGAGACTGTAAATGTCTCCATGTGTATTATATATTTGATCAGGATGTAACATCATTTAGACAGAAATGTTATTCCTTTGTGATCAAGTTCTATGATAGCTTTCCATCACATGTTTGGTGGCTTCCTAATAATAACTAACAAGGTTTGTGCCAACAGAAAAGTAAGGGTAGTACAGATCACACTGTTTGGATGTGCACATGAAGACAAGAATCTCCAGACCACCTTTTTTTTCTGTATTTCCACAAAGCTTTCAAGAATACACTTGATGCTCCAAGACTTTCCTTTATTTTCCTAGTCTCAGGACTTCCAAATGTCTTATAAAAGGATTTTTGTTGGAAAATATATTTTCATGATAATAGAAATGAAAGAAATGTGAAGGTCCTTTATGAAATATGGTTAACTACATTTCCTTGTAGAAACATAGAAACATGAGGGTGTACTCACTTGCCACAAGGGAAGACCCACTCATGGGTGGGGTCATCACCTTCCCGGACGATGACCTTGTCACACAACCAGCCCTCATATGGGTCCTGCCCATCATGGGCCACCTCGCATTGCTGCAGGTCGCCCAGCGAAACCGCCTCGATGTAGAACTCATCAATCTGCAATAATAAGATGAAGTGTGGTTAAATGAAACATATCAAGAGGTTGGGAAAACTGATTTGTAGCCAGGATATGAGGCAGAGAAGAGAACAGTTACAAAGGTCCTCCATATATCCAATTTAATACTTATTTTGTAATATGTGGTCAAAAAAGATAAGGAAGGGTTTTTTGTTTTGGAGTATTTTCCATTTTCGCTTTATGAGACTTTAAAAAGCTATAGCACAATTCCATTTTTTCCTAGCTTTGGAGGCTCATAATTCAGGTAACATATGGAGTCATCTATATCCCCCATAGGGATGAGCTGTCTCCCGAAGCAAGACAGGGATGTGTCTCTGAGAACGATAACTTGAAACAGTCTACCTCCTACCTGTGAAACATGGACTGCCTATCTACCTGTCCACAATAACTGTATGAAGGGCAAACTGTCTACCTACCTGTCCACACTCAAACTTGCTCTCCTGGTTGGAGTTGTATAGAAGACGCTTGCCGCAGTCACCCCGCTCTCCCAAGAGTTGGATGTAGACATTGGCATCTGTGTCGGCACCCGGCTCATTGCTTGTGTACACCAGAACTTGATATGTCACCACTGGAAGCAAGGCAAGAAACATTAGCAGGTCAGTATACATGGTGCATATATTTGATGATACTGTTAGGTGGTGTTTATGTTACATTTTGGGAACATAACTAACTGTTAAGGGAAACAAAATGAATTATATAAACAAATGAAATTTCCTAATATCTTACACTATTCTCAATAGTGAAAGGGAAGAAAAAAAGAGGAGAAAGTCGAGTAAACAGTAAAAAAAAAATCTGATTTTGGTTAAATGATAGTGAGTTCTCACTAAAATTCACTTTTTTGTTAAGAGGAGTCAATTAACATTTATGCAGGTACATCTATCTATTCATATTCTAAAATGCTTTACAAACTGACAACACATATAGATTATATTTGGTGAACAACAATTGTGGTCTATCTCCTCCTAGTACACAATATCAACACAGTAAATGTTTTAAGTAGACATTTTGATCCAACTTATTGGCTACATATAGGAAAACTTCACTCAAAGTATCTGTAGACAAAACAAAGCTAACTATTTGGGTTATTGAAATCACAAATACTAATCTAAAACCATTCAATGCTTTGTCTACCCCGTGAAGAAACTACATCAAAGAAGGAGCATTCAACTTGCTTCTGTATTCCATCTAAAGGGATTAAAACTGTCACACTTCTATTGAAGGACATATTTCAGTATGTTAGAGAATGTTTTGATTCTTTTCTATTATAGTGACCAATTCCATTCAGTGAAGGGGGATGCGTTTCCTTTCAGACAATGACTGATATTCTGAGGAACAGTGAGTGAATGTAATTTGTATGTGCAAACATTGATTATGAAACACCAAACCTGCTAGGTCTCCTTCTATTAGTGACAAGAACAAATAGGAAAAATCATTCTCTCACTGTCAGTAATATATATATATATATACTTCTGCTTCAGTCAATTGTTATCGCTAAAAAAAACCATTGCTAATGGCACAGTGGTATACAAGTCCAATGTACTTCTTTTTAACAATGGTGGAATAGGAGAATACTGGTTAAATGGATAGTTATGGGTCTACAATGGAATATTTAGGGAGGGAATAGAAAGCAGATATTTTCAATGATAAATCAAGTTAAAAATCAACACCAATTGTTAGTATTTAAAAAACAATAATTATATGAAAAGGCTGTATTTAATGGAATGGAATGATATTTCCCCATATTTGGAATGGGAAAGGTCCTGTTTATTGCAAGCTTGGGAGTTTTTTTTTAATATTTCTTATTTTCATATATTTTTTGGGAATCTCTTTAATTTTTTATTTTCATATATTCGTTAGGAATTTTCTTGTTTTCCTTTAGTTGTTGTATACTACCCTAAGAAAGCACATACCCGGGGGCACAGCCTCCTTGGGCCAGATGGCTGGCAGCTCGGCCATCAGCTCGTTCTGCCGCGATAACCAGCGATTAAACTTGAACTTGAAGGTCTCCTTTGTCGTCATATTCTTGCAGCGCACCTGTCGGGGGAAAAAGTAACAAATTATTGGGTTTCCAACTAAGGGTGCATCCCTACTTAACATATGACACTGATGAGTCTAGTCAGCTATTCTTCAGATTTGGAATTCACAGGGTCAGTCAGTAGGTCACAGCACCAAATTTAGACATGTGATAGAGCAGATTCTTAATCTCAGAGGCATGAAAGTTCTAAAAATAGAACTCCTATGACAAGGTTATACTTACATCTTTGACCTTCCAGCAGGGGGGTTTCTGGGGGTCGTTACCGACAAGCTCTAGACGGATCTTGTAAATCCTGCCAACAGACCCAAGGTTAATCTGCAAAGAAAGAGAAGAGCAAGTTACTCCAGGAATTATGAAATAGGATAACAATTTATACTTTCCATGTGAACCATCATTGTAACACGGTCATGGCTGCACGATGGACATTGGTATTAGAAGATTGTTGTTTCTAAACAACTTTGAATGTATAAAAGTATATATATTCATGCCCTTTCTGGGAAAAAGTACCTGATTAAACTTTGTCTTTAATTAGGTAATTCACAATTCAAAAGTGATTGATTAGTAGATATATAGTTTCTTGCAATTTTCAGATACTGGCAAATGATAAATGGGACTTTGGTCCTTCCATCTTTTATTTCATAGATATATATATAAATATCACAGAAACACACAACCCTTTTCTGATATTAACCCCTTGTATCCACACTGACAATTATTGTCCTTGACTGACCTTGAACTGGTCCTGGTTCCCGGCAGCAAACATGTCTTGCTGGTCGGCTGGTCCCAGCAGGATGGGTCCAGAGAAATCAGCGTCACCGTACACGACGAGCTGCACGTCGCCGTACTGCACTGTCTCTGACGTGTTGATCCACACCTTCCAGTCACCCTCTGGTTGACAAAACACACATCATGACAGTTAGCTTAAAGGTACTTGGATGTGTTTGGAGTGAATTTATCTCAATCTTTTTTCCTTCACATCCTGATACCTGCGATATGATTTGAATGGCTCTGGAAACCTGGAAGGGGGGCTGCCTCGAAATAACAAAACACCATATTGACAACTTTTTTTATGTTTTTAGCATTTGAAATTAAGGTTATTTGACCAAATTTATTGACCATCTTAGATTAGATCTCTTGTGTAAATTCCAAAGACAAATAATTGAATTCCCTGTCCCTCAATCTCCAAATTATGACGCTAACAATGTGTTTCTAGGCTTTGAGAAGCTGCAATATAAGCTTATTTCCCTGGACATCCCCCATCTGGGATCTTTTCCACCCCTTTGGGGTTGTCTTGATATTGCAAGGTGGCTCCCCTTTCAAATTCAATAAAGGGGTCCCAGGGGATTATCATACCAAATGAAATTAAGAAATCCTGTAATGAAAGAGTAAAGTACACATCATTTCCTTTTGAATTAGATTGGAATCAAGCAGTCATCATCAAAGGTATCATGCTGATAAATTCAGCCATTGTATTGGATGAATATTATATCTTTTCTTTTTTCTTTTTTTTTAACCACAACTTCACATACACAGGGTTTATATTGAGCCCTCTTAGTAATAAACAACTGATATTAGAACCATTTCCACTTGTTTAGATACCTTTGCAATTGAAAATCAGAGTATTTCTCAAAATTGGTCTGCCGTCTTGAATGGTGGATATCTGCATTGACTTCAAACTGAAATGACTTGGTTTCCTGACTGATAATCTCCCAATTTTGACTGCCACCATGTCTCTTTAGTCATTATAGAAGCACAGATATAAGATTGTTTATATCAAAAGTTGGCCATATTGGTTTTTTGGCCCCCACATCTGTCCTAAAGATATTCAAATTGGTTCCCCTTCCAGATTTCATAGTTATGCCTCAGAGGTGCCTCATACCAAATTTGGTATTTTTATCAGCTCTATAGGGGCTTTCGATTTACTACGTATGCACATTTTCAAAAATCTCAGACCCCCCGACCCCGCGTAGGGCAAAAATACGCATTAAATTTGTACAAGAACTTACACTTTTTTTTTCAATTCAGACCCCCCTCCCCCCTTGATGCGTACTTACTAAATAGAAGGCCCCAGAGTGATTTCTCAAAAAGAAATTACCTTAACTGACCCCACTATCCATATTAGAGACACATAGTTTCATTAATGCAGTAGGGCCTATAGATATCAGTCAATTTTTTTGTTATCAAATTATCAATGTATATCCTTAATTCCAAAGAGAACGCTATGCAATGCAGCAACCTAGATCATAGAGATACATTTTGTTATGTATGTCTATTCCCAGATGCAGTAGATTGTTGGGAAAATTACAACATATACGCCCCACACCCCACCCAAGGTCACATGAAGGTCGTCACCAGGTTATAGGGGTGGACGGACACGTTACACTACCACCGTTAGACGTAGATACATGCAAACAGGGGCCATATCTTTGTAACTGATTTCAGTGATTAGGCTAACCAAGTGAAATTTGATTAGTGTCTCATTCATATTTATTCTGTTTGTAAATCAAAGTAACTTCACCTAATGATCAATTTCCAAGGTTATTTCCAAATGACATTACTTCTTTTGGTGACAAGACAGGCTAACGTATTATGAAACACTAATCATAATTCACCTGATTAGCTAAATCACTAAAATCAGTTGGAAAGTTATGGGCCCAGATCGGGGAGTGGAGAAAGCAGGAGGCAGTCCTACAAAGTACCAAATTATATAGAAATAAACAAATATTTATTTAATGTTTTAAGATATGGAAACTGGTTCTATCGTGGGTGCCCAGACAATATAATGCGACAAACAGACTATGATCAGAATAGATCTTTAGGACACGGATTGTACCCTATGGGTCAGAAAGATCAGTATCCAAGCATTCAAATCTTTCCCTAAAAGGGGAAAAGCCGAAAGAGTCAAACGTGATATCTTTTGGTAATTTTGGTGGAAATAAGCCAGAATTCAAAGACGATAAATTTGTGCAGTTTGGTTTGAAATGAGCGGAAGCTTGCTGAGATAGTTTGTATAGTAAGCTTCGCATGTGTTTGAACCTATCATTATTTGTAATGTTCAACAATTTTAGTATTCTTTTACAGTTTACATTTGGAAGAATAGACATGTGATAGAAAGATCTGCGACGGTGATTATTCGATATTGTTTACATCAAGTTTAAATCAAGACAATTTCAGATTGATGCGATTATTTTTGGATAGTATATAGGATTTTTTTTGGAAGCAAACACAATCATATTATTCTGTGTTTGTCACAGTTTCCACCTACACATTGATAGACATGGGAAAAAGAAAATAACTGAATCAAATGGATAAAGCTGGCACCTGATCTAGGGGTGTAAACCATGAATCAATAAGGAATTAAACGCAGACATTATAGGAGCACCAGACAATGATAAGGAGCTACATTACAAAAGTCCGATATAAATTTGCATTTACTTACTGCCAAAAACAGCTGAAATACAACCAAACCGATATTGATGGTGCGCGTGTTGTAAAGTAAGAAATTTGGATGAAAGAAAAAAATAATTAATTTCACACTTTATAATTCCGGTCGACTTCATAAGATCTTTATAAATCCCTCGATTTTATTCTTTTCTGTTGCTCTCTTGATGACCGATAGAAAAATTAAGCATAGTTGTACAAAGAAATACATATATGCGCCATGCATACTACTGATTTCTCTAGTGATGAGTAATTAAGTATTGCCTATATGCCTTACAAACATGAACCTAATGACTTATACAAAGTAAAATCTCTGAACGGATTGAATACCGTTTAGACTTTGTTTGTGTGGAGGGATTGGGTGTATGTGCTAATATCAATCTGATTGACAAGGGGTGCGCTTTTGGGGCATTTTAATATTTGTATATGCTTATGAGCCCCGCCTCCATGCATACCCAGCAAACAAAATCCCGTGTTCTGAACGTTTAAGGGCAGGGTATAAGAGAAGACTAACACGTGTCTGAAACTCCTCTAGGACTCGAGATTCTGTTAACAGCATTTCTGGTGTTCCCCACGAGATTTTGACACGAGTTTCAGCTCAATGTTTTCTGTGTGTAAACTGGTGTGAAACTATGGAAATAACATGTTTTTTCTCAGTGAAATGTAGGTTTATATAACCACTATTATACAGCATTTTAATCATATTAATTCTACTTCCAAACTGTCATATTTGTTGAGCATGTTTTATATTTAAATTATGTGTACATTCATAAAAATGCAATTTACAGACTGGTCAGAAGCCCAGTTTTACTCCAGTTTGATACCAGTAAAGCACCAGTGAGACACCAGTTTGACACTAGTGAAGCACCAGTCATACATCAGTTAGACATGGTTTAGACATCAGATACAACACCTTGACAAGGTATGCTGGCAACACCATTCAGAGAAATAGTGAATTCCATTGTTAGGCTACAAAAAAGGTGTCTATAACTGTCTTCATTGAAACTGTCATTATAAAGGATTGCATATTAAAATTCTTAACCCATTTATTCAATGTGCATTTGAAAAAAGGATAATGTTGTTCTACAAGAAAGGGAAATACAACAATTCAATTTGTTAATGGGTTGCAACTTATTTTTCATAAACATAGCTTGCACACCTTTTTTGTAGCTAGAGGTTTGTAAGCAGACCAAGGCTCCTGTATAGGAACCAGTGACCCCTTACATAGATTGCCAGAACTTTATCCCTTAGCTATTGAGGAAAAGTACACCTCTGTAGGTAAACCATATGCATATGTACATAAAGAGTATTTATCTAGTAGTAATTAATTATATATTTTTCTGATTTCAGACATTAACTTATTAGATCTTAAAGAAATATAACCCACCACATTACTGTTAGTTTAAAATGTATTAAGCTGGTGTAATCCCGTGTTTTTCTCAGGGATATTAAGTTATTTTAACCATTGAAACTCCTACTAAAGCCATGCAATACAGGTGTCAAAAATACGTGTTTTACAATAAATTAACATGTGTTGAAAGTGTGTCAAAGAGAGGTGTTTTTACCATATTATACTCTCAGTTTACATAACACCAGAAATACATGAGAATAGCATGTGTAAAAACTAATGTATTATACATGCTTTTATCAGAGATTTTCATCACACCAGAATATAACCAGAATGACACTGGAATGTAAATACATTAATACAATTATACTGGTGTAAAATTAGAGTTACCAAAATTAATATGATTATGTCCCTTAGATAGACATCATTGTTAAGGGAAACTGACACAGGTGTACTACTATGTGAAAACCCATGGTAAAACCTACCAAAATACTGACATAACTCAGAGATTCCACCAGCACCAGTTTTACATGGTTTTGACACGTGTTAATCTGGTGAATACACGTGTCCTGTTTGCTGGGTAGAGCCTTATGACTGTATAGTTAAGTCTATGAGAAACAAAGCAATTATCTTTACTTATGGTCCATTTCATCATAGACATACATAACATCTCATGTATCTCTATGATTTCATTAACCGTAAAATACTCTAAACTGGTATTTTTCTTATTATCTTTCAATGAAAAGATGTCCTCATTTCTTTAATTTTTTTGTACAAATTTGGACGTGATTACTAAAATTCTAACAATCTTATTCACAGATACAAAGACTTTACCCCAATAGAGCCCATTCCGTACCTTGACCACCCGTGAAGCTCCAGTGAAGGCTGGACAAACAAACCCATGTGGAGGTGGGGGGGGGGGGGGGGGCGCGACACCTGATTGGTGGAGGCCCATAACATAATACTGATAAGGGGCTGAGGGATCGCTCATTAGCCAATATATAAATCACAACTTTGAATATTGAAAAATGTTTAAAAAATACAAGGTTTATATCCAAAGTAATAAGGTAGGGGGAGGGATGTGGCATGTTGACAATATATCCAAAGTAATCATTCATATATTAATGAAAAGAAAAGGACCCATTGTTAAGCATTATTTTACCTTGCCTGTACACAAAGTTGCAGGTGGTTAAAAGTGACCGATTTACATATGCTCAACCAGAAAATAATCCCAGGCTTGTCTGACTAACCCCCACTAGAACTTTTAGACTTCAACATTAACAACAAAAAAGACACGCCACCTATACTTTCTTATAGGTGGTGTGGTCTGGAATCTCACTTAACCCCTGTCAATGCCCAGGTTCGTTCTGATACTTACCCTCGAAGGCCGACTGGGCGCTCTCGTCGCGCGCCTGCTTCTCCGGGACCGGATCCGGAAGTGCCGCTGGTACCTGCCCTACGTGCCGGCGTTTCCGGCGCGGTTTGGCGTCCACGGGGGGAACTGGTTCCTTCTCCGGCACTTTCTCCCCCTTCTTCACTCCGACTGCAAGGAATTACGGAAAATATAGTAACGGGGCATACATGATACATCCTTAGATGATTCTATTCCTTTGTGACCAAAGTCGGAGATCAAAGATGACAACTGTGACATTCAACCACATTTACCCGATTTAATCATTTCTACATTTATATTAAATGTTTGTATTTGAAGGTAGTGTATACACGAGAATAACCGTTATCCAATTTTGAAAAATGCTTCAAAACGATTCTGATCAAACTGAAAAGACATTCTAAGCAGTATGGGCTTATTCGGAATGCAGCAGGAAGCATGATCATAAATAAAATTAGGTAAATTATTTTCTTAAAGAAGAAAGATGAATAACATAAAAGAGAATAAACTAGACCTAAAACATTGGACACTAATCAACTGCTAATAGGCTCACTCAAAAATAAAGGTTGCATGAACTGAAACATAAGGCAAAATAAATAATAACAAAGTATATTCAGTGCAATTCTCACTTTCCACAGTAACTCAAATTGTGTCATTGAAGACTTTGAAATATAGCTATCTCCCAATTAGTATATCTTTTTTTCTTCAGGTATGATAACATTTTGCATAAAACTAACTGAAAGAAAATGCATGTTAACAGAATTGTTGTGCTAGAAAGAAGAAATAAACAGCGACAGTGAGTTAGGGCTAAGAGTTTGCGAAAGGCCTCCATAGGTACCTCGTTCAGAAGCAGTTAGTTCACTTCAGCGTCTCTAAAATAAAGATTTACTCCGACCATCCTACTTGCTTATACCCCATTTTCCTTAAAATGCTATTGGAAATTTACAGTCTACATTCTGCTAAGATATACTATCGATGTTGTTTAGGAGAGGTACTCTGAATCGGATAACTAATGAGTTGAAAATACAAAAAAAAATCATCTATACTAAACACCAACGCTTTCACCCTTGATATACAGGCTCAAAACTCGAAGACATCGCGTTCTATGAAGAATATGATTTATTTTTCAAAAAAATATATGAGGTTCACAAAATGATCTATGGCAACCACGTGTGCTTAGATATACATAATACTGTGTGTATGGGTATTATGCAAACTGAACTTGACAGTCTCTCCTGATCTAATGTCATTATTGTTGCATAATAAAAGTTAATACTGATCCTTTTCGCCTTCCCGTTTTCCGAACA
Source organism: Lepidonotus clava (assembly GCA_936440205.1). Taxonomy (NCBI): domain Eukaryota; kingdom Metazoa; phylum Annelida; class Polychaeta; order Phyllodocida; family Polynoidae; genus Lepidonotus; species Lepidonotus clava. The sequence continues at coordinate 64,781,880 of OW387134.1, read as the reverse complement.
GGATATATATGCTTAATGAAATGATAAATGAACGCTGTGATTTATGAAATGTTAGTCTTAGAGTGTGATGTATTTTAATTTGAATGTCATATCAAATCCAAATCGACTTGGTAAGGTTCGCGTTTTCTTCGGCCAACTGAAAGAAAGGAAACATGCAGGGGAAAAGTGTGAGGGTTTTGTAAAGTAGCAGGATTTGAAAATAGAAAATAATCAATTTGACTTTACTGTGGAAAGTGAGAATACAAAAGAAAAGGGTGGGGCTATATTGCAGTGGATTTAAATTAGAAAATGTAGCACTTGAATGAGGAATTCGTTTTTCCTCCATATGAAATTGCAATTAATATCAGAATTATTTTATGTCAATTATTCAAACTAATATATCAAAACTGTGCAATGTGCCGACCATGTGTTACACTGAAATTCCTCTGGTTATAATCAGAAAGAAATCAATCTAAGACGAAATCAGTTGAGAGAACGGGATGGCCGAATAGACAGTTCATAGAACTCGGCACGTACCGCGTCCAGTATAAATAACCCTAAAGGTGGTATTACACTTCACGACTTGAGCTGTGATATGACGACGTCGCACAGAAGTCACATATTAGGGGCCGTCCATAAATGACGTCATGCTATTTTTGACCTTTTTTGACCCCCCTCCCCCCTTGTCATGTTTTGTCATGCGCCCCTAGACCACCCCTCTAAAAATGACTTCATTTCAAGAGGAACCCCCCCCCCCCCCCCAATCACAGAAACAGGGGTAGACATAACAGGGGCCCAGGGCCTCAAGGGCAATTAAAATAAGGTTAGGCCCCTTGAATTTCTTGCCTACAAGTGAGTCTGGCTCTTAGAAAATGTTCGGCCTAAATTGAAAAAAGTAATTTCAGCATCCAATATCCTGAGTGCACCTATGATTTTTCTATGAAATTCTTGAATTTGAAATTTTTTAAACATGATGTCATGCACCACATGAACCCCCCTCCCCCCCCCCCCTTTTCATGTTTGGTCATGCAACCATGACCCCCCCCCCCCCCCCCCCCTCCCTGCTGCATGACGTCATTTATGGACGGCCCCTTGGAGATAAAATTCTTTGTTACACATGTGTGAGATACTCAAAATTGGCAATTTCCAACAACTTTATCACCCCTATATCACTCCTAATCAATCATATCCAGAGATATCACTATACGATATATCCTATATAATCATATCCAGAGATATTCCAGCTGAAGTTGTGCAGCGTAATATCCCCTTAAACAGCAGGGGCGGATCCAGAAATGTTGGAAAGGGAGGGGCGCCTATATTTTTTACAAAAAAAGTCCCGGGGGCGCCAATTTTATATTGAAAAAAAAATAGAATTTGGCTCAAAAAGGTCCCCCCCCCCCCCGAAAAAAGGGAAAACAACGTTACAATTTTACAAACACCAACGTTACAAACAACGTTACAGACACAAAAGAAATAATTATAATTCGTCCCTGAACAGCATTAGACAATATAGGTGTATAAAGGGGTACTTACACTCGATGACCTCGACGTAGTAGCGGGTGTTGGCGTCGCCCGTCTCGATGGTGGGTTTCAGACTGCCCTTCTCCGTCATCCCCAGGTAGATGCCGCGGTTTGCCATGGACTCCAACAGAACGCAGCCTTTATCTCGGATACGGTGGGCCTTGAAGTGGCAGTACTTGTCTCCCTTACCCTGAGGGAGAAGTCGGAGGCTTTCTTTATCACAAGTCCCTCCAGGATTTGAACCCACAATTAATATAGGTTTTTGGAAGGGGTTGCTAACCCTTAAACTATGGAGCCACATAGAGGATGAGGCTGGAACTAAGAAATGGGATCATGACCTAATTTGCTGGTTCCCACAGGTCCTTTTAAAAGCAGTTTAACAAAACAGCAACCAGATGGACATGTTGGTTATGGCCTATTTCGCTGGTTCTTGGTAAGACCTGAAGAAAGTTAAGTATTTAGGCAGCAACATGTGAAAGGACATCATTTTAGAAGAAGTAGGGTAACAAGTCCCTCCAGGATTTGAACCCACAATTAACAGAGGTTTTTTGGAGGGGGTTGCTAAAGCCCCATCCCCACTAGGCAATTTTATCGGCGATGGGGCCAATGGGAGAATCAGCTGATTCTTATGATCAGCTGTCAGTACCTTATATTGAAATGTGCATGTTTGATCTGAATTGGTGATAAAATCGGCCGACTCTACCAGAGGAATCAGCCGATTTTAGTGCTGATGAGTCTGCCCATTGTGTAAAAATCGCCTAGTGGGTATAGGGCTTAACCCTTAAACTATGAAGTCACATAGAGAATGAGAGGGGAACTAAATAATGGTGACATGACTTAATTTGCTAGTTCCCACAGGTCTTTTGAAAAGCTGTTTAACAAATCAGCAACCAAATGGACTGGCTTGTAACAACCTATTTCACTAGTTCTTGGTATGGCCTGAAGTAAGTTCAGTATGTAGACTGTAAAATGCGAAAGGACATCATTTTAGAAGTAGTAGGGTAATAATTATTTAGGTAGTGTATACAGCATTCGAAGAACCTCAGTGTCCATACACACTGGCCTTTTGGCTTGATGCTGTGACCTTTTAGAAGATTTAAGGGTGACTAGTAAATGTTACAGTTAAAAACTATGTATTGAAATGGTGGGAAATGTCTTTAAATTCAGGGAGGATCCAGGAATTCTAGAAAAGTGGGCGGGGGTCGCCCATATTAAAAAGAAGGTCCAGGGCACAAGTTGCAAATAACAGGGTAGGGGCATCAAAAGAACATATTAATTTGCCCAAATAATGGGGGCCCCCATGCACCCCTCTTGAAATCCGTCCCAGGTATTGGACAGGTAATTTCCTATCAATTGAGAGAAATTCAATAAAACCCCCAGCTTCCTGGATGTTACAGACACCATCAACTGGCCGGGGTAGTGCAGGCTCTCAAAAAATTGAAAACATCATAAAAAATTCTCACCAAGACGTTACAGACGCCATATAAGGTTCTCACCAGGACGTTACAGACGCCATAAGGGTCTCAGGAGGAGGTTACAGATGGCACATAAGGGTCTAATTGGACGTTACAGACACCATAAAAGGTTCTCAACTGGACATTACAGACACCAAATAATGTTCTCACCAGGACGTTAAGACACCAAATAACGTTCTCACCAGGACGTTACAGACACAAAATAACATTCTCACCAGGATGTTACAGACACCAAATAACGTTCTCACCAGGACATTACAAACACCTAATAACGTTCTCATCATGACGTTACAGACACCGAATAACGTTCCCGCCAGGACGTTACAGATGCTATATAAGGTTCTTCCCAGGTTGTTAAAAATGCCATATAAGGTTCTCACCAGGATGTCACACACGTTATACAAGGTCCTTACCTGGCTGTTACAGACACCCTCGCGCATGGCGATGAACTGGCCGGGGTAGTGCAGGCTCTCAAACATTTAACACATCATATAAGGTTCTCACCAGGACGTTACACACGTTATACAAGGTTCTTACCTGAACGTTACAGACGCCCTCACGCATGGCGATGAACTGGCCGGGGTAGTGCAGGCTCTCGAACATGCGGATGTTGCCGTCCTCTACCTTGTGGACCCTGAAGTGGGAGATGGGGCCGCGCTTGCCCGTGGCGATGAGCTGGTCGGACTCGTCCAGGGACAGGGCCTGGGACGTGGAGGTACACAGCATGATCACACCCCGGTGACGGAGCGTGCCCTGAAAATTACACACGGCAGGATTCTTTGTCAATAACGTACAAGTAACAAAATAGAAGCATTAACATTTTATTTCTATAAATAGAGATGTAAGTAAAGGACAGGGGGGGAAATCGGAAATAGTATTTAAAAAAATCTGAATGTACCCTACAATGCTACAAAACATGTTCTAAACATAAAATTCTGAAGTTGATCTTTGAAGGCATTTGAGGGAAAGAAATATCGGAAATCCGACAAAAATCGGAAAACTTAGATCCCTGTTACATAAATACCAATATGTGACTTTAAATTGAGGTATATCATCATTAGTTGATGTGTGGCGGTATCTTTCAACACCATTTAAAAAAACTCAAAGTTTGATTCGCTTCAACAATGGACTTTAGTAGACGTAATGATATATCTTGTGGCAATTTGGTTCTTTTATTTTTTCACAATTGGACAAAACGTTTTCTATAATGCAAGAAAGTGCTAATAAATGCCTACCCTAGGATTATGTCATCAAGGCATGAAAGGCTATTGTTATCATTATCTATCACAATTGATACAGCTTTTATTCTCTGACTTAACATTGATTTAAGAGCTTTAACCAAGTTATTTCCTATTTATCACTAATCATATACATTTCTTATTTAATTTTACCATTTACACAAAGTGTTATGTGACGCACACTGTATACAAGGGCTGACGATTACATTTTTCAAAATATCATAATCGGTTTTTGATATACTTGTCTCATACCACAAATTTGTATTTAAAAAAAGGAAAAAGAATAGAAAGAAAGAGAGAGGAAAAAAAGGGGAAAAAAGGAAGAAAAGGGGAGAAGTCAAAAAAAAGGGGGGGGGGAGGGGAAAAAGAGGGAAAAAATCGGATTTACCTTGACGTAGACGTTGAAGAGCCGGCCCCTCTCGACCTTGGTCCCCCCTAGGCGGGGGTCCTCGGGCCGCCCGTTGGGCTTCACGGCCAGCAGTTGACCCGCGTACTTCATCGACTCGAGCATGACGCTGCGGTCAGGCTGTACGCGTACGCGCATCTCACAGAACGCGCCGCCCCGGCCCTGAAGGACGCAGAGGTCAAAGGGGTCATGGAGGGTAAGGTGAGGGACAACAAAAAGTCAATTTGAAGGATTCTATTCAGTGTGAGTTATAATCGTTGATACAACATTAAAATTAAGATTGGTTTGGCCTCCCCAAAAAATGTCAATTCGTGAGAAAAGCGTTATGGCGTAACCTCTTACATTCAGATGTTATAAGTTAAAAACGAAATACATGTATAACAATTTTATATTTCGTTTTTAACTTATTACATCTGAATACTAGAGGTATATTCAATATGTTGATGGGTATGTAAATATAATATAAGATTATTATTTTATGAGATATTACAATGCGTGTTTATTGGTAATGGTTCATTCTATATTCTACCTCTGCTTATGACAATACGTTCTCCTTTACATTGTGGATCTGTTACTCATGATTAGAAAATAAAGATGGGAGGACCTTCTTGTACATCTTTGTCCACTAATGTTTGGTAAATCCCCTTCTGCAGCCATTATAAATCCTATATGTTACGTCCAAGATTTATTTATGACCCAAATATTTCTATGTAGGACCAATATTGTTATCACGTTTATAAATGTGTTGCATTGATGAAAAAAGTGTTGTGTCGTAAACGCTTTTTCTTTGCGAATTCATATGAATTCCCATAACCAACATCGTGCCATGTTAACCGCATTTAATCATCCAGTTTTAGAAGAATGGCCAATAAAAAGAAAAATGAAATAAAACTAACAATTATACCAGCACCCTATGGTCGCATAACGAAAATGATATTGCTACAATGTGTGTAAATAAGCTATAATCGACGGTAGATTTTCTAAAATTCTACACTATACCTCTGGAAATATTATAAAAAAAACTATTATACTCAAATAGTACAATCTACCCTTACTGCTAATTAAAATGTGAGGTGTTCAAAATTACGTTTACGTTACTTGTGACTACTTGTGCGGCGATGGGAAGGTAGTAAAAAATAGTTAGTTTTCAAATTGGGAAAAAAATACTTTAAAATACCTGGCTTGCATTGAACCTGTCCTGTACCATTAACTTTAAACAAAAAGTTTCATATTAGAATAGCACTAGATGTGATTATTGTGATGGGTTTAATTATTACTCTACATATCATTGGTCCATGCTTTAAAGCCCCATACTCACTATAGCCCCATACCAACTAGGCAACTTTATCAGCAACGGGCAACGGCAACCATCATAGTCGGTGCTAAAATCGGCTGATTCCTATCATCCCCTGTAGGTATACCCAATTGAAATATGTGTGTTCGATCTGAATCGGTGCTAAAATCAGCCGATTCTGCCCTCAGAATCGGCCGATTTTAGCGCCGATTTGTCGGCCGACTCAGGCATAATTGCCTAGTGGGTATGGCCCTTAAGCAACTTTAGCAGCGACAGGCAATGGGCAATTGGGAGAATCGGCCGATTCTTAGGATTGCCTGTAAGTATATTATATTGGAATGTGCGGGTTTGATCTGAGTTGCCAGTAAAATCAGCCGATTGGTGTAGAATCGGCCGATTTCAGTGCCGATCCGTCGGCCGACTGCATAAAAATGTCCTAGTGGGTATGGGGCTAACTACTAGGCGACTTTTCCCCAGTTGGCCAACTGGTCGGGGCAAGAGTCGGCCGATTCTGCCTTCAAAATCGGCCGACTCTGGCACCAATTCATATCAAGCACACACATTTCAATATGATATACTGACAGGCAACCTCAAAAATTGGCCAATTCTAGCGCCGACCAGTCGGCCGACTGTGTAAAAGTCACCTAGTGGGTATGGGGCATTAAGTATGAGCTAGTCGGTGAATGGAATATGTGAGTACATGTATATACATTACGTCCGATACCCAACTCCACTACATCTAATTACCTTCTGTTGGACGGTCGTAGAAAGGAGAAACCATTCATGAATTTAAAACAAATGTTTTAGACTTTCAAATTTACAAAGGAGCATGTCAAAATTATGTGAAATGTTGGGAGAAAAAATCGCATTCTGGCCGAGCCTACTGCAAAGAAATTATTCAAAGGCAATTCATAAAACATATGCAGTCAGTATTGAATCAACCGGATTTCATATGGAATTGCATACAGTTCAGCATCAGAATACTTCAAAGTAATAAATGTATTAGGATGTTGAATAACATCTACGGTAATGACCATGACATGTACAACTTCATAATATATCATGCCTGGAAGTATGCAGGTTGCATGATCCTATTCAAAGCTGTAGTAAGTCGGGTTCCTGCCTTTGATATATAGCTCTTTTTTTTAACAAACGCTATATAATAGCCATTTGTGAGGTTATGCCATATGAAATAATATCATTAAATTCCAAAGTTATTTGCATAGTCTACAATTCTACTTCAAGTACAATCCTTCAAGTAAAAAAGACTAGCAATTTATTTTTTTTAAATACAACCGAATATTTATCAAATGAAATAAGGTATTTAAAAACACTTCACACTTTTTACATTCCCAACCAAATCAAATATGAACGTATAGGTCAATCGGTTTTGAAAAAAACGTCAATAATCTAGACGAATCTATCCAATTTTCTTTTCTAAAGTTGCATCTCCATGCCCTCAAACCATGCGCGGCTTACCGGGTCGCCCGTATTCACCTCCCAGTCAAAGACCAGCCGGGCAGACTGTGTCTTTTATGGGTAAGGGTTTTGATATATAAGGAATTCATTTAAATATTATCATCATTAATGTGAGCTGGTAGTAAAGGATAAATCCTGTATTGCACTGGAAGATCTTGCCTCTTCAAAATGATCATTAGCTCCTATTGTCAGTGGCAATTTTCAAAATTGTGAGTAAAATCGGATAGTGGAATAAAGTGTTTAGCATTTGGCGTTTGGAAAATTACCCCAGAAGGTTGGATCTTTACTACGTATACAGCATACACGGTCATCTTTTATTTTCCGAGGTTTAAGTTAAGTATTGGAGCGGTTGCTTTTGAGTGGTTTGTGATTTCTGTTCTGTAGTTTTGGGTTAAGTGTCACGTGGGTACGTCACATGGTACCTACCTGGCCCAGCAGCTTGGCGTTGTCGATGGCCAGGTGGAACTTGTCGTAAGTACTGCTCTGGAACACCCGGATGTTGTTTCGGCGGGCAATAACCTTGAAGACACCTGGAGGAAGCAGAAATATTCAATTCATTTATTGGAAAGACGATTGATTGCTATATTGTTGTAATAGGATTTCAAAACCACCGTCCCATGTTTAGTAACAAGAGAGCACACCAGCCTTTTGCGGGGGAAGGTCCTTTATAGGCACAGGAATTCCATAAGCTCTCTTCCTCCTTTTTTTCAAAACACAAGAGCTGTCATAGATATGTTTCTAGATGTTCCTTTCAGATTTAGAAATATGTGTGGATTTGGCCTACTCGACGTAGGGTTCGTCACATGTTCCTTTATCAGATGAATACTATACATTATTCCTAATTTTAATTATCAATATTCTACCGTAAAATAATAAAGCACAGCAAGAGTCATGTCGATAAATGTATACATGATTCTTTCACGTAATTAGTAGAAAACGACCTTTTGGGGACACTGGATACCAGCCCTAAGCTATTAGTGTACATGCCCGGCAGCGGCGGCCAAGAAAGTTATCGGCATGCTACACTGATACCCATAGCTGGTACCCAGCGGCCCAGGGAAGTAATTCTCTTCCTAATTCTCTAGCGTTGAATTACTGTTAGGAAAAGACATAGTTAAACATGTGTGACATAGACAGAGTGTACATTGTGTTACGGTTATGTTGTGCCTCCAAGAATGTTAAGTTAATTATTGTGCCATTAACACAGGTGGAAATAAATATGCTACACATGTGTACTTTCAATCTGACGAAGCATGAGGCTTCTTATTGTTGTTGATGTAACATAAATCAAAACAAAGGTTTTTTTAATGAATTCATGCATTTCATTTTGCTTATATCAACTAAACAACATTGCAATTATTGTTTTCAAAAACAAATCAGCAATGATCAATATAACACATTATCCTTCATCCAAAAACACTCAGCATTTCACATGGGAATACGTATGAAAATATCGGGTATAAAGCAATAGACAAAAGCCTGCAATAAGGTTAAGGTATAACATTGGGGACGTTATAAGGTAGTCTCAGCGAGGAATGTTTAGTGCAGTGCATCGCCTTTATATGATATCGCCTTAAACAAGGGTTGGAAACTCAAAGTTGTGCAATGGGCTCCTAACGCCGGCGGTGCAAAAATAAAGCAACCTTTTCCCATTTATTAGACAAGCCACACAATGTACTTACTTTGCTTCTTAAGGACCTCAGCCGCTGTGGATAAAGTTCTTATGTGAGTTTTATGACAACAGCAGAGAGGATGTAGATGGACAGAATTATTTCCAATAAGATTTTTTCAGAAGAATCTATGAGGAAGAGCTGTACAAAAACTGCCATCCCTGTGGAATCGAAGATAACTTCAGAATGTGTCCCACCCCTTTCAATGGTTACCTCCTTAATAGTTGCTGCGGGAGTTGCTGGCATGAGATATTAATTTTTCTAAATATACAAAGGCTGAACTTGTATCCCCTTACCAGAGCCAATATGAGCCAATGGTTATCAGTATCCCAGGTCAGATGGGTAAAGCCCCTGGTTCATATTGAATAATTACCCTTTCTTTCATATTATCAAAAGCCCTATCATATTTTTGCTATTTAGTTGCCATAGATTATATCAATGCCAGTACATGGAAAAGGGAAAACAATTATGATGTAATCAGCACTTTCAGTGCTGATTCATGTAATCTAACTTAGTGCAAATATACATGAAATACCATATAGATATTCAGAATAACCAATAGTATACAATATAAGGTGGTCTCCTGTAAAGCTAATGATCCACGATATTTATGCAACAAATCAGCAACCGATTTTCTTCTCATGCATTTTTCACATATTTAGGAATATATTTTAGGGTAGACATTCCCTTGGTACAATAGAAATTGAGGAATCGTTGATGAGGAATAAATATCATACAAGAATAATCATTATTTGTCAAACCTATTTCTAAAATCGGTCCATAAAATCCGTCCAAAATCGCGTTGTGGATCATCAGCATATGAGAGAATACTTTTCAAGGTCACGATGACATTGTCGCAGACACTCACCCATGGGGTCGTCGTAGTCGCCGTCGGCGTCCACCGTTGAATCGGGTTTGATCCGCAGGGGCTTCTGGGACGCCACGGAGAAGAGACGCACCTGGGTTCCGGTCTCAAACTTCCACTTCTCGTACTCCCACTGAAGGTCAAACAAGGACATAGAAAAGGTTTTATTAATTCATAAGGTAAATTCTTATATATTTTCTTGCACATTAGTGCCTCAACTGTCTTCTTTAAAAGAAACATTATAATACACACTTTGATTAATCATGTAATAGTGAATTATGAGTAGAATTGTTGCAAGGAACAATGGGCCCGCCAGACAAGGCTCGGAAGGTGAATATGAAATAAGGCTGTCAGAAAATGTCCTTTTTGTTTTTGTCTCACGAGATAAAAAGGTCTGTAATTGAATATCTTTACATGAACATTGTGCAGATGACTTCACACTTTCCCAAAGAAGAAGGGGCGCCATATTGGGGATCACTTTACGGTTCTCATTAGTAATAACCAATAAGTATTAATAACCAAAAAGGAAATTTAAGTTAACAAATTTATTTTAATAAACTTAATAAATCATGAAATACGAATGTTGTTATTCCTATTTTATATATTTTAGATTTAAACAGCAACCACATTGACATGGTCACGAATTGGTTACCACTAAAAGTCATGTAACGACGTTTGCCCAAAGTCATTTGTATGATTATACATCTTTTTCTTTGGAGTGACGCTGCTCTGCTGTTTTAGACTGGACACACTACGTTGGGGACATGCCCAATAGGAGGGCCATAAAATGCCAATGAATTCAAGTGACAATCTGAACATTTCATAATTAAAAGACAGGTCTACATCTAATGGGCTTTTATTTCTGAGCAACGAGATTAATGCTTATGAGTAGATAAAGGTACAGTGTCTACAGTTGTGGTTAAATGGAGTCCTACGGGTTTACATAATGTCAGTGACCGGGGTCCCTAATTGGAGCCCTATTTGTTTATAGTTATAGTCCTTTGATGTAGGGTGGGTGGGTGGTAAGTTTGTCCGTCTCCTGTCGGTGGTGGCTACTGACTGAGGGGCCACACGTGGAGAGCTGCTCACCCAGTGACCGTTGGGCGGCCTGCCTGGTGGCCGGATGTATTACGACTGTCATTAATTACTCCTCAATGAATTCATTGAGCCCAATTAAAAGACAGGTCTACATATAATGGGCTTTTATTTCTGAGCAACGAGATTAATGCTTATGAGTAGATAAAGGTACAGTGTCTACAGTTGTGGTTAAATGGAGTCCTACAGGTTTACATAATGTCAGTGACCGGGGTCCCTAATTGGAGCCAAAGGCCGCTGTCATGCGGCTAGGGACCCCGTTGAGTACCTCCTTTGGTACATAGGCGGTGAGAGAGTTGCGGTCTGCCCACAGGCCGTGCTCACACAGGGAGCGGACGTCCGCCCCCGCCCTGGCGGCTGCCTGCGCCCCCCCCCCCCCGACGGAGGGAGTGCATGCTGACAAGGCGTGCGTATGGGACCCCTGAGTGGGCCAGGGCCTCACGCATTACCGCTACCAAAGGGGCCGCTGTCAGGGGAGTGGCCCCGTCCGCCATAAAGGCCGGGCTCCCCGGCTCAGCAGGTATCTGGTTGCAGTAACGTCTCCAGGTGGTGACTGGGCAGTAGGCGGCCCCTGGGATGGAGTTCACAGGGATTCCTACTGGTTTCGCTGATCTGGCGATAGTCTTTGTTGATCTGATCAGTACTATGACGTGGTTCGCCTTGTCTATTATGTCTCCCCGTCTGAGGGTGTGGGGGCCCCCCCACTGGTCAGTGTCTGGGGAGAGGACGTTGCTCTTGCGTAAGAAAGTGAAGTAGGTTAAGAGGAGCGCTGCTTTGAGTGGGAGGGCCCGGCGGCCGGCCCTGTCCAGATATGCTGAGATCGTTTTTATGTCCTGTGGTGTTACCGGAGGGGCTGGTGATGGTACGTGTGTGGAGAGGCGGGCAGTGCCCTTGACCACTGCCTGAGCCTCCGGGGACATGAATGATGCAGGGTTTCCCCCACGAGAAACAAGCCACGATCTCACACCAGAGATATAATTTTTGCACGTGGCTGGGGATGCCATAGTGTTGGCCAGATATTGTATATATAGGCATGCCTGTGCCACGGTAGGTGAGAGGTACGGGAAACCACTGGTAATACAGAACTTGATGTAGTGGGCTGCCTGGCGTTCTCTGTTGCGGTGGGTACCTTGGGAGAAGGCTGCATTATAGGACCGTATCATCTGGCTGTGGAGTGGATGGGCTGGCTCTGAAATAGTGAGAGAGAATATGGAGCCTATGGGGGGAGAGCATACGCAGTTAGAGACATACATCAAATATGGCTTTGTTTAGGGCTGGCTTCGTTTCCATAAGGCCCAGGTCGTTTATCATGCTATCTGCGAGGTTGCACATGCTGTGGGATATGTGTCGTCGACTGAGTGCATCTGCTAGGACCAGATCAACCCCAGCTTTGTGTTGTATGTCGATGGTGTGGTTTCTTGTTGCATCCTCTAGCCATAATTCCCGAGCACAGGCACCAAGTGTTGGGTCCTTGGTACGACCTGACATTAGTGCATGACGGGATGACATGTTGTCTGTCATGATCACTATGGTTTTCCCAGGGCTGTCAGGTGGCGCTAGGGTCCGGTATGCGATCAGGAGGTTTACAGCCTCTAGGAGCGTGATGTGGGGGAAGAGTGAGCGGTGGTTGGTGTCATAGGGCATAGAGTAGTAGGTTGTAGTTGAGTGCCCCCCACCACCCTCGAGGCAGGAATCACATTCAATGTAGAATTCATCTGCCGGGGGGTCAATCAGAGCTACGCCGTTTGCTTCCTCTGCGTATCTCTGGAACCATTTTACATCTGCCCTAAAGTCGTCACTGATGTTGGCAAAACCTCCGTCAGGGGTAGCCCTGAGGGTGGCCAGTATTCTGCCAATGAACTTTCTTGCTGGTGAGATGCATTTGCTTATATGAACGAGCTTGCCGACTAGTGACTGGATCTGGCGTTTTGTTGCTCTGTTGAGCGTGAGCCACTTTTTGCACTCCGTGGCTATTTCGATCATTTTGTCTTTGGGGATGGAGACTGTCATTTCTTTGGTGTTGATAGCGAAGCCTAGCCACTCTAAGTGGGTAGTCGGGAACATGCATTTTTCAGGAGCTAGGGCAAGGCCTAGTTCTTCAGCAAGGCCCTCAAAGTCGCTGAAGGCCTGGCATGCCCCTTTTAAGGTAGGGGAGACACCACAGAAATCGTCTATGTAGGCAAGGCTGTGGTGGCCCTTTTTTGCGAGGATATAGACCACAGCGTTAGTCGTGCGCTGACATGCAGCACTTGAAAAACGGCAACCAAAGGAGGGGCATACATCCAAGAAATACATTCCTCTGTGGTTTATGGCAAGGAGGGGCATCTCCAGAGGGTCGACTCTGAGTTGTCTGTACGCTCTAGACAAGTCAGCTTTCCAGAGATAGCAGCCCTGCCCATCCAGACGGACCTTTGCCAGGAGGTTTTCAACTGATGGGAGTGTGAACTCCCGCTCCTTCCCCTGAAACATGTGCCGTGCTATTCCACTGTTCACCCCCCAGCCAGGGGGGTGAGATAGGTCGACTATGATTCTCCTCTCTGATGAGCTCTTTTTGGGGTGTGTCATGAGTGGGGATGTCTGTGTCCATGGGAGGAAAGGTGGTTCTTTGAAGGGGCCGAGCATCGCGCCCAGAGAGATTTCTTTGTTTATGAATTTATCCACGTCCTCCATGTAATTTGTGGCACTGGGGTGGTTTTTGCTGGAGGCCCGTGGGGGGGCTGTTGCAGTGTAGCTGGAGGGCCAGCCATAACGCAGGAACTTACAGACATCATTGTCCTGGTAACCTTTGAGGTGGTGATCCCATGCCTCAAGATTCAGGGCTGACGGGACCTCTACTCTGGCCCCAAGGTAATTTGGGAGGGCCTGGGCTCTAGCAGCGTCATACATGAGTTTATAGTTATCCTGTTCTTCCCAAGCAGCGGGATTGGTTTTGGGCCAGATCTTTTCAAGTGTCTCCTTGTATTCTAAGGGCCCCCATCTCTTCGGGGACAGGGACCCTGCAGGGGCATCGGATATGCCATGGTCAGCATTTTCAGTGCCTAGGGTCGGGTTTTCCATTGTAAGATCGTACTCACAGATAGCCGTCAGCAGGTCGTCCGGCATGACATCTGTGGGTGGGCCATGCATCCCAGGATCAGGGCGTGGGTTGCATGGCTTGTTCGTATGTTCGTTTGCAGTGCCAGGGGATGGCATGGGCGGTTTTGTTGGTTTGATAGGGTCGGTCGGCTGGCGGCGTGTGTTGTGTTCGTTTAGTCGGTCGTTTTTTCGGGTAGTGAGGTCGGATGGGGTAGTACTGGGCGTGGCATCGTGACGCCCTAGTCCCGAAAACCCTGTGCCTGTCGTCGTGCCTGTGCTGCTGCGGCCGTCTGCCTCTTTTTAATGCCACAGTCTTTTTCAGGGTGTTGATGTATGGACGATAGCTGGGTCAGGCAGTATGAGCATATGTGAGGCCTTTTGAAACCATCAACCATGTGCCCGCCTGGCTGGCTGCAGCCCACAGAGTTGAAGTCTTTGCAGGGAGGGCCGCCTTTAACATCGTTGCCTTGGCGGTTAGGAGGTACTTGGTTCGTTAGGCTAGATGATCCCACCGTTGCTGCTGCCGATGGGGCGGCAGAGGAGAGGCGGGCAGAGCGTGATATGGACATGCGGAGCATCTGGATTCTTTGTTCATTCGCCCAGCCACTACGCATCCTGCCCTCCGATACCAGGGAGAAAACCTCCTCCGACCAACGGCGGACGTTTTCCCAGGTATAATCCCTTGCATCCTCCAGCACCTCATCAACGTGGGTCATGAGGTGGCGTTTATTTTCTGCTGGGGTCTTGGGGTCCTCTACGATTCTGAAAATGCCCCAGCAGTGCTCAGCCAGGGTGAGCTCCCCAAGGGACGTTTTATCCTTTTTAAGGCCACGGAAAATATAGTTGTGAGGGAAAACACCACGTTTACCTCTAGCTACGAGATGATGTGCAGTCTTCTCCAGAATATCCTTCACCTGGTCGTCGATGTAGGGGTCCACGATATCCGTTACTGGTGCATGCAGCTGATGTCCTGGGATCGGCTGAATGAAGGTGTGGTAATCCGGTGTCACTCCAGGCTGATCCCCAACGTCTGCAATAGCTGCTCCAGCTGTTGTTGTTGCTTGCTGGGGCCGGGAGTATGGGTGGGGGCGAGACGTCCTTCCCCTGGTGATGGGTCCTCCGGCCTCCTGGCCATGGGTGTCCGCCACCCCGCTGTCAGGCTGACCGGCGGCCACGCTGGCCGTGGGTCCTCCTGTGCCCTGTCTCTCAATGAAGGCGTGTAGAGCGTTTTCCATCTTTGAGAATCGAGAGTCAAAGGAGTCTCTCAGGGACTCAATAAGGGCGTGATTTGTAGCCACAGTTGCCTTGCGAGTTGGCTTAGGTGTTGCTGTGTCGTCGTTCATGTCGGGCGTGGGTCGGTTTGAGTCAGTCATTTGGTACAGCTCTGTATGGGGAGGCCAGATAAGTTCGTCCGTCTCCTGTCGGTGGTGGCTACTGACTGAGGGGCCACACGTGGAGAGCTGCTCACCCAGTGACCGTTGGGCGGCCTGCCTGGTGGCCGGATGTATTACGACTGTCATTAATTACTCCTCAATGAATTCATTGAGCCCAATGGTACGACATTTTCAAGAAGATAGGTATTCGAAGACAGTAATGCTACCTCTTAAAAATAAATAGTGTTTTGTGGCGTTGCAGAAATGTTTTCATATAGCTTATCCTAGCTTCCTCTATATATCTATATACAGTGAAGTGATCTAGATCACCCTCTCCCAAAACCTGAGTCAGCTCTGTGAGGCAGGGTGAATGCGCAGGTTCATGGGAAAGGAGTATTGAACATACTAAGAACAGCCAAATACGTACGCATTGTTTCTCGTTGACGTCCTGCTGGTGGCTGTCCACAGGCCTCAGTTCACGGACGATCTTACCGTCCTCCTCGCCCTCGTCAAGCCACCTGGGTAGAACCAAAAGCTTATATAAGGCGGTATCTTAGTTTGGAATTGTGCACTGTCTTCTAAAGGCTAAAAACGTGGTAGGCGGATATTGAATATCTCTTCACTATGGGTGTAGACCCTAAAAAGCGAGAGGGCAACATGGCCATTTCTTAAATTCCACATGCGACATAGACCTTAGTGACCGTAGACATGATAAAGGGGATTTCTTAAATTCGACATGCGACATAGAGATTTCCTTGACATGATGTAATTTGACATGAAAAATGAAAATAAAGTGACGTGTGACATGTCCATTTCTTAGATTTGACATGCGACATGACATCCCTTTCTTTGGTTCCATTATTTAAATATTCAGATTCTCTAAACTACTAACGAACATCTCATGAACAATAGAATATATGTACATTTATCCCCCAAAATGAGCCATCTGCCATCAACACCAGGTATGACTAAGTATTATAGAATGATAGAAGTTGAATGAGCAGGCCTTGTTCCACAAGGTCGAGTCAAGGTCACCTGTTGCAGACGAACTCCCACGTTTCGCTGGTCCGGCCGCCCGTCTCTGTTATAACCAGTCTCTCCAGGAACCAGCCTTCACCTAAAGAGACAAAGGTCACACGGTCAAGGTCACGCTATAACAACTAGGAGGGGTCCGCCATCTTAATGTTTTTTTTAATGTTTTTTCCTATTTCTTTATACGAAAATATGGTTATGTTTTCTTTCGGAAATCCATTATCTTTCCGGGTAAATAAGTTATCATCGACATGTAAATGCCAACATGAATGTATGTCCACGTCTATATTTTTTGATAAATCAAAGTTACAGTGGCAGATACAGGATTTCTCAAAGGGTGAGTCAGTGTATGTAGGCTAAGTACTAAAAGAGCATGCATTCACGTGCACGTGTGTGCCATTTCCCCCTTTTTTTAGTTTAGTGGTCACCCGAAAAGGGGCTGGGGTCAAGTCCCCCCCCCCTCCACTGGATGCGCCCCTGAGTTAAATCCAAGATTTCTCATAATCCTCATTGTTAACCTACCTGGGGCGTTGCCGTCATGACCGATGATGACCCTCTTCAGTTTACCCAGGTCCACGGCCTCGATCTGAAACTCGTCTTTCTGTAAGCAGAAGCAAGAACAGGGTATAGTCTACCAGAGAAAATTGTCTTTCTGTAACCAGAAGCAAGAACAGGGTATAGTCTACCAGAGAAACTCGCCTTTCTGCAAGCAGAAGCAAGAACATGGTATAGTCTACCAAAGAAACTCATCTTTATGTAAATTCAGAAGAAAACAGGGTATAGTCTACCAGAGAGACTTGTCTTTCTGTAAGCAGAAGTAAGACCAGGGTACAGTCTACCAGAGAGACTTGTCTTTCTGTAAGCAGAAGTAAGAACAGGGTATAGTCTACCAGAGAGACTTGTCTTTCTGTAAGCAGAAGTAAGAACAGGGTATAGACTACCAGAGAAACTCGTCGTAATAACAGAAGTAAACACATCAAACATATCAGGATTCCCGCCCCTATACCCTCACCAGTGCCCTGCCCTCTCAGAAACCAGTGAATGAAAGATCTGTTATTGCCACAGAGGGCAATAATGCCCGTCTGTTAATGCCAGTGCCAAATTTTGTATATTTAGTAAATTAACTACCTTTTTCTTTCATAACCCTAAATGGTATTGCAACTAACATTGAACATCATCATAATTAGTCTCTGAAAGGTTATGGTACCAGGTAAATTTCGTAGTATCTTAGGATGGGACAAAACAGCAGAGGTTTGGATTCCACCGTGTCTATATGTTTAATGCCGTTTAATCAATAAACAGAAGCCTGCTTAGTTCCTCATCTAGATTCCGCATGATAAACTATAAAAACTCCATAGACCACTTATCCGTAACCTGGTATAACCTGCATCCACATGACCCTTTCTGAACTTGTCGGTAGAGTTGACTTTAAAGAGTTGTCTCACGCCCGTGTCACCACGTTCTCCATACATCGTGATGTACACCTCAGCCTTATATACCCTCTCTACACCCCATATACCAGCTGTAATCTGCACCCACCTGGCCCTTCCTGAACTTGTCAGTGGAGTTGACCTTAAAGAGATGTCTCACGCCCGTGTCACCGCGTTCTCCATACATCGTGATGTACACCTCGGCGTCCGTACCAGCGTTCCACCGGGACCCGGTAAATACAGTGATCTTGTACGTCACGTCTGTGTGCAAGGATGGAAAGGAGAAAATTATTTAGACAAAAAACACGAGTAAATGTTTATGGTGTTACCCATAAGAACTGCTGGAAATTAACAATTGGCAAAATCACAAAATACTTAGCCCAGCAAGTGTCGATAAATATATACTTTCATTGCTTGAATCAACATTAATATTTTAAAAAAACATAATGACATGTAACATATCCATTTCTTAAATTCGACATCCGACATGCCCCCCGCCTTCCCCATCTACACCATAGGCAGTTTTTATCGCATTTTGTCATATGGGTTTAACGTTCTACTCACGGGACAGCCCCGACTCGGCCGTCGGCAGTTCCCGGCACAACTCGTCGTTGTCCTTGCCGATCCCGATCCACTGACGGCACTCGAAAATATGCTCCTCTTCAGTGTGTACGTCCTTTAACTTCACCTATAAAGTGGACAAGGAAAAGATGCTATTGACGAATCCTGTGCAGCCTAGAATACCTATAACGCCTGTATTGAACTGTCCTTATGGGCGCATTTTGAGATTAGTCTGTAAAGGGTATAATTAGATGGGACATTTCTCAGTGAAATTGATCTTTCCATTGTCGAGAGCGGCATGATAATTACATGTTCATAATTAGAAACAAGAATAAACCCTATTCCCTGATATCTATTATATAGAAAATTAAATTTGGCTTAACAGGTGTAATGTACCGTCAATGTATAACCTTGCCATATTTGATCCAAACAAGAAAGTAACGACTCGCATCATATAAATAGGAAAGAACTTAACATAACAATTATAACCAGTCCACCTTAGTTCACTCTCTCTCTCTCAGATATTTTCTTAATTTCTTTTGGTAGTTCTTTAGCAAATGCGTGCAACACTCCAGGACCCAGCTTCAGGGAAGGTTCCTGGCGTGGTACATGGATAACTTATAGCTGGTAGCCAGCGGCCAAGAAATGTACCTCTTTACCTCTTTCCACCCTCCCCTGGGCATGTACACAGGTTCTGCTGTGGGGGGTAGGCGAGGTTCCTTAAGTGGAACTGGTCATAATTTCAATATAACTTCAACCTTAAAAGAAGGGTGGCGAGGTTCACCAGGTGGAACTTTTCGACATGTTCTTTAGAGGGAGTCAAAACCAATAACATTAATCAAACTCAGAAAAGTATAGAAATATATTAGATGAGTCCAGTTAAGGTCAGTGGTAAAGTATTAGCTCTGAAAACTAGTTCAAACCAAAGTAGAATTCCATGAGAGATGGTAATATTTCTATTTGTTTGTAAACAAATCCCATTTTTTGCGGATCCACATTAATTGATTTGAGCAAAAAAACGTGTTTTCAATGATTTTCTACCATGTTTCATGGTTAAGATTTTAACATCAGCCAGAAATAGGCTCAAGGAATTGATTTCCATGATTATTTGAGTTAGGAAGATATTGTTCAATTTATTGGTTTTGGCTCCCTTTAAGTTTTATTTTAGGGTTTTATATTGAATTTCCGAGGGAATGGTGGAACTTTTTATAAAATGTTCTTTGCAGGGGGTGCCCCCCCCCCCCCCACGTGTGAGGGCCTCCTCCCAGTACGTACCTCGTCACACAGCCAGCTGGGGCTCTCCCCGGAGTTGTCGTGGGCCAGGCGAATCTTGTAGATCTTGCCGATGTTCCCCACTGAAACCTGAAAACAAAGTCAAAACATTGTTCAGTCACTTTTCAGCATCTTCCTATACATGTATACCTTATTCCAGAGGGGAAGATTACGGAAAATGTGTTTGCTTTTATTATATAAAAGCATCCAAACATGTTTTCCATCGTTTTTTTGCCAAGGGGCCTTCCATTAAGTATGCAGCACAGGGGGGGTATGACATTTTTGAAAATCTGCATACATTCCTTTATAAATCCAATGCATATTTTAGTGCAAGGGGGTTCGGGGGGGTCTAAATTTCTTTGTGTACGTATTAAAAATAAGGCCCTATAAGGGACATCATATTTTGTACACAGAAAGTTTCAGTGATTACTCAAAAAAGGAAGTTTATGACAAGCTAGAACCTTTATGACACCACCAAATGCAGAAAACCTTATTAAACATCCATGAGCTGAGAGTCGTTTGGAATATGTAATTACCTTTCAGATATGGACCCGTATGGCGTATGCTAAACCTGATCAAAAAATTGAACAAACTATACCACCGTTGATGCGTTCTATTAACATTTGCAAAGAATTCCTTGTAAAAAGCACAGACTTCGGCTAATTCGATCCTAAATGACACTGAGTGGATATAGAGTGTCAATGTGTTGGCGTTATCGTCATGGACACTACACACACAGAGACAATGTCCAGCATAGAGGACTGTCTGGGACTGTCTGCTATTGTCGTAAAAAGGAAGAGAAAAGGTAACAGTAGACGCTAGAGTACACATATTATGGGATGTCTGGACGTCGAAGGCATGCTGGGAAGGGATGGTAAACACTCCGAAGTCGATTGGAAATAGTACTGCGAATATAGATGCTCGGCATAATCTACAATTCTCCCTACCACAGATAGCCAGTTTTGTGAGTTGTACCTGCAGGTTAGCCTAAAACAGGATGCATGCTAGATAATATGTTGACAACACTCAAGGCTTTAGTATAGAAATTTGCATGAATTATTTCATTATTTGTAAATGAATATTGTGAAAAACTAGCCATCATTATTTCTTAAATTAGTATCTATGCACATTAATATTTTCTGAGTTGTTTGCAAATTCATTCATTGTAGATGCATTTATAGGAATTATTTGTTTATTTTCTATAGTGTTTTCATTGATTTTGTCAACAAAACCAGTCAAAAATTAGCCTGCAGGTCCTTAAAATACTGGAAATCAGCTATCAGTGGAAGGGAGAATTAAGTGCGGGACACACAATTAAATATTGATTTGTTAGGACTTTTAAATAAACGTGCAAGTTCTTTTATACTTGTAAACCTTTTCTTTTAGAATTGATTCTTCAAGCCGATTATATCCTGTACAGATGTATGCGCAGATACTGTGTGCATCATTTCAAAGGATTTGCGAAGGACAGGGAAAGGTGTGATGTCTAACTTGGATGGGAAATACATGGTTTCAGTTGTTTATAATGTTCATGCTGACGTCTATATATTCAGACTCGCATGATGTATTCATGAATGAAAGGGTCAAGTAAGGGACATTCTGTTGCATAAAAGTATGTCATGCTCAAAATACCTTAACGCACTGCGAAGGTACCAAGCTCTATAGATTAACTGATTGAATAATAATCATCCTTATTTTTCATGCCAATAAATGCCCCGAGACAACAGGAACCATTGACCACTCTCCTATTGTAAGGAAAAGACCCCCTTAATTCCTTGCAAACACCCCTCTATTCACGACTTAATTACATAAGCTGGGGGCTCCACATATAGGTTTGTGTGATGGGGATCTGTGTGTGTGTGAGGTGGGGAATAGTTAACGAGGGCCGGGACAAAAGGCACCCTGGAGACCGGACTAACACCTCCTCCACGTTCCTTGACTACATACACCAAGGTCAGCCTCCCGGGGTGTGTGGGGGGGGGGGGGGGTACTTGGGCTAGAAATGGGTATCAACTCAGGGGTGGATACAGGATTTTCGAAAGGTGGGGTCAGCATAAAACTAAAACGCGATGCATTTACGCATATGTGTGCGACATTTTCCCCTCTTTCTGTAGTTTAGGGGTCCAATAAAAGGGCCCCCAGGACCCCCCTCCCATTGGGTCCGCCCCTGCAACTGCAGTCGGACAATCAGCAGGCTGTAGCTGTTAATCGCCAGTTTGGATAAAAAAAAAAAAGGGGGGGGGGCTGTCTAATCATCAAACCTCCTTTTAGGAGAGCTGCCAGTAATAGATGATATATGATATTAGATTAGAATTCAATTGCAGGCCATTGGATTCCATCATAATGGCTCTCAGACAAATAATCACGTTCTGAAATCACATTGTGACCAGAAAATTTTGTCTGTTTATGTTCTTTTGTAGGGGCTGTCCATGAGTAATGCTGAAAAAGGGGGTGGGGGCTGTAAAGTATGGCAGTTTTTCTGGGGGATGTTGAATCCCCAAAAAGTAGGGCTGTAGTTTTTCTGGGGGCTGTTGAATCCCAAAACGGGGGACTGTAGTTTTGCAGTTGGTGCCTACATTCAAAGACTGAGTGCCCCCCCCCCCCCAGGTCATACTTTGTATTATCGACCCCTCCTCCAGGGCCGGCCGGTAGGGGGAGCTGCGGCGGGAAAATGGCCGCCCACCGGAAGTGGTGATCGGCCTGATTTCCGGTCCTTCCCGCCTCAATCTGTATACACAGACCCAAGTGGGGTATAAATGGATAAACGCTGAGGGCAGGGTGTTATTCTAGGGCTGAGGATATGTACACTATATGAGCAAGGAACTTAATTAATTGACCATTAGCCTATTAGTATGCAGTTCAAATATTCAAATACTGGAAACGCACTTATTCCAAACCAAAATCATTTAATTTGTTTAGAAATATTGGACTCGTACAGTAACCTGGACATGCTATGCAATTCTTTTGACTTTGTTTATGTCAAATAATATTTTAATATTGTCGAAACGTTCTATGAATTTAATACTATATGGCTGATTATTTTCAACAAAAATCATTATGAGACTAAAAGAAAACAATGCTTAAACTATAAGAAGTCGTAGTTAACGTTACTTGGTAATGGATTGGAGTCGCATTTTGTCCATAATTAAAAAGACAAGGAATAGTGAGCATCTGGTCCAATCTCTGGACGTGCCTTGCCAATATTGTAGCTATATGTCAATGGTAAATCTAGCATCAAACCATTAACGCATTACATGCTGTGATATCATGTAACTGGCACCGGTTCTGAGGTTATCCAGATGGCATGCACGAGGGTACTCAATCGTCCCCCTCTACCCAACAACTGGGGCTAGTCACAAAAACAGCAAACCATGGGGTTTGTTAAGGTAAATCTTCGAGACGGGGAGGTTATGCCTTGCTACTGCAATTCACCTACCACGGATAGCTCATTTATAGTATTTTAAGCACCTGCAGGCTAATTTCTTACCAAGTTTGTCGACAAATTCCCTTGAAAAACTATAGAAAATTCAAGAATAACTGTCATATTTCCACCTATAATGAATGAATTTTCAAACAACTTGGAAAATATGTAATGTATATGGATACAAATTTTAAAAATAATGATCATTAGGTTTTCTTCCTGTCATACTAGAAATTGTGACATGATTTATGAAAATGTCTATGCAAAAGCCTTGTGATTTGTTGACAGATTACCCAGTATGCACCCTAATAAAGGCTAACCTGCAGGTAAAAGTCAAGAACTTGGCTATCCGTGGTAGGGTGAAATTGAATAAGATTCACCTCGTGATATAAGGTGGATAATGCAACGATGGAACACACACAATGAAGAAATAGGTCCATTCATTTGACACATGACCAAAAAGGGAAATGTTGTCTTTCGTGAAGTACAAGGATATAACTTGCTTGTATTTTGTCCATAACAAGATCTATTGTTTTAAAGTGTATACCTATGAGAAATCATACAAGTAAGATTGACACACTATATCTATGAGAGTAAAAAGGTGATATTACTTTTTGGTGTATCGCCACATTACTTCTAAGAGGTAAAAGGATACAAAAAAAGCAGTGGCGGACCCAGAGGGGGGCGCGGGGGGGGGGGCGCCCCTCCTTTTTTTTCGGAATATTTTGCATTTTTCTAATGTAAAACTCGGCCCAATAGCAATTAAGGAAACATTTTTCCAATAACGCCCCCCCACCTTTCAAATTCCTGCCAGTGAGAAGGATCGTATTTTAATGAAGGTCAAAAGATTTAAATTTCTAGTTTCCTTCATATTACCGGATAAGGGCGGGCGTCTGTCATGCCAACTAACCTATTCACTAGTAGGATGACTTCGTGTAAATAGTTCATCTATAGTACTGGGACCGGTCTAAGTATGGTCCACTGCTGGTCAACAGGTCGATAGGCCGTGTCTGAGGCCTGCATCTTTTATAGACTGATCTATGGCCTCTACACTGCTGCCCAGACCCAGAGGAAAATTGTAAAAATATTATTGTTGTTGTGATGGGTGAATTATGCTACGTGTCAGTAACCAGGACGCAAAAAGGAAACTGAACGGAATAATTTAACAGCATACTCGACGGAAGGTCTGGGAGTTATCTAACATGGTTCTTGACAAAGTATATAATACATGTAATTGTATTGGTACCTAGACGAATACATTATTGATCAAAAGACGGGAGCAGGTCGGAGGAGGTACACAGTCTAACAGTCACCATAATTATGATGGGTGACGATCGATGGTGACAGAATGCATAATGATCTATGACGCAAAAGTATGGCAACCGATTCCCTTCTCAAATAAGTTTCGTGCATTGGAAAAATTTGTCTGCTCCCGTATACTATTGCGGCAAGCGTATTATACAATGAATAATCAATTTCATGGGAAGTGCATCTCTTGTAAAATTTGTTTGAAAGGTATGCTATGGCGTTTATTTATGTCCCCGTAACTCGTAAGCAAGATTGGCAATTAGGAGTATTTCACATGTTTGTAACAAAGAATTGTATCTCTAATACATGCGAGTTTCCTCCAAAAGCGTGATATTGCGGCTCAAGTCGTGTAGCGTAATACCACGTTATAACATAGCTGTTTTGTTTGATGCCCTTGCTATGGGACATTGCACAAAATAGACCTCTTGGAATTCTTCAAAAAGAATAGGGTAGTGACCCCTGTGCCGTGTTTCCCCATAACCACATCACACATATGGTCACCCAAAGATGAAAAGTATTACCTTGTGCGGTCTGGAAACTACCGCAACTACTCCAACATTAAACTACCCTAAAGAAACAAACGGAGACGTTGAGGGGTATGGCGGGGGAGCATCCCTTGTCACCGTATACCGTCAGCTTCATATCGGCCAGACATTAAACTACCCCAACAAATCAACAAACTTACCTCGAAGTTCTCGGTGCTGCCGGGGGCGAAGAGTCCCCCGTCGCAGACGTTGAGGGGTATGGCGGGGGAGCATCCCTTGTGGCCGTACACCGTCAGCTTCACGTCGGCCGTGGTACCTGCGTCCTCCTTGCCGTTAGTCGTCACCGAGACCGCCCACTTACCGCCTGCAGAAAGGAAAGGGATAGAGTCTCAGACAGTGTTCATGGTCCTTATGTCTACAGGGAAGGGGATGGACAGGAAGAGGGTATGAAACATTGTTAATGTTTTTTTAATTGTCCGAAACATTAATATTATGTAAATTTATTCTCTTCTCTTTTTTTTTTTAAATAGTTGACAAAAAATAGCTGGGTTCCTGTAATATCTGACAAAAAACTAGAAAGGTATGTCATTTAATCTAAAGAACTACTGCTCATTATTTTCATGATTTCCAGACCCAGCTATAGTGTTGGAGATTTAGGGCTATATTCCACTTAATATGGTATTAGCTTGCGGTACTATGAAATGGTGCAAGCAAACTACCGCAAACCTGTTTGCGGTATCTGAAACGCCAACTCATTGCAGTTGCTAAAAAAGTACCGCAAATGCTACCTACTGCATAGTGGAATATAACTTTTTTAAATGATTTCCTTCGTACACACTCTGCATCTGTGGTTACAGCTGTATATAGGATTTCCTGTCCAACGGGTCACTTTAACTAACTTTCATAACCTTTTGAGAAATATCATGTTCAAAAAGTTTGTGGAAGAATGAGATATCTGAATATAATTGTCCTTGTCTTCGCACATTTTTAGAATTTTTAGATTCAGAAGAAACTCAATGTCTATTGATATATGCCGTTAGTGTCTATTCACTTCAGAAAGGGTGCGTCTCAAGTGCTTCAACCCAGATTAATTTGCTGATTGCAAGAGAGGATTATGGTTTCATCCATCACGTTCTGTTAGTACATGACATACACACACAATCAATATGTATCAAGGCCTGAAAGGGAATTACATTATTATCAGCCGTATCTTAAATTTAAACGCTAATGATTCTTATTCTCCGTCTGTGTACACTGTTAAAACAAGTGTTTAGAACCTAAACACTTTGCTAAACACTTCGGCGCATCCAGTTTTGGAACACTTTATTTCCCTAAACATGTTTAGAATTATTGGTGTTTAGGGTTAAGTGTTTAGAAATGGTTGATGTTTAGCTGTTTACCCATGAAGTGTTAAGGTCCTCAAAGTGTTTAGAATCAAAATGCTTATTCTTTTTTGATGTTTAGCTGTTAAGTGTTTAGAAATCTATGATGTTTAGGTGTTTATCTATGAAGCATTTAGGTCTTCAAGGTGTTTAGGGTTAGGTGTTAAGTTAAACAGTAATATACCATAATATGTACAGTGTTCTTTTATTCTTAAGGATGAAAACCATTTTAAATTTAACAATGATATACCGTAGTGTGTAAAAAAAAACCATAGATTTTACATGTAAAATACTGCTATAGTACTATGCCATACAGTTTACACCAGATGTAATGTTAACAGCATTTAAAGTTTTATTTTTCCTGTAAACATACTACAGGATCATTGAGCCAATAACCAAGTATGTCCTTCCTTCTTGGTTTAGCCTTGCATGGGTTGTTTGATTGTTGGAGGTAAAACCTTCAGGGTATAGCTAATAAAGTTCTTGAACTAAAAAGGTGTCTACATGTTAATCCTACTGAAAAGGTGTTTTAAAACGTTTTGTAAATGTTTTAGGGGTGTTCTGGTTGGTTGACCGTACCTAGAAAAGCAGGCCAATGAAGTGATTATCTTAATGACGCTACAAAAACTTTAAAATCTAACATTTTTAATCACAAAGTTCCATATTCTTAAGTGTATGACAAAACCATTTTACTAATCATGGCCAAAAATATTGACGGCATGTTGCAAACCACTAATAGTACAACTACTTCAAAGTAGTAATCTGATAACTTCAGTAGCCGAGATTTGAACCCGGGGCCCCTCACATATGAAGCCTATGCTCTACCACTGAGCTATGGAGGCCTGTAGGTAGACACAGCCCAGCTTTGCTACTTCACTGAATAAGTAGGGGTAAGAGAGTATTGAACTATTGTCTGTCTAATGTTGAACATCTGTATAATAGTAAAGATCCTACTCATTGGTGCTGACTCTGCCAGTGTGCACTGCATGCAGTCCAAGTTAGCTCAGTTGGTTAGGCTTCTACCTTGAATGTAGAGAATGTGGGTTCTAATCCCAAAGTGTCCATTTTTCTTTTCCATAGTATACAATTGATATTATGTGTTTTGATTCTAAACATGTACCATTGAAAACATGGTTAGAGGTTACAAGTGTTTAGCTTTTAAACACAACTGATGTTATGTGTTTAGATTTTACGCATAGTTAACCCAACACATGTTTAGAAGTTACAAGTGTTTAGGTTTTAAACAGATATGGTTTAATGTATTTAGATTATAAACATGTTTATACCCTAAACATATTTAAATTCTAAACACCATTTTAACAGTGTACATAGCTTATGCAAGCCAAATCTTGTTAGCTTTTTGACGTCGTGTTTTCGAGTTCAAAGTCAGTTTCGATGTCACGCCACATTACAAAATGCAACTAAAGCTAGATATGCTCAGGAATACTCCTTTAACAAAATGTGGTAAATAAAATTCATAAGCAATGAGCACCTGTATTGGCACTGTCAACGTGATAAACACCCAAACAAAACGATCACTCCATACTCCTAACATAACTGTAGATGAATATACAACTTAAGCAGATTTAGAAACACTTCACGTGTATTTATTTGTCACCTTAGTTGAATGGCAAGGACACTGGGAAAATGGGGGGGGGGGGGGGCAAAGATACGTATTTTCACGTAGATCATTTTTAAAAATGAAAGTTTTCAATGAGGATTTGATATTATTTTGTTATTTAGGGTTTAGAAATGTCCGTATCATTCAGTAGGGATATTGTGTCAGTTGTATAGGCTTGTTAGATAAACATTTCTTCTAAAATATGTTCTACGCAAATAAACATAAGGTTAATTTAATAACAATTTCCACAAACTCCTTCAATGAGCACTTACGGGTTTCCGTCTCTAAAATAAAAAACGAAAATATATTTTATCGTAACACGTGTAGTATATATTCAACTCATATTTACGAATCATTCGCTCTTTAATAATTGTGTTCTTCATCTATAATTTGGATACATGAGTTAATCATATGGGGCGTGGAACCAGAATGACTATGGACCATAAAAGGGAACAGAGGGCCTATATATTGTCATATAAAATTAAATTGATGAAAATGTAATTAGCTATAGTATTGGCCTATTTCTTTCTCTTGGATGCTTTCACAAAACATACCTTATGCACCAAGGTGCCAACTCTTTATTTCACCACCCAAGAACCACAGGGGCAACATACACGTCTCAACGGGAGATATAACGTGAATATGCTTCTCTAACATGACCTAAAACATTTTTAAAAGCACACAATTCCTCCCAAAAGAAATCCCTTTTGTAAATAGGGAGTATTTTGGTGCAGTTATACTCCCCATGAAACCTTTCGCAATACATTAGTGGCGGATTTTCTTATTTTATTCCTTTCTATAGCTCACTGGTGTTGAAACGTTTTACACTGCAGTGTGCACAGTTCATGTAATACCTACAAGATATTAATTATATCCTCTAGTAAGAACCAAACCCATGTTTACACTGGTAGTATACGATAAAAAGTTTGAAGACCGACCTTGAATAAAAACTAACTTCATCAAGTATAATAGAAACACTGCATTTATTCAAGTAGGTCCGCTGATTAAGAAAGGGCTGATTTTGTTCATGTGACTTTATTTTATAAAGATTCAAAGGGATCATATTATAAAACTATGAGTGCTTAAATATACTACCAGGACAAAATGTCATAAGGAAAATATGTTGGGAAATTCTCAGATATAGATTAGATATTCACAGAAACATATTATGACATTGCAATCAGCTTTTATTATAGGGCATAACACATTTTAACTTTTAAGTTTTTCAGTCCTTTCTTGGTCAGCAGACCTTTTTAAAGTAGATTTGCTACCCCACTAGTAGATTTGCCTGGACCAAAGAGTTGGGACATCGTTTCCTATGGAACTGGGCCTGTTGTGTTGGGTACAAGACGCCTATGGGAAAGTCCACTGCGCAAGCTCGTGAAAAAGGTGTATAGTCTTTGCGCTGATACTGGCAAGAGTGAGTTGTGCAGACTGCAGTCCAAGGCAAGCATGTGACGTTATTATAATGTTGCAGCAATGTTCTGTTTGCTTCTGTACTGGTTCTTGTTACGTTATTTTGATGGCTGCCAATAACGTTGCTGCAACGTACTGCTGTGATATGGTACTGTGACGTTATTGTAATGTTCTGATTACGTTCTTCAACCTAAACAGGATGTTCTTATGACGTTCTGTTTTGGTTTCGTCCTAACCTCACCAAAAAATAACAATGTAATAATGTTCTAATTTTGTGAGGTTTCAACCTCACCATCAATAACTTAATTGTTACATGCCAACTTAGTAAGTATAGACTGAGTAAAAAAAGTATGGTTGCAGAACGTTTCGGTTACGTCACAGCTTGGCTGGGAGTTGTTATAACTCTTATTGTAACAGCAGGAGGTTAGTTCTAAATCAATTCGCCTTGACCTAGTGGCCTTATGGAGTAACAGCTAGCGGTCACTGCGTGTGTGTGTGGGGTTGGCACCGTTATTGATTGTACCATTTTAATAGTATGACTCGGAATTACCTAGTAATAAAAGGCAGGATACGAGAATCTTATATGTATCATAGAGGGGCGGCCCTACCCTAAGATCTGAAGGGGCTACATGCAAAACTGATGGGGTTCCAATAGTTTTTTTGATCAAATTTCCTGTATTCTTAGTTTATTATATAAACTTTGAGAAGTTTCAAACACCTCGGAACCCCCCTGGGTATGCCACTGTCGCATACTTTGAAATCATATATGTATACATGACGTCTTTCTCTTTTTTTGTAGTGTATATATATCCAGTGACCCTCACAGTAACTTGTTTCCTACTGAGGAGGTTGCTGTTTCTTTTGACATAGATAATAGATTATATTGATCTGAGTCAAACAATTGCTCATTACAAGCATTACAAGCAATAAATCGGTGACATAAAATTGTTTTAATGGACTAATAGTGTTCTGCACTTGGATCAACCCTGAACAGCATCTAAATTTTCATAGTTGAGCTGTTTTTGTCCATGAAAACATGTCCACATTATTAAAGATTAAACCGTTCATAGTGTTCTTTCAGCACACTATTGTTATGCTATTTTTGGCAGTCATAGACTCATTTAAGTGTTTCCATTACAGTGTTATAGGTATGCTATACAATATAACAGTAAACCATTGGCCCAGAGTCAGATCCATAGGTATAGCTGAAGCAAAGGCCAATATCAATAAGTGCATGCTACAAACCTATTACTCTGCCCTCTGTGGTGTATAATAACCCATAAGTTGCCCACAGTGATTGGGGAATGATTGCCCTGCTGATTAGTACCACAGCTAATGTGGTAAAACCTCTCAACTGGAACCCCCTCAATATTTATTGGACCCCCTTTTGATTACTTGGAACCTCCCTCAGATTTGCTTGAAACCCCTTCAAATTAACATGGTATTCAGATTCACTTGGATTTTCCCAGAACATCTTTAGATTCTAGGGCTAGCTTCAGCCCTTCTGATCTCATTCCGAAATATCCGATTTAAGTATCTATTCAGAATGCCTTAGATTAGAATACCCCTCAAACACACTCCGAATCATTTCCATAACCATCTTTTTTGGATTGCTTGTTTGTGTCATTGTACTTGCCATACTGCAAATTGCGTCCGCATTCATTTTTGTATACATGTCGTTTCGATGAATCTAGTTAGATATCCTTTGGCTAACTTTAAGATTTACCGAATAAATTTGTTCAACTGCCCTGAATAAGCCTGCATCAATTTGTATAGCCGTCCAAGTCTTGGCCCTTTGCATGCAGATGCTGGATACTATTACGAACACACTGTTCCTGGTCAAAGATATAGTCCATGAATATTTCAGTAAATACTGGCAGTACCGTGGACATGGGGAGTGTGTATTTCAGACACGGGATCCACCAAGCATGTCCCCTCCCGCCGACCATGCCTCCAGTCGGTTGTCGACAATTAATATTTGATATGTTTTGGGAGGTATGGTCCATAGCCATAATAACGATCCAAGTGGGCAATAGCTAGGCCAAAAAGGTGTAGAAAGAGCATTGCTGATATAAAGAGCAACATTCACAGTTCATAAAGGAATAGAAAAAAGTCTCAGTTATTTCCTTTCAAGCAATATTGATATATAATAACCTTAGCAAATTACGACTACAGTCTGATTACATTTCATCATTAAAACAACATGATGTAATTATGTTGATCATAAGATGTAGTCAGAGTATATATATATATATATATATATATATATATATATATATTGCTGAATCATTCATAAGTTAATTATTGAGCAAGTTTTTGTGGAATAATCACTTCTGTCGCCAGACTTAAAACCACTCGTTAGGATTAACAGATAATCGTTCTTTGCTTGCAGTACTGTAGTCTGAGGCTTTATACCGTTGCCACAACATTTTTGCAATATACTGTAAAAGTACACGAGCCACCTCTGAGAAGCTCAACTTTACATATATGCTAATCAAATTAGGGTAACTTCCTGACGACCCCCCCCCCCCCCCCTTTTTTTCCATGGCAGTGACATAACAGTCTAGAGGTCTGTAGGCTGGCGGTCGGTGGCACCACCTACAATAGTCTGTCGCATCAGACCCACTGTTTCGCAAAATGAGTCTGTACACCAGCAACCACTTTAGGTGGGAATTCCCACCTAAATCCCAGCATGCTTTGCAGCCACTGGTTTACGGCAGGGAGGACCATAAACAAGTCAGCAGGCCAAGAACCATCAAAGGGGTTCCCCATATCATTTATAGAGGGCCAATCAAAGAATTTCTTACAAATTTTAAGTGACCAATAAAAGCCATGGACTGTTGTGGGTGAACAGACCTATTATGTAAGAGTTAAATAGGTCAGTGACGGACTATATTTGCGCTGGCTCTCGGCGGGTGGTAACACTTGTTCCCGACGTATTTACCTTGTGTCAGCAAACCAGCGGATCAATGGACGTGTCCCATATGCTGTGACATGGTTTCCCAGTCTCCCAGTAAACACATAGATTTCAATGACCTTTGAGGTGGTCAGGGTAATTCATTAATCCACTGATTATCGCCCAATATATTAGAACCTGGTCAAGAGAATACAAGTTTGTAAATTTTTGCCTAATTTGTAAACTTTGAGATCTGTCGGTAGACTTTTAATTTTGGAAACAACTTCACAATTCATGGCATAGTTATGGATGTACTGGCTACTTGTCAAATAGGTTGAAATTGTGGTTGTTCTGCTGCTTCAACTAGAATTCTATAATGACGAACAGCAGGATAAGAAATATAGCCACGTTTCGCTGTAGCCTATGATGATCGAGAAACAGTGGACAGTGGGATTGAAATACCCCATTAAAAATATGTGGAAACTTCTATGACAATGCCCAGCAAACAGGACACGTGTATTCCTCAGTTTGTCACGTGTTTAACCAGTGTAGTACTGGTGTTGTTGGGTTCTCAGAGTAATATTAGCCATATAACAAGTTTTACTCCATGTTTTCACATGGTAAAGCACCTGTGTAATCTTCTTTTTCATAACTCTTTTTATGCATCTCACATGGTCAATTTCATTATTCTACATCTAATTACATTTTAACTTGACAGTTTTATCATTTCTACATTAAGTGTCATTCTGGTGACATTCTGGTGTAGTGATAATCCCTATGTAAACCATGTAAATAACACCAGTTTTAAAACGTGTTATTCATATGTTATTCTGGTGTTGTGTAAAAGCCTGTGAATTATCTGAGAAAACCCATTACCTGTGACACCAGTTTCAGACATGTATAAAATCAGTGAAAAACATGTTTCTTACTCAGGTCCTACCTGAGCTTTATCTTAGTTAAAATGGGCAAATCTACTTGATAACCCTGAGAAAAGCCTGAGTTTCTGTCGGTTTTATTCATGTGAAACTCGTGCTAAACTGGTGATATAGAATTATTTCCAATAACAAACCTCAAGTTCATTATACCAAATAAGAAATGAAATCATAATGCAACATTTAGATATCTAAATGTTCATTTCCAAGAAATATCAATGCTCTGAAAAATATAAATGTAACTGCCTTACCCCTATGAGTATCGAAATCCTCAATAGCTCAGTGGTAGAGCACTGGAAATGTATGTGAGAGGTCCCCACATCTTTTTTTTTAGCCAGGAGAGAACAAAACACGAGATTTCCATGTGAAATCTCGTGTCAAAAACTCGTGTTAGAAACTCGTGGGGAACACCAGAAATGAGGTCCACAGAATCCCGAGTTATACTCGGGTTTAAATCACGTGTTTCACTCCCCTGGAGCTCCTCCCTCAAACGTGCACAACACGTGTCTTTGTTACCTGGGTGGTCATTCAATGCTGGGTGAATGAATGTTGGGTTGCATGTTCCCCTTGTTCTACCTCACAGTCCCCGTTCCCCAATATAATTCTATTCTCACTCCTGCAGTTGGTATTACCCCCATTCCCTTATATAAACCTAACCCCCTTCTCCATTTTCCCCATGTAACAATAGCCCTCAACCCCGTCACGGAAGTTACGGTTGAAGGGTTTCTCCAGGGTTAGTCGTTCCGCCTAAATGTAGTCAGGAGTCCCGTGCTACACCTTACACTACACCTATTTTCTTTTCCTTCGTACGAGGCCATACGCCCTGATACTAGTGTCATATAGGGCCTACTGTTATATGGGAGCCAAAACCCACCCAAAGGAGCATCACTGAAATAACCAAAGAAGACAATTTCTTTGACGCTAGACCAGTTTTTATCCCGTTTAAACGGGGGCTTCAGAAAGTTGACATCCAATGCCATATCCAGCGAGTTTCCAAAGGAACCCCCTGAAATTTTGGAAGAGTTTTGGTCGAAATTGTCGAAGTTGTTTCCAAAATCGTCGGTTAAAAACTCCTCAGGTTGTTTCAATATGCTCTCTCATGCTTTTTTTCGCCCTAACATACACTATTCCCTAGTATGAAACAGATCCCACCACTGCAGCTGGCATTATCCAATAACCCCATCCCAGTTTACACCACCAAAAACGTTTACCATGAAATATTCTCAAAATTGCTTCCATGCTTATTCCCTGGAGAGAGTTGCATTATACAAATTTAACCAAAGTAATTTGGTTTAATGTAACCTTTTATTTTGGACCTTTCCCATAGGAACCAATGTTAAAGCCTGCCAGCCCAGCCTATAATATGCAACCCTATTATGCCCTGAAAGGTGGGTGTGACGTTGCTTGGGTTGACTCAGTGTGAACAAAAAAAAATATTTTCAAGGCCTCAAAATTAATGATTGAGTTCAGGGGATAGATCCATAATCTAACACCTAGAATGCTTTGAAAAAAATACTAAATCTATTTTGCCCTGAAATACAGCATTTTGATCTGCTGTCAAACTAGCAAATCAGTCAATTGGCAAACTATTAAGAAACTGTAGGTCCTGGGGATATAGAAAAACATAATTGTTGTACATTTAAGATACCCAACTTATGCAGGCTGGGATGTCCAATATGATGTATTTTGTTCAACCCTTGTCTAACCCTGAGGCATACGCAATGTGGAATGGGCTTATTCCCTATAATATAAACCTGACCTCCCCACCCCTTCTCCATCTCTCCCCCTCAGCCCCTTCACGGAAGTCACGGTTGAGTGGTTCCTCCAGGGTTGGTAACCAGGGAGTCGTTAACGCTGTATGCTTCCCGGAAACAGGGGATCAATGTTTTATGTGACGGGGAGATTCGGCTGGGTGCCGGCGGGGGTGAATTATTAAGGCCGGCACACACCCCACTCCGCCGATCACCAGCGGATTAACCGGTACTATGGGAAACCACCTGTTCACCTGGTTATTAGAGCTTGATATGGATCAATGATTGTATTTGGACTAAGTAATTTGATCTTTATCGCTCTGTATAGTACTTTCTGCTTTTATGATCATTAGTTTTCAAATTGACACTGACCTCTTCTGACTTTGCAATCAACCAGTTCTCACTCATTACAGCATCATCAGAGGAATGTCATTCACATATTGAGTGACATGTCTTAAAAATTATAGCCACCCAGCCAAGCTGCGACGTAACAGAAATGTTCTGCAACCATACTTTTTTAGTCAGTCTGTTACTTATTAAGATGGCACGTAACAATTACGTTATTGATGGTGAGGTTGAAACCTCACCAAATCAGAACGTTATTACAGCGTTATTTTTTGGTGAGGTTAGGACGAAACCAAAACAGAACATTATAAGAATGTCCTGATTAGGTTGAAGAACGTAACCAGAACGTTATAATGACGTCGCAGTGCCACTTCACAACAGTACGTTGCAGCAACGTTATTGGAAGCCATCAAAATAACGTAACAAGAACCAGTACAAAACCAGTACAGAACCAAACTGGGTGTGGTATTGTCTGTGAGAAGGTTACAATTTGAAAGGGTGCAACTCTACAATAAACACGCCAAATTTGTGATTTGACCAATAATGTTGCCGGATCATTATCTGATGTTCCATCACATGTCCCAAGCCACGACTTAGCTATGGGTCTGCTGACCAAGAAAGGACTGAAAAACTTAAAACTTAAAATGTGTTATGCCCTATAATAAAAGCTGATTGCAATGTCATAATATGTTTCTGTGAATGTCTAATCTATATCTGAGAATTTTCAAACATATTTTTGTACTATTGGTGTATTTAAGTGCTCATAGTCTTAAAATCAGATCCCTTTGATTATTGATAAAATAAAGTCACATGAACAAAATCGGCCCTTTCTTAACCAGTGGACCTTTAGGTGATTCGCCATGGGGTAGGGTGGAACTGGAGCCTACAGTCTGCACAGCATACACCTCTCAGGCCGGCTGCTGGAGGCACAGTTCCCGACCTCTGACTGAATTAATGATACCTCCCTGCAGGGGGTGGAGGAGCGGAAGAGGAACTCGACCAAGGCGGACTAAAGTCAAATTGTCGGAATTGATTGTTACATAAAGGCCTGGCTGAAGTGAGATTTGTAACAATTTAGGCTATTGTCATTTTGAAAAGGGACTATTAAATTGTTTGAATTGGTAGCTACATGAAGGCCTTGCCTAAACCAAGATTTGTAACAGTTTAGGCTATTATCATTTTGAAAAGGGACTGTTAAATTGTTGGAGTTCATAGCTACAAAAAGGCCTTGCCTAAAGCAAGATTTGTAACAGTTTAGGCTACTATCAATTTTAAAAGATTGTTAAGTTGTTGGAGTTGATAGCTACATGAAGGCCTGGCTGAAGTGAGATCTGTAACAGTTTAGGCCGTTCTCAATCGAAGAGGAAGAGTAAAATGGTTGGAATTGATTGGTACATAAAGGCCCGGGCTTAAGCGAGATCGTAACAGTTTAGGCTATTATCATTTTGAAAAGGGACTGTTAAGTTGTTGGCAGTTTCCTGCTTCCATCCTACATGGTTATAATTCATCCAAGTAACATGTGAGATCATGCCATAAAATTGGATATCTGCCATCACGATATTTATAGCAATCATCACCTCATAAATCAATGGCTGACTGAAGTGAGAATTGTAACAGTTAAATCCATATTCATTTAAATGGGGACAGTTGAACTGGTGATCCAATGATAAGAATTCTCTTGCTTCTTCCCTATATATAGTTATAATTCATGCATCTAATACGTGAGATTATGCCCATAAATTTGGATGTGTGCCACCACAATGTTTATACCAATCTTCACCTCATAAAGCAGTGGGTGGCTTGGGTGAGAATTGTAACAGTCTGATCCATATACATCTTTAAAATGACAGTAAAATTTGTGAACTAATAGATAAGTAGTCTCTTGCTTCCTTCATGCATGGTTATTATTCATGTGAGTGTTTGTCCATACAACTGGATCTCTGCCATCACGATATCCATGATAATCTTCATAACAGGTCTGTTTCCTGTTCTGTATCCGTATGAGTATGATATGCACGTATACATAATCCGCTAATGTTTCGTGGCAGCTCAATAATTCATTAATCATGAGTTTGCCAATCAATCATCAAAATATCATTACTATTAAAAGTGCGTATCTGACCTGTTGCTCCTAAAGAATGATCTATTTATGTTGCCAACAATGAGGAATGAACGTGGTTATTTGCCTATATCTGTCCTATCTAAAATTGATAACATCATTTGTCACATGAAGAGAATATCATTTTGGGGGCAGGAAGGTCACAGTACGTTAATATTGCAGGCTGTTTAATATCAGAGGTTTAATACACTTTATTAGAGAGTTTGCGTACATGATCTTCCTACAATGAAGCAATTATTGGCGTTATCTACTCTTCGTCGATGTATACAATTATGTAAAATGTTACTTCTAGATCTGTTGCCTGTTCTATTCATATAGATAGTTTGTGTAAACAATGATTTTCAGTTTCTTTTGCCTTTCGGTGAGATGAAATTGCACATTCAAATCTGATTGACCAAGTAATGGTTTACTTCTCATATACTACTACATGCTCCCATCCAATGATCCAAGACAAATAATACACTCTTTCTAGGCTCACATCATAATTAATTCATGAGCCAACTCCTGCTATTTTGACAGCAGGTGTCGTCCTAGTGCCTGTCGCCATAGATACGGCCGGCTTGGCGTGTTTTGACCCCCTCACCTCCTCCTCCTCCCATGAACCTAGTACTAACACGGGTCGGCGCCCATCGACTCACGGCTCCTAAATGAAGGAGTCCCGCCTGAATATGAGTGTGAGTGAATCATTTAGGAGCTGAGAACGGGGTGGATCGATCATCCTAGAACTAGACAAGGATCTACTTAATCGCGTGAGACTCTACGAGGGGCGGAGATTCCTGATACATCTGGTCACGTGATAGCTTCACATCCGGGCCACACAGAATGTCTACAGTTGGCTTTATTAATATTATGCGAGGTTTCCAAGTTGTAGGGTAATTTATACGAATTTGATGCAGGTTTTGAAGGAATGGTTTATCTCCTAATCCTTCCGCTAGCCCCTAATCAACAATTAACTCTCACCATGACGTAGAAAGGGGAATATGCTCTTAAGAAAACAATTATGACATTGCTTGTATAAATCGGTAAAAGGGCTCCAGTGGCCCATTGCAAAACAAACGATAGTTATACAACAACTTTATGATCATAATTAATGGAAAGCCCCTTGCGTAGTGCCATTCTCTGTCAGTATAAATCACCATTTTCATATACTACTATCAACATGATCACGGGCCAAATTGGTCATTTTTGAATTGTCTCGGAATTGTTTACGGGAATAGTGTTTCCGCCTTTTCGCCTGTCCCATGATTGAAAAGAGATAGTTTTCGTCGGATTATAGTAATGATAAAAGTATAATAGGTACATTTAGAGATGGATGTTCGCCCAATGTGGCTTGTGTATGGGTCAATGACACATGCCCATACATAGGCTCTGCTGGGGGGGGGGGGACGTTCCTTGGGTGGAACTCCTGATTAGAATTTCCATAATTTTAAGGGAGGGGGGGGGTTCAGCAAGGCGAACTTTTCAACTTTTTCTTTAAATTTTGTTGAATTTTTTAAGGAACAATCTCTGTGGGGGGATGGCCAACCCCCTGTGTACGGGCCCGGACCACCAGTTACTAGGTATGTTCATATGACACCTGGTTCTATTATAGTAACCAGGGACTCGTTTATGTTTAATCGAGGACATGTGCGATCCGATTGGCGTTTTTGACAAATCAAACTACTGTGATAGACACTTTTTAATAGTGTGGCGCCCTACTACATTTAGTTTTAGCCTAGGCCCGAACCAATATTTTGGGATATGGCTTTCAATTA
This sequence comes from Lepidonotus clava, assembly GCA_936440205.1. NCBI lineage: Eukaryota > Metazoa > Annelida > Polychaeta > Phyllodocida > Polynoidae > Lepidonotus > Lepidonotus clava. The sequence goes on along the minus strand of OW387134.1, from coordinate 64,742,682 downwards.
GCCGAGGCTCAAACAAAAGGTCTTGTGAACAAAGGGTCTATTGGATGGTTCACCGCGCAGACTCGAGAAAAGGGTGTATATATACACATTTTTTCAATAGTGCGGCGCCCAACTAGCGGATAGACTGAATCCAAGCGATTGGGAAACCGATTCCAATGGACCTAAACCTTTACGGTTGGGAACAAGGCGTCTATTTGAGAGATTTGATCGGTCCCTACGGTTGGGACTATGAAAGGTTCACTGCGCAGACTCCAGAAAAGGGTGTATATCTACTCACGTGTGCGGGCGGCCTGTTTCTTGTCGCCCCAGGCAGCGATGGGTTTTCGGGGGACGCGGGTAGGTAGAGGTACGAACCGCTCCCCCTCCTCAGCCACGATGAAACAGTCGGGGCCCTTAATGATGTCCGTCAGACTCTTTTTGACCTGAAAGCGGCGAGTAAGTAGATCAATATCAACCATTTTCACATGTCTTTGAATTGTAATAGAGCTGCCATAGAAATTGGCTAAAGAAAAAGATGCCATTTAGCATAACGGTTGCGTTAAAATTAAATGAAGATTTATCCCTAATTGCAATTGATGTTAATGTTCTCATCAGAACAAACAGTTCTGTTCTAATACCCAATACTACCATTGTTTTGATTTTCATAATGTGCAATTGACTATAAAGGTGATGCTGTACCAACGTTGATGCAATATAAATGCATGAGACGAACTACAGGTCCAATTGTACCGAAGAATGTATACAAAATTTATAAATATATACAAATCAGAGGTGGATACAGGATTTTCGAAATGGGGGTCAGCATAAAGGCTAAGTACTAAAACGGCTTGCATTTGCGCATACATGCGCAGCATTTTCCCCTCTTTGTAGCTTAGAGGTCCACCAAAAGGGGGGAGGGGTCAGGACCCTCTGGAACCCTCTCCCCCCTCCTGGATCCACCCCTGCAAATGTATACAAAAAGGACTCACCAGCTCGCCTGTCTCCTTGAAGACCTTGCTGATCTGACAGCCGAACGACTCGCTCACATCACCCATGAACTCCTCGTAGCACTGGTCCATCTTTCGGTTCAGGAGGAACACCAGCCTGAAGTTGGGCTGGCCGTTGCGGATGAGGGTGAGTTTCTTGGGGCGGTTGTTGCCCCCGGTCATCCCCGGGTCGGAGTGGCGGCTGCCCACCTTGGGGCGCTTCGAGCGGCTGGCGTCCTCTTCGGACACGTAGGACACGCGGGGTGGGGGGAGCTTACCGCCGCTGTTCCACACTTTACGGCTAATGTTGGCTCCTTTCCCCTGAAGCGAGATGTTGGTTTATATTGATTAGGTATCAGATAATATAGACAGGGACAGGGCATAAATAACTTTGTACAATGCGTTTGAAGAGGCTAGTCAGCTGGGGAGAGGGGGCAGCTTGCCGCCGCTGTTCCACACTTTACGGTTAATGTTGGCGCCTTTCCCCTGGAGCGAGATGTTGATTAGAACTGATCATGTATGACAGAACATAGATCATATCAACAGTGTATTAATTTACATTGTACAATGCGTTTGAAGAGGCTAGTCAGCTGGGGAGAGGGGGCAGCTTACCACCGCTATTCCATACTTTACGGTTATGGGTCCCACCTTTCCCCTGGAGCGAGATGTTTGAATTGAGTGTGATAGGATATAGATTTGGATTAATTAGGAATATATTACAGGACTTATAGATTACATTGAAAAGGCATGAATAAAGATGTGTATAAAGGTTGAACAGCTGTAAAAGAACATAATTCATATATAACCTGTTTTGAAATATTTGTTAGAGTTTATAATTAAAAGAACAAAAAGTGAGAAGTGAAAAAGTTTCGCCCATTCATTAGTATGGTCTTTCCCCATCTACCACCACAAGGACCCCTTTCCTTTAACACACACCTCCTATCACCAGTAGTATTACTAATGCCCTATCACGAGCGACAATGATAAATTCTGTATCAATTCATCAACTCGGTACGAACTGTTTCGTTATACTACTATCAAAATGGTCTCGCGCACTCTTTAGAAGACTTGTTCCGGTCCAAAACAATCTATTTCCGGTAATTCTAAAAGATACCTTATTATCGCGTGTGTCACTTTGGCTTTTGGAAAGTAGATACGCGATTCCCTATTGTTGGTTTCACCATTGAATGGACTATCAAATGCCATTCTCAACCAATGAGGTGTAAATAACCTTTTCCATATACTACTAAGAGGATGATCCCAGTTACATTTCTCCAATAAGGGTTGATACTAGAAATAAAATAAACAACAAAATTGGCGGAACATGCATAGGTGGTATTAAGACACGCCCCGGAGATGACATTTTGTGTGATTTTTGTGGAAGTTCTCGGGATTAGTTTGTTCATTAAGCCAGTTTACCAGAGATGCCACTCCCCAAACATTAAAAATACGGAACCATAATTTCCGTATTTTCATACGGAAACAACTAAGGTAGTCTGTCATTCTGTATCAAAGGTCTGATACTGAAATAACCTATAATTATATGTACATGTAATATAGTACATATTTAATTTTTGTTACCTGAAATTTTATACATGAGTGTTTTCATTCTAAAATTTTGGCACTTCTTATCACTTGTTTTCAAAGCAAAAAAATACGGAAATCCGTATCTATACGGAAAAGTGGCATCTCTGGTTTACAAAGAATAAAAACACGTGTTAATGTGGAAGAAGTGGCCCCCATCAGGTTACCTAAGGTCATCATACTTGGCACATTATATTGCTTAGAATCAATGTACTTAAGCAGTCACTGTACTTGGCAACCTAAAATGTCATCATACTTGTCCGTTCACTGTACTTGGCTAGGTATGTGTTATTCTACTTAGTTAGAAGTCATCATATTTGCTAAGCTACCGACTGTGGCTACTGTAAATGACCTCGACACGATCTTATATGGATGTGCCAAAACAGGGTTTATAACATTTGTATATTATTATTATCATAATTGTCATTATTATTCGATATTGTGTGTCCCACTCGCGTTGCCACTGTGAATACAATTCTGTCATCATGCCTGTTCCAACATCGAAGATCATTATTATAATACAATATATTATATTTAATGTGGTTTAATGATTAAAAAAGAAAAAAAAAACACTAGCTGTGTTGTCAGGGAGCCCTCACCTTGGGCCTGGAGGAGCAGACGTAGTTCCCCGCGGGCACGATGCCGTCGATGTCCCTGATCCGGTGGCGACCCATGGGGGTGGTAATAGACCTCACCCGCAGGTTGAGGGTTTCGGACAGGAAGTTCTGCAGCGACTCGTAGTTGTCCTTCTTCTTGATGGCCATCACCTTACACTTCTGGCCGTCCTCACTGAAGAAGGAGGCGCGCACCTGGAAAACACGTGCAGTGAGGAATCAGTGATATATATATATATAATATATATTTATATTTATATTTATATATATATATTTAAATAATTTATTACATAATATACATCAAGGTTGCCCCTGGTTTTCAGTAATATTACAAGAAGTGTAGGTTGGTTGGTCGGTTATTGGGGTTTTACACCGTATCGACATCTATGGTCATATCACAGTGAGAACAAGGTATTGACAATTCTGTCTGTTTGATGATCGCATCTATGAAATGATCATATCTATGAGAAGGTAGAGACGGTACCCCTACACTTTTACCAATGCCGGTGTTCTTTAATGTGCAGGGTCCCATAGACAGGACCCTACACACAACAGCCAGTGGTCTACTAGAGACCTTTGATAACCCAATTGTTGCCACTGGGGAGATACACAGAGGGGTGTAGCAGCCACCTTGGCCCAGCCGGGAATCAAACCCGGCTCTCCCGCATGCCAAGCGAACGCTCTGACCACTTCACCAACCCGTGCCCCACAAGACGTGTATGAAAATGACTTTACACTGGGAAATGATAATAATGATAATAAACATGGGTGTCAGATTAAATCATTGATGAAAGGTTAAACAGGATTACATTTATAGAACAATTAATAACTGATTATACAAGAGAAGTCTAGCTAAGGAGGTCAATATACACCAGAAGCATTTCCCTTATGTGTTCCATTAGCTCACTTGTACTTATTGAGTTTTGTACATCAAGAGCTAATTTATCCCAATTTATTAACATAGTATGACGATGACTGTTGGAGTTGATTGTCCTCTCAGCAATGTTTCAGCTGTATCGTGACCAACTTATGGTTTTTGACGTCGTACAATGTGAAGGGGTGTAGTTGGCACAGCCCAAGCTCGAACCTGGTGCGGCCGAGTGGGAGGCAAGAACGTAACCCACTACACCATCCCACCCCCCTTATTTATATATTATATTAGCAGTTTACTTTGTGGCAGCCTTGGCATACACTAGTTTCGATGGCTCTAAGAGTAAATCACTTGCATAATGTACAAAAATAACCACATGAAAGAAAATTTACATGAAGTTATTTCCCCTTTTCATATATGTAAGTATCTCATTCCTGAACAGGATTCTCTTGAGCACGCAAGACCAAGGGTGGATCAAGGTGGAAGGGGTGGGGTTGGTGGTGGGGGTCCAGGTGGCCCTTTTTCGTGGAGACGTAAGCTTTACTTTGAGAAACAAATGCCACATGTGTCAACGCGAATGCGGGGTGTTTTAGTACTTAGCCTATAAATACGACCCCCTCCCCCCGTATCCAAATACTCTGTCCACCCCTGTGAGATGTATTTCATTGAAGAAAGAAGCGTGCACCAGCAGGGTACGTACAGTGGGGAACAAAAGGAAGCCTGTATTCAACTAGGTGATCTTGACCACTAGGAATTTGCTAATCTAAAGTTCTCGTCAGAAACCCCAGGATGTTACATACTATTGGAAAGATATTTAGAAAATACTTTCTTATAATCTATAATAATATGTCTACAATTAGCGCCTATTCCTTCTCGAGGGTTTCAAAATCAAGAGCGAATTCGGATTGTAGAATGGGAATAGCCTCTGGTTTATAAAATCTTTTTGATAACCACAGCGCATGACATATAGTCCAGGAGCCAAATCTGAAAATCCTGATTTACCCTCCGCGGTGAGCCCCCTGGATTTTCTTGATTTTTTTCATCTTATAGCATCCTAGGGACCATGAATCAAGACGGTTCCGAAGAATTTAGGTATGCGAACACTGTCTAATTACGCGATTTGTGCTTAATTAGCAAAAAATGAAAAACGCGTTATTTCTAAATTTCTCTGGAACTATGTAAGATATGATAACATGCTATATGTCATCTGAAAGGTAATTTTTTTCCTGATTTTTTGATATATTGTTTGCTATTGTCATTAATCATGGCAATGAGTTATTAAAGAAAAACTGTTGTTTCAGTAAAAATCATTAGAACTGAAGGATCCAACGTCAAACTCTGGAATTAATAAACCAAGTCCTAGGTATACTTAAAGGGGATCTTTAGGCAGTTTTTAAAGAAGGTTGCATCTGATTTCATTGGAAATATAATGTAGAAGTCGTTTTTTGCTGATTAAATTCTAACCGACTATAGGCTCACTTTGCACTTATATTTCAAAAGGAGAGATGATATCATGAAAATAACACAATATATCCTAGAGAGATGGGAAAATGATTATCACTGTCTCCCTAAGCTGGTATTTCAATGCTTTCTGAGCCATTTAGTCCATTGTATACAACATTGGAGCTGTAAAATAAGTAAACATTAGCAAGAAATATGTGTCCATGTAATTTGCAGACAAGCTCATCTTTGTTGTCTGATCAAACTAGTATAGTCATTGATTTATTTACTCAATATGGTATGGATGGCTCCTTATATTGTCAAAGATTCATACATTGACAATATGCAGGAAACAATATGCAGCAAACTTCTATTTACATACCCCTGTACCCACTGATCTTTAAAAAGCATGTTCCTATAGGGAGAGTGGGAGTTGTAGGCTGTAGTACTCTTTTAAATCCCCCCATTGCTGGCCCCAATATCTATATTTACCTCACCATTTTTTGATATATTGTTTGCTATTGTCATTAATCATGGCAATGAGTTATTAAAGAAAAACTGTTGTTTCAGTCAAAATCATTAGAACTGAAGGATCCAACTTCAAACTCTGGAATTGATAAACCAAGTCCTAGGTATACTTAAAGGGGATCTTTAGGCAGTTTTTAAAGAAGGTTGCATCTGATTTCATTGGAAATATAATGTAGAAGTCATTTTTTGCTGATTAAATTCTAACCGACTATAGACTTATTTTGCACTTATATTTCAAAAGGAGAGATGATATCATGAAAATAACACAATATATCCTAGATTATTACTATCTCCCTAGGCTAGTATTTCAGTACTTTCACAGCCATTTGGGCATATGTATATAATATGGTAGCTGTTTGGAGAGCATTTTGGATTACAGTGAAAGATGTGTCACAATAAAACTATGGTTTGAGAAAGATTTCTTTCCTCAGCATAATACCATGGTAATGTTTCAGTTTGATTACAAACCATCTTATTAGGGCCCTTGCATTAAGTTTGTATGCATCAAGGGGGGGGAGGGAGGTATGAAATCTTTGAAAATGTGTGTACTTTCTAGTACAAATCCAATGCATATTTATGACCAAAGGGGGTGGGGATCTGAGATTTTTGAAAATGTGTGTACTTATTATATGGAAGGCCCCTTATAGTTCCCTCTTCTTCTTGTTTACATAAAGAAAAGAATAGCTTGTAGCAGACTCATCCATTACCTGACCCCAATCCAGATTTCTGAGGGTATACTACTTTAAAGAAGAGATGAATCCCAAAAAGTATGCTGTCATATATCAAAGGTTCTGAATTTAGAAAAGAGTCCTTGTATCAATATGCCAACTGCAAAAAGACCAAGTATGCTATTTCTTAAACTTGTAAACATGATAGGTGTGCTACCTCTGCCAAATTGTTGGTTTTAATGAATTACTAGATTGCACTCTTGGATTCTAGACCCATGTGCTTATACGAATGAGTAACTTAGCTTGACCATACACAACATGGATATCTTATATTTTGTTCTATATATTGGTTACTGGTATTAGTAATTTGATATTAAATTATGATCATGGTCACAGTTCATTTCTAAGAGCCAAACTTCCAATCCTCCCAAATTACCAATACAAGTTATGACCAGCCTTTGGTCATGCTTCACTGAGATTCATCCTATCAACTAACAGGATTTTGCCAAATATCCAATTTTACTAGGAAGTGTACCAGAGGAGCTGAGACCTCTGTGTGTGTACATACATATCAATATCATTGGCAAGACCTCAAACAAATATCAAAACCTGAAACAATACAGAAGTTCCTGATATATCTTTCTATTTCAAAATTACAAATTTTTGGTATAGCCATTACTGGTTTCCCAATACTATCTAGTAGCATTACCACATTGAGCAGCATCTGCACAGTACCCTTGCTGTGGGACCATAACCAAGGCAGTATGGTATTAGGAGAATGTACAACTACAAGAGCAACAAATTGCTGTGATTCTGGTTGTAACCTCAAACTTTCGTTTATATAAACCTCAGAAACAACATTATTCCCTTATCAAAATATAACTGACCATTTTCATTTCTCAACTGCTATGAACAAGGATCCAATTTCCCTAACCAACAGCAAGAGACAGCTTATAGTTAGATACAAAGGGAAAGATCAATATGGTAAATACTCAGAGACCCAAAACTAAGGGAGTCATTATTCAAATATATGAATAATCCTCTAGTCTATGATCAGTTCTTATAATACAACACTGAATACTTAGTCTATAATACAAAAGGGTATAAAGCTAAGTGAGCAATGAACCCATACAGCCTGGAACTGTAAACCGTCTAGTAGCAAAAGGGCAACAAAGTTTAATTTGGCAGATTGGTGGTAGGATGTTTAACAAAAGTACAGCAGGTGGTCAGCAATCCCACAATTTATGGCACACTATATATAGGCCTGCAGTGTGTTGCACCTTATCCCCCAGTTCAGGTCGCTCAGGGGAAAAGCTAGACCTCCCCGCCACTGATAAGGTTCTGAAGATCCACTACCTTCATTTTACTGCTGGAAGGCAACATTCTCTAAACAGTCAACTTTATCATTTTATCTAACCAGCTGCAGTGATGAACCCCATGCTCCTTGTGGAATTATGTGATAAAATTGAATAATAAGACAGTCATAAGTAGCCAAAATTTAAGCCTGCCCCTCTCTCTGAGGGAACCTTTATTAGGTTGTAAGGACAGTGTCTTACCAATGGGTTAACTCACAACAGGGAGATAAGAACCCTAGTTTGCCATCTTTATCATTCCTCTGTCTCTCCAGGCCTCAGGCCTGTTGCCAGGGTGAGGTAAATATAGATATTGGGGCCAGCAATGGGGGGATTTAAAAGAGTACTACAGCCTACAACTCCCACTCTCCCTATAGGAACATGCTTTTTAAAGATCAGTGGGTACAGGGGTATGTAAATAGAAGTTTGCTGCATATTGTTTCCTGCATATTGTCAATGTATGAATCTTTGACAATATAAGGAGCCATCCATACCCTATTGAGTAAATAAATCAATGACTATACTAGTTTGATCAGACAACAAAGATGAGCTTGTCTGCAAATTACATGGACACATATTTCTTGCTAATGTTTACTTATTTTACAGCTCCAATGTTGTATACAATGGACTAAATGGCTCAGAAAGCATTGAAATACCAGCTTAGGGAGACAGTGATAATCATTTTCCCATCTCTCTAGGATATATTGTGTTATTTTCATGATATCATCTCTCCTTTTGAAATATAAGTGCAAAGTGAGCCTATAGTCGGTTAGAATTTAATCAGCAAAAAACGACTTCTACATTATATTTCCAATGAAATCAGATGCAACCTTCTTTAAAAACTGCCTAAAGATCCCCTTTAAGTATACCTAGGACTTGGTTTATTAATTCCAGAGTTTGACGTTGGATCCTTCAGTTCTAATGATTTTTACTGAAACAACAGTTTTTCTTTAATAACTCATTGCCATGATTAATGACAATAGCAAACAATATATCAAAAAATCAGGAAAAAAATTACCTTTCAGATGACATATAGCATGTTATCATATCCTACATAGTTCCAGAGAAATTTAGAAATAACGTGTTTTTCATTTTTTGCTAATTAAGCACAAATCGCGTAATTAGACAGTGTTCGCATACCTAAATTCTTCGGAACCGTCTTGATTCATGGTCCCTAGGATGCTATAAGATGAAAAAAATCAAGAAAATCCAGGGGGCTCACCGCGGAGGGTAAATCCTTATTTTGACTGATTTCAGGATTTGGCTCCTGGACTAATAGAGCAAAATAATAACAGAATGCAAATTTAAATAAGCATGCAAAATCTTCCCTATCTTAGTGATGCATTAACTTTAAACTATTAAACCTGTAGCATCTTAGGGTATGATAGATATTTAGTACAGACCAAGGGGACACAAAATAATTGTTATTGCCCTGGTTTGCACATACTGTCGAGGGCTTTAGCCTAAGACAAAGCTGTGTGCAAACAGTTGCAAGAACAATAGCTGAGCATGCTCACGGACTGTAGTGATTTATTCTAAATCAATTACAGAGAAAATTTTGAATTTTATTTTACTGAAAACACAAGAAAAATGGTCTTGACATTCACAGACAGGCATTATATATTACCCTCCAGGGCAATAACAGCTCTTTTTATTCACCGGTTTTCTGGACAATGGTAGAGGGGCTGGATATGAAATAACAGGGTGCACACGCTTTTTCAAAAATCAATTAAAGATCTTTTTAAGACCTTTTAAGACCTTAGATTGGTAAATTTAAGACCGATTTGCTGTATGTCTAGAGAAAATGTGTTCGCACAAAATTTGACGTAACGACACTCAGCAAAAAGCAACATTTTGCTCAATCTGTCACGGAATTTTCCTTTTCAAATCAGATCCAATTTAAGACATTTCAAAGACTTCCTGCAAGAAATAGGTATAATTTAAGACATTAATTTTTTAAGGCCTTGAATTTAAGAAAAACAATCTAAGATATTTTAAGACTTATTAAGACTTGCGTGGGCACCCTGAATAAAGGTACTTACCAAGCCTCTCGGTGAGCCTCTGGCCTCCCTGCTGCTGACTCTCCATGTTGTATGTATGTTATATGTTATCAGTATACGTGTGCTTACCGAGCTCCTCTCAGTGAGCCTCTGGCCTCCGTGCTGCTGACTCTCCATGTTGTATGTATGTTATATGTTATCAGTATATGTGTACTTACCGAGCTCCTCTCGGTGAGCCTCTGGCCTCCCTGCCGCTGACTCTCCATGTTGTATGTATGTTTTATGTTATCAGTATACGTGTACTTACCGAGCTCCTCTCGGTGAGCCTCTGGCCTCCCTGCCGCTGACTCTCCATGTTGTATGTATGTTTTATGTTATCAGTATACATGTACTTACCGAGCTCCTCTCGGTGAGCCTCTGGCCTCCCTGCCGCTGACTCTCCATGTTGTATGTATGTTATATGTTCTCAGTATACGTGTACTTACCGAGCTCCTCTCGGTGAGCCTCTGGCCTCCCTCCTGTTGGCCCTCCATGTTGCTGGGCGCCGACGCCGCGTACTCGTGCTCTGACGAGTTGTTCATCGTTACGAGCTACGAGCTGGGGGTTAAAGGGAGCTTCTCTAGTCTATAGCGTCTTCTAGCACTGACGCGAATATGCGAAATCTGAAAAGAAAGGGAAATATTTACATTAAAAAAGTTGCATGTTAAAGTAATATTCACTTTTTTAAAAAAAGAAAAGTTGCATATTCTTGCTTGCAAAGTTTACTGTAATTTTAAATATTTACTGTACATTTACAATAAGAGTCCTAAATACATATTTAAATGACAGTAAATTCGCAAACAAAAATTACAAAAAGTTTGCTACCGTAAGGAAACTGTTTCACTGGTGGTGTTGAATTTTCATTTATTAAAACTGTGTACAAAATGGGGATAATACATTGAGTAGTCCTTGCGTTTTCGCGTGATTATTTTCGATGATCTGATAATCCTGCCCACATTGCCATTCATTCGATTTATAATTCATGAATTGCAAATGATAATGATTGTACCGCATGACGTTTTGATAAATGTATTTGAGATAAGTAGCGTGTGATCTGAATGATCATAAAATGTAAATGAAGATACTTGTGAATTGATCACCAATATGGCATCCAACCTTTTAAGGTCGGATGTGAAGTTATATGCTCTACACCTTTCCCACGAACCTGTGCGGGGAACCCTCCCATAGAACCCCTGTTCCCAACGATTCCCATTGAAAGCCATATCCCAATCGATTTGCTCCGGCTTATTCTACTAGCAGGGCTATTGAAAAAGGTACTATCTGAATATCAATAAAAGAAAATAGTTGTTCTTTCTTGTAAATTTCCGAACGTGTTTGTATTAATGGAGTAGTTCTCGCTTAGTCCTTAGACCAGTCCTTAGTTATAAAGTTTATACGCCGTCGATAACATGGGAATATTACCCGGAAGTACAAATGTACTCGTTCGACAAACTGACCAAACAATAACTTTCACCATGGCTGATAAGAGGTGTGCAATCAGTAGCAGAGTGATCGCCCAAAACGGTATCCAGGGCTTAACATTAAAGCCTCTATTCCACTATGCTATCCTGACTGCAGATTACTTGGTAATTTCTAAGTTATCACAATGATTACTGCAAGAAACATATCATTTGAAAGAAAATTCGAACACCTTTCTAATGGTATGTAACATGCATATGGTGTACCATTTTCCCATTACCGATTTTTGAAATGGGGAATCGGGTAATTGAGTACAGAATTTAGGCTTTAAATTTTGCTGCCCAATGGACAGGTGTATGTGAGCTTTTAACCTTCCCGACCCTTAAATCAACCTACCTATCTCTTTATTGGATTACCATAATATGACTGAAAATATACCTGCCTTTGGGCAGGTGGATGTCATAATCTACCTGCCTCACCTCAATTTTTACCTCCCCCAGGCAGGCGGGCAATGCTTAATGTCTAACCCTGTCGGTATCGGTGCGTGTGGCCGAACAATGTCCGAACAAAAGGCAGCTCAGGATAGAGAGAGCTAGGGCCAACAGTAACACGTAAATATTGTTCCTGGAAATTGATCATTTTCATTCTGGACAAACACAATGTTATCACTCTGCCCACAGCATAAAGGCTGTATTCCGCTGGCTGATATTACTCCCGATTTCATAAATTGGCGGTGCAAATAGCGGTCATTCATACAAATGTTTTATATCATTAGAAGTTTTTCCATTTTTTCACGTGATATCTAGGATGGATGGATATCAGGAATATAAGGACAGTGAGGGTCCAGATTGAGCCAATCAGTGGAACCGGAAGTACATTTTTTATGACCATAATTAGTTTGTTAATCCAGTCAGTTTGGACTATTACCCATTTCATTGGTATTAAAATGAAAGCTATTTCTAAACATCCATATTGTTAATTTACGGCCTAAATGGTATTGAAAAATAGCCCCATTCCGAGACAAGAAACCTAGTTTTAAACAATGAAAAAGGAGATGGTGAAACCCACATGGCCGATATACCCAAGCAAGAATGTCACGTTATTATAACAATAACATTGCAGTAAGATTCTATTTGATTCTAGTTTGGTTCTTGTTACATTATTATGATGGCACCCAATACCGTCTTCAAATATTAACATTGTGACGTTGCACTGTGATGTTATTATAACATTCTGGTTATGTTATTTCACATAAAAATGAGGTCTCAACTTCACCAGAATATAACATGATTATAACACTCTTTCTTGGAGAGTCTCAACCTAAAGTAAAGAGATGTAACTGTTACATGATAATTGGGCAGGTAACAGACTGACCAAAAAAGTATGGTCACAGAATATGCATGTTACGTCGCTGCTTTCCTGGGTAGGCTTTGTAGGTGCACTATAGGACACTACAGGACTGCTCGGATTGTGGGTATAGCTCATCAATAACTCATAAGCACCCTTTCAGCCCGTGTATATTGCATGCCTTTAACTCATTCCTATAGAGGAAAACAGGAAATCGATCCTCAATAATGTCTCAATAGCTTTCCCCTGTAAACTGCCGGCTATGGTTATTCTAAAGAATGAAACTGCATGGTAGTAAACAATGGTATTTGGGTACTATTGTTGCTTATGAATAGGACATGGTGCTTTTTTTGGAACTAACGCAATTGTAGAAAGTGCATATAGACCTGTTAATGTATTTTTTTCCTTATGAGAAATTCGTTACAATACACGGTGGGTGGGATACTATCTGGGAAAATCACATGTTGGATGCATCAACACATTTGGTAAACTATTCATTCGATATTGAATATTTTTCGTGCGGTATTGATGTGTTATACTAAAAGATTTGTGCTATATAAACATTTATAAATTAGTCAGATGTCAAATGGTACCCGTCTTACATGTGTCCACACAGCATCTCAACAATAGATCATGATACTTTTTTTAACTAACGCAACTGTAGAAAGTGCATAATATAAACCTAGTAATGTGGTTGTTTCCTTTGGAGATATTCGTTACTATACACTCTGGGTGGGGATCTATCTGGGAAAACTACATGCAGGATGCATCAACACGTTTGGTAACCTATTCAATCAATATTGAATATTTTTTGTGCAGTATTGATATGTTACTAAAGGATTTGTGTTATATTAACATTTATAGATTAGTCAGACTTCACATGGACTCAGTGGCTGTGTCTACACAGTGTCTCAAGCTAGGCCAGTTATAATCATAGGAAAGGAAAAGATTAGCAGAAGACAACAAGAATTTTCAAGTACTGTAAGAATTTCTTTTAGTTTCTTCCATGCATAGGCCTAAAGCCACTGAGCTAAATCAGCACATAAATGAGCTGATAATTTGTAGTATTTCCTTTCCATTTTTTCTACACTTATGATTTGCCACTGAACAGATGCTTTCAAGACTTCTGGGAGTGTTAGGGGAAGACGTGCACATACATATGGCATATAGAGGACCCCAACCCCCTACACCGCCCATCCCTTGTACAATACGTCTTTTACTACGTGTATAAGCCTTTCCTCTTCCCGGTTAAACCCCTGTAAATCAACGGTTTCTTTTTTCGGCATACCTGGGATATACAGGGCTTCAAGAGGGTATTATACAACAAGACTCGGCTATGTTACCAGCACAATTTGATGATATTACAGACAGTTCACATACAGGACTGCTACGATTATTAGAAATTGGCAACCTGGAGTCCCTTATTTTTGTGTAACAATGAATTTTATCTATTATATGTGTGACTTCTATGTCACCTCAAATCGCAGCTCAAGCCGTGTAGTTATTAACATACCCTATTACACAACACGACTTGGGCTACGGTGTCGGTGCGATATGATGATATCATATAGGCAGATTTGCATACAGAAGTCACAACATTATTAAAAATTGGCAATTTGGAACATGTTACATATGTGTAACAAAGAATTTAATCTCCGTTATGTGCTATATCTCTACGAGATCGTCACATCCCAGCTCAAGTCGTGTAGTGTAATACCACCTTAATGTGTTAGGCGGATCTTAGGCCTGACCTATTGATCTAGGCGGCTGTCCGCGGGGGCCCAGCAAAGGCAATAAGGTCTATAGACTAAGCACTTGCCACTTTGTAACAGTCACTTCCGTACTCCGGGTCACGGCCCAGCTGTGGGACAGACCTAGAGGGAGTAGGTGTCTGGGGGGAAATTAGAGCAGGGACTCAACGCAAAATCCATTTTCAAATCCTGTGTTTTCCCTGTGATTTCCATGTCTTCCATCAATTTTTCCCTGTGTCATATTGAGCAAGTTGATCAAATCTAAAAGCATCCGCAAGCAGAAAAAATTTGGACCCAACAACAAGAAGTCAAATCCTTACTACTTTGAGAATCGGGAATTTTGGAACCTGTCAATATAAAATTCCCTGTGTTTTGGTAAATGAAATTCTCTGTATTTTCCCTGTCAGGGAATGTTTTTTTCATGCTTTCCCTGTGCTGTTGGGACCCTGTCAGAGTATGGCCCAGCATACACATAAAGATAGCTACCTTTACGACGATGATAACAAGAATATCTGAAGAAAGGTAAGATTTTTAAAAGTATAATGTCAATCCTCCATAAGAATATCTAATGCAAGATAGGCCATCGGAAGCATTAGTAGAAATCTAAGAATAGCCATAAGGCCTATAATGAAGGATGTCATATCAGCATTGTGACAGTACCTATAACGCCCTATATCAGGCATAGATTATAGTTGGCATTAACTTGAGTTAACAGCTCAGGTTTGCTACCCATTCAGTACATTGCCTTGACACCGTATGACTAATAATGAAACAGTAACATTTTCACAGGTTTCCGAGAACTACTTGCACCAGGGGCAGATACTGCGTTTCCGAAAGGGGATGGGGGCCAGCATATAGGTTAAGTAATAAAACGATATTTCCCCCTCTTTTTGTAGATTAGGGGTCCACTAAAAAAAAAAAGGGGGGGGGGTCAGGACCCCTAGCCCCCCCCCCCCCCGATCCGCCCCTACACACTCTCGATTCATACAGCCCACATATATGAGAGTCAAAGTCTAAATTATCTCACTGAAGTCGCTCTAAGATAGCTAAAAGAAAATGCATATACTACATCTTTTAACACTTGAATGGGAAAGGTTTGGGCCAAGCGTGGGCCTATATAAACGTCTAACAAGTGGACGCGTGTAGGGTGGTGCATGACTAATGGAATGGGGGCTGAATATACCACTCTCCCTACTCCTTACAGCCCTGTAGGGCCTACTGCTCATGTTGTTACATCAAAGGCAAACATTGTGTTTTAGCCAGAAGATTTGCGTTTGAAAACAGGTTATGTATATGAGTAAGACTTTTTCCCTGCCATTCTGGATCTTGCTCCGCCGCTATATATGGGATCGGAAGCAGCATAATATTATTTAGTTGCGATTCAAATGTTTACAAATGGAAAAGGCGAGGCTATGAGGTATGAACTTAGCTCGAGACCAACATAATTATTATGTCATTATTATCCGTTTCCTCTCAATAAGTAAACTTTGAAAGGTAGTATGTTCAATGTTTGCATTTGCTAAGAAAACCATCGCTGTAAAACACGGCGCGAATTGGTAAATATTCACTTCTTTGGCTGCTAAATTGCCAAGGATTTGATACTTAATCGTTGCGTCTTTTTTTCCCTAAGTCAGAGGCAACTGTCCCCACCACAGATTGCTTATTTACTCCAATATACCTGCTGACTAGCCTGAATCAAGAGGGAAATATGTAGACGATTACAGAGCTTTCAAAAAAAAATTCATTAATCATGGCATTCTTTATGGTATGATGTAATGGGTAAGTAGCAATAACTTTTTTTTCAATTTGTATAGATATATGCTTCATACTTTTTTTTAGATTGGTTTGAAATTGTATCCATTACAGATAGAAATATGGCAAATATTTGCATATATCCCATAGATTTCCCAGTGTTTTTCTGTAAAAAGGAAATAGCCAAAATTAACCGCCAGATATTTGAAATACTGTATATCAGCCATCCGTGGGAGGGAGAATTGACATTCACATGATTCTGAATGCTTGTAGGCCAATACACCAGGTTGGCTACCTAACATAATTTCATAATAGTTAAACATGCAACGTTAAAAACCCAATTCCTACATGTCTATTGCAAAGAAAAATGCAGTTCCCTCGATTTAGAAATTAAGTCTGAATTAGAGCCTCGAAAAAACCGACATGCAGGAGTGAAGGAAAATGTACTGCATGGAGGAAAAAGAAAATAATAACGGTTCTGCAATGTTTAAGGCAATGCCCTTGATCCACCTGACTCAGTGAAGTGGGATTGACTGCTTTTCCCAATGAGGGCGACTAGTCCTCGTGGGGGAACCCTTCATAGCTCAAGGATATAAGACTATCGAGGACGTACTCATTCCTACTTTCTACAAAAATCGCTGCCCCCACGCATTTAAGACTCCCCCCAATGCGAATGGCGTGGGCGTATTTATAGAAATCTGGCAAACACTAGAAATAGAGTGTGTGCGGTTACTGAAAGATGGAGTTTTATCCACGGGATATTGTATCAGAAAATCCTAGTGTATTTTACTTATGCGGCCGATTTCTTTTGCTGTTCAGAAGTAATGCAGGTTATCCTAGTTAACTCAAGCCCGTTGAATAACTAATTAAAAACCAACCCTAGAGGGATGGGATCATTATAGACGTACATTCCCAGGATTACACGTACGATACAGAGCTCAGGACCATGATTATAAAAAAATAAGACATACAACATATGTACATCCCATGATGTAAGTTAATTACACCATCCCTCCAAAAGTTCTTTGTTAAGAAATAGGAGAAGATACTGACAAGTTCCATTCGCCTGCTTCTTTTATAGTCTACATCAGCATTATAACAGTAACAAAAATAATTAAAAACTTTTCCGTCCCTTTCAAAGTCTATATGAATATTATCACGGAAATAAAATTTAAAATATCCTCTCAAGGAAACTCGCCACATTCTTCCAGACGGGTACCTGTAGACGGGATCGTACACCCCCTAGCATTGCCTATACCTTATACAAAGGACTTTCACTCCTATATAGCATTGCCTACCTTGTGCTCCTGTTAATAAATCCAGTGGATGAGCAGAGATTGGAGAATACTGGAGGACAGAGAGGGTCGGTACTATACGGCTCGGACGTGAAGGGTGAGGGATCCAACCACAGACTGACCAGTGTCCACTCCGACCGGTCAGTGTCACCAATATAAGACCCCGCCCCACGCCTCCCCCCAGCCCTCACGCCCAATGTTTGCCGCCCCCGCCCTTCCCCTCAACCTCCATGTTGTCTTCGGGTATCTTAGATACGACTAAAGAAGACCACATAGACACTGTGGGGGGATAGGGGGTGATAGGGTGAAGCGCGAACTGGTTGTATTTAACGAAGAGATCTTGGTGTTAGGACCGATCAGTTTTGTCTATAGGTAGATGTGCTGAGGCGTTATACACCACGGGGATTGTCCCTCCCCCGCACTGCCAAGAAAAGTGTTGTTGTAGGCAGGATTTGT
Source organism: Lepidonotus clava (assembly GCA_936440205.1). NCBI lineage: Eukaryota > Metazoa > Annelida > Polychaeta > Phyllodocida > Polynoidae > Lepidonotus > Lepidonotus clava. Next base: position 64,724,601 of record OW387134.1, on the reverse strand, counting down.
CGCCGCCCTTGACAACTAAATACGTATTAATAATGGACATTGCATGGCAGGAACGATGGTCATTCCGACCTGCGACGAGGCAAAACGTATTTAAAATCCTCAATAGAAAATTTGATTTATAGGCGACAAGATGTCAGGTTATCATTCCATCAGACAGCAGTATCACCATCAGCGACTACATATCTTATAAGGATGTTCCCAGCAGGCTCTGAAGGGTTTTATATTGATAGAGTGACTAGTACAGGGTACCAATGCAAATTTGTCTGTGCTAGCTTTATTGTTGTGCCCAGTTGGCTGATGCGATTAATATCAAAGCCAATCTCTTTTGCATTATTTTTCATTAAATAAACTGATAGAATTCCACTCCAGGATCAGTGCGATGTCGCCCTGGGGTAATATTGAGTATATTACTATTAGTGTATGTTATTGGTTGAGAAATTCAAATGTATTTTTGTATATGATATGGAACCTATTTCGCGCTGAAAGGTTGTCATTTATTACCATTCTACTGTAAATATTTACAAACACACCATTTGTAGTACGTCTGAAAACCAGTTGAGACACCGATGATTATTACGAAATAAAAAAAAAAATTAAAAAATAGATACTTGCCCGTAGGTGTGAACGAAAAAGTTAATAAAAAAATCTTGCTGTAAAAGAGACCATCGCCAGAACGTTAAATGTGCATGTCAGAGATCCTCTGACATTTATAACTGCCTAGCAAATGTGTTTTTATCAAAGTATCTCAACAAAAATCAATCATCACGTATTGCCATATTAGTGCGGTAGTCGCACTGCTTATAGTTTTGAAATGAATTCTTGTTTGAAAATCAATAAACGAACTTATACAACAAGTTACCGATATACAGACGCTTGTATAATGCATGACGCATCATAAGCATTGCTGTTGCATTAAATAATAATTCTTTACGTCATCAAATCAACAAACACAATACTGACTAAAAGGTTTCCTGTAAAGTAGTGTTGATGTTAAACGCCAACGGTAAACTGTCAAGTATGCTCATGAGACCGATTTAAGGCGTGCTAATGTATCCTTATCTACCCTACATCTTTATCTGTTTAATGGCATTTGTTTTAAAAACAGTACTAGAATTAATTCAATAAGAATAGCCAACAGTAAAGGGGGAATAGGGCACGTTTTATCAGAGTGAGTGAGTGAGTGAGTGCTGGAATTTTTACACCTTACCGACAGCCAGGGTCATCTTCATGGCCAAAACAATTAAGGTAAGACGAATTCTGACTTTTTAGACACATTTTGACTTGGTCAGTCTTTGGTGATCGTAACTATGAGATGAGGGTGACAGGGCAGGCAAAACCTAGGAATAATCTTTGCTGTACCTCATCCCTTAACATTATATCAGAAAATGTGTCTCAAATTATAGAAAATTATATTAGTGACTGTAAGGAGGAAGAATAAATCCATAGATGATGTTGTTTTATAACCCTACTTAGAATCTTTTATGTTTGGCTACGAATATACCTGAACACATAATTATATTTTTCTTGTCTCTGTTCGTTGAAGGCCTTGTAAAGTATGGCTAATAAACAAAGCTGATGTAATGAGGTCAAGTAGAGTTATGGACTTGGGGTGAACTTATTCTTTTAATCTTGTAATTTCCTTCCACCAATACTTAACCTACTTCACGTGGCGGGTAAAGGGCGTGTGCTATGCCGTCCATTTATCTCTTAACAAAGTTTAGTGTATTCTTTAAGGTGCCCCGTATCCCTTGACTATACAAGCAACAGACAGGAACAAAAATAAATCAATAGCCATTCAATACTCAAAGACGTCGGTCGATAAAGCTATTGATTATTTAGGGTTACATAGCAGGCCTTCCTTCCCTCCTCTAATGGATTGCTTTCTTCAGGGCGGGATGTGTTTGTCTTAATACAGGGTTGCCATAAACTAGAGATGTCAAAATTCTCTGACAAATTACATTTTTCCCTGACTAATTAGATGAGAAATTCTTTTCATTAAACAGCCTCGAACATTCCCTAGAACAGTCTTGTCCTTCCATTTAAGATCAGACTTTTGAAACACAGTACCTTATTTTTGTCTTGGCAACTCCTGTAGCCAAAGCAATGTTGCTGGATCACAGCAATGCACCTTAAAATCACAACATGCCTTTCAAGGGGCCACAATTTACAAAATAACTTTTGCTGCACCAGATTCTCGTGACCTGGTGCACAAATTCTAACTTTGTGATTTAAATTTGGGGCTATGACATGTTTCAAAATTCCATTTTTCCCTGACTAGGCTCAATTTTCCCTGATCTTTATCAAAATTCCTGTTTTCCCTGACCAATACCAAAATTCTCTGAATTTTCCCTGACCTTGAAAGGAAATCTTTCCCTGACTTTTCCCTCACCTGTGGCAACCCTGTATTTTCCTTCGTGATGGCAGCTCCTACTGTTCAATGTTTGTATCACATTCTGCTTCAGTGAGGAAAGTGTGTACTTATCTTTTTCTACATTAGCCTATGTGTTTCTATTTGCTCAATGACGAAGTAAGCTCAGCCATAACAATGTGTCGATAAGGATACATATGTTTTGGTATGTGATAAATGATAATCAGATAGCAAGTCAACATAACCGATGAACCTTTTCTCTTAGATGTAGACCCCTACTATATATGCTATATATGCGCCGCCTCAGATACATCAAAGAATGGGAAACATTGGTCTCGGAAAAATATTAGGAAATACATTTTTAAAAAGGTCGATTTTGAGCGCTCGATATATAACGGCAGCTGCTGTACTTTTCGTAGGTCAAAATTGTTGTTATCAAATAATTATAAATATGCGGCGCGACCCATAGGAAATGAAGAATTACTATAGGGCCTCCCCCTCTTCTCTATTATAGCACACGCCTGTCTACACGCATTTCGATTATTGCTTGATTTCACATCTTTTGGTTAAACTGTTTCATTAACCAAAATAGAGTTATGTTGACCTAAGGATAATTTACATCAAAACCCTTCCCCCGCATAATCCAGTTCATAAATCATAACATCTGGATCGGATCAAGTAAAAACAGATCCAGATACATATATATTTAGCAACAGTATGTAAAACGATATAGCTCCACTGACACCAGGAAAGTGTTTAGGTGAGTTGTGACTGTTACTCGGACTCTAGTAACCTACATGAATTACCCTCTGGGCCTTGACGCGGATTAAGGCTGTATTGCACTAGCCGATTTTACTCCCGATTTTAAAATCGGCAATGGGAATATTTATTCATCATAAACAATGTTATAGACAATGTTATATATCTTTAGAAAGGGTTTTTAATTCTCTTTGAAAGAATATGTATAGGATGCATGGCCTTTTGCCGTATTTCTGACGAATGGCTATTAAAAACCAAATCACCGTTGGTCAGTATCGGTAAGTGTCATACAGGCTTTTGTGTAAACATAGTTACAGCTTATAAGGGCAAGCCGGCCCGTGCAGCTGATGTATCAATGTTGAGGTTAGAGAGTGCGGCCTCGCCACCTCGAGAACACGGCCGAGTATTAACCCTATCACCTCCACAAATACTTCTATCAACACTACGCTTAATCTAAAAGATAAAGAAGTCATGCAACTCTGGGAGTCGGGGAGTATCGTGTGTAACTGAGATCATTCTGTTCTCTGAGTGTGGGTGAGAGTTGTTAACTGATTCCCTGGTCTGAGCAAAACCAAATGGGATTACCAATGAAAAGCGATGCTTACCTCTGCATTCAAAGCAAGGTTTGATTGAACTGGTGGCCAAATATTTTGCGTTTATTGGTGTACCTAGTTGGTTTTGCATATGCGAGATAAATAGTTAAACAAGAAAATTAGCAATGTCATATTTCACTCGTGAATGTACTTCTCAGAAATTATTGTGCTAGAAGTACAAACATGAAGCTTATCGATTGGCAGACAAATGAGAAGTAATGACTATGATGCAATCGCGTAATGTACAATTAAGGTTATTCAGATGTTATATCAATTTATCGATCATTAATCAAATAAAGAGATGGTGTTCAAATGCAATCCACGCGGACGTAGGAAGGTACCCCGAGGGACTAAGTTGATATTACGGTGGGAAGAAGTCACTTAGTAAACCAACCGAAAGAGGGAAAAGTGAAATTTCTGTTGTGCATGTTGAACATGTATTTCCATTACGTATCCATGCGTATTAAAAAAAAAGTACAGCTAGAAACGGCATGCAATAAGCCCATCCCACATTGTATATATCCAAGGGTTGGACAGGGGTTGGACAAAATCACAGTATAAGCCGTCCTTGTCTGCTAGAATTGGAGTTACTGAAATAAGCAACAACTATATTTTCTATATCCCCAAGTGTTGCTAAAACATTATGATTCCTTAAACTTCATCAATTGACAGATTTGCAGGTTTGCCAGCCAATCAAAATACTATATTTCTGGGGAAAATAGGGTTGGACATTATAGGCTGGGCTGACAGGCTTTGACATTGGCTCCTATGGGGAAAAGGCCAATATATAAAGCTATATTTTACAGATTTTAGGAGCAATTAGTCAGCCAAATTGCTTTGGTTAATTTTGTATTATGCAAGTGTCTTCATGGGATAAGCACAGAAGCAATTTTGAAAATATTTCATAGTAAACTTCAATGTTGGCGTAAACTGGGATGGGCTTATTGCGTGTACGTGCACAGCATTGTCCCCTCTTGTTGTAGTTTAGGGGTCCCCCAACAGGGGGGGGGGGGGGGGGTCCAGGACCCCCAGGACCCCTCCCCCTCCCCCCTGGATCCGCCCATGGCATGTCTTTTGGTAAATGATGGATCTCCATTTTCAAAAGGTCTATCCGCATCCAAATTTCCTTAGTAAGTGCTGTGTTTGTGGGGCGGCCATAATCGTATAGTGCAGTTTTTCATTTTCCAAACTTTAAAACCTACTATATTCTAAATGCGTTAAAAGAGAAGATCTTGTTCTACATTATGGTAGATCTAATAATCGTTTTGTGGGGAGATCAGCAATCAACTTTTTTTCCCCTTAATAATTTTCAAAAACTTATCTGGAAATTGCGTATTCCTGCTTAGGAAAGTAAAATTGGAGTGTAGCCAAAGTGATAGCAATACTCTCTTTACTACGACTTTAGACTGGACAATCGTAGTCTTTTGTCTTCTGATGATTAGTGAAAGGAAATTAAACATAACATGATAATAGGCCTAAAGACTTAGTGTCATATTCTAAATTTCCCTATCTGTTATACAAAAGATAATATACTTTGAAAGTATTATGTGTGCACAAGATATAGACCTAGGCATAGGCTCTATGGTATAAGATAGATCAATTTGCCTTGCTGTGCCTCCTATCATGCAACACTGACCAGTTTATATACATAGAATAACAGGCCAAAACAACTCTGAACAATATCAAACCAAGCCCATAGATCCCAACCATAGCTTGGCATGTCCGCACGTAGTCTATATCCACTAATCACAATCTGCCGGCCTGGCTAAGCCTTGATCCGGCCCTGGCCTGCTCTTGGGGGCTGGGCACACGGACACGGCACACACAGCAGCAGGTGCCCGTCGCCCCGGCCCGGCTGCCCGTCGGCTGGCCTTTCTAGACACTTCTAACGCAAATATTAAACTGACAACTGCCTGAAATTATTATATGATAGTTTCTGAGTGCACTGTGAGATAGTTGAAGGGCTGGGATGAGGCGGGAGGTCACTTACCCTGTGCTTCTGCTCAGCATCCTCGCGGGAACCTGTCAGAGCATCTCGTGGTTACCCGGGATTGTTTACATCGGAAGTCACGTGACTTAGCGGCTCAAACAAAAACAGAGGGGCTTCTGTGTATTCCGCGGTACAAAACGGGTAAAACGTGCGTTTATTGGCATGTATTATTTCATGAAGTGTTTGTGTTGATTTTCACTAGGAAATTGTTATGGCGGATTGTCAATTTATGCCGAATACTATTTTCAACAGGGTTCGAGAGTGCCACTTAGCAACCAAGATGGCGTCCATATCGGTGGACACGGTGAAGGAAATTGCATCGAAAAAGGTAAACAACGAGAATTATCATGTTATTTGTGACTGTCATATCGTTTGCGGTTCCTCATTTATGTCAAGAGTTTAAATTTGATATGATCCGCCTTTAAGGTGGCACGTTTCACGATGAAATCGCCAAAGAAACATGATCTAACTGACCACTCGACCCACTGCCACTGGCACTGCACTGCCTCTCAGTCTCAGTGTCTAGTGCTGCCACTGGGCAATGCTTCAGTCTCAACAGTCAGACCTGGGTCTTTCAGTCAGGGGTGGATCAATCTTTTCGAAAAGGTGGGGGCGCTTATAAAAAGAAGTTGGGCACGCCCACTTTCCCCCAGAATTTTACATTAAAAAAAAATCTAAATTTAGCCCAAAGAAAAACAGAAAAACAAAAATCGGGAGGGGGGGCGTTCTAAAATCTGCTTGAAAATTGTCGGTTTGGCTTGGCCTTGGATTTTCTTCGTTTTTCTTCAGAAAATGAAGCTGGTGTAAGCACAATTTGGAGACAAAATTTGAAAACAATTTTTAGTAGGCCTAACGCATGTTGCATGTTGATGTGAAATGGGTCCTGGGATGGTGGTATTGAAGCCCATCACATGTTCCTTATCATGTCTCCCTCTGTCAGAATTGGACAAAAAACATCATAGAAGCCAACCCAGTCAGAGTGAGTCTCTCAAAATTTTGTCATTAGGGTAAACAAACTAGAAACGTTAGGGGAAACGTTTCTCTGGGAAAATTGAAGATATGTTAAAGTATCAAGGAAAGTGAACTTTTATCAATGTAAAATAGTAAGCTGCATATGATAGAGCTGAATAAATTTTATAGCCTAGGCCTACATTGTTTTGCCTAGGCCAATAGGTCCCACCACACACCCTCCCAACATAACATACCACTTTTGTCGATAACATTTATTTCCAACAATCTAATGGTGTTTTCAAAATAATTATCATGCTGTCCGAGATCTGTATGTTATCTGTATCATGAAAGTACTAACTTTGTTAGAAACTGTCATTGTGTCAAAATTAAAAAACAAAAAAATCTTAAAATCACTAAAATATTATTGCATAATTCAGTGCGATGAGGCGTGTGGCCTGCTGGCTCAGGAGAATGGGTGGGAAGCGGCCCTCAAGGACGAGGGCGACTCTCAGACCACCATGAAGGTGGATTATCTCTACGACACCTTTAATCTAACAGAGTTGTCCTATTTCGGCGCGATGAGGCGTGCCGTCTGCTGGCCCAGAACAGGTGGGAGGCGGCCCTCAAGGAGGAGGGCGACTCTCAGACCACCATGAAGGTGGATTATCTCTACGACACCTTTAATCTAACAGAGTTGTCCTATTTCAGCGCGATGAGGCGTGCGGCCTGCTGGCCCAGGAGAACGGGTGGGAGGCAGCCCTCAAGGAGGAGGGTGACTCTCAGACCACCATGAAGGTGGATTATCTCTATGACGCTCTCATATACTCGGTCAACAAGGGGTTCCCCTGGGAACAGTCCTGCACTGTGTACGCTCTGGCTTACTCCATGATCTCCCCTACGGCAGGTATGCACGTCTAAGGGCTAAAGGCCAAGGTGGAAAAGGATGTATGGTTTATCGGTAATGTCAGTCCCAAAAATATTGGGTAGTTAGGTTGGGAATTTCTATTTATTGATGGAAATATTTTCTTGTCTTCTAGAAAAAATATATATACAAAAATCCCAATATTTCTTACTAAAAACGTCTTTAAAAACGTTAGACCCAGGGCAAAACAAAGGGTAGGTCGGGTTACACTTACAGAATGTAACTTCTTTTTTTTTTTTTTTTGGGGGGGGGCTAATTAAAGGATTGATTCTGGAAGTATTTTCCTAATTTATTATGTGTGGCTTCGCCACTTAAACCGTTAGTAAGAAGTGACAATGTCTTTTCTAAGAGAAAAAGATAATACTAAAGCTAATACATTCAAGCTACATTAGAACATATTCCTAGCCCTAAAAACGTTGCACCTCTACTCACAACCTCCCAAGGCCTTTAAGTACATTGTCTCTAACAATATTTTGTAACTTTTTAGTTTAATGTTGATGCAGATCCCTCGTCGACCTGATTATTTGTATCGACTATAGAAAAATCTGTTTACTCTAAAAAGACCACAGCGCGTCATACACACTTTAATACTGTCGATTATATCGAATGCCTCAAAGGATTTGTGTGTTCCCATTCATCTATATTTCATTTAGTTATGCTCAGGTAGATCTATCGACATTTTATAAAATTTACCAATTATAATGATTTTAACTGTTAAAATGTGGAAGTTATATCGTTGCACTTGTTCCTGTGTCCTAAAACATGGTTTCTTTTTCCCCATAGACATGTCACTCTCCGACGCAATACGGACATACAAGAAGCACTGCGAAGAATACCAGAACTACATGTCAGCTCAAAATCTTAAAACATTTACAGATTATTTCTTTGAGACTTTCTTTGCTCACTATAAGCTTTACCAGTTTGTATTTAATAGAGAACAGGATAAGGACGTAATTAAGGTTGAACTTCCAGTCGAAACTATGACTGAAATGCAACCATTTTCTGAAGCTAAAGAAATAGCAATTTGGGAATATGAGAAAAAGTTAGAGGATCTCAAGGACAATCAAGAAAAGAGAAAAAAAGAACGTGAATCAGAAAACTTAATCACCAAGAAGCAATACGAAGAAGAAAAAGAGAGTGCCATGGAAAAGGTCGGGGAAAATGAAAGTGTAACAGACAAGGAGGTGAGCGTGCAGAACAAATCGGATTTTTTGTTTGTTTGTTTTAGCTTCTAGTTTATTTCTCACCTCGCATACAGGTATGTTATATATTAAAAATACCCAGTAGACTATACCACCTAATGATACGTAATATATTCAACTTCTCAATGATGCCAAAGAAAGAAAAATGGTGTCCCAGGTTCCAGACCGACCCCCATATTTTGTCCTGACCCTAAAGTTTTTTTTTAATGTTTGTAAAGACTTTGATTTATAAACTTCAACGAAAAAAGAAAATGTATAGAGATCCCAACTGACTAACGCCATTTTTCTCTTATGATGAAACTTAAACACAAGTATTTTTTCCCTTGTGGCCCGAGATGTATGTCTGAATATTAAAACGTCAGTTGTAATACAATACGAAGCGAAGTCTCCCCTGTACAGTATGGAAAGAACCCATAGGGGTTGGCCGGACGTTAAACTACCCCAACAAACAAACAAAATTTATAAAACTTATTAAAAAGAAAACGTCATTCGTACTTCATTTCTTTGTTATTTTCTTTATAAAACCTCAGTTCATCTTTGTTTTCCCCCAACAGAAACTCGTTGAGATTATCAAGTCTGTGGCGTCTGCCCACGTCAGCGCGGCCACGCATGCGCTTTCGCGGACCCTGGAGGACACGATGGAGGACCTGGAGTACGAGCTGGAGAAGACGAGCGTGCCGCGCCCCTCCGAGCTAGGTACGTGTTGGGGTTAAAACATGGGGGTTTTTTTAGACATTATCTTACAAAAATTTCTGTAATCTTTGTGTAGGAATGGCCCCAACCAACTTAACCTAGTGCGGGAATTAAATTCCTGGTTAACGAATCCCGCATCCCTCACGCCTAAGGAGATCTCTGGCCTAGGAAAAGCCATGTGTCCTGGATGACCAGAAAGTGTATTTGGATGACGAAGAAATTCAGTCTAGATATCCTTGTGCCAACAAGATATTCCGCGGTCAACAATCATGCGGTAGTCAATTATAAAAATGAATTTTTCTTAAAATGAGGACGCATAAAAGTTGGACAACAAGATTCTGGCCACTGGTCGTCCTTGGACGACGAGAATTTTGGAGAAAATTTCCTAGCCTGCCATGGGTGTGCCGCAGGATAATGATCGTTCTGAAGCGATCAGAACTATATTGATTTATACATTTCTATTCCCAATCAAACCATGGAATGTCCCGATATCAGGGCCAAAAATGAAACTAAAGAAATATAAATTTTGCTATCTATCTCCACGAAGCAATGAAATTAATGTCCTGATTTTCAAGGCTGTTTTCAACATGTTTTCATTCAATTACACGATAACAGACCAAGCTTGTGGGACAAAGGCATTTTACAATCTAATGCAACTTGGCAGATGACACTGTCGAACTGTGAACGAGAATATAAATTGAAGTTCACTTATTTCAGAGCATCGAGTACATTATGAAAATGACGTCAAGCAGGAATAAAATGGTAAAAGTCGATTCAGATGAAAAAGAATGTTTATAAAGAGTTTATGTTGTTTTTCAGGAATTTCCGTTTGTTACAAGGTTAAAATAGTTCAATTCATGTTGCCTTAACCTTTCCCGTCGTTTTTTCAGAGGATATTTGGTAAAAAAAAATTTTTGTTTTGTCTTTACACAAGTATAAGGATAAAGCATGTTTCCCACTCCTGGTTTCCCAGACCGAGTTTGCATGTCACCTTCAAGACTCCAGTACATGTTAAATTTCCATGAGATATTGATTGTGATAAGTGTCACAGTCACATAATGAAGTCACCATAAGCATGGAATTATATCTCGCATCAGCAAATAATGATTGTCAAAACTTGATTGAAACCCACAAAATCAGTTAATGATCATCTAAGGTTGATTGACAAAAATCATGATTTAAAGATTTCTCGATATTCACGATAAGAAATTCGTTGATTGCATGTTAAATTCTTTTTCTGATTAAACGTCTGATTTTAAGTGTTGTGTGTAAAAATTATCATGAACCATATATCAAACTCACTGTATATGACAAAAATGTTTTCGGGATTTAGGCAAATCTAAAAAAGAAACTGGCTGGATGTCGGCAAAAACTGGATTCATTACTTAAAATTTCTGTTTCCTAAGTTGAAAAGATATTGTTTTACTTTTTCTCAACATGTGCTAATTGTTATTTCGGAAAGGTTGCCCTTGATTTTCAGATGTATTACAAAAAGATGTGATATCATATACGAATACATAGAAATATACTCTTTGCAAATTCATCTTCGGAAAATACGAAGACGTATACCAGAAAGTTCACTGTTATGCTGTACGTCTTTCTGAAACTCAATATTAAAACTACTATACAAAAAAGATTTGTATTGAATGGTATCTAAAACATTCACCTTTTCAGGTGCGCCACCAAGAATGAAACCGAAATCCCCTCTTAGTGTTCCCAAGCGGCAGAAGTCAGCAACGCGGGCCAAGTCGGGCAAGTCAAGAACTGCCTCAGCAAAGAAGGGAAAGGCAAAATAATGCGCTCAAGTACTTTATTAAAGTTTGCCTTAAAATGGTTTTGTTTTTATCTTTATTCGTATGTAGACCTACATGCATATACGTTCTATTGATTTTAAAGAAACAAATCCCAGGAGGTACCGTTATAAAAAGTATTTTTTATAAAGGTGTATAAAACTGATATGTAAATAGGAAAATGTAAATATTAAAGTTCATTATATGTACATATCTCGTTAGAGGGACAAGACAATTGTAAAAAGCCTTTTGTATAATGTAGGCACTAATATTGCAAACAGAATTCTAGTTTTCATAAAGATAGATATACTATCTATCTGAATATAATAAATGGATTGTTCATATTCATGTTTTGGGTCTTTTTTTCCTCCACACTACCAATCTTTTCATATTGTCAAATTATTTAACACCATAATGAAAGGGAATCAGGAAATCTTTTATACTTTGAACCAACAGCACGCCTTAAACAGGTGTATGGTTTCTCTAAAATTCTCAACAGTTTCTAGGATTCAAGGTAAGGATTTTGAAATAATCCAGAAGGAATATCCAATGTTTCCATTTGAATCAGAGCAAGCAATTAGCCCAATGGTTCCCACGCATTTTTGGAAATTGATTCAAGACAAGGTTCAGGAGAGAATCTTACGTTGTCATATTTGGTCAACCAGGGTTTTAGTTATATTAGAAATTGTGTAATATTTAATCGGAAAATCTCTGGCTGAGTGAACATTTCCCTATGAACATTCCCCGGTGATATAGAAAAGAAAAGAATGCTAAGAATGCATGTCCATTTCTTTATTACGCGAGCTCAAACAAAGTATAAACATCCGCGTGTTTTATTTTGTTCCAGCCATACATGTATATAATGATAATGTCCCAAGGTGTGCAGGCATGCTGGTGGGCCAGATTTCGACACGGAATCGGTTCTCGGTTCTCGCAGTCTGCCCTGCGATAAGCGGGCAAACTTGTGATGGTGGCGGTAGGTGGTGACTTGTGTACCGGGGAAGGTAACATTGCACCAAAGTACTCCAGTTATTATAAATAGCTGTCCTAGGAATATTGTCTTAGAAGTCCAATTCAAAGTCGAAGTACTGTTGGTCAAAATCGTGAATCCGGACGTAACCGTCCTCTCCACCGCTGCTGTATCTGTAATGTAAGAATTAAGAAAAATTAATGATTGTGTACTCAATATGATAATATTTAATGAAGTGATGTTTAGGGGAAAAAAACCTGTGTGGTTTAATGAAACAATTTACTGTATGAAAAATATTATCGTACAGTTTTAACCATCATTTTTTTCTTTTTACCAAAGAAGATGCAAGTAAAGTCTACTTGGATTTTCTGGATCTACTGCTTTTAGTAGAAGAAACGTACATTGGGAAAGTCCAAACAGTTTTTATATGTCATCTTCACGCTTAAACACATTCAAATTCGGCCACATCATGAAAAGTGTGACTTCGAAAGTTTGTCGGGTCAAACCATAGGCATAGGATGCCACTCAGGAGAGACGAAAATTCCGAAAAAGTAGGAAGAATATTACTGTGTTTTATTCTTTAAGATCAAAGGAGAGGCTCTTTACAATGAAAGCTTATTTTCTCATTTAAATCGATTAGAACTGAAATGCTTTATAATGTGAAAATAGTGAATAAAAAAGAGAGAATTTTCCTCTTGACTTGATAAAAAATCCGGTGAAAGTCGGGAAAAAGACAATTCTCCCTGACACGATTCTCTGGTTTGTTTTATTTAAGTGCACCTGCAGGCTAAATCAACGTGCATTGCGGGTAATATGTCGACATGGCTATATCCTCTCATGCCTTTAGCATTTACATTTCATTACTTATGGCATTATCTATTGTTGAAGTTTATGAAAAGAAATATATATTTTATTATATTTAAGCTAAACCTACAAAATTCCTATGGTTTTCCTAAGTTTTTGTCAACAAAATGCTCGGAATCTAGCCTGCAGGTGCATTAAATACAGGAAAAATGGGAACTGCGTCTGCCTGAATTGGTGTGATTATTTTACACCTCCCCCTCTTAGACCCAGGATACCTACCCCTTGCCGTCGGGGGTGAAGGCCACACTGTTGATGGGACCGAAGTGGCCCTTGACGGTGCCGAACTCCTCCTCGAAGATGGTGTGGAAGAAGCGTGCGTGGAACTTTCCGATCCTCGTCGACGACGTCGTCACGTCCATGGCCTCCTGACCTCCTCCAAGCACCACCTGAAAGGGACGGCAGTGTTTTTTTTTGTTTTTTTTTTTGTTTTTTTTTTTAAATTAACAAACAACTTTACATATATGTACGTGTTCTTCCAGTTGTATAAGGTTAATATTATCAAAAGGTTAAACTGAAATCTTTACATAGTAGTTTGTCCGTTACTCTATTACAAGTACTTTTGTTAACAGCTGTTCTGTAACTCCATTACAAATACTTTTTAGGTCTACTATCAGGCTTAGATCTATTCGGTTATGAAAATAGAAAATAACTTTTGGGGCTCAAATGCTATCTCCTTCAACAACTATAAGAATGTTTTTGATCGCAGAAACAGAATTTTTGGTTATAAATGCTAGATTTATTTCGGGAATTAAACATCACATTTTTTATTCCACTATATTGTTGGGAAAAAATAATTATGAAATTCAGTTCATGTACACAGTATACTTTTTAACATATTCCTATAGCCAACTATAGTAACATGCATATTACAATCAATTCAAATTAGTAAAATAAGGGGATTGCTACATCTTTCCCACATGCATCTTGAACCAATGGGAAATCTGGTGGTGATTCCTTACTATGGAACAAAAACGTCCTGGAGACTAATCTGATAAAGATCTGATATGCTATCGGAAAGAAGAACTTGCGAAAAAATACAACTAATTATCCACGCTGTACTCACATGTGGCTTGAGGGGTGAGATGGCTGCCGAGTTGACGGGACGCTCTGTTTTGTATGTTCTCAACAGTTCTAACGAGTTCATGTCGAACATCTGTAAAATGAAAACAGTACAATGAAAACACGCACAAAGATATCAATGAATTTATGCATTTCGATATACAGGCATGCACAAGTGCAGGCGGGCCGTTGGTCCAATAAGACCCTACTTCCAGTAGGGTTTCCAACCCTACTTCAAGTAGGGTCTTACACTCAGCTAGCAAATGAAAATCTAAACCATTTAGAATATATTCTAACCACTTTCTGCATAGTATTAGAAGTTGTATATTTGTCTGGAAGGCTACTATAAGTAATGTCATTATGTGGTGCATTCAGACCCTACTTCAATTAGGTGTTCTTAAGTAATTTCTGCTTAGAACTTCATAATTAGATTTATACATAGGATATCTAATATAGACTTTCAAGTTCCATGACTGTAACTCCAAGTTCTCACCCTACTACAAGTAGGCTTCGGGTACCGAACCCTACTAGAAGTAGGGTTTTTAAACCCTACTACAAGTAGGCTTCGGGTCCCAAAGCCTACTAGAAGTAGGCTTTAAGTCCATTACCCTACTACCAGTAGGCTTGCTTCAAGTCCCTAGGGGTTAGAAGTAGGCTTTGGGTCTCGCACCCTACTACAAGTAGGCTTCAGGTCCCCAACCCTACTAGAAGTAGCCTTGCTCTTACCCTACTTCCAGTAGGCTTCTGGAACCAAAGCCTACTTGAAGTAGGGTTTAGGTCCTGAACCCTACTACAAGTAGGGTTTAGTCCTGAACCCTACTACAAGTAGGCTTTAGATCCTGAACCCTACTTCCAGTAGGCTTTAGACCTCAAACCCTACTACAAGTAAGCTTTCCTTTACCCTACTACCAGTAGGCTTCTGTACCCAAAGCCTACTTGAAGTAGGCTTTGAGTCCCATACCCTACTACAAGTGGCCTTTTAATGCCACACCACAGAATGACAGATAGACTTTGAGTTCCAAACTCCAAGTCCTAAACCCTACTGCAAGTAGGCTTCCAGCATTCTGATTGGCTGTCATACAGACCCTACTTGAAGTAGGCTTTGCAGACCCTACTTGCACTAGTTGCAGTAGGGTCTTATTGGACCAACGGCCCTTCTGCTGCACGCAGAAGTCCCTTAGGTGATATAGGACGGTTGGGAAAAGGGGTAGAAGACAGATTTTCTAAAATTACACTTTTCTATTCTCAAGATTCTATTTTCGGTATCCCTTACATAATCATAAAACAAACGTTTGAACTCCTGTATTTTTTTTGTACAGGTTCATTTTTCATAGCCTGCCTAATCATATAATTTGTTCGGGGGGGGGGGGGGGATGACTATCTTTTATGGAACACTGGGACATTCTGCCTATCAAAAAAAAAAAACGCCGGACATCTAGACATGTCCGAGAGTTTTCCTTCCAATGCTTTACCCTCTAATATCGGACATTTTGTCTGATGAAATTGTCATTCTTTGTCCATATTTATTTACTTTATTATGTCCAGCATGGCAAGGAAATGTCCCATGTAATCCCTTCCAATGTCGGACAATTTGTCAGGAAGTTTTTGGGATACACTGGGACATTAACAGTAGGATAAGAGTAAGAGGACCCGACTGACTAACCTTGGCCGTGCAGTCCTTGGAAGCAGTGATGATGGCTGACTGGTTCTGGTTTGTCTGGATGTCGTTGATCTGCTTACCGTGCTCTGCGACCACCCGCAACATGTCTCCGCACTAAAAACCACAAATGAAAGGAAGTACATTTAAACATAGATGGAGCTCTTTGATATTCAACGAGGTCAGTGAAGGAAAGGAAATTCACCCTATCATGGACAGATGAGTTGTATTTACCTGCAGACTAGCTTTAATCAATGTACTTGCAGGGAAATACAACAACTCACAAGGCTTAAACATACAAATTTTCATGAAAACCTGACATTATTTGTGGCTTACATATCACAAAACTAGCCACAAGTATTTTTCCAGCTTTTATTTATCATTTCTTTTTAAAGGACTTGAAAATTCGTTAGTTAGAGATAAATAAATAGCAAACATTTGTAAAATTTATATATGTTTTTAAGTGTTTTTTGACAAAACTGATCCAGGTTAACGTGCAGGTGCCTAAAACACTGTAAGTTAGCTATTCATGGTAGGGAGAATTGCATGGTGACTACCAACAATGTAATGACTGGTAGCTTACCGTGACGTCCCATTGGATCAGATCTCCGCTCTCGTGACCAGTGACGATCATATCGTCTAAGTGTCCCCACACAGCTGCTGTGACTTTGGCCTTGGGAACGGGAATGCTTATGAAGGGCTCGTTGTTGCCTAAAACAAGTGAGGGGAAGTGGTTAGAACTAGGTTACTGAGAATGCATTGTCAGAAAACAAGATGTAATGTATTCAGTTATGAAATACCATAAGTCTTAATTTTCTTTCATTAAATTGAATAAAACAATTCTCAACTGCAATAGAAGATTAATCTATTAATTTTTTGATACATTTAAGATGCTAAATAGATGATGCATGGCGATTTCGTTTTTTTTTTTTTTTTTTTTTTTGTAATTGATCAGAGCTCATGTATTTACCGAATAAAACATACACGATGCTAAAAATCTGCAACAATTTATTGTTCTCTACAAATAGAACTTTCCCTATATATTCAAGTTTTATGGACGGTGATTTTAATTGCGAGTAGGACTGGTGCACTTACCCATTTGGTAATTGTCGCGCACGTCAAAAATGCTGATCTCGCAGGGCTGACCCATGGCCTTGTCGGTGGTGAACATGGCCATGTTTCCGCTGAACGACCAGCCGCACGTCCTTACCGCAGACTTGGTCTCCAACTCGAACAGCTCCTTACCTGATGAAAAAATATGGATGATTAATTCAGAATGGGGGGCTACTACAAATACAGCTAAATACTGGGGCCTTTGATGGGAGGTCCCAATTTTATGTCGCATGTCGAATCTAAGAAATGAACATATCACCACAGTGAATCTAAGAAATGGGCTTGTGACACTTTCGAATTAAAGAAATGATGATGTTACTACCTAGCATTTTGAAAAAAAATCCCGTCACACACCATTAAGCTCTAAAAAAAGTCATGTCAACGTGTCGAATTTGAGGGCGTAATACTGTAATGATATACTGATCACCCCCCACCCCCCCCCCCCCCCCAAAAAAAAAAAAGAAAAAGAAAGAAAAAAGAAAAAAAAAGAAAGAGAAAGAAAGAACTGGCAATTAACACGGAATGTGTTGTAATAACGCTCACCTGTTTCACAATCCCAGATGCGGGCGCTGTTGTCGGCTGACCCCGTGATTACCTGCTTTGAGTCCCCTTGGGTGGAGTTAAGGGCAATGGTTAATAATCTCAATGTTACATATTGAAATCTACTACGAATACTTTTTTTTCCCATTTTTTGACGTTATAAAGATAACTCAAGGTTTGCGAGTCAACACTTAGTAAAGTCTCCATTATAATGGCAAACGTTTAAAGGATGGATTAGATGTACACCTACACAACTTACAGAGCAAGGATTTATCTAAAGTGTATAGATGAAACATCTTTAAGCATTACAGCGATTTGTTACACTAATCGATTGTAGATGGTTCTTTGAATTGTGCTGGAAGATATATACTCTGAAAGTATTATCAAGTTCATTATGTTATCATTTTATTCTCATAACTGTGTTCATACATCATAATTAGTACGCCATAAATCACACGTAAGCTTTTCGAAAACCTTGTGACCCTGAACATGATTTCGCAATGCACATCATTTAAAAAGAAGTGTTAAAACATGTCAAAATGTAAGGATACATGTGACGTCGATGCACCAGACAGCACCACCGTGCCCCTTGAAGCTGCCAAGCCGCTCGCCGTTCAGCGAGTACCATACGTTGGGCTGGCTGTCCTTGGCACAGGAAAACAACAGGTCGCCTTCCCTGTTGTATCTGATTTGCGTTATAGAACGCTCATGACCGTGGAGCATTATAGGCTTCTGCAAATACAACAAGAAAAATATCTTAGTATCTATAGACCGAACTGTTCATGTTATCAATTTGGTGCTATTGTCCAACCTTTGGTGTATAGGTGTATACCAAAAATCGTTTTTAAAGCATGGAAGTTAAACAGTGTTGTAAAACAGTTACAGGGATACTCTCAAATCAAATACCTTTATCATATTTTCCATGTTGTGTATCCAGGAAGAATGTAAGTTAAAAGTACCACACTGTTATAAGTACCACACGGTTGCGCAAGCCCTGTGGTCCACAGGGCTTGTGCAACCTAAACAGTATCGATAAAACTGTCAATAAGCAGAGATGCCACTCTATGATCCTGAAAATTCCGGAAATTTGTGAAACAGCCTTTGCGGCTTTTAGGCAGGAAAACTTTCCGGAATTAGGCAGAAAAAGATACAAGGAAAAGAATCCTATATTATGTTTTTTTAACATAAAAAGAGCTTTTAGAATATAATACCTGTTGTCTGAACACAAATAAAATGTTTTTCTTAAAATCTTTTTACTTTGATAAAAGTTATGATACAGACAAAAATCCGGAAATCCGGAAAAAGCAGGAAAAATGGCATCCCTGAATAAGGCAAAACATAGAATGATAAGGAGGATAAGACATTTTAAGGATTAAAAACAATGACTACGTAACAGCTGATGTGTTCAGAGATGCCACTCTCCGACCATCAAAATGTAGGAAATATGTAAATGTTTGAATTTGCAGAAGTTAATAGCTTATAACAACATTATACATCCTCTGATGGTTGGAAGTTCAGTTGGAGACAAAATATTATCTGAACAAATACAATCTCGAGTTTCCTACTTTTGTGTAGGAACTGTAAATATGGCTATGCTGTTTTCCTAATCAGAGTAGTCCTCTATTTTGCAATTAGGGGTATACTAGAGACTTAGTTTTCTGTATCCCTGGTGGCACAAAGCCTGAACTAATTCCTACTTTTCTAGTAGGAAGATCATATTATACTGTGTGCAGGAGAGTTCCTACAAAAAGTAGGAAATGGAGGAATACCATTCTAATCCATTCCTGATCAAATTTTAAGCTTATAATTGACTAAAGCAATAGGGCAATGAGTATTTAATAGAAAAATGAAGGGATTTTAACAATTTTTCCTTTTTTTGAAAAAGTAGGAAATCCTACAAAAGTAGGAAAAATGGCATCTCTGTGTGTTGTGCAAGATCTGGAAACAAAATAACAGAAAGAAAAGGCATATAACTTAACGAAGTAGATGCTTATAATTTTGATCTGCTTTGATGGCTATTAAAATCAATATAAAAAAAAGTAACGTGGACTAGTAAACCTTGGTCCGGCCCAGTGATATCTAATCAGCTAGCCCAGTGGGTATGTGTACACAAAAATTAAGTAAAACCCCTGACAATAAACTGAATTTCCTATTCACCTGTGGGAAATAACTCACTGGAGGAAGCTCCAGAAAAAGGAAAATGTGATTGTGAAAAAACTTGCCTACCCCTATTGTGAGATGCTTTATGTCATGACATTAGCCTATGAAATATTGGCCAGGGCTCAACATAAAGGGTTTCAACTTACCTGCCCACCGGGCAGGTACGAGTCAAATTTTACCTGCCCGAGCCAATAATTTACCTGCCCCTCTTTACTTAATTATAACAATATTAGAAAAGTTTTACCTGCCCTTCGGGCAGGTGGATATTAACTTTTACCTGCCCCACCACAAATTTTACCTGCCCCGGGCAGGCGGGCAATGCTTAAAGGGACAGTCTCTTCCTGCGGTTGTTAAGCTTAGGTCCGCCGACGTTAACCTAACGACGCGACGGCCGGCGACGTGTTTTTCACTTTTGGAACGTAATCCGGCGACGTTATTGGTCACGTCACGAATTTGGCGCGGCCCAGGGGGGGTTACAACGTATCAAATACGGCCGTCTGACGGACGAGACTGTCCCTTTAATGTTGAGCCCTGTCAAATTGGTATATCGTATCCATGCAGGGCCCCCACTCAATTTTCCTGTTTTCCTGATTTGTTCTGATCTAAGAGTGTTCCTGAACTTCCAAGTTTTAAAATTCCATTAAAGATGTTAGAAGTTTAGAGAGATTTACTCAAATCTCCTGATCCTTATGTGTAAACAAATCCAGAAACCCAAACTGGGCAAACATTGTTCCTCGTACTTTCCCAGTGTTCTGGAATCTGATCTGCTATTTTTGCTGTCTTTCCTCTTTCCCTCTAGCTGCAGTGGGTACTCTACATGGTTCCTTGTAACTGTTATGCCTATGAGTATATGATCAAAAGAAAAATCTTTTGATGTCATATTTGCCTTTCCCTGGTTCTCGGCCCTTTCCCTTGGCCTTCTGTGATTAAAATGAGATGTTTTGAAGAGATGGCCGATTAACCATTTTGAACAGAGAACGTTGGACTAGATCCTAGAAATAGTAGAATGACAAGGGCTCTGATTAGTCTGAAGGAGGACATACTCATACTGCGCAGCACTTCGTGGGTTCAGCATCACTGTATAACACATAGAATCGCAGGAAAAACAAACGTACACTTGTTGATAAGTATCCTCTTTGCTTTATTTTACGGGACAATTAAAGAGTTTACCCCATTCAGTGCGCTGATTGTTTGGGTTAGTGACACTGACACCAAAGTGACAGGCTGAGACTGAGTCAGTGTGACTTCACTCTCGGCGGCGGCCGGCGTGGGCCAGCACGCCGCTACCATCTGGTTGAACAGAATCGGGGTGTTTCTGTACTTCCTGGATGCCCAAACAGTGAAATGTGATTGTTAATATACAAAGGATATATTAAATTGTCTCAATGTTGCGAACTTACCATGATGAAGCTGTGTTTTGGAGTAGAAATTTCGCAATTTCCACCACCCGCGCACCGTGTGTCGAAAAGGGAACCGGAAATTCAGTCTGCGCATGTGCATTTGTTGTTTTCTAGCTGGGTCCGGCGATCTCGTCTTTGGGACTACAGAAACTCTGCTGTCAACCAGCGAAATCCTAGTTCGAAGATTTACCAACAGAGGGCAGCACGTGTCAAATAGCAGACGACGCGGACGCGTTTTACAGTTTCAATTGTTTGTTCCTTTCCTAAACATTTCCTTTTTCTGAAAACTGTCCAGAAGATGTCCATCTACGATTGAGGAACTATTCTATTAAGGCCACCATGTCATGAATCGGCGATATGCATCTTCTTCTTTCAATCACGGAGCCGAAGAAATCGGATGCTGCTGTAACGTTAGCCTGGGACGCATCCCCTCCCACCGCTCCCCATGTCCGCTACGGAATGGCAATATCCTGAGACCAATACTTTGTCTACTGTAACGTTAGTCAACTTAGCACTACCTATGCACAACCATAGACTAGTGATGGCATCTTAGTCAGTTAGTGTGACAAAATATTGCAAGTTCCATTGACTGTTGAAATACATTGTAGGGGTATAGTTGAAGTTGATAGTGCTGAGGTACATTTGGGTATGATGAGGCACATAAGGGCATGCTCTGGCACATTAGAACACACTGGAGCACGGAGCACAGCAGAGCACGCTGAGGCATATTTGGGCACGCCAGGGCACATTAGGGTATGCTCTGGCACATTAGAGCATGCTGGAGCCCAGAGCACACTGGAGCATGCTGAGGCATATTTGGGCATGCCAGGGCACGCTCTGGGACATTAGGGCATGTTCGGGCACTTTAGAGCATGCTGGAGCACAGTGCATGCCCGAGCAAGCTGAGGCACATTTGGGCATGCCAGGGTATGCTGGGGCACATTAGGGCATGCTCAAGCATATTAGAGCATGCTGGAGCATGGTGCATGCCAGAGCATGCTCAGGCACATTAGGGCACGCTTGGGCACATTAAAGCATGCCGGAGCACTGTGCACGCTGGAGCATGCTGAGGCATACTTGGGCATACCAGGGCATGCTCGGTCACATTTGGGCACATTATAAGCTGGAGAAATTCGTGGCTGATACAAATACACCATACAATAACAAAAATAAAGTGTAAGAAAAGATGCCACATGTCAAAATGCACCTAAAATGCACCAAAGGTGCATTTTTTAAGCAAGAAGGCGAAAAACACATTATCCATGAACTAAATATTGATATCTAGATTCCTCTATTTCTCACTCGTTTCCTGATATAAGTACTTAGGCTGAGGTATAATTATTAATTGCAGCAGCCATGATTTACTAAAGCACTATTTTTTCTTTTTTTTTTCTTGTACGGAAGATGTGCGTCTAACAATTTGGGGGATTCCCCGGACTTTCGTGCATCACATAGTGAGGAGAGCAACAGGAAATGAGGGGGTCAGCTCCAAGCAGATCCTTCCTACAATGCATTGAATTGCAGTTGCGATAACTCCGGTTGGAGAGTGTGAAACAGGGATTCCCCAAGGATTGCAAAATAACTAGGCTTTTCATGACGATTTTGAGATCTGTTTTGGATGCCTGGGAACACTGACCAACTTTTTCTTGCTTATTGTATCAGAGATGCCGCTCCTAAACAAAGGTAAAGAAGGAAAACTAGGAAACACTTTTTCTTCTTTTTTCCCAGAAGGAAAATAACCTTTAGGAATAGAGACCTTACATTGAATTTGTAGTTGAATAGCTTGAAACCAACACAACAATACTCTACAACAGATATATGAATTATGTAGGAAAATTCAGTCGCTCAAACCAAAATGACTAAAAAGGAGGAAATCCTACAAAAGTAGGGAAAATGGCTTCTCTGCTGTACATAGATTGGAGCAATACTAACAAAGTTACAGTGAAATAAGGGGTTTTCCTGCATACATTGCCATAGTAGATAGCCCCAAGTATCAATTGTACCTGTTATATCTTGTGATATTTACCTCAACTGGTGAAGTCAGATTTCTACTTAAAAGACAATGTGTCTGATGGGCAGAAGTAGCATGTAGCATTATTCTAGAAAATGGTAAAAGTACAGCTAAACCCAGTCATTCTAACAGGTAAGCAGTGCTGCGGTAGCTGCGCTATAGTGGACATAACATCTTCCTTTCTTTCTTTTTTTTTACTCCTACTGAGTATAGTCTTTGTGAGTCTTATTTATGAGTCTTTTGGCTCAAAGGCTGTGTCCATAGTCCTTGTAAAACTGACTCCTATATGTTTTCCTAGATATGAAATACTAGTTTGACAATAGTTTGTTACGTGAAAAATAGACTATATAGTAGTTATCAGGCCCGTAGCCAGAACTTTTCATGGGGGGGGACCATTTTTAGAAAAGTGGACCTTTTGCATGTGATAACTGAAGAACTTCAGCAGTAGATCAGGGCATGCCTACACTAAAGTATTTATTAATGTTGTTTTTGCAAGTTGTAATATTTGGTACAAACATAGACGTATACAACCCCTTGGGGGTTCTGGTTAAGAATAGGCCCCCAGTTGCCCCTGCTGATCATATAAGGCGATAATAGGGGGGGCCCTGCACTGACCAAGTGGTTCTTTGGGTTTAATTCCAGGTTGGTGCTTGGTTCACTAAGGGATGAGGTACAGCAAAAATGATTTCCAGGTTTTGATCCCCTGTTTGCCCACCCTGTCACCTTCATCTCATAGAACCAATCACCAAAGATATAATTCTTCCAAACCTGTTTTCGCAGTGAATATGACCCTGGCTGTCAGTATTGTTATGTATAATGAGGCTAGGAAAATCTGCGTGTCCGCGTGTCCTCGACGACCAGAAAATAGCTGTGGACAACCAGAAAATGATTTCTGGTCGTCCTCATGACGACCAGATATTTTGTATTAATTGATAAAATATTTCACTGTAAAATATTCTTTTCTATCTATTTTCATACCCTGTTAAATATCAGCAACTTTCTCTATGTTGTGGACAACCTAAAGCTGTGTGTGGACGACCAGATCTGTGCTAATGGTCGTCCTCTGACGACCAGAATTTTGACCAAATTTTCCTAGCCTGATAAGGTAAGGGAAGCAAACACAACCACATGCTGGTTTCACTCTAACTGTATTCCCCTGTATTCTTTACAAACTGCTCTATTCGCGGACTTCCGTAGTTCCGCCGTTTTACACCAGGGGGCGCCACCGCGCGTACATATACAACAACTCCTCCCACGTAGAAAAGTCTGAAACTACGTAAACAGTCTTTAGTCTGAAATAAAAGTCTGTTAAGCAAAAGTCTTTTAGTTACTTATTTACCTTAGAGCAATTAAGTCTGTAAATATCAGTTCACAAAATAAGTAACACAACTTCATGGAACACACTCACAAGTCAAGACGCTCTGGCGGTTTTCCGTCTCTAGTTGGATAGCGTCTTTCACTGGTTCTTGCGCTGATTGGTGAACGAGACGGTGACACAGGGTCTCGCTCACTGGCTGGACGATGTGGAGTGCTGCGAGGAGTTACAGCAGCACTAGCTGGTCTAGAAGGTGTTGGTGTCACTGGAGGTTCAGTGGCACGTGGTTCTACGCTGGGTTGTGGCATGTCGGATGACACACCACCTGGAGGTTCGTCGTGAGGTAGGACGTATGGCACCGGGGGTAGGTTGAGGTTTTCCCCAGTGCTGGTGACCTTGGTGTCGATGATTTGGTCAACATGCTGTCTCCACATGCAGTTGTCAACCATAACCTTGTAAGACAGTGGGCCGTCTTTACTGATGATAGTCCCTGGGGCCCACTTGGATCCGGTTCTCCTGTAGTCACGAGTCAGCACTGTTTGTCCTTCAGTGAACTCGCGCAGTTTCCTTTGGCTTTTTCCGGGTACGTATATTTCCCTCCGGAAGACAGTGCCTCTAACATCAGGTCTCATAACCCCTAGGCGAACACGCAAATCTCGCCCAATCATAAGGGATGCTGGACTACGACCTGTCACAGAATGCGGTGCATTTCGATACGCAATCAGAAAGTCATTTAGTCGCTGTGATAAGGTCACCCTCTCATCATAACTCTTAAGTGCGTTCTTAAAGGTTTGGACAAACCTTTCCGCGAGTCCATTGGTTGCTGGATGATATGGCGCACCGGTGATATGTTGTATGCCATTCAAACGCACAAACTCCTTGAATTCACTACCAGTAAACTGGGGTCCATTGTCTGTTACGATTTGATGTGGTAGTCCGAAATGTGAACAGACACTCCTCAGTTCCTCTACAGTCTGTTTGCCTGAAGTGCCGTTCATGATGAGCACTTCTGGCCACTTTGAATGGGCGTCAACTACGACCGTAAACATTTTGCCCATGAATGGTCCGGCAAAATCAATGTGAATGCGCTGCCATGGCGCTAAGGGATACTCCCAACGATGTACTGGTGCAACAGGTGGTTGAGGCCGTACACTTTGGCACCCAGTACATGACTTCGCTAAGTTCTCGACATCCTGGTCGATACCAGGCCACCACATGTAGCTCCTTGCTACGGCCTTCATCTTGACCACTCCGATGTGGCCATTGTGAAGCAGATCTAGAGCGCAACTTCTCAACTTCTCTGGCACGATCACTCGTAATCCCCAAAGAAGACAGTCGTCATTCACTGACAGTTCATTCCTTCGTAAGAAATACGACACTAACTCAGGGAACTTGCTCACCTCCCTTTTCCACCCATTTTTGGTCGCCTCTAGTACCTGAATCAGAATGGTATCCTTCACCGTTTCACGTTTCAGTTCACTCGGTGAGATAGGTTCCTCAAGTATCTCATTAATACTAAACATCGTCACTTTCTCATCAGCCTCAACTGACTCAAACGAATAACGAAGTGGCACCCTCGAGAGCCCATCCGCATTGGAATTCAACTTCGTATCCTTGTACTTGAACTCATAAGTGAACCCACTCAGAAATATAGCCCACCGCTGGACACGTGCGGCAGCTGTAACTGGTATGGCCTTGCTGGGACTAAAGATATGTGTCAGAGGCTGGTGATCGGTAATCAAAGTGAACCACCTCCCAAGCAGGTACTGGTAGAACTTTGCTACTCCCCAGACAATGGCCAGGCCTTCTTTTTCCAGTTGGCAATAGTTCCTCTCAGCTTGAGACAATGACCGTGAGGCTAACGCGATTGGCCTCTCGCTACCATCAGCCATGATGTGCGAAATAACGGCACCGATCCCATAGGGTGACGCATCACATGCCAGATAGATTGGCAGATCGGGGTCGTAGTGGGTCAACACGGTATCGGAACACACAAGTCTCTTACTCTCCCTGAACGCCTCCTCCTGTTCAGGTCCCCAACACCACTCAGAGTCCCTCTCCAAGAGTGCATTCAACGGCTTGAGAGTAGACGACAGATTCGGTAAGAACCGACGGTAGTAGTTCACGAGTCCCAAGTACGACTGAAGTTGTCCCACATTCTCAGGTCTAGGACCGTTCATCATCGCTTCCACTTTGTCCTTGGACTTGTGAAGTCCCTCTGAGTCAATCACATGACCACAATACTCAACACTTGCCTTGAAAAACTCGCACTTTTCCTTGTTCACACAGAGTCCATACTCCTCCAGCCTAGACAGGACAAGATCTAGGTTCTGCAAGTGCTCCTCATCCGTTCTCCCAGTGATGATAATGTCATCAAGATAGCACTGTGTATAGGGAATACCCTGGAGAACTTGATCCATGGCACGCTGCCATATCGCCGGTGCACTGGCGACCCCATACACAAGTCTCTCATACCGATAGAGACCCTTAGAAGTATTGATGGTCAAGTACTTCTTGTGCTCATCCTTAACCTCCATCTGAAGGTATGCATTGGCAAGATCTATCTTAGAGAAAGTCTGCCCTCCTGACAGATAAGCAAATATCTCCTCAATCCGAGGGAGAGGGTACTGCTCAACACTGAACACAGGGTTAATTGTCACCTTAAAGTCACCACAGATTCTCACCTGTCCATTTTTCTTGACAGGGGTCACAATAGGCGCAGCCCACTCGCTGTGGCACACCTTCTTTATGATCCCTTCACTCTCAAGCTTGTCAAGTTGTGCCTCAACCTTCGGTTTTAAGGCAAAGGGCACGGGTCGCGCCCGGTGGAACCTGGATACAGCACTGTCATCCACAAACAGTGAAGCCTGAATACCCTTCAGCTTTACTATACCCTCTTCAAATACTGCTTGGTGCTTCGCGAGCACTTCACCAACGGTCTTCTGACTCATATGTGAGTCAACTCTCTTGATCTTTGGCCAGTCAAGTTTAATCACACGTAACCACTCACGACCAAAGAGTGGTGGACCACCATTGTCAATCACATACAAACACACATGATGAGTCTGATCCTGATACGTCACGGACACATGTATCTTTACTAGCTGTCTCCATACTCACTGCAATGGCCTGAGCTCTCGCAAAAGTCAGGTCGGCCTCCGTGAGGAGCCTCCGCTGAATAGCCTCATTCGTAAGGCCACACACAAACCTATCGCGGAGGGCATCATCTAAAGTATCTCTAAAGTCACAGTTTTCGGCTAACGACTTAAGCTCGGCAATGTACTTATTGACGGACTCATCCTCCTTTTGGTTACATTTAGGGAACCGGAATCGCTCGGTGATCAACAAGGGCTTTGGTTCCAGGTGGTTTTGTAACGTGCGCTTAATGCGGTCCAAGTCGCACGTACCGGGCTTGGTTGGTGCTAATAAAGTTTTTAAAAGCCCATAGGTCTTTGCTCCCATAAGACTCAAAAGACATGGCACCTGATCAGTGGCTGCTATGTGATTCACACGTATGTATTGGTCAAACCGTTCGCAATAGGCTTCCCAACTACCAATATTTTCATCAAATGACTCCATGTGACCAATCACTGCTTGGTACACAATTTGCTGCACGGGGCCCGCTCCTCCCCCACCAGCACCACCGTCATTACCACCGTCTGCCATTTTCAAAAGTTCACTAAAACCACCAGACACATAAAAATTGAGTCCCAAATAGAGTGAAATTCCAGCTGACAACAGTCTTAAATGGAGTGAAATCCCAGCTGACACACAGCTAACACTTTGGAATATCCCAGCTGACACACAGCTTACTTTGGAATCCCAGCTGACACACAGCTCACAGTCTAAAATGGATCACTACCATACTCATAGGCACTGACAGGTTGATGTTATCAAAATACCTGAATTATATTGCTAAAAAGATTGGACAAATAAGCATCACGCGTCCGTCACGTTGCGTCATTACCGGGAGTCCTTATTACCCAGGATGCACCACTACAAGTTCCGTCCACGCTGGTCGCGCTGGTATCGGCGGGATACGACATCTCTTTCTTTTTTCTTTGGATATTATGTCACACAATAAAGCTTTCTTTTAGACAAGTATTTTAGCACAACAGTGTGCATCTCCATATAACCGTAAGACAGATTTTAATACAACAAATGTCTTCGCCGATCACATACAGTAATAAATTCTTATTACAACTGGCTTATGATGTATCATAGTCTTCAAACCTTTTCGGCATTACTCTTACACGAGATGGTCTTACTTTTACAGGACTTGGCGCGGCTATTACAGGAATTGGTTTGGCTGGGCTACTAACACTCGTTTGCTCAGAAACCTGTGTTTCTACTACTGGGCTAGGCTGCTGATATTTCTTAACCTGCGAAGTATTCCTATCGTAGCGAACCCCTCCCTCGCTTTCTACAGTGACCTTACTACCTGCTCTCGTGACTACCTGGTAGGGTTCAGGGATAAAGGGCGTTTGTAATTTATTCTCTACCCTGTCTCTTTTCAAAAGAACACTGTCGCCTGGCTGAACGTCAGAAAAAGTCGCGTTACATCTCTCGTCAGCCCTAGCCTTTGACATACCTTTCTGTTCTGCGTCTCGGTCTCGTGTCTCCCAGTCAGCTATCTCAGGTCTAAGCTCAGGAATTTTAGTCTTGATTTTCCTGTTAAACAGTAACTCGGCTGGACTTTTCCCAGTTGTGGCATGGGGAATGGCGCGATAAATTGCCATATACTTCAAAATTTCCTTCTTCCAGTCCTGTCCCGAGGCGTGAGCAATTCTCATGCGCTTCTCGAGCGACTGGTTTTGTCTCTCTACTTCCCCATTTGCCTGAGGCCATCTTGGCGTGACCCTATGGTGTCTAATACCATTTTCCTTTACGTAGTTTGCAAACACGTCAGATACAAATTGTGGCCCGTTATCGGAAGATATGCTTTCGGGCAAACCGTGTCTTGCAAACACCCTTTCTAGAGCTTCTACAGTCTTTTCAGCTGTGGTCTTTCTCATGATTTCGCACTCATAATAGCGACTGTAGTAGTCAATAATGACTAAGATCGACTCTCCTGACGGGAGAGGACCTAGAAAATCTATAGCTAGATCTTGCCAGGGACCAGCTGGCATAGTAGTAGTTCTGATCGGTTCTGGTGGATCGGGTCTGCTCGTAATTTGGCACCCGTGACATGCTTTTGCATATTTCTCGGCATCTTTCTCCATGCCAGGCCACCAAACTTTGGTTCTGAGATTCTGCTTTGTACCCACGACCCCTAGATGACCCTCGTGAGCTAACGCTTATAATCTCGGTCGTAATTTCTTTGGTACGACAATTCTCGTTCCCCTGAGAACTAACTTTCCGATCACGCACAATTCCGTGCTAACTGCTGCGTAAAGTTTATTTTCGCAGTCGTCCCACTTACATGACTTAATACGCTCTCGTATGTCAGTCAGCTCTTCGTCATCCGCAGAGGCTTCTTCAACCTCGCGTGTAGTCATCGCGCACGGAGTAGCATTAATGGCTACAAATCTAACATACGCCTCGGTCTGTTCTCCCTCACCGTTACCTTTGCTACCTGTCTTTAAAAGTCTGGATAGAGGGTCGGCAATATTTGTCTTTCCCGGAATATGGATCACTTTAAACTTATAGGGCTGCATACGCAAAACCCATCGCTCTATCCTAGCACAAGGTCGTGAGCGCGCTGAGTAAATAACCTCCAGCGGCTTGTGATCTGTCAAAAGATCAAACTCTATCCCGTAAATGTACGGATGAAATTTCTCGCATGCCCAAACTAAACCTAGCGCTTCCTTCTCAGTCTGAGAATATCTACGTTCTACGTCGCTAAGGCTCCTACTGGCATATGCGATAACTTTGTGATCCTGGCCCTGCACCTGAACTAACACGGCTCCAAGACCAACGGGACTCGCGTCTGCGATAACTTTCGTCTTAGCCTCTGGGTTGTAATACCCCAACATTTCTGAACTGGCTAAAAGCTCTTTCAGATATTTGAACGATTTCTTTTGCTCCTCGCCGAACACAAATGGTTCGTCCTTCCGAGTGAGCCTTCTCAGTGGTTCTGCCACCGTCGCTAAGTCTGGGATATATCTACCACAATAGTTCACCAGTCCTAAAAAGCTCCTGACTTCAGTCACCGTCTCTGGTTCCCTACTGTCGACTACTGCTTTTACCTTTTCGGCTGTCACATTTATCCCCTTGTCCGTCAGTTTGTGTCCTGCGAACGTCATTTCAGAAACAAAGAACTCTACCTTGTCTGGGTTAGCAGTCATCCCACTGTCTCTCAGTCGTTGAAATACTTTGGTCAACACCTCGTAATGTGTGGCCACATCGGGCGTGTGCACCACCACATCGTCTGATAAATTGACTACCCCTGGGATACCCTGCAACACGTTCCTGACTATCCGCTGGTACACCTCACTAGCTGTGCTAATTCCGAAAGGCAGTCTCTTATACCGGTATAACCCGGTGTGCGTTATGAACGTCGTCAAATTTCTGGACTCGGGCTCTAACTCTACCTGGTGATATCCCCACTTCAAATCTATCTTGAAAAATACCCTGCTCTGGGACATGTCCTGGATTATCTCATCTATCGTAGGAATGGGCTGTCTTTCTCTAATAATCGCCTCATTAACCCGTCTCAAATCTACGCATAGTCTGATATCCCCGTCCGCCTTGGGCACTATAACTACCGGACTAACCCACTCAGTCGGTTCCTCAACTGGCTCAATAATATCCTGCTCTATCAGCGAATCTATCTTCTTCTTTAGCGCTTTTCTCAACCCAAAAGGTGTACGTCGAAACGGCTGCGCTACTGGCCTAACGTTAGGGTCGGTCTTGAATCCTACCTGATTCCCTTTTAACTTCCCTAACCCCGTCAGAACATCTTTGTTCTCCTGTCTAACTGTCTGTCTCAGATTCTCTCTATCTGGCTCGCCCTGAACACTATTTATGTCTAGGCCTATCTTCAGAACTCCTAGCTTCTCTGAGGTTTTCCTACCTAATAAAGGTTTCCCCTTATCTTCGATCACTACGAAATCTGCTGTGGTTGCCCTACCACCCACTACTACCTTGGCTTCGAAGCTACCCGCTACATCTAATGGAACATCAGAAGTATAGGTAAACAGTTTCTTGTCAGACAAATTAGATTTACAGACAATTTTCTCAGTCTTACATTTTTCCCACATAGCACGATCAATGATGTTTGTGTCCGAACCAGAATCAATAATGAAATCAATCTGAACACCACCAACAGTTACAGGCATAGTATCAGTTTTCTCATTTGGACACACAGAATTTACATGAAATGCATAAGATTCGTTGTCGTCTTCACGGTCTTCTTCGGCCATCTGTCGCACCCGTCCATGACCTCTCCCTCGCGCGGGAGTCTTCTCGTCACGACGCCCTGATTTAGCTTTACATCTGCTCTCAAAATAACCAACACTTTTACAGAAATTACATGTCTTACCCTTCGCGGGACACCTACTTTCCCCTGCGTAATGACCTGTGTACCCACAGTCCCAACATTTTACGCTACTGCCCTTAACCTTGGGTTTACCACCAACCTTGGGCTTTTCGGCTACCTTATTTACAGAGCCGGACTCCTTCGAGGTCATAACCTCGACCTGAGACTCTACAGCTTCAAACATAGCTGCTACTTTCAAAGTTACCGCTAAGGTCAAATTGTCACCTTTTTCTAACAACTTTCTACGTAAGCGATCATCACGACATTTATCAACAATCTGATCACAAATCTGGTCGTCACAGGATTGTCCGTACCCACAACCTGTTGCAGCTTTCCTCAGCCTGCTTACATACTGCGCAATAGTTTCACCTTCATTTTGAACAGTTTTACGAAACAAATGTCTTTCATACTTTTGGTTTACCGGCACAATGAAATAGGTGTTGAGCGCGTCTACAGCGCGTTCCCATTCTCTGGGTCCTCCTTTATTTGGCAGAGTCTTAAACACCTCACACACCTCGGCTCCAGCGATGTACAGCAACAGAGCTCGTCTCTGCGCCTTGTTGTCCTCGCGAGCCGGTTCAACGAACAAGCCCTTGCTGTCCGCGTATGCCTCGAACTCCTCCAGGTATGCCTGCCAGCGTAGAGAAATGGTTGACGCGTCACCTGACACATCAAAGGCCTTCATGCCCCTAACGTCCGATAACTCTACCGCCATGTTGTAAAATCAAGTCACAGTTATGGCACAAATCACAAGAAATGGCTATGACACAATTATGCACAAAATTGCACGCGTATAAAAATCACTGCAAAACTCACAAAACAGTAGTTAACCCAAATGTCATCAGGAAACACTACCCTGCCAACAGTCTATGTTGCAGATTACTATGTAGTTGCAGAATAAACTTGACTTGGATGATCACAAGCTGGTGTCAGTCCCAACTCCTAGGCATACACTGGCATAGTTCTTAGATCTTCAAAGTTGACAGCCGGTTACAGTTCAAAATCACATGTCATTCACAGTGACAAACACTCACAGCACACAGAGAGTCCCTCTCCTGCATGTAAAGTTGACTTGAAACACACCAAAACCAACCCCCTGGACTGGGCTGGGCAGTTGACAGTGCATGGATGGCTAAAGTTGACAGGACCTCATGGCCCCCACACTGTCACAGTCTTGACTCCCCCTTTCAAACAGCAAACTCACTCCTAATTTCTTCATTTCAGTCCAAATCTTCACTCCTCCTTATTCTTTAGTCTCCAAAGTTTATCCTCGTCGCCAAATGACAGGTTGATGTTATCAAAATACCTGAATTATATTGCTAAAAAGATTGGACAAATAAGCATCACGCGTCCGTCACGTTGTGTCATTACCGGGAGTCCTTATTACCCAGGATGCACCACTACAAGTTCCGTCCGCGCTGGTCGCGCTGGTATCGGCGGGATACGACAGGCACCTGCAGGGCCCAGACTCAAAGTTGTCAAAAACTACACAGAAAGTCAGTTTTCACCAAACTTCCCTATGGCACTCAATGCAGCAAACATTCATGACAAGTTTTGCATGCAAGTTTTGGTCCAAAACTCATCCTCAGTCACCAGTTTTGTTATGTTTAAGGTAAGGGAAGCAAACACAACCACATGCTGGTTTCACTCTAACTGTATTCCCCTGTATTCTTTACAAACTGCTCTATTCGCGGACTTCCGTAGTTCCGCCGTTTTACACCAGGGGGCGCCACCGCACGTACATATACAACAAGTATGGTGAACTATAGAGGTTAATTATCTATTATATGTGGTGTATGTAAATAGTCGTAATTAGGTTATAGATAATAACTAGCTCCGTACGCAGTCTCCTCCTCGTCGACTGCTGTCGTCCAATACATAATTATAGTTCCGACATCATGTAAGACATGAACACTCGCGTGAAAGGATATTGTTTGTTTATTTATCCAGTGTATAGTCGCTTTATGACAAGACCTCGATTGACCATGATCAGTCCCGAGGTAGGAATCCCCTCAAACACATTCAGTAAACGCTCCCGCGCTCTTACACGATCTCTATGCCTCTATCCAGAACCAAGACTCAGCTTAAAGGTCCAACCTTTCCAGGATGTTACT
This sequence comes from Lepidonotus clava, assembly GCA_936440205.1. Lineage (NCBI taxonomy): Eukaryota > Metazoa > Annelida > Polychaeta > Phyllodocida > Polynoidae > Lepidonotus > Lepidonotus clava. Next base: position 64,690,650 of record OW387134.1, on the reverse strand, counting down.
CACACAGCGTTTCAGCGAACTCTGACTGACTGAGAGCAAACACGCTCTTTTAGTATAGTACGTCACACCGTGACTCCTCCCCCATTCCACTATTGACAAAGTGAAACATGTCTTGCACGTGCACTTCTAAAGCTCACGCTGTAGTGCCTACAAACATGGACTGGCCACCCACGTCAGTACAATGGTGTAAAACATCCTTCATATGGCATAGTACCATACAGTATTTACCAGAAAATCTATAGTTTTTTTTACACGTTCCAGTATATTATTATATATATTGACCAGCTCTGCGAATTTGGGGCCTAATAATATACTTTGATAGGTCTTTGTTCAATATTTAGACAGAAAATGATCAAATATGAAAAAATAAGCCAAAATTTGACTAAAAATCAAATCTTGTGTAGTATCATATGAAACTTTAAAATTTTCTAAAATTGTACATGCTGTTGCCATGGTAACCAGAATGATTATCAAACGTCAAACTGTAGAGTCAATACTATGATGAAGCATTTGGTTTCCATGGAAACCATGTCATGTGATCTTTATTCTAGAATTAGTAAAACCAAATAGTAGAACTTTGAAGCTACATTATATAAAAGAGAGATTGTAGCTATCTTCATTAGGAAAAAATTGAGAGAATTTTATTTGCATCATAATTAATGCAGCTCATATTTTAATCTATATCTAACTGTTGGTAATTCTGTCAATACCATATATATCGCAATTTTAATGGATTAAAGGTGTCTGACCATGTCATGTTCAGAGGCTCACAGCTCAGCTTCTACTCAGAATATTTAAGAGCTGTTTACATTTTTAGAAAGCCTGAGCCTTGTTCTACATTCACTATCGATTTCAAGTAGCCCCAAAATTGCAGAGCAGGTCAAAATTTCAAACGGTTTTCAACCGTAAGAATGAAAGTGCACTGTATATATTACAGTATAATACTATTTAACTTAAATGGCAGATATTATGTGCGAAGAGGGGCAAAAGGCTCATGTAGGTCAAAAAGCCCATACAAAAGGCCCATTGTATAAATTAGGGGTGTGCTTTGTTTCTCACAATTAAGAAATTTCTGCAGCCTGTAATAAAATTTGTACTTAACATATTCCTAAACTTTTGTATACCCCATATAATAATGTGACCCTATCTAAGTGCATTCAGTTTTCAAAAGTGGGCATTTTTACAATATTTTTCCATTTTTCCCAAGGATAACATTGAATATGTAACATACAAAGTCGGCTAACATATCATTTGAAAGCTTATTAACCCTTTAGACCCCAATCCGGCCATTTAATTCCCTAGCCAATGTGACAAACCACGTTACTATATCTTTAATTGATAAGCATGGGCCAAACCTTGAACTTCATTTATTAAAAGGAAATTTTGGAAAATCGGAGGGAAATCCATAGAAATCCTGGGGAAATCCAACAATTTATGAATGCAATCTGTGGGGGCTAAAGGGTTAAATTTCGTATTCAATGCTACAAACCCCATTTTATAACGTTAATTGAAAATGGTTGGTCAGCCTTTTAATGTTCCCAATTACAAGGAATTTAGGGGATTCTGGAGGGAATCCGTGAAAATCCAGAGGGTGAATAGGGATACCAGAGAGAGGGCAGGGGTCCCAGAGGGTGCACAGGGGTCCCAGAGGGCAGAGAGGGGTACCAGAGAGTGGAGTGGACAGGGGTCCCAGAGGGCGGACAGGGGTACCAGAGGGCAGACAGGGGTCCCAGAGGGTGGACAGGGGTCCCAGAGGGCGGACAGGGGTACCAGAGAGAGGACAGGGGTCCCAGAGGGTAAACAGGGGTCTCAGAGGGCGGACAGGGGTCCCACAGGGTGGACAGGGGTCCCAGAGGGCGGACAGGGGTATCAGAGAGAGGACAGGGGTCCCAGAGGGCAAACAAGGGTCCCAGAGGGTGGACAGGGGTCTCAGAGGTCGGACAAGGGTCCCAAAGGGTGGACAGTTGCATAAGAGAGATTCTTTCATCAAAGTTGATATTTTGGAAAAGTGGACCTGGCCCAGTTGGGGGGGGGGGACGGGTACCCCACATCACCCCCCTGGCTACAGGCCTGAGTTATTGCAGTTATACCATTTTACATGAGAAAAAAACATATGGCAGTCACAAATTTTGTATCATGAAATACAAAATTACAGATCTTAAGGTATTTTATGTCATACAGTACAGATGAACGTTTTTTTAATCAATATTAGAATATTTCATACTCTTGTCATTAAGTGACATAATCATTGAACCTTTTGGGTCTAGTAATTGTTCTACCACTTCTAGTAGTGACTTGAGGAGTTTGAACATGTGGGTCTGGAACTATTGGTCATATGGGTTTTGGTAGAGATTGGGGTGGAGAGTGAGGAAGTCTTACGGGAACTGGGGACTTGGGTTATGGGACAGGATGCATGGGGGATGGACCTGCAGCAACCTATCACAGAACAATGGATATGTGTTTGACCAGACTGTCCCCTATTTCAAATATGGTGGCTCCCAACCTTTCCTTCCTTTGTCTTCAAGTGTGCTTGACTATTTCTCCTTAGTATGTTTCCTGATAGAACTCAGATATTTTACGATCTTGGTTGTTTAGGTTGAGCCTCAGGTGGAAGAAGTTGGGCTGGCTGCCACTTATTTCCTGACCATACTCTGATGGTATCAACTAGTTTTAGGGGTGTAAGTGGTTTCAAACCTGGGTCATAGTTACATTTCGATGTGTTTCAGTACTCATTAAGTCTGTGACTTACCATGTCTGGCTCAACTACCTTCGGCTTGAATAATGCTTTGGTGGTCGGTAGTTTCGACCTCCTGCCAAGTAGACGTTGCACACAGGAACTTGTTCGGTAACCCCATGGGGGTTTGGGGAAGAATAGGCCCCCAAGGGCCCCTGCTGATCATATAAGGCAACGATATGGGGGGACCCAGGACTGACCAAGTGGTTCTTTGGGTTCAACTCCCAGTTGGTGCTGGGTTCACTAAAGGATGAGGTGCACAAAGGTAGAAATTAACTCATTTACTTTGCGCATGTCAAATGAAATAGTGTAAAGGTCACCAGTTGAACACAAGGGGATAATCAGAATTCTTCCAAATTACATAGCTTATGATGGTACACAGTATAGATATGGCAGGTGCCCCTGGTAGGTGTAAATATACCTGATGGACGGTGTTCAGCAGGGTACACCTCCCAGCAGGCGCCGATGCTGGGGTAAAATCAATACCAGACTGCTATAAGAAGCGAGAGCGCGATGTAAGGGCAGAGAGAAAATCATTAACGTTTGGACAATACGGATCGAGAGATTCGAGGGGTTTAGATAGCTACGCAAGCCACAGGGACATCTGGTGACTTACACGAGAATTACTGCACTACTGTTGGATGTGAGATTAGGCGGACTCCGAGGAGAAAGCTTACTCTTCACTGGATTAGACCTGTGACACCTAGAAGACTTACCATCTCTTCATTGGAAAATGTACTCATCATCGTATCCACAAATAAACTTGACCTACTGCCAAGCGTTGTTCATGTTATGGATTGAGCGCCCATCTCGTGAACTCACTTACCACTTGACTAGCACCCATTAGGAATAGTAATATCAACGACAGTAAATATCTCGGACAATTCCCAATAGCTACGATTAACCATAAACGTACAATAGCGTTCAGAGGTACAGCAAAAATGATTTCCAGGTTTTGATCCCCTGTCCTGTCACCTTTATCTCATAGATACGATCACCAAAGACAGAATTTGTCCCAACTCGTTTTCGCCATGAAAATGACCTGGCTGTTGGTACGGTGTAAAACTTTTGCCATCTTCTTGACACTTTTCGATAAGATGTCTGAAGGTCTGTTTAGCATAGTCTACTGTACCATTAGCCTTGTGGTGGAAGGGGCTTGTGGTTATGTGCTGGAAGTTTAAATCTGTAGCAAAACGCTTGAACTTAAAACTGACAAATTATAGACCATTGTATGTGATTAACTTGTCGGAAGTTCACTTTTTGACCTCAATGAATTCTGAGTAATAGTCTAAATACATGACACCGTTACAATCAAGGAGATCTGCGGTGAGAATACTCCATGGTCCAGAGGGAAGTTCGCTTGGCTTTAGCAGTTCTTTCTGCTGCTAGTTTCGGTGTGTTTGACAGATGTGACATTTAGAAACAATGTCTTCTATTTGGCCGTTTATGCCAGGCCAGTGCAATGTCTCATGCTAGCTGTTTACAGGAGACATCACCATACCTAGGTGATTCTTGGTACGATCTTTAACATTTCGCGCTGCATACTTGCCGAGATAATAGCCTTGAAGAGAATTCCCTTGAAGAGAATTCCATTAATTTAGGAAATTTCGTCCTGTGTGTCAAAATAGACACGGACTTCTGGCTCTAGGTACGAGCGATGTTTGGGCCAGTTGGCTCTCAAAACTTGCACTACTTTCTGTAACGCTTGGTCAGGTTTGTTTTCTTCAGCCAGTTGTTCCTGGCATCGCGGAGTAAAATTGGATACGCCTTTAACCTCTGTCAAGTAGACGTCGTAAAACATACTATCCATCAGACCCTTGTATGTGTCTTGGAGAAAGGCTTGGCCCAGAGCATCTGCGAAATGGGTATCTTTCCCTGATTTCCCTATTTGAATGTGTAGTGTTGGAGACTAAGATCATCTTCTGCAGTCGCAGTGGAAGCTGATGTAGAGGGTTTTCAAAGATTCTCAGCAATGGTAGGCCATCTGTTTCCACAGTGACATCATTTCAACCGTACAAATAGGTGTGAAATTTCGTGTACACAAATACAATTGCTAACAGCTATTTCTTTATTTGACCATACGCATATTCTGTCTTCGTCAAAGACTTTGATGCATAACCCACTGGCTTGTCACCTTGCATCAGGACTAGTCCAGACTGTGACACATCGCACGCTACAGTGATTGGCTAGTCCAAATCAGATCTACCACAGCAATTACTTTCTCGCTATCAATCTTGACTCCTTTGTCCAACAAAACGTGACCAATGTACTCAACGCTCTTGGTACACAACTTGGTTTTCTTTGGATTCAGTTTCAGATTTTTCTATAATGTTGGGGTGTGGATGAGAATGTCATCCATAATAATTTCTACCCCTTGTATGTTAGCGAACATTTCGCCCATCACATGCTGATATATTTTAGGGGCAGACTAGATACCCATCGGTAGGCGAAGATATTTATACCTCGCAAAGGGAATGTTGACGGTTGTTAAATCTTGGCTTTTGTCAGTAAGCTTTATCTGAAAGTATACCATATTCACATCTAACACCGTGGAAAGATTTTGAACTGTTTGTTTGCATCTTAACTTGTTCTAACATGTTCATCAGGTGATACTTGCGTAATAATGATTTGTCCAGATATCTGTGATTGATCATCACTCTCACATCTTTGTCTAGTGAAGTTTTCTTTCTATGCACTATGTGCAATGCGCTACACCACAGGGTTGACGCTCCTACTGGGACTTTCTGAATTATATTCAGGTTCTTCATATGATCTCATTTCTTTTTCGTCACATTGGGCAGGGCTGTCAGAATGGGACTAGGTGGGTGAGCAATGGGCTTTGCATTCTCATTATCTTTTAAATAGTATTTCCCCAGAATTTTGCCTTTCCCTGAGTTATACTTAGAATACACTCTCTGGGCACTCTAAGGTATCCCCTCATCTACTTTTGGACCTGCCCTGTCAAGGTTCTTTAACTAACTTTAAACACAGACTCTGACTCACAAAACAAATTTGGACAGTTCACATCAACAACTTCACAGTCAATACAAACAACATTACCTCTGTGAGTTGCAGGGAGAGATACTGTCCCATATGCCTTGGATGGCATACCCGAAATGCCCCCCCGTGGGGATCCGGGGTGGGGGTTCCTTCAGGAGCCTCCTGGGAAGAATATGTCCCCAGCAGCCCCTTGCTGTTCGTAGAAGGCGACAAATGGGGGGACCAGACTCAGTAGCTCTTTGGTAGAGTGCCCACCCTGAGTCTGGGAGGTCTTGGGATTTATCCCTGGCCGAGTCACACCAAAGACTTTAACAATGGGAGTGGTCTCTGCTTGCCTGGCACTCGGTATAAAGTAAGAACCACGAAACATAACTGGTCGGCCTGGTGTCAGTATAATGTGACTGGGTGGGGTATTGTGTGGGCCTATGACATGATATCTCAGTGTGGCAGCACTATAAAGAGGGCATTGGGTCCCACTGCTACAAATAGGCACCTCATTTCATATTCGGTCACCGCCCCTGTGGCGTAAAACTAGCTGAAAGGCTTTACCTTGTGCAGTCTGGTAAAAGAACCCATAAGGGTTGGCCGGACGTTAAACTAATCCCACAAACAAACAAACCCGAAATGCCTGTGATTCCTACCTTACTTGGCCAGTCTGGAAAGAACCCAGAAGGGTTGGCCGGACGTTAAACTACCCCTACAAACTACCTTTCTTGGTCTGAGTTAAGGTTTGTTTACCACTTTATCTTAGGACACTTAAGTTTCATCCAAATTGAACACTCAGCTGCAGTATCAATCTTAAACTGTAAAACATTGTTACATGTAGTTTGGAAGTTAATAGTCATAACATCATTTTGAACATTTTTCTACGTGTACACATTACATCTTTTGGGCGCTATGAACATCTCTCCCCCTCTCTATGAGAGCTACCAGGGAGGGCATTAGTCTATGGGTGTCTTCAAGCCTTTACTTATGCTGCACCTGTTGTATGGGGGTAAGGGGGTGAAGAGGGTGGAGGGGGTTAAGGACGGGGTAAGGAGAGAAAAAGGTGGGGTCAAGAGTAAGACACAGTCTTACTAAGTCTCATCAGGTCTCCTAACATAATCTAATATGCCCTGAATATGATCATCTGATAGAATTCAAAATTTGTTTAAAATCGAAAAATAAAGTCTAATGGCAACCTATTTGTTGTCTAACAACAACTCATCCTTCTATAAATTCGTATACAACCCATAGGTTATTAATAAAAAAAACTTGGTCGATGGTCAGATCGTCTTCCCACAATTTCTTCTTTAATCTTACCACTTCTTAACCACTACTTTCAGGTCTTTTTTGGCATCATCATTAGCAAAAAATAGCTTAAACACTTTGGTGTAGTTGGGGTCTAAAGCACATAGACGCATCAGGGGCAGATACAGGACTTTAGAAGTGTGTGTGTGTGTGTGGGGGGGGGGGGGTCTGCATAATGGCTAAGTATTGAAACCACATGCATTTGTGCATATGCTAGGGGTATTTTTCCCTCTTTTTGCAGTTTAGGGGTCTGCCAAAAGGGGGCGCTCTCCTGGTGAGTCCTTTTATGCTGCCACTAAGAATATACTGAATTGTTGTTTCCAGTCCTTCCAGGCCTGTGCAATGTGTTCACCTGAGGTTGGATTAAAATGGCTGGGTGGTTTGAAATGCTCTTCAGCTAACCTTTTCTCTAGTCTTTTTTTCTAAGTTACAAATGTCAAAAACTTGTTCAAAAAATGCCCACTTTACTCATACTCTGACACCATGTTATCTTGTGGTATTTACCTCAACTAGTGAAGTTAGATTTCTACTAAAAAGGCAATGTTTCCAGAGAGTTGGGTGGAAGTAAAGTGCAGCGTTTATTTTAGAAAACGGTAAAAGTACAGCTAAACCTGATGGTTGCAACGGGTAGGTGGTGCTTCAGTCGCCACGCTTTAGCAGACATAACAGTGCCAATCTTTGTCTTTTCTTTTTTACATATATTTTGTATGTGTGTAACCATTATGTATATTTTAAAAACAATTTTCAAGAATAAAAGTTCTGAATTAATTCTATCCAATAAGAGGCCACCATCCAGTCTTTATCAGTGTTACATAACAGCCTGTCTTGCATCTCCTCTACTAAGGATTTTCAAGGCAGCCCAGCCGTCATGAACCAGTGCATGGTAATGTTTGACTGAGTATCTCCATGGCGACGGTCTTGCAGAACAGAGTCTATAGTATTGAGAAGGTTTGTTTGTCCAGCCATCATGCAATAGACTGATAGGCGGGCAGGGTGCGGAGATGAGTCTATTGAGGTGGTGGTTTGACCAGTGGGATAGGATGGACCAATGGGTAAGAATAAAGCAGTCGGGTATAGGATAGAACAGTGGGATAGGGTAGCCCAGTGGATTAGGGTAAACTAAAGGGTTAGTATAGACCAGTAGGGTAGGACAGAACAGTGACTTTGGATACAACAGTGGCAAAGGTAGACCAGTAAGGTAAGATAGGTGACTGGGTAAAGATAGACCAGCAGCCTAGGATAGATGAGTGGGTTGGGTTTGACCAGTGGGTTAGGATACACCATTGGCACAGGATAGACCAAAAAGGTAAGACAGGTGACTGGGTAAAGATAGACCAGTGGGCTAGGATAGAAGAGTGGGTTGGGTTTTACCAGTGGGTTAGGATACACCATTGGCACAGGAAAGACCAGTGGGATAGGATAGAACAGTTTATTTTGAGAACAGAGGCACAGGATAATGATAATTTTCATGCACAGTACTTAGTTTGCTGTTAATTAACAGTAATGGTTGCTGTAAGACATCTATAGAAGCATGAGCTGTAAAATTTACAGTACATTGTGTGCTGTAATTGTACAGCACTATTTGCTGTGAAACACCTACAGTATCATGCACTGTACAATTTACAGTACATCATATGCTGTAATTGTACAGCAAAGTTTACTGGAAACCTTTGTGCAGTCTGGAAAGAACCCATAAGGGTTGGCCGGACGTTAAACTACCCCAACAAACAAACAAACTGGAAACTTTGCTGCCAGCAAAGTTTACTGTAAATTTACAGCATTTACTTTTTACAGTGTAATATTGCACAATGACACATTATCAAAATGTAGTGGCGTAACGTATCATTAGAAAGCTCATGCCTTTAGCTTCACAATATACCTTATTTTAGGGCAAAAGTTCAATTAATTCAAGAAAAGTACAAAATGGCACCATTACAATGATAACAGTGTTCTAAAAACTTTATTACAGCTTAGAATTATAGAAAAACCTACAAGAAACTAAAATGTATAGAAATATATGTAATTGTTAAGAAACACTTGTTGCCATGGAAACAATTTCTTCATATGGTCAAATTCCCTAATATTGTGGCTTTTTATGCTGTACTCTCAAAGAACACATGCATTATTCAATAAGCTATATCTTTTGACATAAAGTTACTATTGAGGCACTTAATGTCCCAGACGCAATTTATCAAAATTTATATAATTTCAGAGCTCTTGCCTTTAGTATTCATGAAGGTTTTGTTATAACTTTGAAAATTTGGCCAAACATCACGTGATTACTTTCAGAATTCAATCTAACATAAAGAAAAATCTGCCAAATGGATGCCATTGCAACCAGAACTTCAAATTCTTACAATTTTCTAGATCTTCAGGTCACAAGCTAAAGAATGATATACCATAATGTGTGCACCAGTGAAAAGGTGTAGAAAGGAATATAGTAAATCAAAAATGCATCCATTTGCATTAAATTATTACCCCCAGGAGCATGACAGTTAATTGGTTAAGCCTGGTCCCAGGGGCGGACCCAGGAATTTGTAGAGGGGGGGGGGGGGCAAAAACATGAATGTACAGGGGGGTGGGCCCCCCATCAAACATGATTTAACAGGGCAAGGGGTGGGGGGGGGGGGGGGCAAGGCCCGTCCGCCCCCCGCCCCCCTGGATCCGCCCCTGGGTCCTATAGGAACCTATATCCCAACCACTTGGTTCGGGCTTTGCTGGCCCTAGACCCCATAGAATAGACACCCCTATACCCCGCCTTATAAAGGGCCCCGCAGGACGCAACATTAGGGTGGGGGGTCCCTGCGTCGCATGTCGCATGTCGAATTTAAGAAATGATCATGTTTCATGTCCCTATACCTTTATTTTACATGACGATTTTAAGAACCCCCCATCATGCCCATGTCGCCTGTCGAATTTAAGAAATGACCAATGTCATGTCATTAATTTTTTGTACTTCATGTCACTAAGCCTCATGTCGAATTTAAGAAATAGCCATGTCGCCCTGTCGCTTTTAGGGGTCTTTACTCACAGCATTGATTGGGTTGAGGAGGGTCCCAATATCACATGTCAAATTTAAGACATGTTTATCTTGCATGTCGTTGTCGCTCTTTATTTTTTTCGTATGTCACATGTTAAGAATGTCCCCGCTCACTATATTTCTAAGGCCAATGTCATTGTCACTAGGACTTAAAGTTCACAAAGAGAAAAAACGTTGTGTGTGTACCGTGGCGGATTTAGAGGGGGCGCAGAGGGTGCCCCTGCCCCACCCTACCATTTTTGACCAATCTTTAACTTATTTAGTGTTAAATTCCCCTAACCTGTCCGGTGAAAATTTTGACAATAACGCGCCCCCTTTTGAAAATCCGCCTGGATCCGCCTCTGGTGTGCAAGCAAATGCGCAACGTTTCAGTGTGTTTCCAGAACAGAAGGGGTCTGGCATTGAAAATGCGCGTACGATCCCGTACAAATCCAATGCGCATGCACTTTAGCCCAAGAGGGAATGGGGAGTGTCTTTTTTTTTCAATTTGCGACATACATCCAGGTTCTTCCTTAGGCACGCGGGATGCACCGACCCCCGCCACCCCTTTACGAAATCATGGATCCGCTCCATTACTGGGTTTAGAGAATTTCTTGTAATGTAAATTCTCGGGAGCCTAAGATGGGCAAATAGTATTAACCACAATACGTGCGAACTTTTAATGACGCGAAAATGCCGCTGATTGTCAGATGCATGAACGCACATTTAGCTGAAATTGCTACATGGTATTATTTTGGTGGTAAATTATATTTAGCGACATATGGGCGTGCCTCTAATATAACATAAAATCCATGCGCCCATTTATTATTGACAAAGAAAACCTGTAGGCTTAGTGAAGGCCTACAAATAAAAAGACGCGCCTACTGCAATTTTACATATGATCTTCTGCGTTAGGCCTATGTCCTCAGATAGTAATTTATGCGCAGAACTCACATGTGCGCATATGCTTGTCACTCACGATGGAAAAAAAGTAAATAGTTAGATTGTCCCAAATAGATAAATGAATAACAGCTTTTTCTCCCAGCGTTGACCAAATTTTTTAAAACTTTTCCTTTCCCTTCTTTTTTTCTATTGTCACTACCAGTGCCCTCCTTTGGTCTGGCCTCATCTCCCCATATTCATTGTCCCTGTCCTGAAATGGAATGCATAGATAAATCTAGTCTAGATACTCGTTGATCCATTATTAAATTCCCTCATATCGTTGTAGGCGTTCTTTTATTACCGTCCTGATTCCCAGCGCGGCCTAATGTATTATTTCTCGCCCCCTTTTCTACCGGTATATCACACCAAGCTGGCGGCGTTCACACTGCGTCCGCACGGCGTCCGACCAGACGCGCCTGGCGTTTGGTGGTGTTCAGCGCCTTCCTTACACAGCGGCCATCCCACAAACCAACTTTCTATGCTGACGCGCCTGCGCACGGCGCCCGTGTGATGCCGTGTCCTCATTACAAATTCGCTTTTTGCGCTCCGACTTCTCCCTCTAAATGTGGATCGCAGCACGTTTTGGCGATTTTTGAAAGGGCTGGAAATTAACTCGAGGTTAGGAGAGGAAAAGTCGGTGGCCATGGCGGAGGCGAAACACAAGGACTTGATCCTGGAGACGATCGATTCGCTGCGCAAGAGGAAAGCTCGTCCGGACCTGGAGCGGATTTGTCACATGGTTGAGCGCAGGCACAATATAACTTTTGAGGAAACGGAAGCTGACCTTGAAAAGCTCGTAGACTGCGGAATTGTGATCAAAGTGGACTACAAAGGCAGCACGAGCTACAGAAATGCTGCCAAGTGGAGGAAGAGTCACCTCGGGGGTGCTGGCTTCAACTCGCACGACGCGATTCGCCGCCTCCACTCGGTGGTGGGGTCGCTGCTGGCCGACCCCCTCCTCCCGCCGACCCAGGCCGGAGGGGGGAGCGGTACTAGTAGTACGCCGACGACCACCGACCCCACCACGGCCGGGCGGCGGGCCGACCAGGGGGTGCCGGCCGCCGACATAGAGCGCAGACTGCTAGAGGAAGAAGACACAGCCCACCTCACCCCGGCCGTCATACAGACCGCCCTAAACAAAGAGGTAGAAGCCGGAAGACTGAAGCTGCTGCCGTCGGGAAATTACATTGTGGGCGACGCGAAGCTGCCGGAGAGGGGCAGCGGCAAGTTGAGTCCGGGGGGCGGCGCGGGGGCCGAGGGCGGCGGGGCGCGGCACCCCAGCGGCGGCAGTGGGGGAAGTCCGACCAAAAAGGGGCGGCCGGCTGGAGTGAAACGCAAAATAAAACAGTGCACCAAGAGTCCGAAAGAACCGGTAAGTTTCAGAAAATAAATAGTAAAAACATAAGTTAAAGGTTTGACAATGCATTCCTGAAAAATCAGCCAGATGGGGTTGGGAAAAAATCAAGGAAAAAACGATGAAACGTTGCAGTTTCAGTTGTTTGTTTTTGTCGCTTGTTTTTTCATGCGGGGCCGGCTGCGCGGCGCGTTGTTTTGGTAGGCGGACGGACTAGACCGTAGTCACGTCCAAGTCCGCCAGGCGTTCAAACTAGTATGTAGAAGATAAGTAGGTCAGGGACGGACTAAAGACGGACGGGCCGCGCCGCACTTTGTTTGGGTGCGCGCACAGCGGGAGGCGCGCTCATTACCATTGGCCATTCCTACACCTGGTTACTGAGTGCACCAAACCCTGCCTTCTGCTTCTATCAGGGCCTATCACAAACTGGTTACAGCCAGTTGTCGGCTCTCAAGTCTCATCCATTTCCTCCCAGTTTGATTCCTCTTCATAATTTCGAAAATAATGTTTTCCTCTTCTTTATTTCGAAAATGATGTATTTCTCCCCTTATTTTTCATAGTTCATGATGGACAGGAACAGTTTTTGTCCACTTCATCTCTCTCTTTTTTTTTTTTGTGGTAATGCAGCCTAATGTCAAGATACGTTACCTTGTCACAGGGTTGCCACAGGTCAGAAGAAGTCACGGAAAAGTTTATTTTTTCAAGGTCAGGGAAAAGTCAGAAAATTTTGGAATTGGTTAGGGAAAAATGGAATTTTGAAAAATGTCAGGGAAAATTGACCAGTCAGGGAAAAATGGAATTTCCAAATATGTCATAGCCCCAAATTTAATTCACAAGATTGAAATCTGGTTCTCTGCATCAAGTCACAAGAATTTGGTTTGGCGAAAACTTTTTGTGGAGTCCGAGCCTAAATGGGAGTAGAAGATTGTTCTAGGGATCGTTTAAGGTTGTTTGATGAAGGATTTTCTTATCTTATTAGTCAGGGGAAAATGGAATTTGTCAGGGAGTTTTGACATCTCTGGTTCGTGACAACCCTGTCTCACCAACATTTTCTGAAATGCATAAATGATTTACAAGTATAATTACCTTACATGATGGATTAGGTTTGAATATGTTTTGCATGTACTAATTTGGACACCGTTGTTCACCTAATGATGTGATTTAAAAAATATCTAACCAGGATTGCCAACTGGAATGCCCTCAGATTTACTTGGAATCCCGACAGGTCATCATTGCATGTACACGTGGCGCTCTTTATGACTGTAACCTATTTTTTCCCACTTAGTACACGGATAACGATAAATCATGCTTAACCCAGTATTCATTGATTAACCTAGCGCTAGGTAGGGGGTAGCCTTTGGTACAGGGTCCAATGTACACCTCCATTGACGCAATTTCGCCCTACTTTTGTGGAATTTCCTACTTTTTAGTTATTTTTGATTGTTTCTACATCAGTGAAGTGTTCCTTTCTAATCTTGTTTTAGTTTAAGTGCAGCAGGGCTTGACAAATTGTTTTCAGATCCGTTTGACCAGCTTGGCAAAGGAGTTAGGTTTCGAATATCCCCCAAATGTTGTAGTTTACCACTCACTTATTTACCCAGTAGCATTTTTTCAGTTTTCCCAAGCTATCGGACACCCGATTCGTCAAACCCTGTTTCGATCCAATGTCAGGACTGTGTCCAAAGGTTGGTTTCCTCCTAGCTGCTTCCAGAAAAAAGGGGGAAGGAAAAAAATGAAGGAAAAAAAGAACAACGGGAAAAGTGTTTCCTACTTTTTCATCAGTCGGGAGTGGCATCTCTCCGTTTTGATAAATGGTCCCTTCACCTGATTTGCCATGTCATGCTTGCCTTTTCAAATAGTCCACATCATTATACATCATTTGTGTATTGAAAATAAGCAATGTGTGTTACTTTCTTGTGTTTCCATAAGAAGCCACTGACTTTTTATTTGTCTTTTTTTCTCCTAAGGAATTTACTTATCGCTTTATAAGCTTGAAGGATTTAGAACTATGGAAGCTAAGAACAGTGGATTCTGAAACAGCTTCGATTGCATAAACTGTTGGCCGCGTATATTCCACGTAATGAATGCATGACTTAATAAGACGGGTGTCCAGTAGACCAACACTATCAGAAAATGGTACTGGGCCACTAATTGTAGGCCTTAGTTACCCAGTGGTAATGCTGTTTGAAACTCCCTATTTTAACATTGGTAAAACCTATATTAAAGATGCCAATATGATATCAGAGGCTTGGAACTGATACTATTCAATGATATAGCCTGCTCAAGGGTCACGGGATTTTAAAATGGTTAGGTTTCCTGCGGACACCCTGACCAGCATTGTGGGTGTCCTGCACCATAAAACTGGGGGTCCCATTGCCTCAGCCTTGATATTAAGGTATGATTTCTAGGGTGTCCACAGGACCCCCTGAGGGTTCTGTCTGGGTGTCCTGTGCCTTTGAGGGAGTGAACAGGACTCCCAAAACGCTGGATTTGGTGAGCCCTGTCATGTTAATTATTCTTACTAGTATCTTTACAACCACGTTGGTAAATTGTATCGGGGGATACCCGGATTTTATATATCGTCATTCGCAATAGACGTAGTATATTATCAACAACTTTCTAGGAAACATCACAATAGTGGAATGTTGTCTTGAGGGAAGTTGACCCACTGCCGTCCAAATTGGGCAAAGGTTGCTTTTACTTTACTTTGATAAAAAAAACACTAAAAACTAAACAAAGCAGGAAGGCAGATTTCTCGCTATAGACGTATTGGTCTCACGTCAGACAAAGGGATGAATGTAACAAGCTTAAGAAGGCGAACCCTATGGACAACAAAAATACCATATCAATATGGAATTTTGATGCGCAACTCCGTTTGGGTGTTGGGAACTTTTTTTCTAAAACTGTATGTGATTAGCCTAGTTTGAAAAAAAGATAATACTGCTATGATTATGGTTAAAAGAATCACCGCACTGAGCAACCAAAGAAATTTCCGACATCATAGAATTAAAGAAAGAGCTCTTCTGTAAAAAGGATGCTCATAAAATAGGTGGTAAATACTTGGCAAATCTACTACTATTTGGATGTCTTGAGTCGAGCAAACTAGGACTAGTAGTCACCACAGGCGATCTGTGCTCACTTCAGTCTCAGTTAAAGTTGGCCTACTGTAAAGGTAATGGGATTATCTTTCGAAAATGACGTTTATGGTGGGTTTATAGGCGTGTCTTAGGCGTGCAATTGGATCAACGATAAAGTAAGCAACTGTAATGACTACTTTTTACCCCCCATTGACAATGACAGTTAAGGCATATTTATTGTAATATCCCCCCATAAACTACATCAGCTCCTCCATGAATAATGTCTTCACAGATTTAGTGTGCAAAAACCTGTGTCTTGTAGCCGGTTATTAAATGTGCAAACATAAAAGAGCGTACACAAATTATCGTGAAATGAGAAACAACAAAAGTATGTACAATTCGAAGATGGAAATATTCGCTGTTTTCAGCATTCCCCAAAGGTTCTTGACCGTGGCCTGAAGCCTGTGGTCTTAGGTCTGTAACCTAAAAAGAACGACTAAAACTGAACTCGATTAAAAACACATCAAGAAAACTAAACTCATTTGATGATACCTTTGATAAGGAAAAAAAATGTTTCTAATAATTTTAAATTATATGTGAGCGAAAAAAACGTATCAAGAGGCAGCGTTTTAATGTTAATAACAAACAATCGTGGTTTAAAAAAAAGAAAAGAAAGAAAGAAACACACATTTTACAGAGGAACTGTTCTGGTCCTCAGACTAATATCATGCATGTCGTGTATTGCGTAATGCATGTAGTAAACTCTCCATATCACTCCACCCCCCTGAGCCCATAAACATACGGAGTCGAAACAAATTGTGTCAAGAGAAGAGGCAACTTTTTTATGTTCATGTAAAGGGGGAAAAAGGCATTTTACAAAGGAAGCACAGGGTTCTTCCTATCAGTATGCGTGCGGGATGCGGGATTCCCGCATCAAGAATTCACTATCCGCATTCGGATGACTTTGAAGGGGCCATTCCCGCATAAAAATTGCGGAAATTTGATCACATGTTGTCAGAAAACTTACGATTTTCCAAAAATGCCCCCCAAGGATAAGCAAAATGGGGCTTTTGATACTCGAAATGTTTTTCTAGGAAAAACCCTGGAAGCATTCTGGTCCTTATATTAGCCTTCTTCACCTAATATCACACAAATAGTGTATTGTGGCATGCATGAATTGATACGGTAGCTCTCCCCGTGTCACCGCACCATGCTGAGTCCATATAATGACTACGTTAATTTCCCCAGGCCCTTATAGCCGGCTGTGCCGACCAGCTTTAAATCCTGATCGACCAGCTTTAATATCCCTATGCTGGTCAAAATGATTATATTAAGATTGATAAAAATATGACCGGCTTGAAAATCCTTGATTCACAAAACAACAAGCTTTGTTTCTCTGGGGAAAACCCTGCTTTAACGCCCGGAGTTGAAAAATATATCAAGAGAAGAGGCAGCGTTTTATGTTTTTGTAACAAAATTCTTGGTTAAAAACGCATTTTACAAAAGAACCAGTTACCTTTCTGGACTTCCTTGCATAAGCCTCCTCAGACTAATATCACACGAGTATTGTGTATACATGAAGTGATATGGTAACTTCCCTCGCATCATCCCACCGCAACCACATAATGACTAACGGTACATAAACATCGGGAGTAAAAAATAATTTATCAAGAGAAAAGGCCGTTTTTTATGTTTTTGTAACAAAATATATGGTTTAAAACAACGCATTTTCCAAAAGAAACCATTCTGGCTGCTCTTCATATATATTCGCCCTTCCGACTAATATCAGACAATCAGTGTATTGTGATATGCACGAGGTAATACGGTAACTCCCCCGCATCAACCCGCTGCAACCATATAATGACGACGTAAACGTCGGGAGCCCATATAGTCTCCCAGGGCTGGGTGGGTTTTACCGCTCCAGCCCCGCGCCGCTCTGATCATCGGCCTGCTGCCGGACCGAGCAGACGCCATGTTGGGCGTCTCTCGACCATGGGACGCAGCCCAGACGCGGCTCAGACGCGAACACCAGCGCTGTCTGCTTCCTGCTGCATGGCCCCGCCGTGCGCCTCCATCATGGTCTCGGCCAGTCATTGGCCTAGAAACCGTGGCGCAAAAACGCGACTGTAAATATGACCTTCACGAAATTCTACAGTGGAAAGTATAGGAATAGTAGAGTGATTGGTCTCAGTTTCCTACGAGTTTGCTTTCACAAAAATCTATAGTGAAAAGTAAAGAAATAGACCAGTGATTGAAGTCAATTTCCTTCGATTTTCCTTTCACAAAATGCTATAGTGAAATGTAATGAAATAGACCAACGCTTAAACTCAAATTCCTGCTTATTTTTCCCAAAATAATAAATGTACATTAGAGTCCTTTCCTCAAGTACATCCGCATCTATGTTCATGTTGAAATACACTGTGTACTTCAGTCCGAGATGGGGTGGAAGGAATCTTAATTCGTTTGAAAATGTGCGTACGTTCTTTATCGAAGATCCCATACTCCCTTGTCGCTACTGATAACCAAGTAATCATGATTTCAAGGGAATCTGAAGCGAGAAAGGAGTATGCGAGGAACCTTTATGGAGAAACAAAAGTGTAACTATGATATTTGTGCTACACTTTAATCAAGTTAGGCTGGGTGCGTGTAGACTCAGTTTCTGAGCTGGCTACACCCCTGCCTTGCCGTAAACGCGGTCTGATTTATCCTGCCTAGAGACGTCTCGTGTGGTTCTCACGTTTATAGAGACAGACCGTTCTTTGTGGGGCCGGGGAAAGTGCCGTGACTCAGGACGGGGGAGGAGTATTCTGATCGTGCCGCCGCGCACGTTGGTGTCGAGTTCCCAGAGTATACCGCCTATGTGGATCCAGACTTTAACCTATCAGAAACGGTCGGAACATGTATGCTTTTTATCGGAACTTGCAGGGTAATATTCAGATTTCTGATCGTGCCGCCGCGCAAGTTGGTGTCGAGATCCCAGAGTATACCGCCTAGGTGGATCCAGACTTAAACCAATCAGAAAAACCGGAAGTTGTATGCTTAAAGGCCCGGTCACATATAGAGACTGAACTCAACTCAACAGTCTTAAGGACTTGAGACTGAACAGTTGCAGACAAACCAGTCTTAAGGAAAAAATGATGAGTGGTCACATATAGAGACTGGATAGTCTTGAGTCTTCTTTCCTCTACCTATAAACTCAATGATATGTAGGAAAAAGAGGTGTGTCTATTTGCCTTTATATGATTGGATAATGAACTCAAGACAGTTGAGTTGAGTCTTAAACCATGTCACATATAGAGACTGGGCCTTAAAACTGCTTGAGACTGGAGACTATCCAGTCTTAAGGCCGGTCACATATTAAGACTGGGTCTCAAGACTGCTAAAGACTCAAGACTATCCAGTTTTAAATCTTCGACATCTCAAGATTAGAGACCAGACTGATCAGTCTTGAGAAAACCTAAAACTCCAGTTTTAACCCTATGTCACATATCAAAACTATCAGAGACCCAACTCAACTCAACTGTTGAGTTGAGTTCAGTCTTTATATGTGACCGGGCCTTTATACAGGAATTTGTAGGGTAGTATTCTGATCGTGCCGCCGCGCACGTTGGTGTCTGGTTTCCGAAGTATACCACCTATGTGGATCCCGATTTTAACCTACCTGAAATGGCCGGAAGTTGTATGCCATTGACCAGAATGTGTATGGAAGTATTCTGATTGTGCCGCCGCGCACGTTGGTGTCGAGTTCCCAGCAGCGTATACCGCCTATGTGGATCCCGATTTTAATCAGAAAGATCAGAAGCTACACCATATAATTTTGAAACGTGTGCGTAGGCCTGCAAAAAAGCATTAAGACGTTCACCTTAATGTTCAATGAAGTATTTGAAAAAAAGGACTCATAGTTGATCGCTTTGAAATTTTATAAGGTGAATTTTAGAAAGAAGTCGGATTAAAACAATTCATGGTGGAACCCACGTACGCCGTATGCTGCTAGGCCTACCGCGCGCCTTTAACCCAGATAGGCCGAGCGTTGCGTGCGTCCGCTAAGAGGAAGAGAAGGACGGCTGAGCGCCGGCCGTCGTCGTCGTCATCAATGCTTCTCCCCTCCCACCACCACCACCACCCTGCCCATACACGCACCACCCACCACCACCACCACCACCTCCAAGTGGGCTGTCCTTCAGCATAGGAAAAGCATAGGACAGCCTCAAGGTTGCATTGGTTAGCCTTGCCGTGGGCGCATTAAAACGGAAAACGCCTCATCGATACAGCCAAAAATGTGTGGCACATTTTTTTCTCCCATTTACTTGTAGAATTGAAGAGAAAATGACCTCATAATGGCGCATTGAATTCTTTTCCGACCTTATCAATGAGGTTGTATTTGTAGGCGATATTATGTCCTTGACGGGCTTTTCCTGCAAAAGAAACATATTCTCAGTTCTTAAATCTAGTTTGTCGTGATATTACTCATCAATTGAACTGCAAATCCTTACAATTTTAGAAATTGTTGTTAAGTGTCGCATCAAAATGCTGGCTGCGATGGTGCTGCTGGCCCGTGGTCCAATGCCGGTGAAAATGTAGCCGGGCCAGAGAAACATTGTGTAAAATTTGGGTAAATCATAGCTCAATGAAGGATAACAAGCCCCCTGCCAATTTCGCAGCCTGTAATTGGGTAACACTGATCTTCATAACTGTCCGGTCAAATAAACCAAGGAGTATAGTCTGTCTATTCTCGATGAATAAACCAACGAGTATAGACAGTACTCGTTGAATAAACTAACGACCCACACAAACCTTCTACGCGTGATTTCTAACCTGGTGCGCGTCCCGACTGGTGAGCTAGACTGTAGTCCGTCCAATATCCCTAGCCGCTCAAACTATTATGTTAAAGCTAACTTGGTCAGAGACGGACTAATGGTGGGCGCGCCTCTTCCTCCAGCGCCGCCCTGGAGCAGATTAAACGGCGCCATTGCCGTCAGCGGCGAGCCACGTACGTGTTCCGCCTATAGCCTATATTCCACCAGGCGATTCTGACTATCTGAAATTTGGCAATTTCTAAATATTGCTTTAGAAATATGAAAGGAACCATAGCATGCCACATACCATTTGAAAGAGATTTTGAAGACCTTTCTTATGATATGTAACATGTGCATGGTTGATCCACATTGCCGCTGCCAGATTTCTGAAATCGTGAGTAAAATCGAGTAGTGGAATGTAGCCGTAACGTCCAGCGCAGCCGGCCGCCATGTCCGCCGCTCCCCGCTCGGCCAAAACCAACTTTGTGCGCGCTTAGCGGTATAACGTTTCGCAGGGAAATCCCGGGTCTGCGGGACGAGACATTACACTGGGCTTACATAGGGGGGATATTTTGACAGTATATTTCTTTAATTTCCGTCTTTTTGACAAAAAGTCACCAAGACCTTTAATAGGCCGACAGGATTGGAAATTAACGTCAGGCTGACAAATTTCAATCATGTTATGAATCTATAATACAGGCTAGGAAAATTCGGCCACATTTCTGGTCGTCAGAGGACGACCATTAGCAAAACTCTGGTCGTCCACACAGACCTTAAGGTCGTCCACAATAGAGAGACCATTTCTTATGTTAAAGAAAGCTACCAAAGTGGTTAGAAAACAATATTTTACAGGTTAAAATTCTAGTAATTAATTCAGAATATCTGGTCGTCAAGAGGACGACCAGAAATCGTTTTCTGGTTGTCCACAGCCATTTTCTGGTCGTCGAGGACACGCGGACACGCAGATTTTCCTAGCCTATAATAGCATCAGTCAGGTTGGCTGACGGTTTTTCCCCGCATTAACATACTGAAAGAGTTGACTCAGTCCGGATAAGTCAGTCTCTGTTAAGCTTAGCTCTTTGATACCAAAAGCGCAAAGTGTTTTTCTAGAAATATCCCTGCATTGAGTTCGGATGGTCACTCAAATTAGGTTTTGACAGGCTTCTTTTCCCAGGATTTTTAGGATAATTTCATATTGGTACCGCAGGGGCGGATCCAGGGGGGGCGGGGGGCGGACGGGCCTTGCCCCCCCCCCCCCCTTGCCCTGTTAAATCATGTTTAATGGGTGGCCCCCTCCCCCGTACATTCATGTTTTTGGGGGCCCCCCTCTACAAATTTCTGGATCCGCCCCTGGACTACCAGCCGCAGAATACAAGAGCCAGTTTTAAAGGCGGAAGAATTTGGATTAGAAAAGCAGATCCTGAAAGCTAAACGGAGGGGATGGGTGGTGGGAAGCCAGCCTCTTGTTTGGGAAGCGGTGTAAGTGCATAAGGGGTCTCCCCAGGACAAACCTATAGCCGACTCTCTCAGAAGTCCAGGGTTATGTATAGCCGATCAGAAATCGATTTAAGTATCGATTTTATTACATCCGATTATTCTTTACAGATGTTTGATATGCTATGATGATTTAAAGCTCGCTGTTCAGAATTATACCGTTAGTTGGCCCAGTCGGTTCAAAGGACCTATGAAACGCACTGCCATTCTGTCTATTGATTAGACGTGATGGCATCGATTTGGAATATCAAAAAGGAAAGGTTTCATGAACTCTAAAAGAAGGCGAAAGGTCCAATCGATACCAATGAGATTCCCGTGTAGCAATTGAAGCCAGTGTTGAGTCAGTTTAACAAAAATAATATTGTAAACTCATCTCTATAAAAAGTAAATTACAGATGTAAGTTTCCAAATTACGAATGTCAGATTTTTTTATACATTCAACCCTTTAAAAGTTAGAAATAAAAGTTAATTAAAAGGACTTCTTTTAAGATTTTTTTTGACATTTTCTTCATAAACGTACAACTTGCAATGTTTCCTTAGGTTGGTAATTGGCCCGCCCCACCCCACCCACCCAATCCTACGTCAGGCGTCAGGCGTCATGGCCGTAGGACCATGCCCGTCCCTACATAAAGTAAATTAGGGATGGAAGTTTTCATTTTGAGATTTTGACTTTTCACATTCAGACCTTTCATTTTAACAATATAACTTTAATTATTAGGTCTAGGTCGTATTTTAGGAAGCTGTTTGTATTTTCTTTATAAATCTTCCCCATCGGTGGGTGAATCCCCTTACCCCCACCCCTATGGTTGTGGGTCGTAGAGGCGGTAGGTAGGACCAGAGGCCGTCGCTAGACATGATTTCAAATTGAAAGATTTCATAATTTTGCACGTTCATAGGCCCTTCATACCTCTTAACTTAAAGGGTATAATCTTTGATTATTTCTTTTTTATAATTAAAGTTAAATTGTAAAAATTCAGATTTAATTATCGTATTTTAGAAAGTGATCGTATTTTCTTTATACAACTTGTACCTCCCCCAATCCTATGGGCATGGTCTGTTGTGGCGGTGAGACCAGCCCCGTCGCTACGCCCTGATCAATGCCGCCCCGACGACCCACCCGCCGCTGATCCCGATGCGTCGAAATGAACGACGACGGTACCAGTGGCGGCGGGGGCCGAGTGCGCAGGTGCGTGGAGCCGACGATCGATATTCACCGCCAAGTCGGCCGATCTCTGCCGAGTCCCTGGCTGCAAAGCGCTGCCGCCTCTCCAGGCAGAACTTTGGGGCGGTCGTATACCGCTGCCGCTTTAAACAGGAGGCATTTATAAGGCTTCGGCGGGAACGCGGAATTTATCATCAGACTTTTATTGTTTTAATTTTGTTTTTGTTTTTAGAGATTCCTCCAAATTCAAGGAAAACGAATATCGGGGCCCTTGATGAGGGGGTGCCGATGTCGCATGTCGGAGATAAGAAACGGCGCAGTCGCCTTGTCGAATTTAAGAATAAGCCCTGCCGCATGTCACTAAAGGCTGCCGTGTCGAATTTAGTGGGCCAGACCCTTAATATCTTTTTCTTTAGCTGGAGGTGTCACTTTTTGCCAAGAAATAAGAAAATAGTAAGCGTTTTTCTGCATGATAAAGATAATTTACATTGCTCTTCCCTATTCAACATATTGCACCCAAACTTCCCTCTTCAATATGCGGTTAACACCTGTGTCTTAGCAGTTTTATTATTTTTCCATGGAACTGGCTTTCCATGACTCATATGCCTGGTTTATATTACCGTTAGATTTCCTGGCTATCACGGAAATCGTGATGGGGTTTAAAGGAAGAGCGCAAAAATTATATGAGCAACTTTACACTCTCATGTGATGTGAATAACGCTCCAGTGTAGGCCAGCGCAAATCAAGGATAATGGCTGAAAATCTGTGCAGCGCGCAAAAATGAAAGGAGCAATTTACATCTTTCACTAAAGGTTGCCATTGTGTCAGAGCTAAGCATAACGAACCACAATACAATGATAACAACTGAAAATAAGGGGAAAACGCACAAATTACAGGAGGAAGCTACGTACCCGCGCTCTCATGTAATATAATACTAGTCTATCAAGCCGGCTCAAAGAAGATAAGAGTCAAGAGAAGTGAGCACTCTCACCTACAGACAATGTTATCAATGCTCCAGTGTTAACGAAGGGGAGCACAATAAAAGTAAACTAGCAGCCTCGCTTTTCTTTGCATCCCCTTTTACGAATCCAAAATGTTCTCTACGGTTTCCAGTACTGAATTTGCGCATTAGAAATGCCCAGACATGTAACCTGCGTGATATTTGTCCCCTCATGTTGGAATTGAAAAGGGGCTGGGGGCTTCTAATCACTGCTAATTAGATGCTACAGCATTGAAGTAATCAAAACCGGTGGGGGAGAGGGGGGGGGACGGATTGAGGACCTCTGATCATTGCTAATTAGATGACACTGTGTTGAAATGACCATGCGAGGGCGCCGAACCCCTTTAATTCGACACGGCGACATGGCCATCTCTCAAGTCCAACATGAGACATGTCAGAGGCTTAGTTACATGAGTTAAAAAGTAAACAACTTGACATAGCCTATCTCTTTAATTGGCGTGTGACACAACACAATTTTTTAGAGGCGACATGGGCACTCAGTGACGGACAAACCTTTTTACGTTCGACATGCGACATATGAAATCCTCCTCCTCCTCACTAGAAATAACAGCTCAATATCAAAGTTGAGGCTATTAGACCCCAAAGATTATGTACAGGACACCCAGTCATTTTAAAATTCCGTGAGCCCTGTGCCCGTGAGAACTGAGCCCTCCTCCGGGGTAAAAAGACGCCCACCTCCCATCAGACTCTCCGTAATTAACTTCCTCATTGCATCAACCAGCAACAGTAGCCGTCTCCTATAAATAACGGAAACCCTGCATCAGATAGATAATTTAAACAGAAACTACTGAAATATTTCAGAATTTGTTCTACTGGTTTGTTTGCTGGGTTAGTTTAAAGTCCATCCAACCCTTTACGGTTCTTTTACCAAACTGCATAAGGTAAAGCTTTGGTGGCTGAATCTATGAAATGAAGTGTCTATTTGTAGCAGTGGGACCTAATGCCCTCCTTATAGTGCTGCCGTCCTGAGATATGTCATAGGCATACAATATCTCAGTCATCTAGTCACATAATACTGACACCAAGCCGACCAGTAATGTTTTGTGGTTCTTACTTTATACCAAGTGCCAGGCAAGCAGTGACCACTTCCATTGTAAGTCTTTGGTGTGACTGGGCCAGGGATAAATCCCAAGACCTCCCAGACTGGAAGTGGACCTGAACATTGTAAAGTAACCTACAGAGAACTGAAAAGATGATGGACACTTTTAAGTTTTATTGTACCCTGATCAAAAAGTGGGAATACAATGTTAGTGAGTACAGCATGCAGAATCAGTGTCATCTTGCAGTAGTATTTCATTGATAAATTAGTAGAAATAAGTGGCAATCCAGTGGTTGAACAGTACGAGATAAGAAATATTTAATTAGATTAGATGAAGTGTACAGTCAGTAGTATTTCGGTAGCTCATTTAAATATTTCTGACATATTAATTCAGGAAATGTCCATAACCGTTTGCTCTGAATGAGAGCTGAGTCCTCCTCCAGGGCAAAATGAAGCCCGACTCACATCAGACCTTCGGTGATTAACATTCTCATCGCATCAACCAGCAACAGTAGCCGTCTTCCATAAATAACGGAAACCGTGCATCAGAAGCTCGAAATATTTCATATTTTGATCTACTGGATCTGAACATTGTAAAGTAACCTAAAAAAAAAAAATCCAGTGTTTGAACAGTGGGAGATCAGTATGTGCGAAATTTTAAAAATGAGATAAAGTGTACAATTGGTAGTACTTCAATAACTCTTTTCAGGGGCGGATCCAGGGGGGGGGGTCCAGGGGGTCCTGACCCCCCCCCCCCCTCCTCCTTTTGGGGGACCCCTAAACTACAAAAAGAGGGGAAAATGACGCGCGCGTATGCACATCGTTTTAGTACTTAGCCTTTATACTGACCCCCCCCCCCCTCTTCCGAAAATCCTGTATCCGCCCCTGCTTTTAAGTATTTCGGACATATTAACTCAGGAAATGTCCATTGCTGTTTGTTCCGAATGAGAACTAAGTCCTCCTCCCGGGTGAAACATCGCCCGACTCTCATCAGACCTTCGGTAATTAATGTTCTCATCGCATCAACCAGCAACAGTAGCCGTCTCCCATGAATAACGGAAACCGGGCATCATCAGAAACGACCAAAATATTTCAGATTTTAAAACACTGGATCTGAGAATTGTAAAGTAACCAAGAGAGAAACCGAAAGATGTACTCTGTCAATAGATGTTGGAGCGGAAACCTTTTGTAGAATTATTTTATTCTTTTATGGTACAAGGACGCTTTTCGATTAGAATGAAATATGAAACATCACAGAACGTCTACAGTTGCACGCGGAAAGGATAACTTACAAGCGAAGTCTAAAAGTGCTCACCTTGTTTCATGTTCTTTTGGTCATCAGACGTAGATTTCAATAGTTTCTATTTTTCAAACCCGTGATTAAATTTTGAGACCTTATGCGCCTGATTCAAAAGTATCACTTTTGAGGTATGATTTCATCCTAAGATGGTATTTAAGGAAACGTCAGCAAACAGGAAATAGTACAGGAGGCACTGGGCAAGTCAATACCTGTGACAGGCGTGATAGATTATGAGGCCTTCTATGCATCAGGGTGGGGAAGGGAGGGGAGGAATTCTTGAAGATTTTGGTACGTTTCTGTACTAATTCAGAGCGTAAATCAGCAATTCAGCCCAAGAGGGGTTAGGGATTTTGAAATGCGACAGGTGGCGCACAGATATTTCTATGATAGGTGTCTGTCTGAAGAAAAGAGCCAGAATATCGTGGTCCTGTGCACACTCTTAGGGGCTAATTGCACCTGATGCGTCCCCAAACATTGTCCTGAAGTTTGAACATTGCGTTGCCAGTACAAATGAGAGTGGCTCAACCCGTTGGAAATGTCCAATGACCCCCCCATAGGACACCCAATTAGTAATTTCTACAGGGCTTGCTTGCACACAACCTAGAAAATGAAAATGGTTAGGACCAGTCATGGAATTTGAAATGGTGCCAAAAAAAACAAAAAAATAGTTTTCCTTAAATCCCATGAAATACCACTAACACTAAGTGTGTAGTATAGGGCTAGCTATTAGGAAAATATACCTGTAAGAAATAGTAATTCGTCAAGGAAGAATTAGAAAAGTCTGAGAACCCCGTTCTAAAGCTGTGCTTGCTGCAGTTTCTAACCTTCCTTGAGTCAAGATTCTGTGTTGGATTCCAAATGAATGACGGTTTCCACGTCCGGAAGCGCACATAATTCTGTAACGATTTTTTTGCCACAAGAACACATTTGTAGATTCCTCACCTTCCCTGTGGCAAATATAGAGGCATGCTGACGTTGCTCATTGAATGTGACTTCCCGTTCCCCGTCCAATACAGGAACCGACATCGTCTTTTTCTAATGAATATGAATCATTGATTTTAGCTGCTCAAACGGAAAAGTGGAAAGTGACAGATGCAGCGGCAGGCCCGTCGCTGGAAACGAACTCAGCCCATTATGGTTCGCGTTAATCAAGGGCTAAAACAATCAGATTTTACAATTAACAGGGGCGCGCCGGGAAGAAGGTGCTCATTTTCTAGGCATAATTCATGTTATTGCCATCTTCATATTTCCCTCTTCCATTTCTCCGGATAATGTCGTGGGTAACCCCTCCTCCCCCCCCCCTCCTCCTCTTGCAAACGGCCGGACCGGGTTCGAGCATTGATAGTGCTGGTTTCACTGCTTTGCCTTCTGTGTTCACAACCCCATATGTTCGATCATAGAACTTAGGTTATAACAGCAATGTGCGCACAGACATGTTCACGGGAGCGCAGTTTCGAGATCTATACCACTCGGATGGGGTTCAAGGGAAATTGAGGTGGTTCCGACTAGGTATATTGATAAAATTCCTTATATTTGCAGTTCCATTATATTATATCTTAGGGGATTCTTTTTGGCCCCATTGGGTACGCCAATGTGTGCTACCTAGGGGGCCTTCCATTTAGTACGTACGCAAAATTTCACAAATTTTAGACCCCTCACCCCCTTTGGCTAAGATACACATTGGATTAATACAGGAATGTACGCAAAATTTCACAATTTTTTAGCCCCCCTCCCCCCCCCCCCACACACACACCCTTGTTGCGTATACGTGTACTTAATGGAAGGCCCCTTAACAATATCTTGATTGCGAATATTGTTTACGTATTGCCATCCTAACATTCCTCTCTATTTCTCCCCCACAGAAGCCCAAACGCCCTTGTTCCACGGAGGACGCCCTTCACAGCGGCAACGAGGGCGGCGCCGGCGGAACCGGAACCGGCGACACCACACCGGAAACGCGCGACGATGACGACGGCGACGACCAAACCCCCGGCGGCGGCCCCGGGGGCGCCGACCTCAGCGACGCCGAGAAGGAGTTGCGCCTGGCGCTGCCGTCGTCGTCTTCTTCCGGTTCCGGCGGAACCGGAAGCGGCCAGTCGGGGGCGGGGCGGTCGTCGTCGGGGTCGTCGTCGGTGGTGCAGACACCCAAGGTGAGCATGGCGGTGCTGACGGCGGACGGACTCACCTTCCTCGACTCGGAGTACAAGTGTGACTACTGCCTGCTGACGTCCGAGTGTAACCGGGTGGGGCGGCCAGAGGACCTCCTCTACTGCAAGGACTGCCAAGCCAAGGGTGAGACTGAGGCCAGAGATGCCATTTCTCTTACTTTTGTAGAATTTTCTACTTTTTGGTGATTTTGGATTGCATTACCAATTTTTCCTACTTCGCTTTAATATCTCTTTCAGAATATTTTTTGTTAGTTCCAAAGCTATTCAAATTAAATTTTATGTTGTGAAACTGTTTATTATGGTAATTTCTTATCTTAGTTCCTTCTGGGGAAAAAGTGTCTCCTACTTTTCCTACTTTTTCATAAGGGGCCTTCCATTAAGTACGTACGCACCAAGGGGGAGGTGGGGGGTCTGATATTTTAGGAATTTTGTGTACGTTCCTATACAAATCCAATGCGTATTTTCACCTAAGAGGGGGGGGGGGGTCTATAATTTGTGAATTTTTGCGTACGTACTAAATGGAAGGCCCCTAAGTCAAGGGTGGCATCTCTGATGAGGAAGCTTGTCATTTGCAAAGATTAGGCAAACAAAAAAAGAATAGTTGTGTTCACGTTTCCTCACCGACCCTATGTTTTAAGTGTGGCCTAAAGTTTGTCTTAGAAAATATAGAAACATTCTTGAAAATGTGGCTTAAATGAGTATCTACTCTATCATTGCACTAAAAAAAATGAAAAAGGAGAAATAAACCCCACCTACCGGCTCTGTTCTTTTTTAGACATCAAACCTGAACGCAAAAATTTTATTTTTTTGCCCTTAAAGATACTTCCAACCCATCCCAGCAGTGCCACCTGGTGCATAACTGTTGAACCCTCTATGTGCTATTGTTATACTACTGCTACACACAAACAGTGTGTCAGTTATTACTATAGGGATGATAGGGAAGTCTATGATCAAAACGGTAAAACCTTTTAATTTTGTCACAACATATCAATAAGATCAAGAATTAAAGTCTGTATGAGTTTCAAGAAAAAAACACTACAACATTTTTTTCTGGAATTTTTTAAATTTAAAAACTTGGGTATTTCCCATAGAAACCTATAGTAAATACCTCAAATGTTAACAATCCTCTAACTGAAAAACCAAACGGTGAAACTAATTTTTCTTCTGGCTATGTATTCCTGATGTATTCAAGAAAATTCTGAGGAGATATGGAAAAAATATCACTACAGGTTAAAATCCCGTTGAATAGGTACAAGTACCTTTAAAGTCGTAAATTTTCCAGCTAAAGGTCTTAAAAAGTTCTCTGAGTGAATCCGATTTTCCTATGGAGCTACCAATATTCAAAACGTATAACAGGCACAATCTACTTTAGTAGACCACAGAGTACTTCTTGATTTACCTAAATATGTTTGTAAATTTGTGTTAAAATGTTGAAGTCAACAGATTTATTGAAACGCGTAAGCACCCTCAATGCAATTAAGAGCTCATTATTAGGATGCTCAATGTATAAGAACACATGGACAATACAATAAGAAAACTCCTTTCGGGCAAAACACCAGGGAATTGGAAATTTGTCCAAAGCAGATATTTTCTTTTCTAGATTTCTTATACTGACGTCGCCAGACATGGGGTGTTATTGGAATCAAACAAAATTTGTTCTTTGAATCCTTATTTGTGTGTAACAAGAAGTTTGCGCTTCGACACTTGATTCAAAATGAAACATTGAAAAACCAGACAGACGTTTGCGCCTCGACTTTATTCATATCAATCATTGAAAATATATCAGAAAAATGTATCGTGAGACAGAGAAAACGAAAGTGAGTTTCGAGCGCTCACAATTCAATTTTAAATGAAACCACTGATAAAATGTGTATTGCAGATAAAATGTGTATTGCACTTAAGGATTCTATTCTAAATTAGTTAAATCATCCTGCATTGAGTGTTTGTAGAACACTGCAGGGTATTTAGAAGCGTTTTCTTCTCCAGACAAACCAATCTTACAAGATGTTATTCACTGGTTGACCGCTACGTACAACAGCGTGTATGGTTTGTAGTTGTACAACGTTCAGGTTTTTGACGCGAGTCTTTTGTATATCAAGTTGAACGCCAATCTCCACCAGATGAAGGATCATATAAAACGTGAAAGAGAGATGGTAGGGTCATTGGACTAGGACTAAAAATGTTATGGAAAAACCGGTTGGAGATTTGAACTCTTGGCAGTCCCCTGACAACCATCTTCCGGCTCTTTTTTCCGCATGTAGTCAGATGGCAATGTTTTTGAAAACCCTTCGGATATTCAAAGTTGATCCGATTTTTTAACCGCAAAGTCCGATACGTTGGCCTAAAACGTCGGACATGTTCGAGGGAAAACATAGAATAATTGATGTATACCAACGTCCAATAAAAGACAGATCAAAGTAGGACATAATGTCCGGCACTTATTTTTCACGTACACTAAAATGGCAGAGCCAGGGGCGGGTCCAGAAATCTAGAAAGGGGGAGGCGCCTATATTTAAAAAAAAAGTTCTGACGCATCAAAAATAATGTTTGGCAAAAAACAAAAAAAAAAGGGGGGGGGGAGGGGTGCACGTTCCATCCTCCAACCCCCACCCCCTAAACCCCCTACCCTTAGAGCAGTGTTAAGGGAGACCACCTTCCGGATCTTTTTCCCACCCTTTAATCAGTTATCCAGGGTGGACCACCATCCAGGTCTTTTTTCCCACCCTGTAGTCAGAAGCAGGGTGGTGTTCAAGGGGAAACTGCCCGTTTCGTGTCTTCCTGTTTCCCATTATACCTGCATAGGAGTGGCCCAGTGGACATACATATAAACCCATCCCACTTCCTCGGAAGTATCTGGAAAAAATCTTAGAGATCACCTCAGTAGCCAACGTGTTAATAGAACATAATCTCCTCTTGTTTGTCTTAGGTCAGTCATTTTTATGGGCCAATTTTTAAGAAAATTGAAAAGTAAGGAAGAAAAGAAAAAGGACGGTTTGGGGGCACAGCCACCGATTTCTAACTAATATTTACAACAAAAATTCAACTAAACCCAATAATCAAATCAATATTCTTGTCTGGAGAGTATTTTTTAATTGTATACACTTTGAGTGGCATTGCCACCCGACCCTAATCCCTGGGTGTTGTGTTAGGTCGACCAGCGGATGGCAGCCAGAAAATACTCCGGAACAGCGTACTGCTGGAAGGACAAGGAAAAGTTTTGAGCATTATCATGCCCTACATAGGTTGTTAGTCTACGTTTACTCTTAGGATAGGAAACAATTTCACTACCGTACTTATACTCGCAACCTTTTTTAAAATTTTATTTTGATTAAAAAAAAAAGATGCCTTGAAATAATATGCAGCGGTTTCATTTAGGAATGGTCGGTCGAATATCTACGTTAAATCTCACAAAATTTAAAAAAAAAGTGCAAGTATCAGAGAATTTGCGCATTTGTTTGTGTCCGTATGTTAGGAAAAGAAGGCCAGCCTTGAAATCGGCGTTTCTGAAAGTTCAGATATGACAATACAGACTTGTATTCTCTATTTACCTACGTCGTGAGAGTGGAGCCTCAAAAACGAATCCCGGCAACTTTGGTTAACTGTATGTTAATCCACGCTTTGACAGAAACCTCCTTGTAAAATGTTCACTTTTTGTGGCAAAAGGAACAAAATGTTTGTTAGATTTTCTGCTTTTTATCATAAGGCTTGTTTAATTTTAGGAGAATTATCGGATCAATTCAGTTTGCCATTGTTAATTTTAATGAGGCGAGAGCTCTAACAAAAGACGTTGTACAAATGATTTTCCATGTAGGTAGTATCATTTTGAGTATACATCTCCTTTAAACAGAAATGTATCCCGTACTAAGTTAAGTACTGGGATAATAACGCAATAATAAATATGTTGACCTACCGGTAATGCTAAGTTAAGCGATGGGTCCGTTTATGTTGAATGGTGTTTTAACA
This sequence comes from Lepidonotus clava, assembly GCA_936440205.1. Classification (NCBI taxonomy): domain Eukaryota; kingdom Metazoa; phylum Annelida; class Polychaeta; order Phyllodocida; family Polynoidae; genus Lepidonotus; species Lepidonotus clava. The sequence continues at coordinate 64,658,291 of OW387134.1, read as the reverse complement.
TATAAATTCTCAAATACCATGCTAAGATAAGCGATGAATTTTCTTTTAAAGTTTATCTCATAGCCACGTGGGTATAGTCATAGAGATACATTATACATGTGTATGGTAAAATGTGCACGTGGTGATAACCAAAATATGGTCACGTTACCACGTCTGCACAAGGTCTATAGAGATACTCAGGTTTCCCGCAGACAACTTACTGAAATACTGTTATTCAGTCTACGCGGCCCCCACCCTACCTGCAGGCTCCGGCTCCTGCCGTCTGAAGGCTGACGTGGCGGCTGTGGGAAGTGGTGGAAGTCTGTGAGGTGATTAGTGACCCAGTGACTTATATTTCTTAGTAGTCAAAGATCTTAGAATGGGAACTCAATGACTCTTCTTCAGGGGGTGAGGCCGAGAAAAAATTGCATACTTACCAAATAGAAGATTAAATATTCTAACCATCCTCCAAAACAATTTTTGGTATCTAAAATACATGCCAAAGGCATCTATACCGCGTTAGGGAGAGGCCCCAGTGGGCGCCGCCATGTTGCAGAAGGGATGATCCTGGTTGGCTGAAAAGGTCCGCTTGTCCACCCACAGGGAGTGGCGCCAAATGTGTGCGCATGCGCAGACCTGGACTCCCGAATACGGTATATGGTGTTCCATGCCGTTTTATGCTTTTCCTCTCAATTCTTTAGTATTTAAAAAAAATGTTGAAAAACAAATTCTTAAAAGAAAGTTAGGGTAGGTCGGGTTACCTGAACACAAAACATTTTTTTAGGCCTGGTAAGACTTTCTAAACCTAAGGTCTCTGGTGAAGTGGTCCAGCCTTCCTCCTGCTGACCGCCCCGTGGGGGTCCGGGTAAGAATAGGCCCACAGTAGCCCCTGCTGATCGTACGAGGCAATGATAGGGGGGACCCTGCACTGATCAAGTGGTTCTTTAGGTTCAATTCCCAGTCAGTGCTTGGTTCACTAAAGGATGAGGTACAGCAAAAATGATTGCTAGGTTTTGATCCCCTGCTGTTTGCCTGCCCTGTCACCTTCATCTCATAGATTCGATCACCAAAGACAGAATTTGTCCCTACTGGTTTTTGCCGTGAAAATGACCCTGGCTGTCGGTACGGTGTAAAACACCCAACACTCACTCTGCTCCTGCTGACCTGATATGGGCTCTGTTCGCCTGATACGACCAAGCCTAACACAGCCGTGTCAACAGCGCTATCAGTGCCACGTCTCAGCCAGGGAAACAAAGCCACCTTGTTGGTCGGGAAGGTTTCTTTGTCTGAAATAAACGGTTCTTTGTCTGAAGTTTCCGTTTACAGTAATACGTTCGTGTCCCGATTCAGTTAAGGTTAGACACGGGAGTCTCGGCCATTATTTGCGTTATTTCCAATTAGGAAAAAAGACTATATAGATAGGGGAGAATAGTGTATCATACTATAGATGAAAGGTATTTTTATCCGTCTTTACAGGCAATATATTAGGCAGAGCAATACGTTAAGAGCATTTCTTTGTCTAAATATCAGTTTACAGGAAAACGTTCGTGTCAAGGCCTTCCACTTCACAGTTCCCGGAACAAACACCAGTGGACACTTCTCCAATCACACCCGGTGTGCACAATTTGACTTTAGGGTGCACACTTTTGAGAAGGTATGCACCCAGTGTGTGCATGATATTTTAGAAGAATAAACACCAGTGTCAGAAATTAACGTTTTATTTTGTGCACACATCAGGTGCATAGTTTCTAAAGTAAAACTGTGCACTCGCGGACATTTCTGTGTGTACAACTCTATAATAACCTATCTAAGAGGTTGAAAAATTGTGCACTATCCGGGTGTACCCAGCACCCGGTAAAATGAATATTTTACCGGGTGCATGAATTTAAACCTCTATGCACCCAGTGTGTGCATAAAATCAATCCTTAATTTCGAACCCTGCAATCATTATGTCCGAAATATTTAAATTAGCTACTGAAATGCTGCCGATTGTACACCCTAGCTTATTTTAATTTTTCGACCTTGCTGATTTACCACTGCTCAAGCACTTACTTGATAATGGATGCCGACGAAGTATTGTGGCATTTTTAACTCGGCAACTCTGATACCACGGTGCTTGTTTAAATCGGTTTTGTGTCCGTCGTGGGGATGCGGCTCCACATTTACTCTGCGACGAATCCTTCTCTGCATTAGAAAAGAGGTGATCAATGTGGCAGAGTCTGAACGCGCAGAGCAGGTAGAACGTGAGCTTTATTTTGTCTGACATGAACTACTGGGAGATCACGATGTATTGCGACGTGTTTTTTTTTGCCTATATGCACGTGTGTATATATGGAAGTTATTGAAATTATCCAAACCAACATGAAGTTTAGGTGAAGGATATTAATAACTTTTATTAAGCGATGTTTCGTCCTTTAAAGGCTTTTTCGTGGTTCATATATATACACTCCAGATATATAGATAGTATTATATATTTGGTGAAGCACTTTATTCTAAATCGTGTAAGGACGAATTCCTCGGGCAGGTAAAACTGGAGATGCACCTGCCCAACCCTATTGTCAGGTGAACTACCCTGAATCTCCTCAGACTTGTGGTTACCCAGTGGGTCATTGGAAGTTATCTTACCGAATTTATAGAGGTGTTTTAAAAAAAACGTCTTTAACGTCTTGGGATAAAGCCCATTACTATAACTCTGAGAATGAGTGCCTGTGTTTTACTTCTTACCCGTCGCTTCGCGATAATTTTATGAAAGGAACTGCCGTACTGTAAATTAATGCCTAAATCAATCTTCGACTGCTACATGTCGGAAATGTGCGGTGTTGATACCACCTTCCCCACGTGTTCAGGTGGGCGGGAGGACTCAACAAGGGCGGGGGGAGGGGGGGGGGGATAGGACGCTGTAATTAATGCGCACGGCTTGTCTGGTTACCATGGTAACGGCTGGGTGCGTGTGGTGGCCGTAGATAGAGCAGCTGTAGTGTAGCTCTCCTTATAGATAGACCCGGCCATATTTATCATACGTGACGGCGGGTGGAGGCAGGCGGGTGACAGTGTGACTATAACAGCGCTGCAGCCTGGAAAACCCTTCTCTTGCCCCACCCCCCCTACCCCCTGCAGCACCCTGGTGAGGGGCCGACCTGGTCAACCACGTCCCGCAATGTCCGACGTGACGAGGGGCTCGCCGTCACCCTGGAAGGGTGTGCCGTCAGCTAAAACAGGAACGCCGTGACACCTGGAGGGACGCCGTCTCATCTAGAGAGAGACGCAGCTCTATAGACCTGTTCCCTTAGTGTGGCGCCCTGCTAGCTGATAATGTCTGAACCACGGTGTTGGGGTATGATTTTCAATCGACCAGGCTTGAGGTGTTGGGAACAAAGCTCCCATGGAAGGATCGACTGCGCAAACTCGTGAGGAAGGTGTATGAGTAGGCCGCACGTCACCGAGCGGGTAGACGGGCGGGCTTATGATAGGTAAGGTCTACGGGCAAGCACTGCACTGCACGCCCTGTGTCTGAATAGAGTCGTTCCTGACAGGTGGTCGCCATGGTGACGCTTAGGTAAACATGTCCACGTGGTCGGGCTACTGGGAAACTGATTAGATCGGGAACTAGGAAATAGGTGAATGCTGGATGCTGAAACCGATCCTTCATGTGCTCTCATGGACTGGAATTGAGTGGCAACTTTCTTTTTTCTAAATACATGTTATTAGGGAACTCGTACATTAAACTATGTTTAACTGTTGCACAGGAACATGTTCAACTTTTAACATTGTGGGACACAAAAGAATATTGTGCTAGAACTGTTTTTCTAGCATTTCTTTTCTTACAAAGGGGCCGCACCAATATTTCACAGATTCCAACATATGTTCAACGGGAATTGTGTTGAACAATTTATTCCATATGTGGATTCAAACCCCTATAGACCTTATGTAGATATGGTCACATGGTCATATTTTGGTGATCACCACGTGGTGAGCATGATCACGTGGCTCAGAAATAAATATGACATTCAAATTATAAATGACAATTTTGTAGATTATTATTCAGGAAGATTTTTCCAAATGGATATGCCATAAATATTTGTTCTAAGTGCTGCAAAATTTTAAGTAATATTTGATCACCAATATGGCGCCCAACTCACTTTGGGAGCTGCGACATCATCTGCACAACGTCTCTACCTTCAGTTTTGACCTGTCTCTTAAATGTGGGTGAATAAAAGACCTGTTATTGCCCCACAGGGCAATGATACCCGTCTGTGAATGCTAACTCCAATCTTAATGTTGTGAGCAAATATCTTTCTGTGTAATTGATTTAGAACTAATCAAGTACAGACTGCCAGTGTACTAAGCAATTGTCACTGCCCAAGTCTGCACACACCTATGTCTCAGGGTAAACCTCTTGACAGAATCTGTAATCCAAGGCATGGTGTGTACTACGTTACATATAAACGGTCCCTTGTTGGAGCTGCAGTGTCCGTAGCTGCTCGCTCCTCCTCCTGCTCTTTCTGGTGGTAGCACTATTTACAAATTGCCTATTGCTGGGGCCGCTCCTTCCCAGCTGCAAATCATATAGCTGTATTTCACCCAATGCGACGTAAGTGAGCCGGGAAGTGTAGCACTATTTACAACTGGTCTATTGTTGGCACCGCAGCTGTCCTCCTCCTCCTGCTCCAGTGCTGGCTGCTGCTGCTGCTCAAGCCTCCAGCGGCGTGTCGGGGAGAGGAGGCCGGGCTGACCTCTGCCTCCCCCCCTCCTGCTGGTAGCCCTCTGCTAACCCCCTTATAACGTTACCCTTCTCCCTACAGCCCACCCGTCGTGTATGGACTACTCGGAGGACCTGGCCAGGCGGGCCCGCAACTCTCCGTGGCAGTGCATTGACTGCAAGACGTGCTACGTGTGCGAGGATTCGGGCGACCCGGTAAGTACTGCAGCCACCCAGCCCCTGCCGCCTCTGCCGTCCCTACTGCTGGTAAATGGTAAAGCCCCTCCCGCACACCCTGCCCGGCCATCTATTATTCATCGGCCCCAGCCGGCGCCCGTCCCCGGCCCAGATGATGAATGACGGTCGGTGTGTGGTGGTGGGGGTCTGTTACAGTGTGACCGTAGGGGCCCTGACTCAGTGAGGTGGTGGTGCAGGGCCCTGGGTGTGTTTGGGTTTATAGCCCTTCTGGTGACATGCTCGCCTTATTTGTCTTGGTTAAAAGGTAAGGCCATCTTGTCATCTGATAGGCGAGAGGCGCATAAGTAATGACTACATGGGTCCCTAGCCGCCTGCCCGGTCGGGCCGGTCTGGAGGATAGATCGCTTATATCTATTTACATACTGAAATACCACAGTCTTCTCAGTAGCATTAAGAATAATATTATCATGTATTCTATATTTATTCTCGTATCACGATATTCTACAGTACTCTTTTTTTGCATCTGATATTCCTATCACGCATGATATGCCTCACAACAGTCTAATATATTCAAGGAGCGTCAATCTATTTTTGGTCTATTACATCTCTCAAACAAGGGCTACGTTGTTATAACTGGTCTTCATATTTGTCTTTGCTAGGATGCTATGCTGTTCTGTGATGCTTGTGACAAGGGATACCACATGAACTGTCATAATCCGCAAGTCTTAGATAAACCAACAGGTAGGTGCTGTTCATTTTTAGAAAACTAATGATCCGATTCCTCAATCAGCCACCGTGTTATTTTAGGGTTCCAATGCAGATCTTAAAATTTCTTAAATGGATTTTCTCAAATTTAAGGCCTTAAAAAGGTCTTAGATTTGACTTGTCTAGCTAGAGGTCTTAAAAATGTCGTGAAGTAATTTTTTGAAAAACTGAAAATTTGAAATCCCACTTTCAAATGTGTACACTTACTTACAAATTTAAGATATGAAATATGTCCTAAAATTGTTCTTCACATGCAGTCACTGGGTCTTAATTTTTCCGAAACTTGGTCTTAAAATGGTCTTAAAGATGTATTAAATTGATTTTCAAAAATGCGTGGGAACCCTGTATTTGGCGTAAAGGGTTGTTCATTCACATTGTTGGACTGCTGTGCATTAGTCAGGAGTAAAAACATCACATGAAAGATACTTTAGATACTCAATGTGAGTGCAAATACTTTACTTTAATTGATGCGTCTTTATTTTAACTGAAATAACAAATAGTAATAAATACATTATACAGGTACTATTAAGAGGTGTCTATCAAAGAGTATGAAATGACTTTACAACCTGTTGACAGAAAATTAGTGTTTTTGTCAGAAGGGTTTTTCAAGAACCACGAGTACGACATTAAAGAGACCTCTTTTTTCTTTTTATCAACATTCAGCTTTGAAAATATGAAAATAACCATAAAATTCTACCCATAAATCTATGAGGATTGGCAGCAGTTGATCTAGGACTTCTTAACTTCTGAATTATAAGCCGCTGGCATAGAAGAAATTTCAACTCTTTGAACTGCTGACGATTCGTCAATTGATACAATGAACACGTCGAAGGCGGTAAAATAATCAGAATTGTTCAGTGTTTGTTGTTGCTTTCAGGCAAGTGGGTGTGCTCAAAGTGTGTGTTAGAACTCGGAATAGGCAACGGTGAGACACTGGACCAGGGCGAAGGGAACGAGAGCGAGCTGCGACAGGGGAACGGGCCGAGCTCCAACAACAACAACACGAGCAGCGTCAACAAGAACACAGGTACGGTCAAACGAAAAATAGAAAGGGGCTTTCCATTAAGTAGGTACGCATCAAGGGGGAGAGGGGGTCTGAAATTTTTGAAAATGTGCATACATTCTTGTAGAAATCCAATGCGTATTTTTGCCCAAGGGGGGGTGGGGTGGGGGGGGGGGCTGAGATTTTTTTAAATGTGTGTACGTACTAAATGGAAAGCCCCAAACCTCAGAGCTTGACTACTTTGAATTTCTAAATATCCCCCTATATAATACAATTTTCCACTGGGCAACTAAGGCCCTCATTTTAGTTGCCCACTAATTTCGTTCAATATTACCATAATGGTTTGTCCTTTGTTAAGGAAAATTAACAAGGATGATCACTCTGTGTTAACCCAAACCGAAGACCCCTGATTTATGTATGACTATTTATAACCGCTAGAAACCTATAATACATGTAGCTAGATACGTGTTTGAAAATACTTAACAAATGTATGGAAAAACTATGTGATACAGTTTGATTCAGTAGTAGAAACAAACTGGAGACTGAGGGGACCATGGTTTGTAAGTGACATATACTTTTGGAAATAAAACGTCGGTTACGTTTACGTTATGGGATGCCTCCGAGTTGCTACAGCTTTCTAATGACCTACGTGAGTAGTATATGAAATGTCATATCTTGGCAAGGCTGTTGATGGTTGTAGAAGCCCGGCGGGTACCAAGATTTAATGGACAGTGTTGGTATTCTGAACAGATAGTTTATGAAATCGTTTATGTAAAAGTTTATGTTCTTGTCAAAGCACAGAGCTTACCTAGATTTAAGGGACCATGCAGGAATTCTGCACATGGAGTAGTATAGGAAATGTCGTATGTTGGCAAGGCTTTGATGGTTGTAGAGGCTTAAGGTGCCTTTCCATATGTGCGTTGCCGATGCGTTTTTCCCATATAAGGTATTTGGAAAAATGCATAGCCTCCGCATACCCTATAAGGATAAAACGCACCCGCAACGCATGTATGGAAAAGCACCTTTACTAAGATGTAAGGGACCATGCTTGTATTCTGAATATTCTGAGTAGTACAGGAAATGTCGTATGTTGGCAGGGCATTGATGGTTGTGGAGGGTTACTGAGATGTAAGGGACCATGCTGGTATTCTGAATATTCTGAGTAGTATAGACCTTGTGCAGACGTGGTCACGTGGTCACATTTTGGTGATCACCATGTGCTTATCATGACCATATGGTCATACTTAGTTTCTGAATTTATAGAATCTGAATGAAAATAATTGTTGATTACGAGTCAGGGAGTTTGTTTAAGTAAAACTTTGCATAAATATTTATTCTAAATGGCCCAGAATTCAGGATAATATATAGTGTAAAGTGATCATCAATATGGCGTCCAGCCCATTTTCAGAGATGTGACGTCATCTGCACAACGTCTATAGGAAACGTTCTATGTTGGCAGGGCTTTAATGGTTGTAGAAATCTACTGAGATGTAAGGGACCATGCTGGTATTCTGAATATCCTGAGTAGTATAGGAAATGTCTTATGTTGGCAGGGCTTTAATGGTTGTAGAAGTCTACTGTGATTTGAGAGGCCATGCTGGTATTCTGAACAGAGAGTAGTTTAGGAAATGTGGGTATGCAGAAGGACACATCCAGTAAAGGTGCCCCTGGAAAATTGCAATTTTTGCTTGCGTCCTATAGTGATTATTGGTAGATATGCCCCCAATCTTTACTGTCAGATATTCAGTCTATTTAGGGTAAATTAGATGTGTAATTGGTATTGCAAATTGTTTGGTAAAGGCGTTTTTGAGCGCTTTCTTTGAGCACTTCATTGGCATTTTGCTCAAATGAACACTTTCCTGTCTTGCAGAGGGCAGCAGTGCGTCCTGCCTGCCCACCCTCAGCGACTCATATCTGTACTTTAATGAAATGAACACTGTTCTGTGTTGCAGAGGGCGGCGGTGCGTCCTGCCTGCCCACCCCCAGCGACTCACCTGTGTACTTTAACGAATTACAAGACACCAAGGACGACAGGTCAACAGCCTCTAGCAATGACCACAAGGAACACAGACCAAGGTTGGTTTTAAATTTAATCTTGAGGAAATTTTGAAATCCATAGAAGTGTTTACCCACTACTGAATAACTGGTCTCATATGCAGGCACGACAACATCTGTGGTTAAAAGGCACTTATTCACAATTAAAAAACGTATATATTACTTGCACAAAAGTCTCAAAAAGTAAAATGAATGCAGAAATCATGAGAAGGCTTTAATTATCGTCAAAAACCCAACCTTGAATAATCGTTTGGACAAAACAGCTCATTTCTGTATCGTATAAGCCTGCCTATATGGTCAAATGTCTTGAATTGTCAGTTTCCCCAATAGAGTTTCTTTTACCAAAACCAATGTAGTTTAACTCATGAAATTGCTAGTGCATAGATATTTAAGAGTTCTCTTTTTATCCCGTAGCTTGACGCTGAAGATCTCTAACCGGCACATGATGCCGTCCCTGCCGCGTCTCTCGGACACCCTGCCCGCTGTGGTGCCCGATGCCTCTGAGTGGACCATAGATGATGTCGTACAGTTCTTCCGCAATGTGGGCTTTGTCGACCAGGCCGAGGTGTTCCGAGAACAGGTCAGTGCAATGTGGGCTTTTATCTATTATACTTATAGACCATGTATGATGTCCAAGTCTTGTAAGACCTGCAAGGGATGCATTAGACAAAATCATATTCCCGAGGGCTTGCTTGGGCTTAACTAGAAATAACACTTGTTCTGAAAGGACTTCTTTATCTAATTTCCTCAATTTTCGAAGAAAATATATTTTTAAAGAATGTTTATTTTCAGGCTAGTGTTGAATATGAGTTTGGTTATGTTGCCAGCTGCGCATCAAAAGGAATTTCATTAGGAATTAAAACATGGATTTTCTGTTTATCGCAGGCCTTTAAAATGTCATATTAGATCAATTTTGATCATTCTGATACTACCGCTTAGTGCAAAATCTAGGTATACGCCTTTTTGTTGCTGTTCCCATCCACCCTATAAATTCGCAAGCAAGTATGGTCGTAAATTTTGAAATTGGCAAACATTTCAAGTGATTGTCAGTCCTTTGAAATGCTTCAGCTGAACGTATTTCATGCCATCTAAAACAAATTTCTGGCTTTCTTTTTTTCCAGGAGATTGATGGTCGTTCACTGCTGCTGATGCGGAGGAGTGATGTGCTCACAGGTCTGTCGCTAAAGCTAGGCCCCGCACTCAAAATCTACACACACGTACAGCGGCTTCAGATGCGGTGCGACTCCGCTTTATGAACCCTCCCTCGGCATGCGCCTGGCAATGAGAAGTAACGCACAACTTCTAGGCACCGGCCCAAGGAAAGCTTGTGAGGAGGAGTGTAACATAGGGAGTGTGATGAGATACAGACTGCAAGGCTTCCTGCCATATATACTGCCTCTTGTGATAGTCATGTGATAGTCAGTTGACTGGTGGCTCCCCCCGGTCGGAGCGGAGCGCATCGAACAGTTGTCCCCTCAAAACGCGCTTTGTCTGGCGCGCGGACTGAACAGTTTGGTCACAAGGCAGCTTCAACTACTGCTGCTGCTCCGGAGGCAACTAGAAGCCCTTCGTCGCCCTTTTAGCCCATAGAGTCTAGGCTAGTGTGTCTACAGCTTTATAGTAGTACGAGTAGCGGCCAACCCCAATGTGCTGTTTGCTACTGTCCAGTCAGTCGTGCCTGTTTGTCGTGGTGTCCCGGGCCGGGGCCGGTACGTGTGGAAGGCCCTCAATGGCTCGCACTGTGCGGGTTTTAACAACTTTAATGACATCATGTCAGAGGTGACAGCAGCTTTCTTAACCTACGTCATTGGCCTTTCGGTCAATGTCAAATGGAGCTCCTCGCCCTGGACTGACTCTACCACGCCTTCGGTCAACAGTAGAATTGGCTCGGTTATGCTGTAACGGTAGACCAGGCACAATGGCTGAACTAATGGTCATTTGCTCGACTGCAAAAAAAAGAAAAAGAAAACATTTGTCGTACACACCACACGTTACTTGTACTTCACAGCATGTTGTATGTTTCATAGTTGTTGTTACTACATCATCCATGTCGATGTAAAATGATAAAATCCTACTAGAGGTAAGTTCCCGAGTGCACCTTTAGTGTGTTGTTGTTAGCTCTTTCTCTATGCATCATGAAGTGATGGCAACTGCCCCAGTTGGACCAGTACATGGTACGTGTATTTAATAAGGCCAAAAGAGAAATTGTTGTGTTCATTTTTCATGCCTCAAAAAAATAGGGTTGGTAGGTCGATATTTAATTTTTTCTTTCTTGATATTTTTTTTTACTGTAATAAGAGACTGGGTGCTCATTTTAGCCACATTTTAATGAATTTCCCTATGTAGTCTTTAAAAACATGTAGGGTCGGGGCTATCAAAAAAGATAGGGTCGGTTGGGAAACCTGAACACAACTTTTTTTTTTTGGCCTAAGGTAGTTCTGTGTGTTAACACTGCACGTGATGTATAACGTTACAAGTGTTAAAACTGCAGCTCTTATAGTGCCCTGTTTTTAATGTAACATAATCACTGCACACACTATTTACCGATTAGTCATCCACTGGTACCATGGGTACCAAGGAAACCTGCACAAATTTGCTTTAATTTTGATAAACTCGCTGAGATAGCACGGGGATATAATGTAATCTATACTCCGTAAACATTGTACATACATCCATGCTTATTATGAAGTAACGAGGTCTAGTTAAAATTGGTTTTCCCTGTTAGTGTTATCCTCGAAGTAGACCACCTGAAAGGACTGAGTATGGAACAGACAAGTCATTCAATGTTCCTCATGTTTTTGCGGTAACAGAAACTTAACTACAATTTTTTTATCACCCGTACGACTGACGAGCGATGCATATTGGGGGCAGGTCATATTGCCAGGCCGTACATACCGTTCACTATGGACTCCTTGTTTTCAGTAAATTTAACAAATTTTGGATATTGCTTGGGTGATAATATAACGAAGAACCTTTGGGTTCGTCCTCAGATGGCTTCACAACCCTTGGGGATGGTATCAACCTTGGGCTTCACCCTCGGTATGTGACGATCCCCTATGGGTCATACAGCCCCCTGCAGTCCTTATTATAGTACGACCAGAGAAATTGTACTTGTAATATGTTGCTGCTACTGCGCGGCCTTTTGGCGAGTCTTTCAGTCACTCAATACTCGTTGTTGGAATATTGTTCTTGATAAAGGAGAAAGCCTTAACCCATGAAGATTAATTTATTATTTTTCTTCTCCGATGCCTTAGAACGGTTTTCATTCATTATTACATCGCTTCACATGTTTTTTGCATCGAGGAAGAATTCCTTTTCCTTCCTCAGGGATATCATTGCGGGCATTATTACCAGACAACCCATTTTTATAGTCAGTAAACAATGTACTGTTCTATAGACCTCGTGCAGACGTGGTCACGTCACCACTTTTTGGTGTTCATCTGAACCACATGACTGTTGAATAATTCGAAAATAGATACATTTTAGATTACAATTTGGCTAGTTATGCCTCCAAATGATAGTTTTAGATGAATTCAACATAATTATGTGTTCCAAACGTTTTAGAATTTGTGTAAAATAGGAATTTTAAAATTTGCACCAGTATGGCACCCAGTCCCTTCCTGTGTATTGTGACATCATCTGCACAAAGTCTATAGTAAAATCCCATAATTTTCCTCGAGGTGCAAACCTTAGTATTACTGATATGTCGATGCTATGAAGATCAAGAGATGCCATTTTTAATACTTTTGTAGAATTCCATACAATTTTGATGAATTGGATTGCAAAACTAATCCTTACTACATTGCTTTGATGTCTTTTTAAAAATATTTTCGAGTTATTTTATTACACTTTTCTTGTGAAGGGTATCCGTTAAGGTTCTTTCACTCTGAAGTTGCTTCTGAGAAAAAGTTAGCATAGTGTTTCCTACTTTTCTTTCAGTAAGGAGTGGCATCTCTGAAAGATCTGATTTTAAGCAGACCAATCGTAATTTATTCCCCCATTTATGACACAGTAGTCTCCCCTGTACAATGACAAACCCAGGCGCATGCTGTTGTGATATGCCAGGGACAATACTAGAGCTGGCTCTCATTTGATAGATATTCATTTCAGCATCATCTCATCAGTACCTCGACATGTATCTACACGTAGTGAGCCTGTACATTCAGCCTGGCCAGTAGTGTCATATAACTAGCTCCTTGCCCCAACAAAAATGTGTTAACTCTTGGTAGAGCTAGCGCCATCTAGGGGAAGGTCATCAAACTATCGGCCTGGTTCCCCTTATCTCCACCAGGCGGCCTGATAACTGAGGTAGCATTTCCTGAAACACTTTGAATTGTTTTTAAACGTGAATTACTGTAGTGCAGGGTTTCCACATAATCTTTTTGAAATGGGAAGTGACAAGATGTAATTTTAAGCTTTTTGCTCGAAATGGATTGATGTTTGTTCTATCAAATAAAATGTACTGACATCGCAAGATTTTTTTTTTTTTATGTAAAATACTGCTAAAATTTTATTGAGAACGGAGAAAGTTAAGTGTGATTCAAAGTCGTTATTTTCGAAGCTAAGAAACCCTGTCACTGATAATCGGTGCTTTCTGAATCCGTACTAGTTTGAGAACAGTCCAACAGATTCGGCTAGGATACGGAATGGAAACTCTCTAAGCATATTTCAGGTTCACTCCAAGTGTAATTTATAACATGTGAATAAAAGCATTTGACATTCGACACTTCGATATTGTATTTTCCTTCTAACAATTTTAGGAGACAGCCTATGTTTTACTTATTTTAAAATCATAGTCTAATGGTATTAATGCTCTCACCATTTGTTCTTCTTACTTCTTTTTTTAACGTTTTTTTTTTAGAATTTCTTGAACGAGACTCCCGTTCTTCATACCTACTCTAATTCACTTGCAGAAATAAGGAAAACAAATACGTATTTTTCATAATACTTTTTATTTGTACGATATAAACAGGTTAACACACGAAGCCAATAAATACTTGTAACATCAGCATAATTATCTGTGGCAACATGCATCAAAGTGTCTTACTTTCACCTAACGTATTACGTTGGCCAACTTTCTTAAAATACTATGGACTTCAAAACTACAAGCCCTGATAACGACCTCTCTAGTGGAGGTCATGTTTTAGGTCTTTATGAAAACCCCAGACAACAAAGATGCTGTCAACTATATTCAAGATGTGACTTTGCAGTTTCAAGCACAGATCTTACCCCCCAAAAAAGGAACCTTTCTTTGTCAATCATTTTAAGTATTCAACTAGTCGTTTTTTTTATAAAAAAAAAATCTAGATACTGTAACTGCCGGGAACTATATGATTATGAGTTTGTTATTGAAGTAAGTTTAAACTGGGTTAAATGAACTTATTATACGTGTGAGCGCATAGATCAAGTATGGTTTGGGTCCAAAACCAAATGTCTGGAAACTCTCAAGATCCCGATTCAAGCATTTATAGAAAAAAAATAGCCAGTGATTTGACGAGCCAGGTAATTCCCTGTACTCAGTTAATTTTCAAAATTCTAATAAATGTAACATACATTTAGGTTTCGATGCTTTACGCTGTTAATTGAGAGTACATTAATTCATTTATTCCATACAATCGACTCCATCATATTAGCATGATCAAAGCAGCGTAATAAGGACGTCTCACACATTATTTGAAACTGAGGGGAACTAAAAACGGTGCTATTTATAATCCACATTTCCATTACAAAAGCTATAACGTGGGCATACATCTAAATGTCTTTCCAGCTACCTGCAACTCCAAAAGTATAAACTACATAAGCCGAGTTCCTAACAGTATCCAAATAATTGCAAATGCATCACGTCTAAACAACGCTGCTTTAAATACTCTAAGCTGAAACTAAATGTAGGAGAAGTATATCAGAAAAATTATCGCAACTTGCTGATAAATAAGATTTATACATCGAAAAGTGTACAGGTCCACAAAAACTACATTATAGTGGTTGTTCAAAACCCACCAGAAAGTTAACATGGGTACACTATCTTTACGAGGAACATAATCTTACCAGGAACATCATTTTCAATCTCAAAAGAAAAAAATAAATACTGAGCACATTTTACTATAGTAAGCCATGCATTCCCTACCATTGACGTCTTTATGAAAATGTGTGTTAAACAGGCCCTGCGTAAATTGTAACAAATGGCTAGTTAATGAGGGTCAATGATATGGGCTTAATCGTCGACGTCTTTGGCGTTGGGTTAATAATAATATCGATGAACATGAGTCTGGGGATGATCCTATATACAATGTTTGCACTCTCTGCTTATTATAGTAGTAGTAATCATGATAATAGAGAGTGAAGCGTATTTAAACTTGCAGCTAGCATCCGTTACTGTGTGCTCAGGTAGTATATAGCAGTCATCTTTCGGAGAAGGCTCGCTGCTCTAACAACTATCATGTGTACATCATCTCGGCCATCTTGGACATTTTGCGTGGTATGTAGACAAAGTCATCAAAGTAGCCTGCTAGTTCGTCCACAGAGAAGTCGTCCAGTCGCGCCTGGTCCGAGCAGGTGCACGGTCGCTTGCATCGCCCGGGGTGAAGCGGGCAGTGGGAGTCGGCAGGAGAGCTCCCGCGGCTGGCTGCTGAAGCTGCCGGAGCTGAGGCACCTTGGTCAGAAACACTGCTTGACACCTCAAGGAGCCCTTCTTCCAAGTCCCTCAGGTTAATACCATCCGCAGATTCCTGTTGGAGCATGGGAGTAGAAGTCCCGCCCCAGAAAGAGAACGGTGCTGCAGTGGCTGGAACTGGTGTTGCGCGGTAGCCATCAAACGAAGCCCCTTTGAACGTTGGGACAGGCCCCGACTTGCTGCCTGCGGTAACAGAGGGTGCTTGGTGTTTATCGGGCTCCACACCACCCACAGCTTCATCCTTTTTACCTGCTTCCTCCCGATTGGCTGCAGCTTTTTTGCCCTTCTGACTCATATGCTCAGCTACAAGCGAGGCAAAATCCTTGGCCTCGCTCGCTAGCCCCTGGCCAAAGACATCGGCTGGTGTTTCGTACAGGGTGGGGAGTGCATTACTGTTACTCCCGACTAAGCCTATCCTGGAGTTACTGCTGCCTCGTACCAAGTGGAGGCGCGCAGCCCGAATCAGTTGGCGCGTGTCCTTGTTCCTGTGATGCAGCTTGAGGTGTGCCTCCTGGATGTAGTTCCTCGGTCGCCCGGGTGAGGAGCATAGTCGGGCATAGTTCAGTCGGTGCTGGTCAGTGTCTTTGGAGGCGGGCTTCACCAAGTTGCACTGACAGTGTTTGTTAGTGCACTCATCCTGAGCTAACGAGAGTTTACCCAGCAATGGCAGCTTGTCATCGCATGGGTACGGTCTCGTCCGAAGATTTGGGCGCCGTGCCGCGCTCCGGGTCTTGCTGCAGGCGGGACCAGTTTCTGAGGTACCAGACTCAACTGGTTCACTACTAGGGGTAGTGAGTGCCACTTCTTTTGTTGCCATCTTTTGGGGTTTTCTAGATCTGAAAGAAAATTGAAGAAATTATTACACAACGTCTCACTTCAGATAAACTATTTTTCCCGAAATCTGCTTAAAGACAAATACAGGATTCACGATAACAAATAATAGCGCTTGGAGATGGCAGTGAACATTCACCTTTGCTTAAATAGAAAATAGAACAAAAGAGAATTTTTTTTATCATTATCAACTTTTTGATCGACCGTATCTGACTATCATCATGATTTCTGCAATACAATTTTGTATACAATTTAGATCAGACTGTGGGAAATCGATGCAGTTGATTATGAAATCAAGAAATGGGTTCTACAATGTAGTTATGTGATAGTTCGGTAACGACAAATCAGGACTTGACAAATGGTTTTTAGACCAAGCTATACATTTGACAACGCTATGCCTCTACGTAGTTGCCAAGTCCTCAGATATAGTTGTCTACTTTAACAAATTCAAAATGCTTCTTTCTCAAGGTACAAAAAAAGGCACACTCGCCTAGTAGGAAATGACAATTTCAAATGCAACATAAGGGTTAATACACAGGGGAACCATTCGTAACTTGTGCATAAAATTGTGTTTCTCAGCACCTTTTTGCTACCTCATGCAACCGATTGATGGCCACGATTCCAAGAGTGCCACTTTATGGCTTAAGCCCAAATTATATATATATATATATATATATATATACATGTACTAAACAAATGCATGCAGATTTCTCCTAACCACGGATACCAAATTTCTTGAGTTTTACCTGCAGGTTAGCCTAGATCAGAATGCATCCTAGGTAATATGTCGACTAGACCCAAGGCTTTAGCGCAGAGATTTTTTTACTAAACTCATCATTATTTCTAGTTAAACATAGTAGAAAATTAGCAATCACATTTTCTGAAATATATATCCATTCACATTTAATATTTTCTAAGTCGTTTGGAAATTCATCCATTATATGTGGTTTTAACTTATATGATATTTATTTGTTTATTTTCTAGTTTTCCCAGGGGATTTGTCGACAAAATCAGTCCAAATTAGCCTACAGGTGCTTAAAATACTGTAAATCGGCTATCCGTGGTAGGGAGAATTACCTCAACATCGTTCATGTCTTCTTCAATTCAAACAGATAACGTCAGCATGCTCACATCATTTATGTTCTCAGATAACATACTTACACCAATACTACACGAACAAGCACCATTACAAAAACAGCCAAGCGAGATGTATTGTCCATGTAAACACATTTTAGGGATTAAACTTGAGCTCGTATAGCAGTTTGAAATACCAAAATATAATGTGCTTATAATGTAGCAAGAAAACCTTGATGCTAAAAAGTTGTCCTCATAAACGAAGAAAAAAGAAGTTATCAATTAACTGATTATTAGAAGAATGCCACCTATCATTTAGTACGGACATATCGAATATCGACAACTGAAACGTTTTGTCATTATCCCTCTGGATCTACTGGACATTCTTAAAGGACCATCTGGGGTGTCCAATTTAAAATTGAACAAATAATTATACGTCTTTACGAACTATTAGGTGGAAGTGAACCTGTATTAAGTTGGATATCCGATGTCCCATGCAGGTAAAAAAAAAAAAAAAAAAAAAATGCAGGTACAGTGATTTCAAAATTTGTAATACGATTTTATGTTATACTCAATTTGTGATTTATCTAAAAAAATATGATTGGAGGTGCCGGCTGGACAACCAGACATTATCTCAACACCTCAAAGAGTCTTTGTGAAGCCCCTCTCACAAAACAGATATCCCTATGTACCACCATCACAAAAGCAAAGCACAGCGAGAAAACTTCCCATGCAAGACGCGAGGTTAAGAACATGCAGCTTCCAGGTTCAGTATACAGGAAAAGGAGGGAATGCAGATCGAGCCAAGGTGACCTACCCGGCCCATAACTCCTGAACGGACCTCCTGTTCGCCTCGGCAACCAGTTTGCTCTCATCCCTGTAATACAGGCAGTACTTTCTTACATCCAAAATGAATAAAACCTTTAAAAAATCTATGTGTAGTTGAAGACGTTAACTACCAACCTGAGGTAGAGGAATAAAAGTATCTTTTTGTTTTTTAGCAGTTTTTTAGCAATGTAATTCGTAACCTTCTTATTTGTAGACACTGAAGAGGCATTCACACCTCTAACAAGGATTACCAGAAGAGTACAGAAGATGCAGAATTTTCGAAGTCCAATGAATTCAGTAATAGGGCCAAAAATGAAGAAAGGGTGTGTTCAAGTAATTAAAGGGTCTTTCTCATCTGTGCGACAGAGGTGAATTGATACGTTGTAACTACCTAAATGTGACGCCAAATTTGTGACGTGACCAATGACATTGCATCATTAAGTTCAAAACACATCGCCGGCCGTTGCGTCGTTAGGTTAACGTATGTAAGCCTAACGACGGACGGATAAGACAGCCCCTTTAACATGGGTCTAAAAAATAGGGAGTTTTTCTTTTGTTTTTATTTTAACTAACACAAGCAGACAGTCTTTCTTGAAAATTCAGAAATTATTCCAGACACCCTCCACAGCAATTTCTAGCATCTAAGTTACATCTCTTAGCCTTTTCCGTATCTTTAAGTCATTTTTATTGAATTTTTCCTTTTCTTTTTAGGAAAATGTTCAAAAGTTAGGGTAGGGCCAAAAGATTAGGGTAGGTAGGGTTATCCGAACAGCACAACTTATTTTGTTATGCCTAATGTTATTTCAAACAGAAAATTTAATGTGGTAGATACCATTTTTGGAGCAATCACAAAAGTTATGCAAATAACGGATCTGAGCAATATCTGATAAATATTCTAAAGGATAACCATATTATTCATGATAATTTATCAGGTCGAGTGCTATTTTAGCACTGGTTACCAAGCAATAACGATAACCTAGATACTTTACAGGATGCAGATTTTTTAGCTTTTTTCTTAATCAATTGTCACTTTTATTGTGTATCCACTTACCAGGCTGGGTCAACTTTAAGCTCTTTGAATATGCTGTGAAGATGATCCTTTTCCGTATTTTCGTCATTATCTTCACTCATGTTCTCTCAGTCTCTGAAATAGATGGAAAGAAAAGTAATGAATGCATTCATGTCAATATACAAACACATCAACAAAATTCCCCAAGATGCTGATTGCACAATATTGCAATGTCCAAATGATATTTCCACATAATGTTATCACTATAAAGAGAAACGAGATTGCTTCTTTTTGCGGGGGAAGTCTTTTTTCTTTTTCCCCCCAATTCACCCAACCACGGACAGACTATTCATTGTAGTATACCTGCAGATTAGCGACCCTCAATCAAGGTGCATGCTGGGAAATTTGTAGACAAGTCAAAAGGCTTAAATAGAGACATTTTCAAAAATCATGACAACTTTGGTTTAAAATAATGGAAAACTAGCATTGACCTTTTTTCCATTTCATATCTAACAGTTAACTGTGTTATAGGCCTAAATATCTAATATTTTTCACATATACTTGAAAATGTATTCATTTCCCATAAATATATGGTAAATATTTGTAAATCTTCTATAGTTTTTCCGGAGTTGTTGTGTTCAAAATCAGTCAAAATTAACGTTGAGGTGCCTTAGATAATAAATCAGCTATTCGTGGTAGGCCTCGGAAGAATTATTTGATAAATAAAATATACAAGACAGAAATGCTGTCACTAAGAATCAGAAATTGAGGTTTTGGTTCCAATTTTACTATGTCTATGATGACCTAAAGTAACAAAAAATAATCTGGTTATAATTATATCCTACTTCCATTATGGCAATTATATAATAAACCTCGTTTTCAATGTAACACTGCATGAGTCTGATAGGAGGAGTAAGACTGTCTACGCTATGTCAATGACTCTGCAAAAAAACATTTTTAGAAGTGGTAAAATGGAAAAGAAAATTATGGGTATCCCTAAATCACAATGGACTAACTTAGTTCAATGCTTTTGGTGTTTTGTTTTTTTATTATAGATATAATATCATGAACGTCAACATTACTCGTTTAAGCAAGTGAAGGTGTGTCAGTGATAAAAATTATTGCTCAATCAGGCATGTGTGTGCTTTCATAATGTAATTTGTAAATCACTGACAGTGACTGAATGGATTCAGCCTTTCATAAAACTATTTCAAAGCTTGACATGTATCTAGTGACTCTAGGTTGTCCAAACTACTTACAAGTCGTGATATTTACATCATCATTATAGAGTACATTCACTTGAATTGAGGGTCAAAGACTCCCAATCGGACGAAGACACCATGGAAGAGAGAAAGTTCTCTTCGAGTCGACCGTTGCTGATCACAGGACATGCCATGAGTCAGGTCAACAACAGGGACAGAATGCGTCACATAAACACAAGGCTAATACACATTAATGGCTGAATTGCAGTGATAGGACATGGTTATACAAAAAGTAACAGACACAGAAAGATAGATTATATGGAGTACAGAGTTAGTTCTCAATCCCATACCTTATTATCCGTGCAATACTCTGAACCATTTCAGGAAAACAACGCCACGCCATTCGCCATTTTCCTCAAGCGAAACCACAACACCAGTGACGTCACGGAATATTGGGCTGAGAAATCACGATATTTTGATAAACTACTAAATTTACACTTTTTCTATACTTCATTTTTATTCATTTTTTGTTCGACATGCCATAAGGTACACTAGGTGTATCAATTTTATGGTTCGGAAATAAATTTAAAACTTATTTCATGAGTACACATAAACCCGTGACGTCAAAGATTTGCGACGTCAGCATACAGGACCCATAGACTTGGCAGTGGGAAGAGGTGCAGTCTGTTCATAAATATTCCATATTTTAGTTCGTTTCCATGTCTGTTATGGAATTAGCAGAGGTGGTCAACCCCCATTTCGCCGTCCCGGTGGTGGGGGTTGTGGTGTGCGCGTTATTAGTGTTCGCTTTTGGTTTTAAATCCTCTGTGCAGCCACCAAGTTTTGACTTCGAGAAGGAGGAGAAACACCGCCTCCGCCAGAAAACCCGAAAAACCAAGGTAAACTCAATTCTCTGCTTTTCTACACTCAAATATATCATTGTGTTATTTATATTTATTCGTGTGGAACCCATGACCAATAATATTGAGGTTTGTGTTGGTTAATTTCGTTGAGTAATGAAGAGAGAAGCCAAGGTTTGTCAGGAAGGAGAGGGGCTTCTGTGGAGTGTGACTCTGCCAGACTGGATCTGCAACTTTTCAACACTTTCGAAGCACAACTAATTGAAATTACTCTCCATAAATAATGACAACTCAAGCGTCACCTTTGCCAAATCTCATAAATGACGGTTCCCCTGCAGTTATTGTAGACTTATAAATATATATCTTACAGTGTAATAATAATATTTCATTCTTGATTGCCTTTTCCTACACAATACACATTAGCCTGATTAGGCTAATTCTAGCTAATTCCCATTTGCATTATTGGTTTTCATTTGTTGGTAACATTGACATTGCCGGTCTTCCAATTCTCACATTCACAATCGCACTAAAATAAATATATGCCCCTCCCCCCTCCCCAAAAAAAATGCAAATAAAAATTTATAATTTACTGCACAACTTGCACTGTATTGGAAAAATAACTTCCAATTGATACTGAAATTGCTTCATTATGGTAGATCACGGTTACACATAAAAAAAAATTGCTTCTTATTTATTTCTCTTTACTTTTTTTTATTTTTTTATTTCTCAATTTCTCTTCTTTTCTACATATTTCTTGATTTCTGTTCTGTTGCAGAAACCACAGAGCAATGGACATGTTGTTACAGTTGAAGCTCCAGTCACTGCAGTGTCCAAGCCGACTACACCGAAATCCACGGCTAGCCCCAAGACTCCCACTGCCGAAAAAGTGGACACCACTCCCAAACCCAAGGTAAACATTGATTTTTCTGAGTGAAGGCCATATTCCACTATAATCCAGTGGGGGGCCACGAGCGTTGCTCTTTTTTTGGCACCGCAAGCAGTTTGCATTTCAGAAACAAACATGTTCCTTTCTGCCACCCCAAGTGTTCAATAGGAAACCTATATAGATCTCCCCCGTGGGGATCTGGGGTGGGAGTTCCTTAGGGAGCCTCCTGGGAAGAATGTGTCCTCAGTAGCCCCTTGCTGTTTGTAGGAGGCGACAAATGGGGAGACCAGACTCAATAGCCCAGTTAGTAGAGTGCCCGCTTTGAGTCTGGGAGGTCTTGGGATTTATCCTTGGCCGAGTCACACCAAATACTTTAACAATGGTCCCTGCTTGCCTGGCACTCGGTATAAAGTAAGAACCATGAAACATGACTGGTCGGCCCAGTGTCAGTATAATGTGACTGGGTGGGGTATTGTTGGGCCTATGACATGATATCTCAGTGTGGCAGCACTGTAGAGAGAGCATTGGGTCCCACTGCTACAAATAGACACCTCATTTCATAGATTCGGTCACCGCCCCTGTGGCGTAAAACTAGCTGAAAAGCTTTACCTTGTGCAGTCTGGTAAAAGAACCCCAAGGGGTTGGCCGGACGTTAAACTAATCCCACAAACAAACAAACTATATAGATCTAGATCACTTGTGGTGGCCCTTGTGATGACCCAACGCAAGTAACAACACAGGTACCACAGCCTGGGTACCAACCACACAGGGAAAACAGGGACAAAGGCAAAAAAAATCCCTGACAGGGAAAAGACAGGGAATTTCCTAATTTTACCGCAGAGGCTTTTAAATTTAAACAACTTGCTGGATATGACACAGGGAAAAATTGCTGTTGGACAGGGAAATCTCAGGGAAAATGGAATTTCGGTTGGTACCTTGCATCGGATGTTCGGCCCTATAGCAGAAAAAGCTTATAAAGGTCATCAAGGTTTTCCAAGTATAACTTGATTAATCATAAAGGTTTTCCAAGCATAACTTGATTAATATGATACTTTAGCGCCTTTCCACCATGGGAAGCAGGGTTCTTCCTATATAAAGATCTCAATATCAGAAGCCCCATTTTGCTTATCCTTAGGGAGGGGGGGGGGGGGTATTTTTCTTTTAAATTTTGAGCTTTCTTTCCTTTTCTCAAAAAGTTGCTTTAAATTTTAATACGGGAAAGGCCCCCTTTAACTTGCCTAGGCTAGTGCAAGAATTAAATTCCCGATGCAGGAGCCCTGTATCTCGCAAGCCTAGGAATATCCCTACAGAAGGAGTATTGAAATCAGTTTTTCTGAAACTGACCAGTGTTCGAAACAAACACCTGGCCATCGGCCAATGGCTGATAATTTTGGATAAGGGCCAACGATTTCAGGGGAAAACACATTAAAATGTGCCGGCGTGGACGACAAATTTTCTCATTTAAACATGAATGTAAGGCCTGGCAGCCCTGTTGGACGACACCCTTAAAAAATTAGTATCGACCACTGGAGTCTGACTCCTAAATTGAGCTAATGTGAGGTATGTGTAATTAGAAAATTGTATTTGTTTTCTGGCAACATATATCGCTTCAATAGGTACCTTTTTAATGTAAAACTGCACATACTGTATGGTTCATCTTTTAATTTCTCCTTAGGCTATTGAAAGTCCAATACAGCAATTTCCTAATATTTCACGTCAATAGAATAACATCTCTGCTTACGTAAGACAATTCTATATTGGTTAGTACCGTGTTAGCATTCTTCTGTATGTTTTCAATCCAAAAGTGGATGGATTTGGTTAAAAAGGACAATTGTATATACAATTATGCAAGTCTCTAAAAACCTAAATAGCTACTGCGTTGTAAGTGATCAATTATTGAGGACCAAAGTGCACTATTCAAGGATTTACAGCCCTGTCTCGGGAAAAGCCGGCAGATATCTCTGCGGGAGGAGATAACATATCTGCCATATGGCTTTGTCTCATATGGCAAAAAAAAAAAAAAAAAAAGACGACTAAACTTGGTAGCCAACACTTCCACGAAATCATGAATGGCTTATGTCAGAATGTACAACGGTAGATCAACAGTTATTTATATTTTTAAATCTGTGGTTAGGGATTTTTATGTTGTACTAACATTATCAAAATATGGACTTCCTTGTTAAATGGTAGGCCTATGATTGTATTTGTTTTCTCTGGATAATCGTTTAAACGTAATGCAGTTCCATTGATCTGAAACTAAGAAATCAATTACGCCTTTATTAGCTCTTATCATAGAGTACTCGATTGATCAAACAGGAAGTTTGATGTTTAGAACAGGGGTCTCGACTTTAATATAAGTGACAAGATTTATTTAAAAGAGCAATTAGAATCTGATTTGTTTGCAATGAGCACTTTAAGCAAATATTGATTTATTTTTGTAGGCGAAGAAGACTCCAACCACTCCCAAGCAGAAGGCCGAGGCACAGGCCTCAGTTAAGGTTATCAAGGAGGAGGATAACGGTGAGTACACTACCACGTGGGTCATATGAGGTGCAGTTTGTTTTTTTTCCGATTTTTTTTTTAATTATTTCTGATTTCAGAATCTTTTCACGTCATCACATTTAAAGATATTTTTCAAAATCAATTTCTAGCATCACATTTCATAGCAATTTAAGATTTTCTCATGAACCCTAACTTGCATCCCTAGAGGTTCAATTCCAGCCAAAGAAAATGACCGGAACGTGTTGTTTTTGATAAGACCTAATTCGGTCATCACCCCGTTAGAAGTGTTATCTTTTTTTTAGTAGTATGGACATCAAATACAATGTTCACTATGACAGAAGGTAAATATGTGAACAAACAAGACGGTAGAATCCAAAACGACCGTAGATACATGACCTGATATTAATACATGGATACATGGAATAAATATAGTAATTATACACTATAATAATTATACACTGTAATCGGATTATTGGGTCAAAAGTCCTTCAAAATATTACGTTGATAAAGACCTGAGCGTGTGCCGGCGGGGGGTCGGGGGGGTGGGGGGGGGGGGGGGTCTTAACCTACATCCCCCCGTACCAGGTGTTGCTCGGTGGTAGCACGTGGGCCGGCCGTGTCCGCCGATAACGTGTTGTAAACCTACTTGTCGGCGGCCTACAGGCTCAGACAGTGAAAGGGGGGGAGGGGTCCTCAGCCGCGCGTGGACGGCCGGCAGCTGGCCCATTGATTACCGTCCGTGTACACCTTATAACATGACCAAGTCAACGAGGTGGTTTCACCCTGTTCAAAGCCCCCGCCGAAGAGGGATTGTTTATTCAGACAATACGCTGGGTTACAGCGTCTGCGTGGAAAGTTTACTCACATTTCATTCGTGAAACTGTCGTCAAGTGCAGTATAATGTGCAATATTTATTGAATATCCTCTGATTAACTGGCATAACCTAAGCAGGGGTGGATCCAGAAATTTCGAAAGGGGGGCGCCTATGTTAAAAAAAGTCCCGGCGCACCCTCTAGGGACGCCAGTTTTACATTTAAAAAAGTGAAATATGGCTATAAAAAAAAAAAAAAAAAAAGGGGGGGGGGGGGGCGCACGCCCCATGCGCCCCCCCGCCCCCCCCCCACCTCCTAAATCCGTCCCTGCTAAGTTGAGTCAGCTGAAATTGAATACAATTATTTCATGATAGTCGTGTTTACTGTGATCGGCCTCGGGGTGTAACATGCTAATTCAGCCCCTATATGTATATAAATCACCTGGTTTTTTTCTGTCCTAACCTGCTCCAGTTGTCTGCAGTGTCTCAATTAAGTCTACTGCATTATTCATCCGCGACATAATAGAAATAATTCATAGCCCTTGTTTTCACTAAAGGCCCATGTTATTAGTATGTTACATCAATGTTTTGTTTTTTTGTTTTTTTAATATTACGACCTGCTCATGATGGAATTTAGAAACTTTCATTAAAAGACCCCAAATTGTCTGACAGGTTATCTACATACGTTTACAAATAAATTATCAAGTACGTGTTAAGTCAATCAGTTAGACTGACAGCTGCTTGTGCTATTAATCCCTTGACTGATACATAATTTACACGCGATACGTGAGGATTTGCATTGAATCCAACCTGTCCTGAACAGGGATGTAAGTTTTTAGATTTTTAGATTTTTTTTTTCTTTTAACCTTACTTATATCCCTGCATAAACAGGCAACTACAATACCAATTAGTATGAAAGTATATACCAGAAATACCATTGAAGTGATGGTATATATAATTATGTATATTTATACACGCATCAGCACATTCCGTGTCACAACTTGGTGGGTGTGGTTCGTGTAGTAATTCTCTCTTTGAATTTCTCCTGTAGGTGAGTGGATGACTGCCAAGACTCGTAAGCGTAAGCCAAAGAAGGACGAGACCAAAAAGGATGACGGTTCAGACAGCGCCCCTGAGGGACCCAAGGTAGAGACCGTCCCAGAGGTAGAAACCAAGCCCGAGCCTAAGCCTGAGCCCGCTGCCGAGCCCAAGCCAGAGGTGACCGCCCCTGCTGCCCCGCCCGCCGAGGCCCCACTCGAGAAACGCCCTGCCAAGAAGGACCGCAAGAAGAAGGTGAATACCTCTATAAATCTTCAGTTGTTTCCTAAAAGATCATATAGTATAGTTTAATGCAAGAATCCAGTGGTTCCTATTATTAGGGTTGTATAACTTAATATGAACGGGAACTAAAAGGCACCATTAACTATCGACCAACACAGAGTTGAATAAGTGAAGGATTTTAACAACTTTTTTATATAACAGGATACGAAAGGTGAACATTTGAAACATGAACATAATTGTATTATTATGCTCATAGTTTAATCATTCAAATGGGAAAAAGTGAATGAGTAAATCTGTTGCATCCCAAAACTGTGTAAGCCCTGAACAATCATTAATGTATTTCTCCTACTCTTCAACAGGAGTCTGCGGAGAAGCCAGCCCCTCCAGTCCCAGAGCCCGCCCCAGTCGAACCCGCCCCAGTTACGCCTGAACCCAAGAAGAAACCTGAAGCTGAGACCAAAGTAAGGGTCTATTTTAGGAGGAATATATGCATGTTATCTAATTATATATGTAACACTCGATTATTTTGTAAATGAATTCTAATCTGTTTCATTGTAATGTAAATTAGAATGCTCTGACATACCAAGATCTTTACGACCATTGGGGGGGGGGGGGGGGGTATGAGAATTATGATGGACTGCTTTTCTAGATAATCTTTCAGTATATGCAAGCATTGTGTCAGGTGAAATTGATCCTTTTAGTAATGTTAAAACACTGCCATATGTGATGTTGTTTCTATCTTTTGAAACAACTTCATTAAAGCAGTCCGATATGTCAAAATCAGTTTGGAGCCATTACACAAATACAAAATGTATTGGGATGTAGATCATCGACATTACATCTTTAATTCTCACACACTTCCACCTTTTTCAACATTCATAAATATTTATAAAAGTGGCAGATGCGACGTGCTATCGGCCTGTGACCATCTGGCCTCACAGATCCATGTTAGAAATAAACTTGGCATTGGCCATAACTTAGTTGGAACGATATATTTGAGATAAGCATCAGTCAATTCATTATTGGATGCATCCGATGGCAATCAATGTGATCGCTCGCTTGGACTAGACACACAATTTGTCCCTATCTAATAACGATCAAAAACAACCTCCGAAAACATGCCAGCATTTATAGGCTTATTACGATGATCCCATATCAAGCGAATTATCTCCTTCTTTTTGTGGGGCAGCTCTATCAGCAGATCTGTAGTACTTTGATCTATTTGATCTAGAGCGGCCCCACTATATACTCTCTTTTTAGAATTGTCAGATGTAAAACGTTACACCTATAAATAGACACTGTTGCCGACCAAAACGTGCCCTGTCTGAGATAACGAAATGTGACGATCGCTCCTGGGCTTGAATAACCATATATTTGGGCTTATTTGGGCTTATATCGCAGAGATTTTGATATATAGAATACATGGGAATAGTTAAATTAGTCCAAATTGGGCCAAATTAGACATACAAGCCTGGAATCCAAACCGTTATATCGTTACGGTCACCGGGCGCCCGCACGCCATCTTCCTTGGTCACGTGACCCCTCCTTGCTCGATGTAGGCCATGGGAATCGGGTCAATCTCATCAACATATGCAGACCTATTTCATCGTGAAATCCATCATTCTTACAGGACTATTATACACAGGCAGGTAGATTTGGATACATAGATGACCATGTCACAGGTTCAAAAATGAATAGATTGCGAAATAACGCGACAAATTGCGCGAAAACATCGCACTATTTTCTTGGTATTCCGTCGCGTCGACCCGGTGAAAAATCCAGGTCAGACCCACACTGTCACTCAGCCGGGTGCAAGTGCCCCGGTCGGACGTTTGGGCGGGGGGGCTCCTCTTTCACCGCCTTTTCACCTGGATTACGGCGCTATATGATGCTTTCAAGATTTATATTTTGGACGTCTGGATCCCCTTAAACGCATACAACGCATTGAAAACTCATGCGGGAACCATGCGTTCGTATCGAAGGGAAAACATTGGATCGATCGGACACGTGGCGGCACTGTCACTGTCAGACCTAACATGACGCCGGGTTCTCTCCCCATCACGCCTGCATCGATACTTTGAACTCAAAAAACCAGGATGACATTGGACTAAACCCAATAATTGTGGAGGATTTAAGTATTCGGAAGCATTCAGGACTCAGGTTATACAGGTAGGTACATATATCTTTTCCAGCAGTTCAAATGATAGGCCTAGACAAGCTGCTGGACTCAGCCTCTCGGGCATTCGACACTGGCAATTTGAAAAATAATTATTTAGACCTTATTAGGCCTACCAAAATGAAATTCATGTATATATCTATGTTCTTCTATATCTCAGAGTCCTAAATGTCATATGGTTTGGTTATTTTAGGCCTGGAAACGCTTGCAAGAATATTTTACAGTTGGTCCAGTCTTAGGCCGCCTTACATCGCATAGGCTTTGGCACGTTTGCATTTCAAATATTTTGAGACCAGGTTTTACAGATTTAAATGATTCAAAGATTAAATAATTTGTGAAATTGTCACTATAGTGTCATTTTTTTCTGACCTACCACCAAAATATTCAATCTGAACTTTAATATGTCTAGGCCTAAGTCACTGTCAGTGTCTGAATCATTCCCATTCAATGTTAAAACATAGGCGTCACACTGTCAATAAGTTCTCTGGTGCTGTCAGTGTCAGTGTCGGACACAGATTTAAGATTTAAATGATTCAAAGATTAAATTATTTGTGAAATTGTCACTATAGTGTCATTTTTTCAGACCTACCATCAAAATATTAAATCTGATATGTATAAGACATAAAGACAAACACCCTTAGGCCTAAGTCAATGTCTAACCTATATAGGCTTGGAAGTAAAAAATGATTCAGATTGTCACTATAGTGTCAGTGTCCCACCACCTCTGTCACTTCTATAGGTTTTAAAGTATTATTGTTTTATTCATTTTAATATTTAATATTTTTTATTACTTTACTTTTTCACTTTGATAGTGATATTTCATCTTATTGTCTGTAAAAATGCTGCCCCATGGTATCAAAGCTTGCTTTGATACACAATCATTAGATCTAAAAACATGATACTCTAAAACATGATACTCAAAAACGCTGCCACATTTTGACGTTATGACTTGTTTTCTCTTTTTTTCCCCTACGATGATAATTTCCTTGGCAATTTTGTTGATGTTCGTTGCAAAATAACTCCTTTTATAATCGCATGCATGATGTCCGTTCAACACTTAGTGTTGATTGGTCCTTTTGTTGGTTGATATACTTTTATCGATGGATCCTTTTAGTGAACAAAAGTTAGGCTCTCAGAGACATATTGTCCTTACCAGTTTCCTATTGCGATAGGCTTGATATCGGTGATCTTGATAACTAAATGATTCTCAGCCTGATAACCTCAATAGCGGTAGAACGTCAGTTGCCTTAGAAAGCATCTAGAAAACTTATCTGTCGTTATTTCACAATAAAGAGGCATTAATAACAGCGACGCGACGATACGAAGTTGCCCACGTTCGTTCTATTTGAAGTAGGTGGAACCCGCACCTTTATTGTATCTTTTCAATGTTATCTGCAAAGCGTAAGAATAAGGGGAAAAAATCTTTCATTTCAGCAAGGCCCTATTACAAAAGGACCATTAGAATACCATCGGAGGGACAATATCGCCCAAGTAATTGTACATACTACCCGTAGTTGGCTGTACATATACGTTTACTGTACCCTTTATTTTAGTAACTGTAAAATTAATATGTTAAAAACAAAAATACATCGTCACATCTTATATTTCAGCCAAGCCCAGCCCTTGCCGCCGAAGCCGTCTCCGAAGAGGCGAAGAGCAGTCCGAAGAAGAAGAACAAGAAGAAGACCAAGGCGGCCTCTCCCGAGGTACCCAAGGAGGTGGTGGTCGCCCCTGCTGACGTCATCGTCGACGTGACCCCGGAAGTGACGTCAGAGGTGGCGTCTGTGGAGGAGAAGGACCCGATTCAGGAGGCTCTGGAGGACGCAGCTGCCGACGACGATACCATCGAAAAAACAGTAGTCAAGAGCCCCAAAAAGAATAAGAAAAGTAAAGAAAGTAGGAACAAATATCAGGTCAGTTTTCATTTCTTTTTTACATTTTATACATCTTCTTCAGCTCGAAATATTGACACGCAATGCCTTTCACTTCACCAAGCTCATTTTTTCGATAAATGACGTCATGCACAAAAGCCGCACCTATTCGATATAGACAGGTACCCGTAAATCAAAACATATATTACTTTAGTTTTGATTTCGATTCTATTATTCATCCATGGTCCCTGGTCCTATGCTGTGCTAACATCTTGTAACATACTTTATTAGCAGTTGCCACCGTTTGAATAACACTTTCCTTTTCATGTGATCCAGATATCTAACTTTCACTTTGTGTTTGTTTTTAGGAGAGCCTAGCTGCTGCTATGTCCAAAGTGGGTCTGTCCCCTGAGGGGGAAGGTCTGCCCATAGCGCCCTCTGCCCCGGCAGCGGGCGAACCTAGCGTATCTTTAGATACAGGTGAGCAACTTTCTCTACTCTAGAACATCTCCGGTCGCTAACATCAACCAGTTCTAGGGGGCGGGGTAGTGTAGTGGTTAACGTCCTTGCCTTGCTCGTGGGAGACCAGGGTTCAAGTCTGGGCTGTGGCTGTTACAATATCTTGCCTCGCCGTCTTTCTCACCCCCATAGATTCGGTCAGCCAATTGGTAGTCAAAAACCGGGGTGGTCTCGATATAGCTGAAAAATTGCTGAGTAGACCTTAAACTCCAACACATCATCATCATCACCAACCAGTTCTTCGGTGACTTGAAATCTATTTTTAATGATTTTTTTTCCACTTAGGAGCCTTCAATTTAGTATGTATGCACCAAGAGGGGGGAGGGGGGGTCTGACATGTATGAACATTTGCATACGTTTCCGTATAAATCTAATGCGTATTTTAGTCCAATGGGAGTGGGGGGCTCTAACAAGTTTGAATTTTTGTGTACGTACTAAATGGAAGGCCCCTTAAAAGTTACTGATATTTCTTGATTTTCATTCTAATTCAACTGAGACTCCTTAAATGTCATTCTGAAAATTTCTTGCTGTGTCATCCAAATTTGTTCTGCCCGCAAATGCTTTAAAATTGAACAACCTGCTGGATAGTAAACAAGGAAAAATTTTCTCTGGTCAGGGAAATCTCAGGGAAACCACATAAATTTGAAAATGAATTTAGCGTTGGGACCCTGTATATAGAGCCTATTTCAATCTCACAAAGTTCCTCATACATCCATGGAATAGACAAATTCTAAAACTGACTTTTTTCGTTTTAGATGGTGTGACGGACCATCTGCAAGCCGCCTCTCCAGAAGGCGATGGCGCAGCCGCGAGTAGTTCAGATAGCGCCCCTGCAGCGCAAACAGAAACGTCTTCTAAAAAACTAACTTTTGATGAATTAGGAGGTAGGTATCAAACAATTTCAAAAATCCCCAAATACTATCTCCAGTTTTGGTTTCTCCTATCTTTTTATACTGAATACAGACACATGTCTATCTTTTTATTTAATAATCTATGAAACTGAAAATAAAAACACTAAGGTATTATGTGTACATTTCCCTGTTCTAGTACTGCGCAGATCTAAGAATGCAGCCAGCACGTTGCTTACTGGGCCTCTTGTGATATCATGTTGGAAACGATGAATAATTTCTTGACATAGTTAGAAAAAAGTATATTTATGGAAGACGGGAGACTTCGCCATATTTTATCCCTTTGAACTTCTAGACCAGTTATTTAGTTTAGTTCGTATATTTCAAATACCTTTTGCTGATTTCTCACTATCCAAAATCTTCCAAAAACAGACCTGCTTCCTAATGAAATGATTAAAATTTTGTACTTCAGATTGGCAAGAAGCAAAGCCGGTGAAGAAGAGGAGAAAAGCCCGGCGGGAAAACTAGAGAGCGCTAGTTGACAATCCATAGATTCCTCTTCGTCACAGCATGTACAATGCCATTCCAGAGAGGGGGAAGGGGCAGGGGTTGGGAATGGGGTATTCTAATCAACATATGGGCGCAGTGCCTGTGTGTAGCACAGTGTGTAGTCACTATGGGCACCCGGTCCCTTACCACCGGCCCGCTGTCGGTACGGTTAGGGATCGCGCAAGTCCCTACGGAGTGGCACGGGCAGGAGAGTGCTTCAGACAGTGCGGGCAGCTGATTGGTTCTGGGGACTCCCACTGGGTGGTCTCCAAACACAGGCAGGAGTTGATGCAAAAACAGTAGTCTACGTATGTACAGACAAGCGCGGTGAGAGGAGAGTGTGTTGGTGTCGGGCGGTCAGGAGCAGGATCGGAGAAAGGTCGGAGAAGGTCAGGGAGGTCATACCAGCTCAAGGTCACAAGGCCTCGTGTAGCCGGAAGTCGCCAAGGACGTCTTGCTGTTTACGGAGTTCCGGCCCTTCCAGGTTTGCCTGATCGCCATGTGCGCTCGTAAAGATTAGTAAAATAATATAATAATGTGTGTACTTCAAGAAGATGATGCCAACTCTTCATCGGTTCCAGCCAATTCTGTATGGTTGTAAGATTGACAGTTATTATGATGCTATATTCTTATTATATATGTGTACCAGAAAATACATGCCAATAATATATTCTACTTTGAAGTAGTGGGTGAAAGCGGGCTGCTGCCGGTGGGCGCTCCCCCAAGCAGTAGTTCGGACAAGTCATAATGCTTCTTGGTATATTAGCTGTACAAAAGGGGGTTAGCATTTAATCATAATTTAGGTCCCGAACACGGTCTCAAACTAGCAGTATTTAGAATTTTGCGTGTTCCTCACGTCTCATCACATTTTGATTCCCTTCAAACCCGGAGTCGTTTCTTTGCTCGTTTAAGAGACAAAGTCATTTTGACGTGCTCCAGGGGCGAAGGGATAGCGCACTCGTCATTAAATGAGCGATTTCAAACCATCCACTTCTTGGCAGTGTAAACAAGATAAGGGTCCTGTACTTTGTATGTTATCACAATTAACTATTGCCAGTGTTTCAAACATAATGAGAGTGCCAGGATATACCTGACCAGAGTCCGTTGTAAATGTGTATCATACCTTAGAAGGCAGATGTGTTAGACTGACGGCAAAAGGGAGAGGCAGCTTGTGGTTTTTGTGTTTTATTCATTAATGATCTTGTCAGTACTATAACGCCAATTTCGGTAGGATGATCCAACTCGACCGAGCCAGTTTCCTTCACAACGCCATACTGTAGTCTAAGACAAGTAGCTGCCAGTGTATTCGTCCCGTGTCCCCATTTCGATGGAAAAAGTATTCATGAGTTGTTGGTTGAGAGGCAGGTATTTTGGCTGCAGTTTAACACGTCTGTTTTCTTCATATTATAGCTGCTGGTGGAGTTAGTGTCTGTCCATTTTGATGCTGACTTTTCTCACTAGATGGAGACACCAGTTACTGTGCTTCAGGGGGTCGCCACGAGGGGGCAGTGTGAATGGCACCTCGTCAGAACTCTGGATGAGAAGCAGGGGGCTTGTGGTATGAAACATAAACTCTCTGGTTAAAGATAAAAGTATTTATTTTTATCATGAAAATAATGATGATACACGATATTGATCACAACAGTAATGGTGCATATTCATGTTTAAATCTCCCTCATACATTCTCGTGATGCTATGTAAAGTGATGTCAGGCAAGCTCCATGTAACGTATACATTATAGGATAATTCCGCTTGCCCGGGTAAAAACATAATATATTGTGTTACGAAGAAAAAGCGAGTCGCTCACTGAGCCCGATGGACGGGGCTCGGCTGCTACTATTTTGTGTTTGTCTCCCAGAGTCTTGGTTTAGCTTTGCGGTCGTTGCGGTGATGGTAAATGTTTTGTGCAGTATTTGGTCTTCCACTCGGCTCAAAGGAGCACGACGTATCCTTACAGATGAAGTAATGTGAAAGTGTATGATATATGGGATGTCGCGGGTTGGGCTGGGGTTTTTATTATTAAAACGGAACGCATTGAATATTTGGTGTTTTAAGGTTTGCATTCAAACACAGGTTTTGGTGTTATGCCTTAAAATGGAAAGGGGTGGTGGTAAATCATTAAAACCCCCTGTTGAGCTGCTCCGCGGCATGTAAACGTGACCTGCTCATGGTTAAGTGAAACTCGGTATCGAATTGCAGTGTTAACTGCCCCTTCACCAAGTCTTATCTGGTCTCATGTGAAAATACCTGGAACATCACAGCAGGGGGGGAACCTTAAAGTTAGCTCGGGAATTCTGGGGGTTCGAAAAAGATTATTTTCGTTATTTGATATATCTATATATACATATGAGGTGTATGGGTAGGGTGCCTGGCTTATCACTGAGAACTAATGAACATGTATAACCTGAAAAAAAAGTCTGTTTAAGGACGAAAAAATAATAGCCAGGAAGATATTGATAACAAGGTGCGTGTATTATAATACCAAGTGCGTGTAATATGATGAAATATTTGTGACTATATTGAAACTGGAGTGTCTCAAGAAAGAGGAATTCTTATTGGACAGGGACTCAAATTCTGGTCGGCAATAGGTAGATGAGATCGCCTTATCAATATCATTGTCAGTAACTTCATACACACTCTGAAGAATTGGAGGTATAAAAGTTCAATTTTGTAATCTAAACAAAATGGAGACATCTTGGATTACTGTCTAAATCAATAAGCGGAGGCAATGAATGGCGGTGTGATGCTATTAATACCGTTACCTCAAAACCCAAAGTAGTTTTTACTTGGATTTTACTGAAACAAATAATTAAGGTACCGTTGACAATTTTCAAATTTTACTCCCCTTTCAAATTTTACAAAGTACCCTACAGCATTTGTATAGTTCAAAAGAAAATCATTACAATATGGGGATATTAAGTCATTATAGAGTTGAAATCATTAACTATTGCTCTCAATAGATATTGTTATGGCGATAATGCGAACTCGGCGTTAGTTTTATGCCCCAGGCATACTCCAAATGTTTATAGCAAAAGAGTCCTTGGTCAAAGTATGATAGTATTAAACATTTAATTGACTCCTACAGACACCGACAGTGTGCGTACCAAGTTGTACTTACGCAGAATTCCTCATTTTTATTTTCTCGTCTAATTCACTTGAATATTATCATCATTATTGGTAAAAATGGAAAATGGTGTCTCCTCAAATATGAGTTGTTGCATCACCGTGTGAGGGCCCAGGCATGGTCGTCTTGGGGGCCGCAGAGGACTACTTTAAGAGGGAGCAGTGCATTTAAACTCTCAGACAGCTGTGGTCATGGCAACTGACAGATAGGGGGCCCGAGTTGTTTCTTATGGTCAGTGGAAGAGAAAACACAATCTGTAGGTGACAACGTACTTATCTCTGATTATACCCAAAAGGTAGATTCGTGAAAAGCTTATTCCCTACAAAATAGTGCACTGAACAGACTCTAGGGAGCAGTCCGACTTGAGGGTGGTAGTCTTAAGGATACTACATATGTCCACGATTGGTCCTTAATACATCTATTAAAGCCTGTATTCCACATGGCGATTTTGCTGCCGATTTCATAAATCAGTAGTCGAAATAAACATTAGATTTAGACATGTTATGGATCACCAGAAAGGTTCAGTTCTCCTTCGAATGTTATATAGGATTTATGGTTCCATGCCATATTCTTGGAGAAAAACAAAAAAAAACATGATAGCTTAGTCATGTGGAATACTGGCTTAAGACAAAAGTAAAGCAGCCTCATGATATGAACCCTCCAGCGGCCAAGACTTCTTTAGACACGTTTTATGATGTAAACACAGAGATGGTTTCCAGGGATACTAATATTGTACATAGCCATCCATGTACATGTTAAGTTGGACATACATGACTGTATGCACTATATTTAGATCTTGTACAGAATTATTTTTAAGTAGTTCGCTACTCATAGTGGGCGTACAAGGGTGACCCTTCGGCTCCGATTGGTCCGATACAACTAGCACTCTGTCACGGTGACTAAGTTGAGCGTCTAGTTAAGCTTCTTCGTTATCCCTCCAAGGGTTTTGATAAGTTGTGAAGGCCACAAATGCTTGAGTAAAGCTTGACGCAAGAAATTCAAAATTTTTAATTGTAAGGTCAGGTTTCTTGCACAAGTTTAACTGTCGTGCATTTTCAATCAGAACAATACAGAAATAACCTCCACTTTTAATAACTGTAAAGGTTTGAATTGGGTTTGGACCTAATGTCTTTGAGATGAATTAACGCGCTTAAATCAAAATAACTTATTATGGTCACCGACGCACGCCTATAAATAATTTGTTTACCTTCTTATATTGGCCAATGGACTTCTAGATGTTAAACCTGTGGTACTTTAGGTCATGTTTTGGAGTTGTTCAGGTTCTCAGCGAAAACCAGAGGCCTGGTTCAAAAAACAATTTTAATTACACTATGAAATTTATTTCAATGAAAAGAAACCACAAATACCGGCCACAAAACGTTGCATCTAATCCAATACCACGCCAATAGATAAAATGCCACTAGCTCAGCTTTAATGATAATGATTCTTGCAGAACAGACCCGTGACGGAAAGGGTTAGACTATCACGTTAGGATTTACTCAAACGTGCACTTTTAACATGAGTGTTGGTTTACAGCGAGACGTCCAGGGGGAGCCACGGGCACGCTCTCAGTTGTTCTCAGTGACCATCGCTATCTCCACTCTATAGGTTATCGATCATTTCTCTTAATGTTGTAAAGGAAACGAAAAACAATAACTACATGGCTCGTCTGAGCACAATGTCAGGCCTACGAGAGTAGAGCTAGTTTGATAATAACCCTGTGGTCACTTAGTATGTTCAGTCACGTCCGCTTCGTGCGGGAGACCATTATTGTAAACCGCCAAGCCTGTCGTTGTAGACTACTAACAAAGAGATATGTGAACTATATGCATTACACTAACAAAACATTGGTTAAGACGAGGAAAACAGACAACTCTTCATTAAGTCGACCATCTGCAATCATTTCTAGAAATGAGTCCATTATTTTTCATACAAACTTGTTTGTAATTTCATCCTGAACCTTTCCTTGTGCAATGTGATAATGGTTGGTCTACTAAGTATGTTAGACTAAGACATGTACCAAATACATAGAAGAAGTGACAATCTATATTTTCAGAATACTGAAGTGGTTATATGAAGAATATTCATTTCAATCTTCCTTGTGATTCGTCATTATTTGATGAATGATGAATTAACGTGAAATAAATATTTCAACAGAAATCTGTTCGAGTCTGCCTATTCTGTGCTACATTCAGAGTGGTCACCACACTTTTTCGCATGATACCAACAAAATAAAGATAAAGTCCCAGTCCCCTATCCCCAAATCCGTCCCAGAAACCATGTGGTGTGGCACCAGATACATGTAAATTCTTAGCCTAGCGCCGCTTGGCCAGGTCGGAGAACACAGGCCAAGTATTGGGTCTTGGGGTCAAGGTCGCGTAACCAACGTAACGCCAGTCCGCCATTAATTTTTCGTAACTTTTTAGTGTTTGTTTACATTTGGAGTTCACATATAAGGAAGGACTCCACAATTTATTCCTCTTACGAGGTCATACAATATGTTATAACTAAGAAATGAACCAAAAATTAGAATTTTATTTCATCTAGATTCATCATAATTAGACCTCAAAGTCCAGAATTGGACCTCGCCAGAAAACAGGGCCCTTTAA
The DNA here is from genome assembly GCA_936440205.1 of Lepidonotus clava. Taxonomy (NCBI): domain Eukaryota; kingdom Metazoa; phylum Annelida; class Polychaeta; order Phyllodocida; family Polynoidae; genus Lepidonotus; species Lepidonotus clava. Next base: position 64,619,942 of record OW387134.1, on the reverse strand, counting down.
CTCAGAGTGGTTGTACCATAGAAAATAGTCCGGTCTTAGGGACACTGTAACAACGTTTACATGCTGAAACTGTGCAGTCAAAGCACATTGATTCCCTAGAATAACTTATTTGTGATTCAATTACTAAAGAATAACTCGTTTACTGGGGGGGGGGAAATCTTTGCCCAAGGATTGAGCAGAATCGCCACATTTGCAAGTAGTACCTAATACCGGCCGGTTGTTGTAGCCTTGCGAAAACCCGGTCGGATGCCAGCCTAGTAAATTCTATGCAGTATTGATATATAAGCAAACGATTTTACATTTGACTAGGCTTGATTTATATTATATATACGTGTAATATCGGACAAAAGCGAGAGATACAAGTACAGCAAAACAATGCTCTGCATATTTGTATGAATGTGACTTTGAATGACCATATTAATTAATAATTAGTATTGAGAATTTGCATAATTAATAACTAATTTGCTGAGTCTTGAGCAATGTCGTATTACACAACTGCTGTACCTGATGTTCATATTGAGTATAGAATTACCAAACAGGGTAACAAGACAGACATTTTATAAAACATTTTAAATCCCTGCTAAAATAGGTACGGTACTTTGTATAGGAACAGAATGAACAAAGTATGGAAATGCAATGCTGTTATGATTAATTTAATTTAATTAATACAAACATATATAACCAACCGGCGAGAAGGGGGTGTGAGGGGGGTTAGGACCCCGAGGCTGCATGGACCCGAATACCAGCCTAAGGGCAGGGTCCGAAGGGCCACCCACGGGCTGACCCCCCCTCCGAGGACCCCCCTTTGAGGTTTGTAGTGTATTGGCGGGAACGCGTTCGCCGGGTAACTTTTGGGGGCATTCATATACCTGAGGCACCGGAAGCCTAACAGACCGGAAGCACATGGCGTCGTGACGAAGCAGACATCAAGTAATCCTGGCCTTCTTTATTATGAATCTTACAAGGTTGGTTGTGGATTTATTGTACCTTAGCCCCGAGATTCTCTATAATCTAGGAAATATTACCTTGAAATTCAAATCAAAGCACGATATATATGCCATATATGCGTGAACAGTATGACGGTACTCGTACAGTCTACACTACAGACACAGACAGTAGATCTACGTTCACAATCACAGACTGTCAGTGTCACTAGACTATGTTCTCAGCTTGCTGTTGTCGAGCAACTCAAACCAATGAATCATTTGCTCAAAGTGACTCGGGGATGTGAGTGCTGAGAGGCCAAACTGAAAGTTGGAACCATGCTAAACAGGTACCAGACCAAATAACATGCATCCTCTAGACCAGGGGCAGGGAGTGACATTGCCCGGCATAAACCTAAACGCCCTGCTAACCACCCCCCTCCCCACACACACACACACAAAATCTCGACCGTTTTGTGCTTGCATGAGAAACACTTCTCAACAACCCTATTCGATACAAGGACAAATCATAAAATGGCTATATAGGCTATAGGTCAATGTTGAATGAAATGGTCCATATTTATGTAACAGTGGCGGATCCAGGAATTCTCACCAGGGCCTACCACGGATAGCCAATTATAAGTCTTTCCTGCAGGTTAGCCTTAATCAGAGTGCATGCTCGGAAATATGTCAACAAACTACAGGGCTTAAGCATAGAAATTTTGACTAATCAAGCATTATTTGTGGTTTGAAATTGTAGACATCAATATAAACTATTTTTTCATTTGGTATTTGTATCCATTTTCTGGGCTGGTTTGAAAATTCATTCATTACACATGGAAATATTGCAAATATTTGAATAGTTTCTATTCATTTCAATGTATTTTTGTTGGCAAAATTTGAGAAAATTAACCTGTAGATCTAGGCGCTCAAAATGCCATAAATCAGCTATCCGTGGGAGGGAGAATTGAAAGAGGGGGGGGGGGGGGGGGGGCACAAACATGAATGTGCAGGGGGCGGGGGCAGAGGCGGGCCGGTCGCCCTCTCCCCCCAGGCCTCTCCCCTGGATCCGCCCCTGTGCCAGACCTGTGATACATGTCTGATTTAAGCCCATCCCACATTGGGTATATCCCAGGGTTGGACAAGGGTAGAACAAAATTTCCATAAAGATAATTTTTTCCTAGAGATGGGGTTACTGAAATAAGGAAAGATTGTATTTTTCTATTTCTCCAAGTACTGCTTAAACATTATGATTTCATACATTTTATACATTGATAGATTTGCAGGTTTGCCAGCCAATCAAAATGCTGTATTTTAGGGGGGAAATGGTTGGACATTATAGGTTGGGATGACATGCTTTAACATTGATTCCTATGGGGAAATGGCCAATATATAAAGCTGCATTTCACAAATTTTAGAGGCAATCTGTCAACCAAATTGCTTTGGTTATTTTTGTATTATCCATTTGTCTTTAGGAAATAAGTATGGAGGCAATTTAGAAAATATTTCATGGTAAATTTTAAGGTTGGGGTAAAGTGGGATGGGCTTATTGGTACCTGTTTGATTGACTCGTTCCAGCAGGCATTTGACAGAGTTGACCACCAGGTGGGAGCACCAGTTTGTTCAAGAGGGATGGAACCCAAATCAGAATTTATTTTATTTTTTTATTTGTATTACACGTAGTTCCAATGTCAACGAATCTGAATCATTCACTTTACTGTCAAAAAGCACTGGTTTAAAGTATCTTTAGCTTGTACCTTATGACTAGTTACAGCGCAGCGAAACTCTCGTAGATAGCGGTAGCGGCCTGGGTAGACTCGCCCTACTACTCATGACTTATATAAATAGTAAATTTCCTCAGCCAAGAACTGTGGGGGCAGTGATGAGGTTACATAAGTAGAAAGTTTGCATATATACATTGTAACTTCAATTATTTACACTTCAAAAGGGGGGTGGCGCGTAGTAACATGCGGAACTTTTCAATATTTCATTCATATTTTAAGGGTTTTATATTGAAGGAAAGGTGGAACTCTGTGAAGATTTCCTCCATTGGGAAGGGGGGGGGGCGCACCATCGCCACCCCCTCCCCATATACAGGCTTGTAAAATTAGTCGAATTATATGGGTAAAGACTCCTAAAATCAAATGGCTTTCTTAGATTTGAGACGGCAACATGGGCCGGGGCTTAGTGACTTGCGACTTCTTCTTTAGAGAAACGAAAGAGGAGACAGGAACAATTCTTAAAATCTGAGAGGTATAGGAATTCCTATAGCGACAACTTGCGACATAGGCCTTTCTTAAATTCGATACGGCGACATTGATATCAGGACCCCCATCTATATCCCCCAGTATTGGTAGATTGTTTTTCTTATATTCTTAAAGCTTGTAGGGAGAAATTATTTTACATGTCAGCATAGGATTATGTATAATGCACTTAAAGTAGCATGTAAGATGACTGTTCAGATTAGCTATTCGATTTTCATTTGCTCTGACGCTATTAAAATACATTGATAGAAAAAGGCTCTAAATCTGCTATTTCGTTAATATGAGTGTGCATTTTACCCTATCCTAAAATATCTCAAGTGTAAGTTTATGGACTGATAGAAACCCAAATCAGAATTATTCTTTTTTTTAAATCTGTGTAATGGCACTTGCTGGCGTTGCGAGAAATGCAAGATGTTGATATTGTATTGCTATCTGCACCATAGAAGAAGTAACTTAGTTAGAATTGGTCAAAATAAATGAAAAACAAAAAACAATTAACGGCTTCACTCTTCTCTCTCTAGGGAGGGGGGGGAGGGCAAACCCTGACCCCACTTATACAAAATATAATTAAAAACACGAGATTCACACAGATCTTCCAATTTTGAGATGCCTAAATTTTTCTCCTCAGGGTCTAGGGGGGAAATTGCCCCTTTATCCCCCTTTGGATCTGCCACTGTGTGGAGGCGGGGGGGGGGGGCACCTCCCAAGAGAGAATTAAAGATCCACCTTTCCTTAAAAAATTCTATGTAAAACCCAAAAAAAGTTAAGAAATAGTTGAAAAGTTTCACCTGTTCCAAGGCCTAGGCCCCTAGATGTTTGAGTCAATAAACTTTAGGCCTAGGCCTATTGCAGAACCAATTATAGGATCAATATATGCCATTCTATGGGAATATGACCTGGCAAGAGGTTTAATAGGCCTATCAAAGTAGTATAGTTTTGCCTGGCTTCTACAGGATCGTCTGGAGGCCCTAAAGTGGGGTATAGAATGAGGGATCCCATGTCGCATGGCAAAAAATGCCCATGTGTTTCTCCCCATATAGGTCTAGACCCCTAAAATCGACACGGCGCCACGGTCAATTTTCAGCCTAATGGCATGCAACAGGGCCTATTCTTAAATTCGACACAACAACAAGGCCAATTATTTAAAATCGACAAATGACATAGCCCTTAGGGACAACGACATATCTTTTAAAATCATAACGACATGCAACAGAGCCTTTTCTTAAATTCGACATGCGAAATTGGAACCCCCCATTTAGACCCCACCATATCTTGGTTTAAACCCATGTCCCATGTTGAATTGAAGAAATAGCCCCGTCCCCTGTCCATATCTTTTAATTCAAAGCTCCTGTCCCCTGTCGAATTTAACCCTTTCCAGGCCGCCAATGCAAATTTGGTACATATATGTACCATAAATGGTTTTCTTCACCCTACTTCCAATTTTTAATGAATTCTTTCACTTTTTTTGTTCAAATGATTGTCCAGATTACAGCCCAAGATAATTAAACATTATTTTAATCCAATTGATAATATTTTTTCGTTTTTGCCTCCCATAATTAGTCATATCTTTGATTTTTAACAGTGATCAAAATTATCCCAAATTTTTCAAGAGCAAATATCATGCATTATATTTAGTTTTCTTGGATACAATATAACTTAAATCAAAATATTGTTTGTTATACCTATGTACTAATCGCTTAGTACTTTTAATATTTCTTCATGTTATATAACCCATCAAGGATCAGACTTAGCAAGTCTACTTCTAGTCTACTCTAGACTTTACGCTCCTAGCGCCACCTGCTAACTAGTATAAAAGGTGCTGCAAAGTGAGGAGCAGTCAGTTAGTGAGTTAGTTGGTTAGAAGTTAGTAGTCACTTAGTTTAGTGAGAACATCAGCTAAACATGTTTAGCCAAGAAGTTATACCTGGAGTAAGTACATCGACTCCGTGTAACAGACTGGAGTTTACCAATACCCACTACCTCGGACATAGGATTGTGTTAGAGCTGAATACTAGAATGGTCTAGAAGGTGTTGGAGCAACTCGTGTTCTAAATGTGGTTGATTGCTGATAGGAGATGGGAGGTGGACTGATGAAGACTTATACATGGTGGCTTTGACTCGGGATGAGATGTGTACTGAATAAAAACCCTTTCATATTAAGAAGCTCCCTCATCGTTCATTTCTTTTGAACTATTGGGAAGTGAATGGACAAACTTTAAACGCAGTCTGAATTACTCAGGCATTCTGGAAAAGCAACTCATGAAGACTTGGATACACACGAATCTTACGCAGTCTAAAATCAAACATTAACAATAGTTCATTTGGTGGAGATTACCCGAAACATGACTTGTGCCGTTTTGCTCATCCTTGATGTCAGCCACCGGTGACTTTGAGGCTTCCTCTAACCCCAAGCCTCAATCTTTGCGGCCCGCAGGACACGATGTGTCAACATCATATACAGGGAATGTGGAAAACCGCCACCTGGTAGGTAATCCCTTAGACGGGGAGGCACAGAGACAGGAGGTCGCAGCCAGACCCAAGCAGCTCTGCCCCGAAGGTGCACAAAATTACCAAACCCGTGGCAAAGGTAAACCATTTCCCTGGCACCTAGGGTCCAAAGATAGGCCGGTTCTTGACGAAGGACTTGAAACCCTAACACACTCGGGACGAGTTGAAGGGAAGAACCGTCTCACGGAATATCAGCAATATTGGAACCCAGGGTACGTACCACCTACGGACCACGAAACTGGTACTAGCTCTCGCTCCACCTGTGAATCTGATGTGTACAATCCGTGGTGTAACCAAAGTGTTCCTTATCGTTTACTGCCCGCAGCGGGAGGTGAAGGCGAACAGGAAGTTTCCAATGGAGATAACCTATTTTCTTCAGGAAATCTAAAACAACGACAAAACACCGCGGATAACTCCAGCCCATCAGGGGGAAAACGCCCCGAAAATCCGGTAATCCTACCTGATGGGAGCTCTCTCACCTATCCATTACCCCAACGACTTGAGTTTATCAGTCACCCACTGGTAACACCAACTCACCCCAACCCGGGGGCGTCCATTCCTTATTCCACTGTAGCTAAAGGAAAAACAGTGGGAAAGGATAGGGGAGTGGGAAGGGAAGCAGAGGGAAACAGCGAGAAAGTAGGCAATTTACAACCCTATCGATTAACTTACGGTGTAGAAACGAACTTAGACCAAGCTGGTAAAGGAGCGGAAGCTCAGGCCTTTGATCCAGCCGAAATATTAAAGCAGTGGGCAGACTCAAGCCCCGAAAAGCACATAGATTTAGAGAGGCTAAGCGATCAGGATAGTGAAGAAAATGTAACGCTTAAAGCACAAGATTTTAACACTCTAACTCATGAATTGTATGAAGAATACGAGGACGAGTACGAGGAAGAAAATAGCGAGACAGAACAAGCAGCCGCAGATGTCAGAGGGGGTAGTCCTGATAGAAAATTAGCTAGAGAAGATAAATCAACCTCGTCTTCATACGAACTTATTACCGAGGATGTTTTAGACACAGGTAAGAAAGCTAAACTAGAGAGTGAGGACGAAATTAGTGTAGAGGAAATACCTGTGAAAGAACAGTGGGACGATCACGATATACAAAACCTCCACGAAAATAATATGGCGGAAGGGGGCGTTCCTTTGATGGATCTAGTAGAAGAAAGAGAGGATAGAGATCAACGCCAGCAACCCGATGAAGGGGGAGCTGGGGGTGTAGATCTGGGGGCATGGCATCCTAACCGTGGGATGGACCCTGGGGGACCCCAACAAAACAATGGGAATGGCCAGATCCTAATCCAGCAGCCGGACCGAGGCGTGCAGGCAGGACTTATTCCTCCTCTTAATCAGCAGGTCCAGGGAGGCCAGGATAATCAGGCCAACCCACAAGGGCCTAACCCTCCTCAAAACCTTCTCAACAACCCTCCCCAAAACCTTATTAATAATCCCCCTCCGAATCAGCCCAATCTGGGGATAAACCCTGGGGGGCTCCAGCAACCCGGTGCAGGGGGAAATGGTGGTGCGAATCCGGGAATACAGCAGCCTAATCCTGGGGTAAACCTTGGGGGACTGCAACAAAATGATGGGGGAGGCCAACCGGGCCAACAGCCTGGCCGGGCCGTGCCAGCAGGGGGTGGGGTCGATCAAAACCTGCTCCCTCACCTATTGCAGGCGATGGCACTCGCTGCCAATCTTAACGCAGGCCGAGGAAGAGCGGATAACCAGCAGGGTCGGCAAGCCCCAGCAGGCCAGAATAATCAACCAAATCCACCAGGACCCAATAACCCTCCCCCGAACCAGAACAACAATCCTTTCCTTAACCAACTCAACAACCCCCCAAACCCACCGAACCCTCCACCGCCCGGACCGCCGGGTCCGCCGGGCCCACCAGGTCAGAACAACCCTCCAAACCCACCGAATCAACCAAATATTTGGGAAATTCTACCACAGTTGGGTCTGGCACTGGGGCAAACACCAGCGCCAGTGCGTGAAACGACTCACAGTGGTCACCAAAGGGGACCAAACATTAGGTTACCGTGGTTTAGTGGAAAAGAAGACGAGCAAATAGAAAAGTATTTCAGGGAATTAAAACGACTGAAAGCTATCTATGACTGGTCGGACGCCCATCTCCTGAATATGGCGCTGTTAGGCCTAAAGGGAAGGGCCGACGACTGGGCAGGAGCGCTAGCTGAGAGTGAGAAAGACTCATTTGAGAAGCTAGAAACTCAAATGACAAAGATCTTCGGCGATCGAAGGGCTAAGTGGCAGAAACACGCAGAGTTCTGTGGCCTTAAGCAAGGAAAGGACCAGAGTGTGATTGAATTTGCAGGTGTCCTGAAACAAAAGCAGATTAAAGCAGAGGCAAGCGAAAGTATGATGCTAGCCGTGTTTCTAGAAGGATTAAAACAGGGAATAGCTAGACAAGTCGCTATTTTAGACCCTAAGTCGTTCACCGAAGCGGTGGACTGTGCAACCAGGTTAGAATCATTGGATAGAGGCAAAGCTGGAACCAAACTGTCCAATGCAGCGTGCGAGTTGGCCGGAGGCCAAGAGTCTGAGGAGACCGCAGCTCTAAACTCCATCTCTGAGCGATTTGGAGTAGTGCTGGCCCGCTTGGAGGCTGCACCATGGTTTCAGAAACCTAAACAGGGGCAGAGCGGAACTTCTCAGAACAATGCTGGCTATAAGCCGCAAGGTTATGAAAGAAAAGATAGGTATGAAAATCAGAAAGGTGAAAGAAACTCAGACCAGAAGCCTAAATCCAATATCGCCCCAAACAGAGAGGCAGATAAGGGAAAGAATCTGCCAACTCAACAGAAAGTAGAGAGACCCAGGTTGCCTTTTGATGAAAGTAAGTTTTGTATCATTCACCAACAACATGGTCACTCTACAGAAGCGTGCTTGTGGTTAAAGAATAGGTTGAGGGAAAAACCCCCGCGGATCTACAAAGATAGCAAAGCCAATGGTACCGAACAAAAGAATCAGGGAAACTAGAGGAAGGGTCCGTTCATTCCACGATAGAATTAGGCGCAGTGGACGGACCGGCTAGGAGAGAGATAGGAGACGAAGCATTTTTCTTAACGTTAAGATTTGATGATCAGAAGGAGGTTAGATCTTTAGTAGACACAGGAGCGAGCGATTGCTTCATGTCCACCCATTGTAAACGACAGATCCCTAAACAATGCATTTTAGATGAATGGAAGGTATCGAAGGGAAACATCAGTTTGGCAGACAACTCGTCTCAAGTAATACTAGAACAAATTAGATGTAAGTTTTCAATACAGGGATCGGTGGTCTGCTATGATTTCAACATAGTGGACGATCTATGCCACCTAATAGTAATCGGGAGAAACTTATTAACAGTGCTTCGATCAGATTTATCTCTACCAGGCGCAAAGATAGAAGTGTTTTGTGGAAACCCTATAGTTAGCAAAGAAACAGTGAAAATTCCGCCGGGAAATGAATGCATCATACCGGTAACCACTCGAGAGCCGCTGGGATTAGACTCACCGGTAGCTTACTGCGCACCGGCGGTAACCGCACCAGTCCTAGTGGAGGGGTGCGTGAATACGGTGGGAAGCCAGTGGTGGATCAAAGTCATGAATCCGCTAGATGAAATGCAAGAAATCACTCCCCAGGAAGTATTAGCTTTTGCGGAAGAATGCGCAGTGCCTGAGGTAAACCAAAATCAGATAGAGGAGTTCCTAGACTTGTGTTATCTAACTAAAACAGAGATCCCAATGTCCATCTGTAGGATTTCTGTAGAAGTAATGAAAGACGCAGTGCAAATGGAAAGCCAAACCTCTGAGGAGAAATCCCGAGGTAAAATGGATGAAAATGTTACCAAGAGGGATGAGCTCCTCGACGGGTAGCATTTAACAGGCGGCAGTGGGCTCGCAAGGGTCCGGGGACACGTTAAACTTCATCTATAGTGCTGGGGAGAGACGTACTGAAGGCCCCCGTGTCTAGCGAAGGATGAATCAACATCCTACTGTGGTACCGTCTAGTCGGCGCACATATCGGGCTGCCGGTGGTTTCGCTCTTCCCCCACCTGTAAGTGGTATGTGCGTGGTACGGGGTCGACAGACCTCACCTAGCTCCTGACAGTAGTTCCATCACTCAGGAGTGAACAGGCAAGGCCAGTGAAAACGGTCAAAGTTCAGTGTGGGTTTGCACGATTCACCTGGATCAGACCGTCGGTGACCACCCAGGGTGACTTGGGACCGGTAATCGCTATCGACTGGGTCACTGGCCGGTCGTCTCTGTTTGACCGGTAGAGTTTATTGCAACCTATCGGTATCAGAGAGGGCTCAATGTACAGTCAGGCCATGGTAAAGCTGAATACTGCATGTCCAAGACCTCATTTCTTGGACGTCGTGGGTTCAGTTGAGCCATGCTCTCTGTGATCAGAAAAGATCCGGGTTTGAAAAGAACATTCTGGGAAGCAGAGAGAGCCTTATGGCTGGAAAGGATCCCAGCTCAGGTTGCAATCCACTATGTCTGATGACATAAGGGAAAACCGAAGGGATTAAGCGAAGTAAAATAGATCTAACCGAGTCGTGCTTAAACGAAGAACAACAGGTAAGGTTTAGACAAATGCTTAATAACAACAGGGATGCACTAGCGTTTTCAATGGAAGAGTTAGGTCACTGTGAAATAGCGCCGATGAGAATAATTGTGGATGAGTCGCAGGGAGTAATAAGCTCTAGACCATACCGATACTCTCCACAGAAAATGGATATCATCGATGAACAGGTTAGGCAACTCATAGATATAGGTGTCATAGAACCCAGCGAATCGGCTTGGCGAAGCCCGCTGGTGGTAGTGCAGAAGAAAGATGGCAAACCTAGGCTCTGTACAGACTTTCGCATGCTTAATCAAGTCACTTTTAAAGATAAATTCCCCATGCCCACGGCTCGCTCGCTTTTCCTATATATGGCTTACAAGAAACCCACTATGTGGACAGCTTTAGATCTGTTGAGCGGCTATCATCAGTGTGTAATCGAAGAAGACAGTAGAAAATATACCGCTTTTGAAACCCCGATGGGTGTGTATCAGTATAAGCGTGTACCATTTGGCTTAGTTGGCGCACCTTGGCAGTTTACCAAGGTAATGGCCATAGCGCTAAAGGGATTGATCCCTAGAACATGCTTAGCATATTTAGACGACGTAATTGTCTACGACACTACATTTGAGGAACACCTGGCGAGCGTTGAGGTGGTTCTCCAAGCTTTGGCGAGAGCTAATCTTAAACTGAAACCGTCAAAGTGTGAGTGGTGCCGCAGTGAAATCAATTTCCTCGGCCACGTAGTAAACGCGGAAGGGGTGGCTACACAAAGGGTAACCACAGAAAAGATTACAGCCTTTAACCGTCCACATAATGTGAAAACTATTAAATCCTTTCTGGGACTGTGTAACTACTACCGATCGTTTGTCCCTAATTTCGCTGATCTAGCAAAGCCTTTAAACCGGCTGCTAAAGAAAGAAGTCTATTTTGAGTGGACAGAGGCCTGCGAGGAAGCGTTTCAACAGTTAAAGAAATTGCTGACCTCGCCACCCTTACTAATTCATCCAGATATAGGAGGGCATTTCTATCTACTAACTGACGCATCAGACGCCGCGTGCGGTGCAGCGGTTTGTCACAAACTAGATGAAATCTACCGTCCGGTTGCTTTCTGGGGATGTACTCTCCGGGACGCCGAATTAAATTATTCGGTAACAGAAAAGGAGGCTCTGGCAGTAATTAAAGGCATTAAGAACTATGAGGACATGTTGCAGGGAGCTAAAATCACAATAGTGACTGATCACAAACCGTTGATTCCCCTGCTACAGAGTGCCTACAAAGCCCCGTCAGCCCGGCTGAGACGGTGGGCTTTAGCGTTATCAGATTTTGATTTTGAAATCATATATGAGCCAGGAGCGACTCATTTTCTACCGGACTATTTGTCTAGAGTCTATCATGAGCATGTCCCAGGTGAAGAATATGAGCCCGCTGTGGGATGTGAGTTATTTGAGGCCGAAGTTCAGGATGAAGAGCTTTCTGTGGCTACGGTATTAAACGCGCAACTCCAAGATGCAGAGTGCGCGCAATTGATAGACTACCTGCAGGACGGAGACCTACCGACAGATCCCCTTGAAGCTAGGCGAATAATGGACCAAGCTGATTTTGTAGGAATGGTAGCACCGGGGGTACTATGTAGGTTCAACGTCAAAAGGTATAACAAACACCAAGACCAACTGGTCAGACTAAAACCTCGTATGATAGTTCCAGGAAAGTTAATTCCCAAAGTCCTGAGACTATTACATAATGACATCTTGGCTGGGGGACATGTAGGGATCAGTAACCTCACTACCAAAATCTCTGATAAATTCTACTGGCGGAACATGAACGCCGACATAGTAGACTATGTGAAAGCTTGTGAGACCTGCTCTCTGAGGAGACGGGCTCCGCATTTCAAGGCCCTAGCTAAGTCTTGGGAGAGACCAACCCGACCCTTTGAGGTAGTACAGTGTGATTTCATCGGGCCACTAAAGAGGGCTAGGGATGGGTCAAAATATATCATGACCTTCATAGACCTACTAACAGGTTGGCCGGAGGCTTTCACCACGAAAGACTCCACTGCGCAAACCGCGGCCAACTGTTTCCTAACCGGGATAGTGTGTCGGTATGGACGGGTAAACCGTCTGCACACAGACCGGGGGGCGGCCTTCCTCTCAGGGCTATTCAGGGAAATCACCACACGACTAGCGTGCAAACAAACGTTCACTACCGGGCGAATGCCGACTGGCAACGCTCGAGTAGAAAGACTACATAAAACTATTGAAAACCTGATTGCTTATTATATCCCTGACGACCACTGTAACTGGATCGATCTACTTCCCATTGCATTATGGACAGTTAGATCCACAATCAGTGTACGGTCGGGATACAGCCCGCACACCCTGCTGTTTGGCAGAGATCCAATCAGTATGGGAATGCCTGAGCAGGGAACAATTCCTGAAACGCTGAACGACTGCGAGTTTTTCATGCAAACCAAGGATAATATTGCTATGTTTAGGAATATGGCTGAAAGGGTAGTTCAAAACTACGAAAAAGATCTGAGGCTGCGAATTGATGAGCGGGCGCGGCCCACTCAGATGTACGAAGGTGATATGGTATACATGTACGACCCTTTAGCTAGTGAAAATAAAGCGTCTAAGTTCTCAAACAGGTATACTGGGCCATTCAGGGTAATTGAAACAAAAGGAGACCACCTGGTTAGACTAGTGTCGTTAAAAACTGGAAAACAGGTCCCACATCTAGTAAACATTTCAAAACTCAAACCTGCACATGGGCCTTGGTCTCCCGCCATCCCTCATAACATTCCCAAACTGGTGAGAGAAGCGAAAATCACTAACTCAAAAGGGGCAGATCCTGACCGAAACCCTGAATTGCATCACACTCCGACGGGTGAAATCGCTGAAGAAGAGGGCGAAATAAGGGGTGCTGAGACTGAAAGCTCAACGGGAACGACCGGTCCCCGTGAGCATGATGCAGTTCCTATGACCAGGAAGGTACCTACACAAAAACCTGGTCCAAGTCCCACTGATTTAGCAGAAACAGATGGGCAAATCACTGATGGTCAGGGCACCAGTACGGACACCGCGCTGTCCACAAACTTATCCTTTGTTCCTAATAAAGCCGCCTGTGAACGGGGAACAGCTGGCGCTAATGGACAGAGGAAACGCAAACGAGCTAAACGAAGGGGCAAAAGCCAGCCGTTGGAGGGGAGATCCCCTCCAGGCAACAACAAGCCCATAAATCTACCCTGCGGTGATGTGCCGATCTTGGATACATCGGAACAGAGCCCAGAAAAAACAGTAAAGGACCATGTCCCGACGAAAGGTGGCTATAACCTACGTCGGAACCGCCGCCCTAACTACGTCGCTCTGTCCAACGGCGGGGAGAGCGACGACATGGATGATTAATGCAGGAAATTTAGCCGCCCTGTGAAAATAAAGGTTCGGCGGAGCGGCACCGTTAGCATCAGCGCTAATGGAACAGGTGGTCTGCCTCACGGCCACCTTGCCGCGCCCAGGGGCGTGGCAGAAAGGAAGGGTGCGCACGCCAAGAGAGATGCCAGTGGTTTGGCGTCATCTCTTGGGACCAGATGCAAGCGTTCCCCCCCCACCTGAAACAAGATACAGCTCCAAATATGGAGACGGCATGGGCAAGCGGATCGGTTATAATTTCGTGGGATCCGCGCCGATCCACCAGTCGGTCCGCAACTCTGCTCCTAGACGGTCACCTCTGCTGCAGGTGATTGTGCGCGCAACCCAGCCCGGGACGAAACGGAGATAGATATTGATTCTATCTCTGAACAGAAGTTGGAGATAGAAATTGTTCAACCTCCGACTTCTCCTGGAAGGAGCAGAAAGAGAACTTAGCTGGGACACTGATCCACCGACTCATGGGGAACTGTCTAGCCCTCCGGCCACATAGCAATCCAAAGGGAACCACTACTTTCCCTGCGGACACGGAGGGAAGGATCATCGTCCCCCTGAGAAGGAAACGGATTAGCCGGCCCCACCAGAGGGCGCTGCCTACCAAGGGAAGGTTCGTTGGGCCATTCTTTTAGGATTTTACCAAATGAAAGAAAAGGCAGTCGAGAAGGAGAGTACTAAGAAACAACCGGCTCAGACCCTTAGGCGGTGGAGTTGGCCGGGCCGGGGCGGTGTCCGTCCGGACTCAACCGACGCCGGGATTGCCCGGAAGAAGCCAAGGACACCAGCCCGGCGGCCCACCAGAACGACCACAGGCGGAGCCAAGAGGTCCGCTAAATCGGCTCCAGCCAAAAAGAAGACAGCAGATAAAGACTTCTACAATTTATCTGAGGTGAGTGACTCGGAGCCCGAGCCAAGGCTAACGGCGTTGGCCAAGCCGGTTCAGAAGGAGGAAGCGGTCAACCAACCAGTGCAGATACAGGCCGGCTGGTTCTGGGACCTTACGCAACCACTGTTCCAACTATTCGAGACTGTTGACGAAATTAGGAGAACAGTAGGACTGGATGTGCCAAAATCAAACAAACAGTTAGCTGAGATTAAAACTCAGATAGCTCCTTTCATTCAAAGGACCACACAAAACTCTAAATGCGTCAAGGAAAGTACCAGCCTACAAACAACACGAGGCGGCCGACCTCTGCCCACTCTGGAAAGGCGATCGGGAGGGGAACAGCTAACCGTCGCCGCTCCAGGACTAAAAGTGGAGGTAGCACCCGGTCAACACGCGCCAACCCCACCGGTGGGGAACGGGCCAGCGGGAGCTCCCCTCCTCCACCACTTACAGCCTGCGGACCCCGCTTGTTTAGACTTGAGCAGCTTGACAACGAGCTGCAACGCCAATCCCTCACCACTGCTATGGAACCAGCAGCAGTGGACGCCAACCAGCCAGCCGGGGGGCCCACTGTGGCCGAGCCCACTCCCAGCGACAAACCAACCACAGGTACCGAACCCATACCCCTCGAGCCAACCGTCGTACGATCCAACGGGGGCCGTTTCGGACTGGAACCTACTAGGCCAAGACCCCTCAGAGCAATGCGCCCCTCGTCCTGCGAACGTATGAGAGGCTTGAGAATCACGGTCACCAAGGACGAGAGCGGGATCATCAGGCGAGTGGTAAATGACAACGGGCAAAACCTCTACGAGCATGTCCCAAACTAAAACGGACCAGAGGACCCGGGAGGAGAGCATATTTCAGCGCATGGATGATAGTAGTGCGCAGGAAAATAAGGTAACTTTGCTGTGAACATGTTTTAGATAAACTGCAAAATTAACTTTCTCAAGCTATCGCTAAGGCCAAAACAAAGACAATGAAGTGGCTAGTGCTGTTCGTATTGGCTATAATAGGGGGCATTAGGGGAGTGCATAATGACTCCAACCCACCTGAGGGGCTAGCCCCTAACGCTGAAGTGATAGCTTTAGAACAATATGGAGTAGTGTTAAAACCAGGGAAGTTAATGTCCACCGCGGATATAACACACGTCCGACAAGGCTTCCTTATCACTATTCCAAGGAGGCGCTCCTTCAACAAGGCTACCTTTGGCCAGGTCTGTCACCGATATCTACAGGGGGGAGACGCCCTCGATCGGGCCTGCTACCATATCAGGTCGCTGGTCAATTGGATGGATCAGACGTCGCAGGCGCTTAAGGGTCGGTACCGAGAAGTTCTTAATGAAACCTTAAGTTCCCTAATAAAGAACACTCAACAAGACCCTCAAAATCAAGAGTCGGAGTTAAAATCAGGTGGAAGGGTCAAAAGAATGAAGAAGTTGCCCACAATGCTGGACGATCCAGGATGGCCGACCTTTCCTCTTCCAACCTCTTGGAATCAAGGGCTGGCAGCTGATGTCAAATATAACAGAGAATTGATTAGAGTATTGCAAGAATCTTCGAACCAAATGATCGAAGACTTGGCTCTGATGAATGAAAAACATGACGAGGCTGTCGAAAAGATTAACCATGTCGTGATAGGCCTACTGGACAATCTAAGATCACTAAATAAGGCACACAACACGACTCGCCGGAGGATGAAACTCGTGCAACATAAGGTGGATTGGATGGAACTGTACCTGAATATGATACCGGTCGCTCTGGAAGACAAGTTAGGAGAGATGGTGTATCTTCAATTAATGGTAGAACAAACTCGCGTGTTCAGGAAAGGTGTACAGCGCCTGACGCGGGGCCAGCTGACTATGGACTTGGTACCCCGCCAATATATGGTCGGAGCGGTCCAGGAAGTGAACAGATACCTGAAGGGGATCCACCCCAGGTTCCATGTCGCGTTCACAGATCCTTCCTTCTATTACGAGAACAGTCAACCTTCGTTCAAATTCAATGAAACCACTCAGGAACTAATAGTGTATGTAAGGGTGCCTGTGGTGGCTGATGAACATTTGTTCCGGGTCTACGAAGTACTAACTTTTCCTGTGCCAGTGACGGTTAGGGGGCGACTTAAGAAGGACGCTCTCCAAATTGTTAATCTACCCAAAAGTGTCGCCATGTCCATGTCCCGCCAGTATTACGTACCATTGGCTAGTGGCAGTTGGTCAGGTTGTTATGGACAGACCATCACGCTCTGTAAGGACCTACCCTATATGAAAAAGATTACAGACAACACCTGCACTGCTGCGCTACTGAGGCGCGACGACCTAGCGATCCAAGAAAAATGTGAGCTGGACTATCTACTGGAAGCAGACTTCGGAGAGATGGCAGTGTACCTAGACGACGGAGATATGCTAGTGGTCAGCGCCGACACCCGAGGCCAAATGATTTGCAGAAACCAGCCTGCGGTCGGAGTGAACATAGAAAATTACGCAAGGGTTCAGGTGGAATGCGACTGTGCATTCCAAACACAAGGAGCGTGGATACCGTATAGCTTGCGAAATTGTGACCGGCACACCAGGATCACCACGGTTGTGTACCCACATAATGACCTGTTGGAAGCAGCAAGTCGTGTGAAGGGGTGGGACATGAATTTCACAACGTCCAAAAACGAACCCACTATGTTGGAATCAGACCCTATCCCTGAAACAATTAGGAAAGACCTGCTGGAGATCGAGGAAAGCCTGAAGGCCAAAATACCTGTAGCCTCCTTGGCCAAACGAATACAAAAACACCGAAAAGACTTGGCCAAGGGTATCAAGAAAGCGACTGACCGTTACGAGGTAGAGAAACACGCCCCGTGGTTCTCTATAGGTAACTTCGGAGGTGGGTTTGGTCTCCTCACCATCTTCTGCATAGTGGTGGCTGTGACAATTATTGGATGTGTCCTCTGGAAATGCTGGCGGAACCATCAAGGTAAGGCTGCCCTAGCCGGACTCACCATGACCTTACCTCGAGCCATGGCCTTGGAGGCGGCGGACCCGGAGAAACTGTTGCACCATGAAAAGGCACTAACTGGGTGTCCAGACGCGACCGCCAACCCCACTGCAGTGGCAGTGCTGGCTATATTATTGGCAGTACTAGTCATCACTATAGTGGTCCTCGTGTGGCGAAAGTGGAGAAATATTAGAAGAAAGACTGTGGATGGGTTGTACGTACAGTTTGCCAATCCACATATGATAGAAACAATCTTCCTAGGCGAACTGGCTATGCCCTCAGACCACACTTATACGGAGGGCTATGTGCTCATTAGGGATCTACTGGTGACCCAGCTGTGTCTGAAATACACCCTGACAGTTACTTGGGGGGCGCAGCTGATGGGAGCAGCGACTAGACCTGGACAACACCCATCTAAGGTGCCACTACCCGACACCCTGAGGGTATCTAAAAAACTAGCCCGTCTGATGATGAGTAACTTAAAATACAATACCAGGGCCAGACTACTGAGATATTCCTCGGGGCTAGCCACTCCTGTACCCATGGGAGTACCTCGCCTCATCGACGCAGGGTGGTCCGATGTCGGAGCGGACTGGCCTCAACCGGTGTTGGGACAAGGAACAATGCCTAACGCTCCTCCTAGATCGACCACGCCCACCTCAACAGCGACCGGAACAGGATCTGCACGAAAGACAATAAGGCCAGGGACATCCGAAATAAATCCAGGAACGGTTTATGAAGTTATCATATGACAATGTAACGAGTGTTAAAACCTGACCTAGTACTGTACAGGTAAAATTGGTGAATTAATAACACAGAGGTACGAATACTAAAACTAAAATGTTACAGGAAGTTCGCTGGGCAATACCTGTTTGGGTAGGTAGGGTTCTGTTGACTAGCCTGATCAATAAGGATTCACCAGTCAGGGAAACTTGGGTCGGGTAGGCTGGTCCAACCGTCTCTCTATGGACCCATGGGTTATCTAAATTTCTCTCGAGTCGAGTGTCCCATGCCCGGTAGCCTAGCTCAACACTCTCATTGTTAACGATTTGGCAACGCTTTTAAAGTAGGGAACCATTTGGAACCGATCCTAGTGTCGCAAAATTTTAGCATTTTAAAAGAAAAACTCAAAATTCTGTATAAAACCTAAGAGCGCTCAACGGGACCAATGCTCCCAACGAGCGAAGTGAACTTCCCCAAGCAAGTACCATCTACACCTGACCCCTGTGCTGTTGTTACCGCTAGGATCGGGCTGCAGTACAGGAGCCACTTGGGGAACGCCACTGTCTATTCTTTAGCATGCTTACATATATACTCTTCTCAAAGATGAGGGGGTTGCACAAGCAGCAGGAGCCTGCCCACAGGCCTGGTGTCAGTGGTGCCTGACAGGAGGCAGGACGTTGGGGTTACGCGTCACTGACGCTGCGAAGGGCACTGGGGTGGACGCCCGACCATGGCAGTCACTATGCCCCGGGTGGATTGGCTCCTGACAAGCGGTCCCTTCATCACAAAAAAATCGACGAGTAGAAAGAAATTTACCTAAAAACTAATATATAAAGCAAACCAATATTTGTGTAACTAAGAGCTCTTCCTCAGGGAATTTTGGGCAAAATATAATAAGAAAGCAGTATAATTAGTAACATTCTCAGGGGAGACGCTCTGTGACAGCACACGAGAGTACCTTATACGTGGCTCGTTTGCTCCTGGCATAGACACGCTGCAGCGGCAGGGATATGTGCAAATCCTGACAAGGCGTGCTATATTTGGGAGCTATAACGGAGGTCACAAGGAAATGTAGTTACGGGACAACGGCGAATTGGTGACATTCGCAGGGTGCTCGGCTCTCTCTCACTATATCGCGACTCCCTCAGACGGGACAAGCCATCCCTGGGGGGGAGAAGCTGTAGCGAAAACTCACAAGGCGGTGGAGCGAGGTGCTGTCCTTATTAATAGCCCCGTCGTCTTGGTTATGTGTAAATGACCACTGGATCACCGTACGTCTTAGGTCAAAGGATCCTGACTTTAATAAAAAAAAAAAAAAAAGTCAGGATCCAACGACAACTAGTATCAAGAAGAAAGAAAATAATGAGCAACTGCCCATAATTCAAGACTAAGTTATTTAGACCACTTTTAGGCCAGTTTTAATCGGGACAGAGACAAAACGGCAAGAAGTCAAGTTTCGACCCGGGTAAAAATTAGAAATAAATAAAATTAATAAAGAAAATGAGCGGCTTCAGAGCTGACCGCCGTCGAGGAAAATAAAATAAAATAAATGAATGAAAATTAGTCTTGACCGCCGTCGTGGCGCTAAAAGTATCCAGGTCTCCGCTCAACAGTTGAGCTGAAGAGGGGGGGACATGGACTACTGATTCCCTGATGAACAAGCTACAATAAACTTGGTTGACACCCAGAGCTAATAAGTTTACCCGATCTATTAGAAAGGAGATAAAAAACTCTAACTCTGTCTTTAGCACTACCTATCCCTGCCCGGCATGCGCATAGTTAGGATAAGCTGGGGGCGGAGTCTTTTCAGGAGTAGTCTTGACTCTCCACAAGAGAAACGGGCATAGACCTGAACAAGAAAACGGGTTTAACCTTGTACTGTACTTCGGTAAAGGCCCGACTTACTAGGTGCTGTCTGGAAGTAAGTGATCTAAGGAGATGCATTTACACATCTCTATAATTTAAAGGGGGTGTAGGCTGCATATTAAAAAAAAAAAAATATATATGCAGTCTGCTCCCAATTATAACAATGGAAACTCGGTGCTACCCATTCTGGTCCTATGAATGGGAGAGTACCGACAAACCACGTGTAACTAATGAGGACCGGGAATCAGATCAGAAATGAACCTGAGTCTGAGACCCGATCCTCTAGTGATAACTAACGAGGAACGAATAATCTCAACCTCCTTTGTACAGTTAATACTTAATGTCCTTTAATGACATTTATACCTCACGGAATGAAAACGCTACCCCCACCGCTTGTCATGTTGGTTTTTCCCATGTGATGTAGAGTATAGGGTAGACAGTGAGATGTTACTGTTAACATAGGTATAATATCTATTCAGTGAACCGTTTGGAGTTAGTGGCGCACCCGTTTGCATTGTCAGAAGGGCGCCGCTACCCAATATAAAGTGGAACTCGGTCTTCAAACCCCAGGCTGAATGTAGGGGGTGAACGCCGAGCTACCACCTGTAACTAGCAGAAAGAGAAGGAATTTTGTCGTGGCATAATCATTCAATAAGAACAAACTGTGGTTTTAAAGCGGAGGCTTCACAAAATGGAGTCAAATATGTTAGAACAGTTGTCACCCTTGAAGGGGGTGTTAACTTGTTTACGTACAAATCCTTGAAGTGTATTGGGTAATTATTCTAACACGCTGTACAGAAAGAGTGTTATCAAGAGTATTGACTCTTGTAAAAAAAAAAAAAAAAATGATGACCACCTAAGGGAAACCACCAGGGATCCAAGTCCTATCATTATTCTTATCTCCCCATGAGGTCGGTTAGGGAATCTGAGCGGGACAGTTTTGCATCACACCTCGGGCATTCATGAAGCCTTTGCAGATGGATGTTCTTGTAACGGCTCAGTCCCGACCTGTGGGCATAGGCTCCCACACATTCATCGCAAGGATATCACTGTCTGAGATGTTTGGCAATCTCGGGCACTGATAAGCGTGGCTTCTGCGTTCAATGGAACGGCGCCTACTAAGGCCTGATCTATGAATGTACGAACTCCCGCAGTGTACACACATGTATCTCTGCTTGGGACGCTTGATAATCTTTGTGGTGTTGGTGCCTTTCTAGCTCTTAATAAGGATACCATTCCTTCTTTCACAAGGACACATACAGAATCTTCATCTGGAAATTCATTCAGTGTCTTAGAAACTTCATCTCGGTCTCCTCACAGTAGTATTTTTTCCTCTTCGAGACGACTCTGGACAATAATACTCACTCTAACACTTATTCTAACACAATGACACTGACGAAGTCTTGCTGTTAGACTAAAACATGGGATGGGTATCTGTGGCCTTCGCCACTACATCTCAAACTTACCAGGAGTCGCCAACAACTCGTTGGACGGCTCCACCTATGGTGTCGCCTCACGTGACCGACACGTCAATATTTCCTGTAACCTGTAAGGGGGAACAACTTATCAAAGAATTCTGTTACAGCCAGTCTAATGCTAGGCAGGCTGGACCAAAGTACTTGGTCATCTACAGCTATTCTAAACTTACCAGGGTAACCACCCTACGGGACGCTCATAACCTAGGGCGACCCCATGTGAATTGTTTCCAGTGTAGACATTTACATTAATGTCCTGTACGGGAACGATAAAACTAAGAACTCTGTTATAACAAAGGTAGCACTGTTCAAATATAGACCAGAATGACCGATCATCTAAATAAATCTATTGGGGCAGTGTCATCAGACTAAACAAGTAATAGTAATACAATAACACTTAAAGCCAACACGGCGCAAAACTACCCACACACACTGAGAGCCTGCTTGAATCGGTAATGTCAACAAACCACTAAGTCAAGAAAACCTCCTATTATCGCCCAACCACGCGCAAAGTAAAGTGTTTGATCATGTTCGCCTAAACAATCCTCCCACTAAAATAATAAGCCGAACGTTGTTCAGTGTCCGACCGTGTCACGTTACTTCATCTACATCACCTTAACCTACCAAGGGACCTGAAAAGACAATAAGTTTAGTACGCAAGGTTCCAGCTCTCAGCCCGCGTCCACCATCTTGAAGTCAAAAGTAAACACTAGGTGGCCGCCCCACTCTACCCGTTACAAAAATCACCAGCGAAACACAGTTTCTGGTTCCGGGAGTGACATCAGCTTCCGGAATACAACCACGTGGAGACGAGCTGAGAGAACTGTTGCCTAATTTCCGAACAAACAATCTCCTTAAATCTACGGGTTAGCAGCCTACCGAACACGTCAAGAATACAAAGGAAAGGACTACACTTACCAGAGCAGGGAAGAGCTGCCGCTGAGGTAGAGCCGGCGGAGGAGGAGCACACACACCCAAACAGATCCGACGAGCCGCCCCGAACAGTCCGGCAAACAGCCACAAAGAAAAACATCTAGTCCTTGGTGGTCCGATCACTGGCCGGGAATTGGATCCGATGAACTCTTGTTGATTGTCAAATAATGTTTATGGCTCAATCACTAGCCGGGAATTAAGGCCCACTAATCACCGCAGGCAATCAGTATGTACAGGGGGGAAGGGGTTGGACTAGCGGGGAGCTATTGGGAGCTGGCGAAGGAGCCGGCCCAGGGCGCGAGCCCACCGTCGAAGCTGTCGATGGGTCGGCATGAAACCGTCCACGAACTCTCGGTAGTCGTGGACGGTGAAGGCCCCGTCGGCAGTCTGACGCGTGATGTGGAGGCGGTGACCCAGGTCGGCTGTTGGAACGCCAAACCAGCGGTTCGCATGGCGAACCTCCCGGTTGACCCGGGGCACCAGGTGGTTCATCCATCGTTGAAATGACGCGTCCTCGCACGTCAACTCCCAAGACTCCGTGTTGATGCCCGTCACAGTGGTGAACATCACGGTGGCGGGGACTGGGTGACTGCGTAGGTTAAGAAAAGCCCTGTTGAGCGTTTCCCCGTAAAAGGTCACCGCGGCCGTAGTGGAAGAGAAGAGGGGAATGTATAACTCCAGCTCCGCGTCCCATCGTAAAATGTCCAGAAGGTTGACCACGATCACTAACAGGTCGTCGGGCCACACGCAATGGTGCGCGAAAGCCGCCCCGGCTAAATCGGCAGTCCCGGCGTCTACACACTCCACCACGGTCAAACTGTGGGCTGTATCCCCGACGATCAGGTCGTTGTACCCCTCGATCCCGCTCTCCCTTTGACTACAGAAAACTGCGACGCGGGCCATTGTTGAAAGAGAGCGAAAACAAATACGTCCTCTCCGTCCAAAAAAAAAATGAGCGACACTGATTAAAATGACGTCAAAACGAGGCTAATTTGGGAAACTCCTTTTTGATCCAAAAGATCCAAATTTTGAAATCGGCTGGCATGATCAATCCATCGCATAATTTATTACAAAATCTATGCTGAACTAAAGCTTAGGTCCCCAACTAACATAATCAGGCGATAAAATTAATTCATATCGGCTCAAAATGTCAGGTCGAACCTTCAAACTTGAAAGTTTGATCGAGACAGAAATTTGCCATCCGGGCGCTTCGCGCCTGGAGGAATCATATCGAGGTCAGACCCGGGAAGGGGAACTCCAGTCAAGCGTCCCGCTAAGTACACGTGTACTAAGTATAGCTGGCGGACGCGTGACGGGAATGATGGTATTTTCTGGTTCCAACTGCTCGGTATTGCTAAACCTAATACAGAGATCTTGTATTTATTGTAAATAATGTGGTTTTGATTGAAATTTGACACGCATTGTACAATGAAATTTGTTCGTTCAAAATGTCCGAATTCTCCGCATTGATTTCTGTTGTGTTAAACTTGTTCTGAAATTAGATTTGATGTGTACTTGTTACTCTTAAAAGGTTAAGACAACTTTACACTGTATATATGTTGAGTTCTGTTGACTTGCGTTACAAATCATAATTATCAGAAACTGTACATGCATGTACTAAGTTAAAAACCTAACTTTGCCACCTTAAGCACGGGTGTCGCAATAATGATGTTTCTCATTCTCTAAAACTGATCTTACTGTTTGTCAACATGATTATGTCATCATTTACCTACCATAAAATGATCATGGTTCATTAACACTTACCTTGTCACCTTATGCACGGTGTCACTATCCTTGGGCCTTAATCTGGGCTGATCATCATTACTTTATCTGGTCACCTTATGCACGGGTGACACAACTCTTAAGCCTTAATATGAGCAGACAATGATAGGAACTCTTCCTAAAAACCTTCATGTTCATGAATATTTTCACTGATCTCAAGTCTTAACATAGACTACTGGAAATGTACTTATGTATTAAGTAAAACTGAATGTATCTTTGTTTACAATCTTCAAATGAACAAAAGAACTTGATTATCACCACCTTGTGCTGAATGTACCACGAGAGTCAAGGCCACCCCACCATGGTTTAACAAATATATCCAATCATCAAAATTGGGAAACTGCTACATTTGGTTAAAAGTCTTCATTTGGTTTGAGCTATGTCGTCCACCTCCTTAAACTCAAACACCTGACCGCCGTCGAATGTACTCATCGCTTAGTACTTTTAATATTTCTTCATGTTATATAACCCATCAAGGATCAGACTTAGCAAGTCTACTTCTAGTCTACTCTAGACTTTACGCTCCTAGCGCCACCTGCTAACTAGTATAAAAGGTGCTGCAAAGTGAGGAGCAGTCAGTTAGTGAGTTAGTTGGTTAGAAGTTAGTAATCACTTAGTTTAGTGAGAACATCAGCTAAACATGTTTAGCCAAGAAGTTATACCTGGAGTAAGTACATCGACTCCGTGTAACAGACTGGAGTTTACCAATACCCACTACCTCGGACATAGGATTGTGTTAGAGCTGAATACTAGAATGGTCTAGAAGGTGTTGGAGCAACTCGTGTTCTAAATGTGGTTGATTGCTGATAGGAGATGGGAGGTGGACTGATGAAGACTTATACATGGTGGCTTTGACTCGGGATGAGATGTGTACTGAATAAAAACCCTTTCATATTAAGAAGCTCCCTCATCGTTCATTTCTTTTGAACTATTGGGAAGTGAATGGACAAACTTTAAACGCAGTCTGAATTACTCAGGCATTCTGGAAAAGCAACTCATGAAGACTTGGATACACACGAATCTTACGCAGTCTAAAATCAAACATTAACAATAGTTCACCTACTCAGAGAGGATGTTCTTGCTATCACTGTTAAAAATCAAAGCTATGACTAATTGGTCAAGACCTATCTCTCCATGAATATCTCATTGAAAATACTGTCAAATTTAAGGACACATGGTCACTCATCTAAAGGCCTAGCTAATAGTTATAGACCTAGGCCTATTTTGAATTTCTAAAACAAAACAAATGGCCTAGCCTATTTCAATCCATTTCATGTTCCCTCCAAATGGCAGGCACGTGTGCATGAGTGGCGCCCGGCTCTCAAAAGCATGGCATGACCCTAACCAGGTTATACAAGTTTAGTTCGTTGTTTGGCCGCTGTGGGGCCTGAGGTGTGCGTACGAACGCTGGCGTCTCCCCGTACCAGGCCGAATGATGACAAACACAACCCGGGCCGGGGCCCACCAACCCCGGCGTCCTCCGGTAGGTCCACGGTCACCGCCTCATACAGGACAAACTCCGCCTACAACTGGCCGCTACAAGCCACCTCAGGCTTTCCTGAGGGCCCTGAAACCCTGATCCAGGCGATGACGGGCCCTCGGGAGACATTATCTGAGGTCAGGGTGATTAGCTCCCTGGTTGATTAGGGGTGTGAGCGGGTTCCAATGAGTAGCATCACTTTTCGCGGGAATGCCGTGCTAGGGTTGGCCTTAATCTGAATGACCGTTCCGTGTAGATCACTCACCCCCCGGGATGCATATTAAATAGAACACCCCGGTGGATTTATCCCACATGTACAACGTACTAATTGACCAAGAACATTTTAGTATCAAAAACTATGGCTGATGCAACAAATGCAAAGGTAATAAGAGAGGCAAAAGGTTATATTAAAGGGTAAAGTTGTTTTGGACTGGCTGTTCCGGAGGGGGGCGTGGCGGCTGAGGGAAGGGCCGGCGGCGGACTAAAGGCGATTAGAGGCGGTGGTACGGTTCACTGGACGTGTATTCATACTCAGATCAGCACTCTAAAGCTTGCGATCTTATATTCGCCTGTTCCTTCGATTTTATCACTTATGGCGTCCTTACCTAGATATATCCTGTTGTGGCTGTCTGTAGCAGCAGTATGTACTTTCGCTACGGAAGGTGAGTGGTATTTTTCTGTGTTTTATTCAGGGCGTTCCTCGCCCAGCGTCTCCTGGGTTTCTCGGGGGCATGTACGAATTTGTAGCAAAGATGGCGGCCCGAGTATGTGTACAAGCCAGGCCCTGGTCTTTAATGGGGTCAAATGGTGAGCTCTCAGTGACCTGGTCAGGCCGACCCATGTTGTTGGAATACGGACGAAGGGTTTTTCTTTTGGATTAACAATGTTTTAAGCCTATTTACCTCGGGGAAAAGGCGTATGCAAGGTTGTTATCGGCGGCAACCCTTCTCGTAGGGGAGGCTGGGGTTGGGCACATTGTTTTTGTCACTGACAGTGTCAAGTTCGGGCACAGGGCAACAACAAAAATAGCTGGCAGTAGTGTTCACCAACTGATGAACTGTTCAATATTCCGTCAGAGGAGATGTTAGGGATGAACGAGAGCCCGAAATAGCAGGCAAATGTGGGCCTGGTGGGTTAATATTGATTGGCAAACGAGTGTATGCATGATGTGAAGTGTTCATTGTAGTACACACAAATTGACGTACGGCCCCCACGTTTTCACGGCCACACATTTCAATCACCCTAAAACCAAAATCCCCATAATTCCGCGATGGCGGCTCCTTATGCCCCAATTTTACCCAAGGGTTATTCTTCAAGCCTGGAGCATCTGTTGGTGTGTTTTTTCGTAGGGCAGCGGTCCGGGAACGGGGGCAGTCGGGGAGGCTGAGGGTGTGGGTGCGGTGACCCGATCGAGGTGAACGAAGCCATCTTGATGACTGGCAGCAGCATCACGCCTCAACTAGGCTTCACCAGGCCTTGAAAAAAAAAGACAAACAGAAAAAAACAACCTCTTTTCTGGGTTATATGCACTGTCACTGGGGCAGTTGAGAGTTTGTTTACAAGGGTGCCCACCCTGGGGTGCCCACGCAGGTATTATAAAAGATCTTATTTTTGCTTGGCCATTTATAAGATAAATTAATTAGAATTTAAGGCTATTAATTTAATGATATTGATATAGTAAAGTTATTTTGAGTCCTGAGGTCTTAAACAGGTTTTCTTTTTGGTCAGTCAAAATTCTTTAACGAGATCTTACTTAAGGATTAAAAAATGTTCTTAGAAATGTCTTTAAATGGTCTTATTTTGGTACCCAGCAAGGTTTGTAAAGGTCTGATTTAGGTCAGATTTTGATTTCTGAAAAAGCATGGGTACCCTGTTTTTAGTGTTTACCCTTCACTCAGCCATGTACCTAGGCCACCAGATATTATGGTACATTATTTGGTCCATTCTCAGTGCAGCTGGGGTTACATGACCCCCTTTTTTTCACCTTGTTCAATGAATAAAAGATGTGTCAGTATTTGCTGCTGTTGACCGGATTCATTGATGAATGCATGCACTGATGCAGCACCCTATTTTTTTAATCTCCATTTTTATGGCATGAAAATTGATAGCTTGCCATGGGTCATGGGTGTTTTGATTGCGCTCTAATAAATTAAATAGTGATGACAGTGTTACCTCCTCCTCAAAAAAGTTGATAGATCTGTTTGTATTGCAGTGCTATTGGCAAAATGACAAATTGAGTCAATCATGAGCCATTCGAGCCTAAATAGATCCCAGGATAGATTTAATGGGCTATTTAGGCTGTCTTTCTACATAATAATATGCAGCATCTACTACTCAGTAACACTATTAGTAATGGTTCTCACCTTAGAAAAATGTATACACTTTCAGCACCTCTTATTTTGAAAGTATTACATATGAATTTTGTTCATAATTTTCTTTCATAACTTAATCAAATATCAATTGAATGATATGCAGGTTTTTTGTTGACATATAAACATAGATGATAGTAGAAAATAATTTGAAAATTATATGTGAAAGTGGAATTCTATTTCCATCTACCGCGGCCCCTAATACCTATCCTGACATGCAATCTATGCAATCTATGTATTTTTTGCTATATTCTCTATCTCAGTAATTGCTCATGTTTTGTAGTTAGGCATAGTAGCCTGATACGACATGAAGTAAAAAAAGAGTAGGTAGCCAGAAGACCGGAAGCCCAAAATTATCATTCTGTTGAAAAACTAAAGAATCACTAAGGACATGCCACAGGACACTTGGCATTATCTGCAAATGGCGTGTGTTGTAATAATATAATATTCAGATAACAGTATCATTACAAATCAGACAATTACAATATATTAAACATGTCGTGCTTTTTACAATCATTTAATATGTATAAAAACAGCTAGATAAGGCCTATAATTGATACAAATCTATTAAACGTGACTGCACTCACAATAGTCCTTGGCTAGATGCTCCAGGAAATACAAACCAAGAGTATGACTATCCAATGATATAGTTTCCACTGTAAGCAGATAGCCTTCCTTCCGACCTTTTTGTACCTCACCTCGGCGTTTTTTCCTCCTCAATGGCTGGTAAGATGGGGGAGGGGCTTCTTTTTATCTGACACGTTTGGCAAGCTACAGTAATGGGTCCAGCTGTTTTATGTCGAGTGTCATTCACAAGTTTTCTGTACTCAGCAAGGAGGTGTCTTTATTTTGGTACAGTCGGTGTGGCAATAAAACACAAGAATGTATCAATTAACTCTCTTTTTTTCGCTTTTAATGATTTGTAAGATTCCAAATTATCACTATTTTGTACATGTGCATGAACCATCTCTTATTCTTATTTCAAGGCCAATAAACATTTACTGATATAGTCTTTGAGTAATCATGCATCCTGATTCAAACTCAGAAAGCAAAATGAAAGTACATACATGTATATAAGAACGCTGCACCATTTGACCGGAGCATATATCTTTCTCTTTTTCAATTTACTCATGTATTTCATGTTCAGATTCAATTTCAACACGGTTCTTTCATTGGTACCCATTACAGCCCACTTCAGTGTTCTCTATATTTGTTCAGCAATTGCAAAACACACGAAATGATTACGACAACAGGCAAGCATTAATGACCCATTTACAGTAAATACAAGAATAATGCCATGTCGCTTAAGCCCCATACCCACTAGGCGATTTTACCGGCGACTGGAGACGGGCAACTGATAGAATAGTGGTAAAATCGTTACCAATTCAGATCACATGCTAATATGTAACATTGAAATGTTACATAGTAACATGTGAGCTAAATTGGTAGTGATTGTACCAATAATTCTGCTGTTGCCCATCGCCAGTCGCCGGTAAAATCGCCTAGTGGGTATGGGGCTTTAGTCAGCAGAGAAAAATGCCAGTTGCCTTTCATTGGTGCAACGACTCCCCTGGACGTTTGGTCGAGGGGGCCAAGCCGTGTATTGAGAATGTGTTTAAGCCGATTCAAACAGTTATTGGTTCCTTTTACGTTGGTCATTCTAATCCTCGACAAATACGGTTTGCTTTTGTGTCCGCGCGGGGCTTGTGTGAGGTGGAGTAGGGCTCGTCACTTGGGCCAAACAAAAAAATTGTTGTGTTCAGATTTCCTGAACGACCCTATATTCAGGGGCGGATCCAGAGTCAATGCTCTACGGAAGTCTTATGAAAATCAAAAACAAAAACAGATTTACAAAGATCTTGCTATTTCAAGACGCCATCATTTTCTCCTTGCCCCCCAACCCCCCACGTTGGATCCGCCACCGCTATTATTCTTTCCCGATCCTAAAGTGTTTTCCTTTTTTAATAGATAAGAAAATAAAGTTGTAAGCTAATAAAATGAGACTTAAATGAGTAAATGTACATTAAATCGTTTTTAATCGTGAAAAATGTATTACACATATTACAAATTGTTGCAGAAGGTAAATAAAAGAAGTTCCCAATTTTTACCAGTATCTGAATCTTATCATTACAGTTTAAAAAAAGAATCTATCAATAAAACTAAATTCCGACCAACATTCCCTTGTTCTTTTTGGGTCATGAAACCTTGACACAACAACTATTTAGTTTGACCTAGTGCGCGGCTCGCAGCTCACGCCACAACCCTGATGTAACAACGAGTCATTAGCACGGCCTCACTGCCCGGATTTTACACCGGGCCGACGGCCAGGAAAAATCCCCTGATTCTGCTTGGCTTAGGCCTGAAATATAAAATAGTTGTGTCAATCAATGTAACGCGACCTACCCTAGTATTTTGGCCCCTCCCTTAATTACCTTGCTTTTTTTTTATGAAAAAATATTAAAAGGGAGTAAACTGATCGAAATAACAAGAAAAATATATGAAAACAAAAATGAATCAAAAATAAATATATTTGGTGAACCATCGAATTTTAGATATTATGAATTGTTGTAGAGGGTGTTTGGTGATAGTTGTCCATATTTGACAGTGTTTTTATGTGTAAGGTAATAGAAAAAGATATACAAGAAAAATATTTAAACAAATACATGGACCTGCCGAAAATATTTTGGCTTATGTTACCTGAACACAACTTTTTGTTTGTTTGGCCTTAGTTAAATGTTCGTGTATTGATTACGAACTCTTCAGCTTAGGATGCTTGTTAGTTGTGCTCTTTGATTTTTGGTGGTTAACCGTTAAGATGTTGTTTTTTCCCTCCCATTATTATCTGCTCGATAGCAAGCCCTCAAGAGTTTATCCACTTGACCTTTAAAGGTCAATGAAATCATTCGATAATTCTAGATAGCAAAAGTGTTGGTTTTTGTGTGTGTGCACCAAGTTGCCTTGTCAGATTCCAAAGTTAATTGTATCCTTTTACTTGAATAGATTCAACGGTATAAACTTCTTTGATTGTAGTATAACCCCTGTGTTTTAGATTGTTTGGATTGGAATTAGTAGTTTATGAATACAGAAAAAAGATACAGCTGTAGTATTTAACCAAAAAAACACACAACAAAAAACATAAAAGTTTTACAAGCTGAAACAAGACTCGTATGGACAATGTCGGCGACTTAAGATTCTTCTGTATATCTTTATTTAATCAATTATGAAAAAAATCTCTGATTGGGTTGTCAATTCCCAGAACTGAGTTGATTGTGTAAGCAACCCTTAGCCTGATGCAATGTCCTCGTGGACAACCAGAGTGCACGTGTTTGTTACCCAGCAGTATTTTGTAGCCATCCAGGAAAAGGAATACAATAGTTCTATTTTCTTGAGCCTTTAAATTGATGTATCAGCAATTGCTGACTAAGGTACATCCTCTTTACATTAACAATGAAGAAACGAGCAATATAATCATATTTCGATTTACCAAAACATAGTGTATATTCCGGAACCAAACTCAATGGGAATACAGTGCGTAAAGAGTGCAGAATTATTACGATATTGCAGTAGGTTTTCAGAGGTGAATGAGTGCACTTTGGGAATAATTAATAAATTTTTAATTATTATTGATTGAGAATCCAGTGGCTAATCAGTGTGTCCATCCCCGAAATATTCGCATGAGCTATGCAGTGAAATCAGTAGCTTTCAGTATTAACAGTTTAACAAGAAAGTCATCACTGGCCTGCGTTTAAACTTTTGTTCCTTTAACTCGTTGTAGTGATTACACATTAGCAATGCTCAACGGCTTCACAAATATCAGGCCCATGATTGATTTCATTGTTTTTCGTCTTTTGATCCCATTAAGTAAACAAATTGACTTTGCAAATTATACCCTCAGCATTTACTCGGGTTGACTGTGTGACCGGTTTTTAGAGGGTACTCAACGTACGTTTACTTCAGAGCCACCATACAACGGACATTAAGCCGGAGTAAAGTTATTAACAGAGAGAACACACACAAAGTACAGAGCAGCAGTTGTTTTGACACTGTAACCTATTTTCGGGTTGAAACCCAGGTCCCGGGGCGGCAGGACAACAACAGGGCACCACCTAGATATGGGTAGTATACACACACAACGGTCACGGCCACCTCTGGGTGCCTAGTGCGTAGTAAGGTCGACTAAGGCGATATTACACTACACGACTTGGGCTGCGATCCCAGAACAAAAAGCAGTGGGAAAGCAGGAGTTTGGGCGCCCCGCCCCCCGCCCCCCTCTTCTTTTTGACAGAATTTAGACTTTTTTAATGTAAAATTCTGCCTGCCAAAAGATAGTTAAGGAAAATTTTGTCCAAAAGCGCCCCCCCCCCCCCCCCCTTTTCAAAATCCTGTATCCTCCACTGAACAGTGTATATCACAGTGGAAAATCACTGGAAAACAAGTGAAAATACAGTGGCTGTGGAGTGGTCAAACAGTGTCCAAAATATCCAAATTAGCTGTCAGTGAAAATGAGCGTACAGTCAGTAGTGTTTCTGTAGCTCATTTCAATATTTCCGATATACTGATCCAGGAAGTGTCCACTGCCATTTGTTTCGGGTTATGACACAACAGTCACGGCCACATCTGCGGGCCTAGTGCATAGTAGGGTCGACTAAAGGTCCGGTTACACATACCAACCCGACCGTCGGTAGTCCTTTCTTTGCGACATTGTCATATTGCAGCTCATGTCGTTTAGTGTAATAGGTCCTTCAAGGAACTGGTGTACGGATGGTTTACACTACGCAACTTTGGGCTGTGATATGACGGTGTCAAGGGAAATCACTCATATTACAGACATCATTTTTTTTGGTGACAGTACATGGTTTGCCCCAAAACAAATTTAAAGCCGGCTACTGACCCCAAGAGGTAAAAGCCTTATATCACTGAGGGTGCCATGAAAGGGTCCCGGGTGCTCCCATTTGAAAGCTATGCACAGATTTAAACCTTAATTTTGGACACGAGTGTAATAATTCCTTCAGTTCGTCACACACACCTGTTGTGAGACTCGCAGTAGCAGTGCGTTGGATTAGAGGTTTAATTAATAGAGACAAATCAATTTCCTATTTGTATAGGCTCTGGCGGCAGAGCATTCATTCATTGACTCCTCCATAGAAATATGTTCAATGCATTATCATAATGAAATGAATACATTAATAAAACATGTTAGAAATGATTAAAACACATTGTATTGACTTCGCTCTAGCGATTCGTAGAATGTATTCATGCAACTTTGCTTTATCGCAGTGATCTGTTAGATCGAAATCTTTGACAGCCATTTAGTAATAGAGGGCCTCGATTCTTAGTATGTGACAAGGCGTTGCAATCGCTTAAATGGTTTAAAGTGACACCGTGAACACTAGGGAATGCATCATCATAGAGTATGCAGGTTTGAAACCCTTGGGGCAAAAAAAACACTAAAACTTGGGGAAAAAAGTTGTATTCAGGTTTCCTGATTGACCCTACGAATTTGCCCTGACCCTAAAGACTCAGGAAAATATCACAAGGCGCTTTTTTTTAGGCAACTCTTCAATTTGTGGTTTTAACTTCGTGAGGGGTGGTTTTAGATCGAATTCACTCCATCATTGCTGCACCAGCCTTATTATCCAGTCACAGAAGGCTAGAGACAAGATGTAGATCTTACTTAATGAATCATATTAGAAAATATCAGTGTACAGATAAGGGACCTTCCATTTGGTACGTACGAAAATTTTCAGAAATTCTAGACCCCCCCCAGCCCCCCACCCCCCACCCCCTTGAGCTAATAAAAGTACACATTGGAATTGTACAGGAATTTATGCAAATTTTTAAAAAAAATCTCAGACCCCCACCCTTTTGCTGTGTACGTACTTAATGCAAGGCCCCTAAAGTAGTGAGTCACCTGACTAGATAAAGACCATCCGGTCATGGTGGCCAGTCTCTGTTGACCCCTAGACACGGGCACTGTTTCCCCGTATAGCCGTCTAGTTTAGACGGTGGGCGCATTCCATTTGCTCCAAGATGGGCATCACTGCTGGATATGGGGCGCCAAGTTTGACTGGAATAATTTAACTGCAACCGTATTCCACAGATATTTCAACGCAAAATTACCATCAACTAAATTCAACTTTTTTTTCATTCGTTCAAAAAATATCAGACAACTTAATTAAATAAAACACACTGTCAGGTCACAGGTGCCCGACCTATACCCGCATAAAACGTGGAGCTCAGTTTTGTTAACAAAATGAATAGATAAAATACCCAAAAAATATTAACCGAAAATAGCCTGAAATAAAAATATAGAATGAAACATGTTTTATTGGCGTACAAGTGCAGGCATGGCATGGGCCAGGGTCCAAACAGTACACAGGGAAAACAGGGAAAATGGCAAAAACAACAACAGGGAATTTGCAAATTTTACCAAAAAGCAGGGAAAATCACAGGGAGTTTCACTTACCAAAACACATGGAAAACAGGGAATTTCATTTGGCCAGATTCTGAAATTCTTGATTCTCAAAATATTAAGGATTTGTCTTCTTGTTGTTGGGTCTGAATTTTTTCTGGATGCGAAGGCTTTTACATTCTCATCCTTGCTCAATATGACACAGGGAAAAATTGCCATGAGCAGGAAACACAGGGAATTTGAAAATGGATTTTGCGTTAGGGCCCTGACGGGCGGCTGAGGAACAGGGCATTAAGAGACAGTCTGACCGTCAGGTCCATTATAAATACGGTCTCCACCGTTCTCGTCCCTCACCCGGAGGGGACTATATATAACGGCCAATCTCAATCCTCACATCCGCGGAGAAAGAAAAAAAAAAAAAAATTGAGGGCGAAGCCCCAAACATTTAGGTCATACTTTAGAGCAGGGCTCTCTGGCTACAGGAAATACCACGGCCAAAAAGAAAAATAAATACAGCGGCGAGAACTGGGTTGGGGCGGGCGGGTTGGGGTTAGAACCCGCCATGTTTTTACGTCTCCCTTTACCTCTGATCTCCTGATGGAGGTGTTGGTATACCTCATGTGAGGGTCCCGACCGGAAGTAGGTGGGAAGCCAGGCAAATTTGTTTGACACATCCGTTAACATCAGGGAGAGACATGGAGATTTGGTATCTTGTATTTCGAATCTATGTAAATGAAGTAATGAAAATTCAGGGATGTAAGTTTTGCGACAATAAAATGATGGCTAAACGGTGGTCAAGGCCATCAAAGTCTACGTAACTATATGATCGTCACCAAATGAAAGCCCTTTACAGACTGGCCTCAAAATGCGCTCATAATGACAGTTCAATACAGGCAGAATGCGCCTTCTGACGTCATAGCCCACTCTCTAAAGTCTATAAGAGTGGGTAAATGGCACCCAACCTCGGGGGAAAAGATTAACTATTTTCTTCTTTTTTTATCGGAAAAAGAAGAATTTTCACAAAAATCTTAGAGCTCATGAATGTGATTAAATGATGAAAGCTTATTTTCGATATATTCATCGTCTTCGACTTTCATCCCAGGAATGTTAAATCTTATCCCAGTTCATGACCCTGAACTCACATGATCCCTGAAAAAATATTAAAATTTAATTCAGTTCATGACTGTATATTTCTAAATTCTAAGAAAAAAAAAAGGTATTTGAATTTATAACAAGGTTGCTTGGAGGTATTTGAATGGGGCGGCCTGATTGTGAAGATATATGTTAGCTGACCCACGTACAACTTAATTACGGCTGTGTAAGTCATGAATCAGCCACCATAACCCCCACCACCACCTCGAGAGGTAGAGCCAGAAGCCTCCCCATGCTTTGTGTCTCTTTCATGAAACACATCGGGTGCCATTTGATCCAAGCCGTTCGAGTTACCAGTCAAGGTGGTATTACACTTCACAACTTGATTTGTGATATGACGCAGGGCTCACGAAATTTCAAAATTGCTGGACTAAACTTGCTCGTTAAACTACCCCAACAAACAAACAAGCTGGGTGTCAACAGGACACCCAGACTATGACTCCTGGGTGTCCTGCACATAAACTAGGGGTGTCCCATAGACTAAGCTTTGGTAATGGGGTATGATTTCCAAGGGTCCTGTCTGGGTGTCCTGGGGCTTTAGGGGGGTGGACAGGACACCCAGGACTCTGGATTTTGGTGAGCCCTGTGACGATGTCGCAGTCAAGTTGGTATTACACTACACAACTTGATCTGTGATATGACGATGTTGCAGTCAAGTTGGTATTACCAAGGAGTCTACAGAGACAGCACAACTTGAGCTTTGATATGAGGATGTCGCAGTCAAGGTCGTATTACACAGCACAACTTGATCTGTGATATGACGATGTAACGTCAAGTTGATATTACACGTCAAGTTGGTATTACCATGGAGACTAAAATAAAAGTTTTAACTTTACTCTCTCTGGTATTACACAGCACAACTTGAGCTTCGATATGAGGATGTCGCAGTCAAGGTGCTATTACACTACACAACTTGATCTGTGATATGGCGATGTCGCAGTCAGTGTGGTATTACACTGCACAACTTGATCTGTGATATGACGATGTCACAGTCAGTGTGGTATTACACTTCAAGATCTGAGCTGTATATGATGATAGTGCAGAGAAGTTGCATGTATAAGAGATAAAGTTCTTTGTTGTACAACCCCGTGGGGGTCTGGGTAGGAATATGCCCCCAGTACCCCCTGCTTATCGTATGAGGCGACGATAGGGGGGACCCTGCACTGACCAAGTAGTTCTTTGGGTTCGATTCCTGGTTAGTGCTTGGTTCACTAAGGGATGAGGTACAGCAAAAATGATTTCCTGGTTTTGATCCCCTGCTGTTTGCCCGCCCTGTCACCTTCATCTCATAGATTCGATCACCAAAGGCAGAATTCGACCCAACTGGTTTTCGCTGTGAAAATGACCCCGGCTGTCAGTACAGCGTAAAACACCCAACACTAACTCACTCACTCTTTGTTGCACATGTGTGAGATACTTAAAATTGCCAATTAATCATATAACTCATGCATGTGTACATACAGGTTGCCTGTAATATCATCATATCGTGCCACTGTCGCCGCTCAAGTCGTGTAGTGTAGTACCGCCTTCACAAGAGCTGCGGTTTAACGTACACCATTTACCGTCCGAGTAACCACGGAAGTCGGAATATAAAGATGTAGCTATTTTACTTTATGACTACAGGTCTTTAGGTACGCCTACATATGTCATTGTCAGATATCCCAGAGATATCAGATTTAAAAAGGGCGTTCAATGGAGTAGGTGGGGTAGCTGCTTTATGCATTAGACTATTAGTGTGTAATGCATATCAGATGCCAACGTCTCTCCGTCTCGTGACTTATGGTGATAACTTAATTCACAGAAGTCACAAATAAACGTAAAGAAATGTGGGGAAAATACTGTCAATAACAAAAAGAGCTTAAGATGTCAGGTTAGCAAAGCCCCACTCTGTCATTGAGTATTATAACAAGACCGAGAGACTGTTTTACAGAGGTAAGTGACACTGTCGACCTTGGGAAATTGGGCGAGAGGAGGATGTGACGGTTTCATGCGTCCCTGCACAAAGTGATACTTGCTGGCGTACAGGAACGTGCAAAAAGAAGGGAGAAAAAATGAAAATTAAAAAAAACAAAGAAATAAAATCCCACACGGTCATTCATGTTATGGTATAACTTATGCACATTTCTGTGAGTGTGTCTGAAAGAAAAAAATAATAATCAAAAAAAAAGGAAGGAAATTCCACATGGTTCACGGTCATTCATGTTATGGTATAACGTGTGCAAATTAATGTTGGCAGTGTGTCTGGTAATAGAGTCATTATACACCTGTTACTGAATACAGTGATTGAATCGTGCATGCCGAGACATACCTTAATTCTCTTATCTCCTGTAGCATAGTGTATCGAGCCAAATCGACCTGGGTCTTGACCTGGTTTATAAAGCTCTTCCCTTGCCAACCCCAGTTCCTACCAATAGACTAGCGCCGTACCCCCCCCCCCCCCCCCCTCCGAATCTATCAAATCAAGCGCAACGAGCGGTCAGGCCCACAGACTACCACCACCAAAGAAATCAACAACAAAAAACACAGAATGCGATGTATTTTACCTGGAAACCCCGACCTTTACCTAGGGATACGTCTCTTTTATTTGTTTCCTTATTAAACCACATTCTTTTTTTTTCTTGCAAATGACTTACCATATAGACATTATTGTCACTCTAACCTTTAGAGTCAGTATTAATGCACCGACATTAATGGATTCCATTACTCTTTAGATATTGTAATTCCGCAAATCAAGCCATTCAGAGAACCTTATGTTATTCCGGAAACCCTGGAATATACATCATCCCACAGAATGGGAGTAAAAACCAAAAACATCCCCGGAGATTGGTGTGCTCCGGCCGAGCCCATCTTCTCTGCGGATCACATGACGGCTTCCGTTACCCGAAGCTAACCCTTTCCCTCTCGTGCCGCGCACCTCCGCCACCGCTACCCGAAAACTTAGTCCGTCCTCGACCTTGGCTTTTGAGTACATAGTTTCCATCGTCATTGGTCGGTCATTGTTATTTAGTAGGGCTACGTGACGGTTGCACTTACAGAGCGGGGTATTTCTGTACTAATGATATGAAAGTTGGACAAACATTTAATTCATAATTATTTTTTCTATATATTTCAATATCAGTAGACCCGCCTGTAAGGGTCTGGGGGAAACCCTGTCAGCATGTGAGAAATATTTACATAAGCTAGAGTGTGCAAGGGGCCATCCATAAATTATGTCTCACTTTTTCAGGGTACTTTTAGGACCCACCCACCCCCGTCACACTAAATCTTGTGATTTAAACATTAAAAAAGGGGAGTTTTCAGCCAGTGTCACACTGTTCAACCTACCCACCCACCCTCTTGTTACCCGGGCTCGCTGTATTATAAAGTCATCTTCGAAATATGATCGATCAAATCGAATCTCGCCCGGGTAAATGACTTGGTCAAAAAGGCGGGAAACTCCATTGAACTATAACACAACCAG
Source organism: Lepidonotus clava (assembly GCA_936440205.1). Taxonomy (NCBI): domain Eukaryota; kingdom Metazoa; phylum Annelida; class Polychaeta; order Phyllodocida; family Polynoidae; genus Lepidonotus; species Lepidonotus clava. The sequence goes on along the minus strand of OW387134.1, from coordinate 64,580,736 downwards.
CGGAAACAAGATCGCAAATTTCGACCTGCTTCCGGTCGTAATGCTGAGCCTATGTAAAGTCTATACCAGAAATTGACCATTGAAAAAGCATTAGCCGAGATCGGGTCGGAGAATGTCACGGTCAAACTGTATAACATCGATCGACGCCTCAGCATTGAAAAGCCTAGAGTCCCGCATTGCAGTGTAGTGTGGAACAAATTATGTTAATGAGGGTGATGACGGCGAGCAAGGTGGCCCCCGGTCTCTGATCCGAAAGTCAGCCGGGAATGTTCGCCTATTTCGCGCGCGTTTCAGTCGACTTAACGCGCCATAGAGGTTCATGTCGATCTTTTATTGATGATGCCGATGTATTGGGAAGCTATATGTCGATATAAACCCAGAAAATCGCATTTCTTTCCGGACTAGATTTCAGGCGCAATCCCTTCCGGGACGAAGCACATCTCGCGCAGTCAGACTTGTCAAACCACAGCGGATTGCATCAGAGGCCAAAGATGGCGCGCTCCGGTCGGGACACGTGTAGCTGTTCTCCGCGAGTGATAGCCTTTTACGCCTTAAATCGGCATCGTCCCGCAAAATGGAGTATATACTATGGATTACTAATATCAGGAGCTGGTCTGGGTCGATATAAAGTGAAGGATTACATCGATATTTACAATCGGCATCGAAAACAAGGTTAGTAAGCTCAGCGTGTGGGTGAACGATAATAGAGGAAAATGGCGGACCGCTTCACTCGCGCTGGCATGTGCATCTTTTTGTTTAAAATCAATCGATAATTCGGTCGATAATTCATATTTCCTATCCCCATATTTCATCAAGCAATATACATTCATATATAGAAAAAGAACACGAATAACCCGGGTTTTTTCGGTTTTCTAACCGATACTTTTCTTTCCTCAACCTGTGTCCTTGTGCATGACATCATTTTATGGACGACCCCCAATCAGTAGCAGTTCTGATTGAGAAACTATCTCCTGAGAAGCTGACGGGTGGAACTCCAGTCTACCCGTAAACCCAGAGTGTGGCGGTCCGCAGAGCCCGGTGCGAGAGGGAGCGCCTGACCCGTGGGAGGGGGGAGGTGGGGGAGGGGCGAGGGGAGGAGGGCGGCCAGGTGGAGAAGGGTGTGGAGGAGTGGGCGCCGCTTTTTACGCAGTTGTTGGCAGATGCGCCTGGCCCAATCAGGTCAGGTCGGCCCCCGACCTCCTCACCCGGCGGTAGTATAGGAAAACATACAGAGGTTGACAGTACAACCCTGAATATGAGGTGGGTGTCAAAAAATTACTGCCCGAGGCCGTTAGGCTGAGGGCAGTAATTTTTCTGACATCCCACCGAGTATTCAGGGTTGTACTGTCAACCGAGGTAAGTTTTCCTTATATTATATACCATATTTTGTAAGTTATAAGCAAAAGAGAAAGGAAATTACCAGTGGAGCAAAGTGGGCAGTATTCCAATGTATTGATTATGCACACACTTTGACTGGTGTCAAGCAGTTTTCCCTAATATTCATTATTTTCTCTTGAATTAGTAATCTATCACTATCTCCATTTAATTAGACTGCATTATTTTACCTGAAATTAAAAAAATAATCATGCAAATCCATTCAGAATTCACAAAACAAGGAGAAAAACATTTTACACAGTAAACCAAGGTGGGCAGTATTCGAGTGTACTGCCCACTGTGCCAGTACACCAAAAATACTGAATGGCAGTGTCCAGTAAGTATTCATAATGTATTTCGGCATTGGTATATAATATTAGCGGGTACGGCGCTACGTCCCACCTCCCCGTGCCACAACCCATCTCCCTCCCGCCTTGCCCCTAAAGGCGGTATTCCACATAACGATTTTGATACTGCCGGTTTTGTATTTGTTTGATTTCTATCAGAATATCACACGTCGTGACCTTTCATCCTATATATACCAGCAAAATCGGTATGTGGAATACAGCCTTAACACACCACGCGCCGCCATTCGGGGGTCAGATCTGAGAACGTGGTCGTCCTGCTGAACCGTGAAGAGTGAAATTTCTGAAAATTTGCGTACATCCCTGTACAAATCTAATGTGTATTTAGTCAGAGGGGGGTCGGGGGGGGGTCTAAAAAAAAATGAAATTTTGCGTCCGTATTAAACGGAAGGCCCCTTATGGAAGCCCACATCCACCCAATTTTGTGCTTATTTTTCATTTGTTGCTTTTAAGCATCCCCCCTCCCCACTTTCCTCTCAGGTTTTCATTGCCTTGAGCGTTTTTTGTCCTTCATCGTCAAAATTAGTACAGACACCCTACAGCCATGATGGCATCACGTGTGTCAAACGTCCCCCCAACGGGTCTCACGGCGTCCCAAGGTGTGGACAAGTTGCCTTGGGTCAATGCCCCAAAGGCAGGTAGGAGAAGCTTCAGCTAAGGTTACCGCCTTTTGACGGTAGCAGGGTACCAACCACAGGGAAAACAGGGAAAATGGCAAAAAAAAAAAATCCCTGACAGGGAAAATGCAGGGATTTTGAAAATTTTGCCAAAAAAAAAAGGGAATTTCATTTGGCTAGGTCCTGAAATTCCAGATTCTCAAGTTATTAGGGATTTAACGTTTTGTTGTTGGGTTGTCCAAATTTCTTTTGCACGCAGAGGCTTTTAAATTTGAAAAAAAACTGATGGATATGACACAGGGGGAAAATTGCTGTGGGACAGGCAGGGATATTCCTAGAACAAAAGCTTGAGTATCAAAAGGCCCATCGGGCTCATTCATAAGAGGGCCATTTCTGAAAATTGGGAGTCTTTTTTTTTATATCTTTTATATAGTTTCTGTGACTTTTAATGCGGGAATGGCCCCCTCCAAGTTAACCTAATGCGGGAATTAAATTCATGTTGCGGGAATCCCGCATCCGGCAGGCCTAGGGAGATCCCTGGACAGGGAAATCTCAGGGAAAACACAGGGAATTTGAAGTGGTATTTTGGTTGGTACCCTGTGGTAGCCCTCATAGTATGCATAATGCCATATATACGCGTAACATTTATTTTAGTTCGAATAACAATGTCCCAGTATTTTACTCAAAATAACGATATACATGTACTTACGTCAACATGTATCTATAGGTATGTGTACAAAAGCCGGGAGCGTCATGCCTTTTGTTTAGGACTTTGCACATAAAACTTGAAAGATCCCTTGTCAGTCTTTGAAAAGTGATCCCCGTGACGGGTTTCTCCTAATCATATCATAGATACGACCGCCCAAAGCTGAGATCCATCACCTTGGACAAGTTGCCAAACAACAATCAAAATATGACTTGGTTTCCTTTCATATGAATTAATCATTCATATATACCTTAGTAATACTTTCAAAAATTGTATTAATACGTCTTTTACATTTGATTGTACTAATATGGAAAATCATCCATGTACGACTCGAATGAGTCTGGTCAAACAAAATAAATAAATAAGAGTAACAAGTCCAGCAGCACGAGGAAGGCCCCGACTTGTACCCTTTTGCTATAACGTGTACTACTTAACAGATATATCCGAGGCGAAAACAACCCCGACTCGGGCGGTGACCTCACTGCCGGGGGTACGTGGCCGGTTATTGCGGCCCCAGAAGGAAATGGTCAGATTGACCCCCCTGCACTCTGCCCTCCCCCCTCTCCCTCCCCCGACACACGCGCCCACATCCTGCCCACGCACCCAACCCGTACTGCCCCCATATTCATCATACGTGTAGTATTCTGTACCTTGACGTGGACGATCAGTACTAAAGTCTGTATTCCACTAGCCGATTTTGACTATCTGGAATATGACAATTTCTAAATTGTAATCAGAAATATGAAAGGGGTCCGTGCATGTTACATATCATTTGAAAATGAATATGAAATCCTTTCCAATGATAGGCCTATGTAACAACATGTCTATATTTGATCCGTATAACTATTGCCACTGACAATTTCTGAAAATAATCGTGAATAAAATCGGAAGGTTGTATTCCATCATACAATTTCCCTCACGATTTTCGAAAACGCGAGTCCGAATAACGGATTACCATACAGATGTCATGTATCATTAGGAATGATTTCGAATCCTCTTTCGAATGGTGTAAATTTGTATTGGGCATAATTAGAAATAACTAATTTGTCGGTAGCGGAAAATCGGGTAGTGGAATACAGGCTCTTTTGTAGGACAAGTCCATCAATTACCCTAGAAGGTAGGGGGTCGGGGCGGAAGGGGAAGGCGGGGCCGGGCGGCGACGGGTGCCGGGGAGAGGGCCATCACGGCCTGGACGAGTGTTTATGAAGACGGCTGACCTGAAGGGGATTGGAGGGGGGGGGGGGGGGGGGGGCGGGTTGGCAAAGAGGTTGGAGGTTAAGAGACTGGTAACTCTGTGTATATGGGTGACCACATCTCTTGGTGTCTATGAGTGGTAAAAGACATTGAATCCTTATAAACTAAAGCCCCGGCCACACTTACCAACTCAACTCAACTCGACTGTCGTAGCTCCTGACGGCGCCAGGCCCTACGACTGTCTGGTCTTAGCAAGAAAACTCTACTATGCCATAGATTACGACCCAATTGTCATGGATAGCAGGTTATATTACATATAGACATATCTACTGCACTCCCCCCTACGACCCGACGATCCAGTCGTACATCTTCATCTTCTCAAGACCCAACTCAACTGTCGTGGGTTTAGCTACGACTGGCCCGGCCACACTCTACGACTGACACCAACTCAACTCAACTCGACAGTCGAGTTGAGGTCAGTCATGCAGTGTGGCCGGGGCTTAAGGGTTAACCATAAATGATAACTTGTTCCATTAGAGGGTGCTTGTAGTCGCTACTTGGTAAGTACCAGCACATAAAAGGGGGCACAGTTGAATCATGGTTTCAGGAAGACACCTGAATGCTGATTCTCCGTAAACTAAGTTCTGTGGTCAAGCCCTTGTTTACGTGTAAGAGCCCCCCCCCCCCCCCCGATAGATGGATACGCTCCCACCCTCCCACCACCATCCCACCCCCGCGTTTGTCCCCCGACCCCGTGCCCCGGCCGGATCTGACCAGAAAGGGACAGACCCACTCTGTCAATGCTGCTGTCAACCACCCTACCACCACTCGGGCTGTGGCCACCACTCCAGTACAAGTCAACAAGAGTCTTTAATTTTTCAAATTTCATCCGATTTTCCAGATTTTCTCTCCATTTTCAGGAGTGATAGTTCTGGCCAGTTCTTATGATCGGAAAGCCCATCCCAACTTGTAGATGAATGGGCAGTTGACCACCTCTTCAAGTTAACCCTCCCGACCCCACCCCTCCCGGGTTATTTAGCGTGCACAACCATGTCCCCTTTAGTCCAAATACCCCTATACCCAGCATAAAGCATCCACTACTCACTATAAATCTTGGAAAGTTTTTGTGGTACATTGA